>BSBM01000956.1:5274000-5933250 GCA_027924585.1 Larix kaempferi
ATGGGTGACTCACATAATACTTCACATGATTCTTTAACTTCTTAGACTCATAGCGTATTACATGCCCTTTCTACATAAGTACTCCTCTAATACCTTTGATGCAAGTGTTAGCGCATAACACAAAATCCTTATCCGGATGCGAAATATTTGGAATAGGAGCACTGGTGAGCAATTCCTTCAAGCACTAGAAAATTTGCTCACATATCTCAAAAGATGCAAACTTCACATCCTTTCTTTGCAATGATGTGATAGGATGCACCACCTTGGAAAAATCATTGTTGAATATCCTATATTATCCTGCAAACCCCATGAAATATCGAATTTCTGTCACATTCCTGGGAATAGACCAATTCACTATCTCCTCAATCTTCTTATCTAATCACTATAGTTTATATAATAATTTGGCGATTTTTAGAGTGAAAAAACTTTAATCCATCAAAATTGGGCAAAATAGGGCTTCAAAAAATGCAAATTGGCGAATCTTTTTGTGGAAAAAAACATGGAAAAAGAGCCCATGGGCTAAATTTTGCCCCTAAAATTATCCTTGCTTATTATCCTTTTTAAGCATGTTTGTAATTCATTTCATGATCTCTGTGGGGATGAATCTTCTTAAGAAGTTTACTCTGCCAAGGAAATATTGGACTTCCTTTTTACTCCTAGGGAACTCAATTTTATGTATGGTGTCAGCTCTGTATGGGTCAATTTTAATTCCATCTTTAGATATTATATGACCCAATAGCTTTCCTTCTTGCATGGCAAAGTTTGACTTCTTGGGGTTCAGAGAAATCCCAAGCTTTCTACTTTTAAAAAATACCTGGTGTAGATGTTTCAAATTTTCTGCATCATACTTGGAATATACAGTAATAGCATCCATATATAAAACCATGAACTTATCTCTTTCTTCTGCAAAAGCTATATCCATAGCTCTCTGAAATGTGGCTCTTGCATTTAGTAGACCAAAGGGCATTTTAGCATACATGAAATTTCCCCAAGGCATGGTAAATGTTTTTTTCTTAATCTTCTAGTAACACTTTTACCTTATTGTACCCTGAAAAATCCATCCAACATGGAAATTCTTGCTGCCCCTACAAATTTCTACAAAATATGATCCATTTTGGGTAGGGGATAGTTGTCTTTTAGGTACACTTTGTTTAGATTTATGAAATCTATACATAGTATGATTTCTCCATTTTTCTTTCTTACTGGGACTATGTTGGCTATCCACTTCAAGAATCTTAATGGGACTATGATTTTGGCTTCATATAGTCTCTTCACTTACTTTTCTATGAGATGGATTAGCGTAGGGTTCATCCTTCTCAGCTTCTGCTTGAATGATTTTTCACCTGTCTTTACTGGTATGGTGTGTTGTATGATAGATGTATCATATTCATTTAAGTCTTCATAACACCATGCAAAAACATCAGAAAATTTTCTCATTAAATCAACATAATCATCTTTAGTACCTGGGGTTATGGATTTAGATAGCTTGATAATTTTAGGTTCCTCATCATCCCCAATGTTGCGGTCTTCTACTTCACTATGGTTTGGAATAACTTTAGGTTTTTTGGCCACATCATTTTCATCAGAAAGCTTTTCCAATGGTACTAACCCTTTGGGGATATAATTTCTCTTCAACTGAAGGATCTCTTTCTCTCCCAACGTTGTTAGGAACTCTGCTGGATTAGGCTCCCATTCTTCATTTGCACAGTTTTCTTGATCAATCTGGGTATTGGAAAACTCCTCTGTCATCTTTAGAAATTTATGTATCTGTTGATCATCTTCAAAGATCTTCCATTGTCTGGTATTGTTAGGGACAGAAGGCCTATGCTTTATATTGATCATATAGGTTCTGGTAGGATAAATAGGGAGTTGGAATTTGCTATCAAAGCTATCCAAGGTATCTGCTAATGAACCCAAATTATAGGTATCCTATAGCCTTTTTGCCACAGTAAAACACAAGATATGATGAAGGAAATACACTTGTTTTGTGGGTTAATGATTTACTTTGATTATTTAATGAAGATTTTTTAAGATTATTATTTTTATGCTTAAAGGGCATCTTCTATAAACTAATTACATGAAAATGAGTATGTATGAGCAGACGCAGGTACACTAAGAAGCAACACGCAAATCTAGCTCGAGAACTGGAAGGCCATACGAGGCTCAGCGCTCTTTTTCCATGACTTATAGAGAATAACTCATGTTCAATAGGATCAACGATTAAAGCAAGTAGTTAGGTTATAATTTGAGGCATATATATATGGACCTCTCGGGTAGCGAGGGGGTCCTGTTGCTATTTTGTGAAATTACGTTTTTACATTTTACTACAGAGACAATTTGTGTTACAAACTATTTCTGAACCATGAAGTTATTATTTTAATGAGAAGACTGATGGTACTTTCCAACCTACATTTATAAGTTTTTCATACTCCTAAGTACGGGTTGGGGAGGGCCCCTCCAACACGTAAGTCAGGAGCTTTACTCTGTTTTCAAGTATTTTCCATTTATGTTGTGAATTGATTTACTTCTTATCGTGTATGAAGATACCTTGATGGCATTTGAATAGTATGGTTTTATTTTAGTTAAAAGATTATTTTTCGTTCAGCATATTTTCTGTAGTTGATCAACGCTCATTCTGTAGTTCGGTAGGACACATTCCATAGTCCTATAGCTGCGTTCTGCGCACGCATATTTTGACATCTGTTTTCATATATTTTCATATTGGTTCTAAGGAAATGATTCAGATCCAGAAATCTCATGCATATTTCTTTTATCAGACTTAGATCATAGAGGTTAATTACTTTCAGTTCCTTGATTTAATGATCATCACTTGTAGTGTTTAATCCGAATAGATCATATTGGTTAATTCTCAGCATTAGATGTTTATGTTTTGGATTTGGTTTTCAGCATTTAAGTTTTAGGTTAGCCTTTCAATATTCAGCACTTAATTTCAGTATTCAGTTCTTAGATTAAAAATCTCATCTTTCAGCAGTTCAATTCTTAGCATGAGTTTATCAAGCTTTCAGCATTTCAATTCTTAAGTATAGATTTACAGTTTTCAACATTTAAACTTCTTAACATAGGAATTTTTCATTCATAGATTTACAGTCTTTTTAGCTCACCTTCTTCTTGATTATATAAACATATAAGATCTATACCAACACCCCAAACACGACAAAGACTATCCTCTAGAGCACATATAGTGTTAGCACCTCTGAAGTTTGTATGTCCCCCTAGTTGATAATTAAAGTAGGCTCCTAGTCTAGCTTCCCTCATTAGTCATCCATTCTAAGAGCTCACCACTTTTGGCGTCATTGTCGGGGAGGTGCTTAATCTTTAGGAGACATATTTGAAAAAAAAAACATATAAAACATAAAAAAAATTTACCATGAATGCCTAGATGACAAAGAGATAGATTTGGATGCTTCCTACCTTCCCGTCCTATGAGCAACAACAATTCTGATAACTCTCAATTTGAATTCCTTAACTTAGAAGAAGAAACTGATTCTAGCTACGACCCAAACCTAGATAACTTCTTTGCTGGCTCTAGCTCAAACACTACTATGGCAGAAGAAGATGAAGAACCTAGGGAACTGTTCACCTTTCCCATCAGTATACCTCTTGGAGATGCTAGGATGAAGAACATCAACCCTAACAATCTTCCAAACTTCCATGGTTTGACTTCAGAAGACCCTGACACGTTCTTGTTTGATTTTGAGGTATTTTGCAGATCCTTTGATTACACTACTGATGCACAAAAGCTAAGGCTTTTTCCTTCCACACTGAAAGATCTATCGCTTTGGTGGTTCATGAGCCTTGAAGGGAATAGTATCTTCAGCTGGGACCAAATGAAATAGGCATTTCTAGAAAAATATAGGGACTACTGCAAAGCAAAGGATACAAGAGATGAAATCTTTCGGATGCAACAAGGAGAAAGAGAATCATTAGAAGATTATGCCCAAATATTTCAACTCAACTACAAATGAGCTAGTCACTGCACCTTAGATCCTGAATCACTAAAACTTGTCCTTCTTAGAGGTATAAAAGAAGAAAATTTTGAAGTCTTAAACCTTCTGGGGGATGGAGATATATTCCAGAAGACTTATGACCAAATCCTACAAATTTTCAAAAACTACTCTAGATCTAAGAAAAGTAAAAATGGGACCAGGGATTCACACCCATTTACTGGGGGATCAACATCTTCAGGACCAAACCTTACAAAATCTGATTTAGGAAACCTGTTAGATGACATGAAGACCGATATCCTACAATCTCTGGCCATGCAACTTGATGCACTTCAAATCAAGAAAAAACAGGACGAAATCAACCAATCCTTGGCAGTCTTTTGTCCATGCTACAGAAAAAAACATGAGAAAGGGCAGTGCACACTAAACACCATAGAAATATGTGGTCTCTACATTGACGATCTCTCAACTGATAAATGTCCTACGTTTCCCTCATGTAAAGCTTCTATTCAAGATCCCACAGCCGAAGGTGCAATAGACCATCTCTATTTTGTGAATCAAAGGAGGAATAATTTTCCTAGGCCTTACTAACCCAACAACCAAACCTACTACAATCAGAGAAATAAACAGCAAAATTGGAACTCAGTACCATCCCAATGGCCATCTCAGCCAAGTCCAAACCAGTGGCAGCAAAACCAACCATATCAAGAAACTTATTACCCACAATCTTACTCTCCATACCCCCCACCTTTTGCTCAGCCAACCACGAATTATGGCAATCCATACCCTTATTCATCTAATTGGAGAGCTCCATTACAACAACAACAGACACTCATCATGCCTCCACCACCAAATCAACCACCCCCCAGACCTCCACTAATTCCCGCCCAGCCAATTCCAAACCCTAACAACAACAGGCCACCACAGCAATAAACCTACAATACTGAAATCGTACAATTTCCAACATATGTAGTGGATACGCTAGAGATAAACAAAATTAATCTAAGATCTGGGAAAACATTGCAAAATGCACACACACAGAGGAACCAAGAAGATGAGGCTCACGAACAAACAACACAACCTCATATTCAACACCTGGATGAACCAAGCCCTCAGGAGGAAGAAATTCGACCACTCACACGAAATAGAAACCCTCCATTCCCTGAAAAACTTGTACGAAGTACAAAAGAAGAAGAGGAAAATGCAATTCTGAACGAATTGAAACACTTGAATATTCAAATTACAATTTTGCAGGCCATTAGAGATGTGCCTATCTACAATAAATTCATTAAAGAAAATTGTTTGAAAAGACCTGGTAGAAGAAAACGTGACCCACCAACAATAAATGTAGTGGGCTAGTTAGCAGATTGAATGCTCGGTATCGTTGTTAACCACAAATACCTTGATCCAGGCAGCCCCATAGTCAACATGACAATTAATAACAGACGGATAAACAGAATCCTAATTGATTTAGGAGCCGCTATCAATGTAATGACCAAGGATACTATGACACACCTAGGACTCCAATAAATGGTCAGACCAACAACTACTATCCTACATCTAGCACACACATCTATGGTAAGACCTGAAGGGATGCTCGAAGACATAATCATCAACATAGAGTCCTAGGAATACCCAGCTGACTTCATAGTCATCGAAGTAAAGAGTAAACTTAGGGGATACCGACTAATACTAGGGAGACCCTAGTTGGAAACTGCAGACGCTTACATAAGGTGCAGATCAGGTAACATGACAATAACGAGTGGCCAAGCTAGGAAGAAAATCACGATTTATCCTCCAGCTAATAAGTCTTCAGACTTGGAATATCAAAACTAGACAGACGATTATGATGACACATCCAACCAAAACATACGACCTATCGTTACAATTGAAGCTACCCTATCACTAAAGGCCATTGACGAAGATAGTCATTTAGATAGGTTTATACAAAACGCTTCTTCTAATCAAAATATGTTTGAAGATTTTCTTGGCACAGGTCAGTAGCAAGAAGAGGAAACATTAAACCACGATCCTGACAAAATGTGGGCAGAGGTACTCACACTTGAACAAAATCCAATTCAGATAAAGACAATTGAGATAAGGCCTGGCAGGACAGTTAATATTAACTCCAATTTGGAGCCAGGACAAGAACATAAATTACTAAAGGTACTGTCAAACAACAACAAAGCCTTTGCATGGACGTACACTGATGTGAAGGGCATCCACCCAGACATCTGTAAACACTATATCTATATAAGTGAAGGTGTTGTTCCTATGAAGAAACCACAGAGAAGAATGAACCCAACATTAAAGGACATAGTCAAGCTGGAATTGCAAAAGTTGTAAGATGCAGGGTTCATATACCAAATATCAGATAGTGAGTGGGTATCACCATTGGTCATAGTTCCTAAAAAAGGAGGAAAGTGGAGGATTTGTGTGGACTACAGAGAGCTCAATAAAGAAACCAAGAAAGATCACTTTCCTCTCCCATTTATCAATCAAGTACTGGACACATTAGCTGGGAACAAATATTTCTCATTTTTGGATGGCTTCAGTGGGTACAACCAAATCCTCATTCACCCAGCTAATTAGGACCAAACAACATTCACATGCCCATGGGGCACTTATGCATATAGAGTGCTTCCCTTTGGGATCTGTAATGCCCCAGCAACGTTTCAGAGGGAAATCCTAAGTATCTTCTCTGATTTTATTAATGAACAAATGGAGGTCTACATGGATGACTTCACACCCTATGGACAGAATTTCGACCAAGCACTAAAACATGTAGAACTGGTTTTAAAAAAATGTATTGAGATGAGCGTATGCCTCAACAATGATAAATGCAGAATGATCATGGAAGAAGGCATCATGCTTGGCCACCATATTTCATAGAGAGGAATAGAAGTTGACCAAGAAAAAGTTACAGTCATCAAAACACTGCCTCCACCTGTGAAACAGAGAGATGTAAGAAGTTTCCTTGGACAAACAGTATACTATAGAAGATTCATTGAGAGTTATAGAAAAATTGTTGCACCAATGTTTGCTTTACTCACTAAAGACACAGAATTCATATGGTCAAAACATTGTATGCTATCATTTGACAAACTAAAAGAGAAAACAATTACATCTCCAGTACTCCAAGGACCAGATTGGGAACTTCCATTCCAAATCCACTCAGATGCATCAGATAAGGCAATTGGGTCTGTCCTTGGACAAGAAAGAGAGAAGAAGCCCTATGCTATATATTATATCAGTAAAAATTTGGTAGGAGCATAATTAAATTATACTGTCACAGAGAAGGAGTTTTTGGCTGGCATACATGCCATTAACAAATTTAGGCACTACATAACTGGGTACCAAGTTTTTGTCCATACAGACCATTCAGCAATAAGGTATCTCATGAACAAACCTAGCACAAGTGCTCGAATCATTAGATGGCTACTCCTCCTGCAAGAGTTTGACATCACAATTTTGGATAAGCCGGGAAAACACAATGTAGTGGTTGATTTTCTGTCTAGGCTTACCCATGGACAAGATAATGAAGTGGTAAATGACAGTTTTCCAGATGAGCATCTTTTCACAATTTCCAGAAGGAGCCCATGGTTTGCTGACATAGCAAACTATTTGTGACTAGAAGATTTCCAGCACATTACAGCTACAAATAGAACAATAAGGTCATAAGGAAAAGTGCCACTTACACATGGATAGAGGGAATGCTCTTCAAAAAAGGACCAGATCAAATACTCATAAGATGCATTAGAGAAGATGAAGTGCATGACATAATGCATTCCACTCACAATGAACCATGTGGAGGGCACTATGTTGCAAAGAGGACAACCTACAAAATTTTGCAAACAGGGTATTATTGGCCAACACTCCACAAGGATGCTTATGAATATGTTTCACACTGTGATGATTGCCAAAGAATGGGAAAACCAACCCAAAAAGAAGAAATGCCTCTCCTTCCACAAATCTCCTTGGAGGCATTCGAAAAATGGGGATTTGATTTCGTTGGTCCAATCAACCCACATTCAAATCAGAAAAGCTACATCCTGGTATGCACTGACTACCTTAAAAAGTGGACTGAAGTAGCAGCACTTGCTGCAACAAATGAAACCAACGTGGCAAAGTTTTACACTGAGCAGTTCTTCCACAAGTTTGGAGTCCCAAGAGAGCTAGTTTCTGATCAAGGCCCACAGTTTACATCAAATCTAATAGAAGACTTGCTCCAAAGAAACAATGTTAAGCATAGACAGTCCTCCTCCTATCACCCTCAAGCAAATGGTCAAGCTTAGGTAACCAACAGAGAATTAGAAAGGATTTTTACAAAGACTATGCAACTCCAGAAGAGAGATTGGGCAGATAGATTGAGTGAAGCAGTTTGGGCTTATAATACCACATGGAAGACAACAATAGGCTTCACACCTTATGAGCTAGTTTATGGAAAGAAAGTCATGCTTCCCATTGAGTTTGAAATAAAGACATTAAGAATTGCAGCACAGTTAAATATGGAACTCTCAGACATCCAATAGGAACGCATGCTACAATTAAACCAACTGGATGAGTAATGCCAACAAGCACTTGCCCATACTGAAATCATCCAACAAAAAAGAAAGAAGTGGCATGACACACACATAAAGCAGAAAAAGTTCAAGGAAAGTGACTGGGCACTACTCTATGACTCCAGGTTTCACACTTTCAAAGGAAAACTAACAACTAGATGGCTCGGATCTTACATTATTGAAACAATCTATGAAAATGGAGCTTTAAAGATTATTACAATTGATGAAGAAGAGTTCCCCATGATATTGAATGGACATAGACTCAAACTTTGCAAAAATCCACAGTCAAGAGAGGAGTTCACACAAATACTCTACCAGCAACAACTAATGCTGATAGAGAACATGGAAAATCATTGAAATCCAGTTCCGAAAAAAAAAAAGAAGATGAAAAAAAAAAGAAAAATGATGAAAAAAGAATAAAAAATGAAAAAAGAACAAGAATAAGAGAAAAAATGAATGAAAAAATTAAAAGAACAAACCCGAACTGATCCACTCAAGGTAATCACAAGTAAATTTGCAAGAAATCATACATCCCCATGAAGAACTAGCCAGCATTTTGCAAATAAATCAAATCAAGAGAGCTAGGTATCAATATTCAAGCAAGCCAAACATGTATTCAACTCAGCCAGCAAAAATATCAGGCACTACAGAATTCATTCAAGCGAGCCTGCCATTATTCAAGTGAGCCTGCCATATATTCATGCAAGCATGCCATACCCTCAGGGAGCTAGCACTACAAAAAAAAAAATCGAAACTCAATATAGGGCATTAGCACAAAGTCAAATAAGAAATTGGCACAAAAATAAAAACAAGGAGATACAACATTTTCAATGGAACCAAAAGCAAAAAGAAAACACGCGTAACTACAGACATGCCTAAAATAACTACAGACAATGCAAAGATGTACTACAAAATCCAAAGCACATCAAATCAAGCCACTTCATGCACTCAGGTACACTAAGCATAACAAGGTAATCTCTAAATCTCTTTGTTTTATTTTTTAGGTCAAATCATCATCCCACAAAACGGTTATTCTTGAAGCTGAGGACAACTTATAACTTCATTCGGCGGCACGGTTCAGAGCGACCTCAAAGAATCATGATTACTACCTGAGTCATGTCAGTGAATGATAAACCCACATCTAGCTACCGTATTCCTCAATGATCAGAGAAAAAGGGCAATATACAATGATGACATGAAGTGCAGGGCTCGATTATGGAAAAGAATGGATAGGGAAGCGAGTATAATGAACGATGATGAGAATAAGTGAGTGGAAATAGCTTAAAAAGTCGGCATAATCTATAAAAAAAAGACCAGTTTTCAATACAAGATTTCCAGAAGAAGAAAAAATGCAAGTTCGTGTCAACAACCAGCCAGCAAGTTGCCTTTGAACCTGTGAATCACTCTCAGCCAGTTGAGGTAAGTCAGCAGCACTCAAAGTTTTTCATTTTGTTGATTTCCAAAGATGACAAAGGGGTTCAAAAAGAGTGAACCAGAGGATCACAGAGCCATTTATGAAAACCCAAGGGTTTTATCTATCCTCCGTAATGCAGGATGGATTCCCTTCATCTCAGGGCTGAGGGGGTCTAATACAGAGGTAGCTTTGGAATTCGCAAGAAACTTAAAGCACATTAAAGAAGAGCAGTTCGGCACCCGGGTCAGAGGACTTCGTATCAAGCTGGATGAGGAAGCCATTGAAAAATACATAAGGCTACCCATGGGTCTACATTGGGCCAAGGAAGACAGGGAAGCCAACCAGAGTGCAAAGGAAGTTTTCTTTGGACCTGAAGAGGCTTATGAAGAAGACAAAAATGGAATCAAGAGGGTCACTATGCCAGCACCTTGGTATGAAGTAGCTGCTATCGTTCAGAAATATGTAACGTGTACAGGGAGGCTGAGCTACGTCCCTCTCTTCCATTTTCGAATTCTGGATCTTCTGAGGCACAAGAGCCACATCACGCCTAACAACAACATAAGCATTCCTTATTATCTTCTCCTGTCGTTGCGAGAAATGAGCATGAAAGTCGTTGAAGGAAAAGAAGATGCATTAGCCCACCATGGGCTAATCAAGTTGATAATTCGTGAAGAGTTAATAGTACGGGTCCCAGAACTTTTGTGGGAGGAATTTGTGGTAATCTCAACCGAGGATGTACAGAGGATGAAGGGTACACCTACTATCATCATACCCCTAGCTTTTGGGCCAAAAGACAAGACCGCTTCTACATCAAGAGCTAAAATAAAAATGGACCTGGAGAGTGTGGCTGATACCCTGATAAAAATTAATCATTCAAGAGATAGCTCCTGCCAAAAGGAATCGGGGGTTTCCACTAGCGAGCAAGGGCTAAAGTAGCGAAGCAAAAGGTTCACACAGCCACCCAAACTCAAGCATGAAAAGGAGATAGAAAGGGAGCCCAGCCCAATAATTCAGGACGTATCTGATGGTGATGACGATTGGGTAGAGCAGAACAACCCAACCACACCTGAGGAACATGATGATGACCAATGGAACCCCACTGGTCAGGATGTGAACCCTAATGACCAAGACATAAACCCTAAAGCCATTGACCGGCTAGCCGAGGCACTGATAGAATTGGAAAAGGTCAAGGAGGATTTGGTAGCACTAAAGATTGAGGCAAGAACATAGAGAAGCCAGCCAACTCCACCAGCAACCTCACTCTTTGTGCATGAAAAGACATAAATTTTGAAAATGCAGCACGCGGGAGAGTTAAAACTAGCAGAGCAGCAAAATTCAGCATTAAGGGAGAAATTGACCCAAACACAAGAGGCATTAGCCCAAAAGATCAGAAAATTCTCCAGCTAGAGGACACCCTGGCAACCACTACAAGAATCTATGATGAAATATTGCAACTCAGACCCCCGTCCAGAGTCTATATGCTCTACTTAAAGGAAAAGTGGGGAAGGTTCCAACTGCAAAGGCTAAAACAATGCCTGTCTCTGGAACTGAACACTACAAGGGAATTTGTGGACACTTCAATGGACTGCACAGAGTTGGAAAAGGATCAACTATGCGAATTCTTCTTGCACAACTTCGTGGTGCCAAGCACACCTAACTGGTCACATAATCCATATGTAGGCGACTTCCAGCTGAGAGCATTATTCTCTTGGATGAACCATGAGGTGGAAAGGGCACAAGATGATCATATATACCTTACAAAGAAGTGGCAAAATCAATTATGGATCAGGGCAGAGGCATCTCACCTTGAAAGGGTACTTCAGGCCCACCAAATTATCACCATTGATGAAGAGATAATTCCTATCGTGCTTGAAAAATAGAAGGAGTCAGTCACACATTTTGACCTCACCCTACAATGCTCATACAAAGAGGTACAGGAGGCCATCAGTGATAGGTGATCAAGGATTGGAGATGATTTGAGAAAGAAGGATCCTCATTCCCCTCTCAGACTAGAAGTTGCTCTTGTCAAAGCTAAGCTATACATAGAATCCTTGATCAAGAATCAACTCAGATGGATTGGCATGAAGCCAAATCCTCCATTTTTCCTTCCTCTATTTATTAAAGCGCAGATTAATGAGGAAGAAGAGAAAAGAGCATGGGTTACTATAGGAAATCAGGAACTCCAAGAATGGTCACATGGGACATCAGAGAAGCTATAGAAGATCCGAGTGTGTCACCCAAGGATGGGTGAATCTTTTAAGCATGGGGGAGATGATGAACCCAAATTATAGGTATCCTATAGCCTTTTTGCCACAGCAAAACACAGGATATGATGAAGGAAATACACTTTTTTTGTGGGTTAATGATTTACTTTGATTATTTAATGAAGATGTTTTAAGATTATTCTTTTTATCCTTAAAGTGTGTCTTCTATAAACTAATTACATGAAAACGAGTATGTATGAGCAGGCGTAGGTACACTAAGAAGCAACACGCAAATCTAGCTCGAGGATTGGAAGACCATACGAGGCTCAGCGCTCTTTTTCCCTGATTTATAGAGAATAAATCATGTTCAACATGATCGGAAATTAAAGCAAGTAGTTAGATTAGAATTTGAGGCATATATATATGGACCTCTCGGGTAGCGAGGGGTTCCTGTTGCTATTTTGAGGAATTAAGTTTTTACATTTTATTGCGGAGACAATTTGTGTTACAGACTATTTCTGAACCATGAAGTTATTATTTTAATGAGAAGACTTATGTTACTTTCCAACCTGCGTTTATAAGTTTTTCATACTCCTGAGTACGGGTTGGGGAGGGCCCCTCCAACACGTAAGTCAGGAGCTTTACTCTGTTTTCAAGTATTTTCAATTTATGCTGCGAATTGATTTACTTCTTATCGTGTATGAAGATACCTTGATGGCATTTGAATAGTATGGTTTTATTTCAGTTAAAATATTATTTTCCGTTCAACATATTTTCTATAGTTGATCAACGCTCATTCTGTAGTTCGGTAGGACGCATTCTGTAGTCCTGTAGCTGCATTTTGCGCACGCATATTTTGACATCTGTTTTCATATATTTTCATATTGGTTCTAAGGCAATGATTTAGATCCAGAAAGCTCATGCATATTTCTTTTATCAGACTTAGATCATAGAGGTTAATTACTTTCAGTTCCTTGATTTAATGATCATCACTTGTAGTGTTTAATCCGAATAGATCAGATTGGTTAATTCTCAGCATTAGATTTTTATGTTCTGGATTTGGTTTTCAGCATTTAAGTTTTAGGTTAGCCTTTCAATATTCAGCACTTAATTTCAGTATTCAGTTCTTAGATTAAAAATCTCATCTTTCAGTAGTTCAATTCTTAGTATGAGTTTATCAAGCTTTCAGCATTTCAATTCTTAAGTATAGATTTATAGTTTTCAACATTTAAACTTCTTAACATAGGAATTTGTCATTCATAGATTTACAGTCTTTTTAGCTCACCTTCTTCTTGATTAGATAAACATATAAGATCTATACCGACACCCCAAACACGACGAAGACTATCCTCTAGAGAACATATAGTGTTAGCACCTCTGAAGTTTGTACGTCCCCCGGGTTGATAATTAAAGTAGGCTCTTGGTCTAGTTGCCCTCATTAGGCATCCATTCTAAGAGCTCACCATCTGCTATTGTGTTTTTCTCTTTAGGTATGAAGGAAATACTGTGTTCTATACAAAAGTTATCGAACATGTCCCAAACAACATTCTGATAGGATCTCATTTTCGGATGCTTGGTCTTATAAACCCCATTTACTTGTTGGATTATCATCTCTGCATCCCCATGAACTTTTATCTTTTTGGATTTCAGATCCTTAAGCATATTCAACCCTGACAGTAAAGCTTCACATTCGACAATGTTGTTTGAGCAATCAAACATTAATTTAAAGGAATGTAACCTAGAGCATCTATTTCCTTCATCTGGGGGCGTGATCCATACTCCTGCTCATGCTCCTTCCTTGTTCATGGACCCATCGAATCTCATAGTCCAGAGGCCTTATTTTTGGGTTGCGGTTATAGCTTCGGGTTCCATTTCTGAATTTGGATCGATGCCCTTTTATACCGGTTGACTGCTGTATTGCTCGCTCCCAAAGATACCAACACATTACATGTCTTTATCAGTATTAAACCCATCATTTGTCTCAGGAATGTCAACGATTTTCATATATTTTTGTCATAAACCAAGGTCATAACAGAAGACCGAATAGCCTATATCGGTATCTACAACAAATATGGGATGATTTTTGGGCTTACTTTTACTGCTTACTACATAGGACAATATATGTTCTCTATATAGTCTTATGTTTTCTCCAAAAACAGAGATAGCGGCATAAGGCATATCCATCTGTAGTGTTCCTTTGAATTTAGATTCCCAAGATCTTGATAACAACATCCCAAATTTGGGTGGAATGTATGCCACTACTACATCCATTACCACATTCTTATGAGTGGATTTGTGTCAATGATACAACCATGTATTTGATCATCCCCAGGCACTGTACTTTTCTGGAATCAAATGAGAATAAATCTTTATAAGGTCTGGTGATTTCTAGTCCTAGCCTTTCTGCCATTGATTTTGGCATGAGGTTATGTGAGGCTCCAGAATCTAACATAGCATTGTGTAGTATGTGGTCATGTATGTTTAGACTTACATAAAAGGGGGGAACATCATCTTATTGAGATATTTCAACATGGGGGCCAAATAGAAGGGTGGGATTATCATCATGTAAATTCAGAGTATCTGGTTGCTTTCCCTCTTCTCCCTTCACTATTTCCAAAATCTGATTCTTATACTCGGTATTTTTTAACAACTTATTGAAGGGGATTGAGATATTTATCTTAGAGATTTCATTTTCTAAGCTAAATGCAGAATGAATCTTCTCTACTTTGTTTACATTACTCTCATCCTTCCTCTCTAAGAACCTTTTAGGAGCTTCAACATTCTTTTCAGTTGTTTTATCAGAGCCTAGAGGTAACAGGATTTGGATCACCCTTCCTAGGGGTTTATTTTTTTTTGCTAAGAAGTAGATGGCTCAGCAATATCCTTTCCTTGGTATATTGTTGCTTTTCTATTCCTCAAATTATGTTGTCTTTGAAATTCAAAAATTGCATTTTGGAAACCTCTTTGATATTGTTCAGACTCTGACTCTTCTAGGTCGTTATCTAACTGCAGAGATGATTGACCATGTTCTTCTTTAGTTAAATAGAACTGGGGCTCCATCTAATCAAAGAGGTGGATATGATCATTACGCTATCCATATTCCTATTCTTAATATATTAGGTTTTTATCAAAAGGTGGTCTAATTGGTTGATTCTCTGCATTCTTAGGGTCTCTTGGCTCTCTTGGTCTTTCCTGTGGGGTAGGGGGTCTTCTATAATTGGTATTTCGGGATTGAGGCTTAGGTTTTTCTCTAGCGGGAGACCTATTATCAAGGGATATCCTATCCACCAGTTTTTCCATAGTTCTCATCATCTGCTCAAACCTACTGTCAATAGATTGGGAAGTGGAAGGTTGGCCTATCTCAATGAATCTCTTTTTCTCAGTTTCAGTTATGTTCTTTATTTTACCTGAGGCCATCAGATTAGCTTCTACTTCCACAACATCTTTCATCATATCAAGTAAGGTAGAATATATCCTTTCTCTTAACATGAGAGAAAATTCATTGTCAAAACAATTAGCATAGTGAAGTTTGGCTACACCCACGGGGGGTTTGATGTCCACAGGGATAGAATTGTACATTTTCATGAACCTAGATGAAAATTATTGGACAATATCAACATTAGTTTTATTTGTGTTTTCATATTGAGTTAGAATTTTGGAGAGGATTTTGTTTGTCCTACCATTTGGCTAGGAAAGCTTGTTCCAACCTCTCAAAGGTAGAAATACCTCCATTTGGAAGGGTTTTGAACCATTTCTTTACTTCCACTAAAAAAATTTGGGCAAATAACCTAATCTTGACATCATCTTCATCTATCTCCTCCAGATCTATGAAGTCAGTAAAATTATCCACATGTTGTTGTGCAGTACTAATCCCTTCCCCATCATATCGCATGAGGCATTGGGCATATTCCACAGGTAGATCATGGAGATTGGCGAGGAGGGCTAAAGGGGAAAATATGGCAGCCATTTCTCTTAGGGTTTGCTTGGAAACAGGAGGAGTATTTGAAATAGGTTTAGAAGCGGGGCTAGGTATTACAACAGTGTGACCTGGAGTAGGAGGGGTGCTCAGTATATTGGTTTGCTTGTTGATTTCTTTAGTGAAGAGGAACAAATCACTGCTTTCTTCTTTGGCCTCTAAGCTCTCCTATAAAGCACTCAAACAATGGGTTTGGAATTTTTTCTGATAAAATAAGGTCTCTTTCAGATTTGTCTCATATTTAGACCTAAATAAGGAGTTCTCAAACTTTAAATCAAAAGAGACAGTATCTATAGTCTAGGATTCTTCTTTAGGTAAAGAAAAAGATCTGGTTAATGGAGGAATACATGTTTTTCTTTCTTCACTTTCCATATGATCTTTTCTGGATCTGATACGAATTGTATTAGTTCAGGATCCAACTGAGTTTTGGTAGATATTCTTCCGGAAGCAAGAATTTTTTTAAGAAACTCACCAAGTGTCTCTTGTGGGACTGAGAATTTGAATATTGGATTCGCTAGGGAAAATATCACAACCATTATGTATCTGATCTTATGTTTTCCCTCAGAGATCTAATTTGATTCCTTGTAACTCTTTTTTTGGGTTAAATTTCCTTCCTCGGTATGGTCTCCAGGTTGTGGCAGAAGGGATCACTAAGGTAACTATTTCAACTACACTCTTGTGGATGGAAACTAGCCTTTCCAAACATAGAGAGGGCTCTCTCTCTCGCAACTCTTTCAGCATGCAAAATATTATTTGAATTGGTTGGTTGTGTATTAATAGTGGTGGCTAGACCTTCAGATAAAGGGTATTAGGGATTTCATTTGGTTGGGTTGAGGATAAGTATATCATATGGCATGGAGTCAAACTTTTCAAAGGGGTTTCTGTCACAGATGACCGATAGAACTATAATATTAAGGGTAGAGGAAAGATAAATGAGGTTTTTTCAAGTCAAATAGATATGTAGTAGATGATAGCAAAAAGGGAAACAAGATCCCTCATAGAATTAGATCATTAAGAATGAATTCTAACTTTCAATTTCAGAAATAAAGGGTGGAGTAATCTAATCATATGAATATGAAGCATCAAATGATGAGTTTCATACCATGTAACCTTGATTTAGACACTTAGAAGAAGATAGTCAATGAGAAATTCTAGCAGGGAGAACATGCACAAGAATTACAGACATCAAAACACTCACTTCAAGAATCTTTGCTCCAAGATAAAGTATTTTCATTAATAAAATGGACGCATTTCATTACATACTCAGATTTTTCTTATATCAAAATACCAACCTTTGGGTCTTATTCAAAACCTTCCTTTATAGGCTTACAAAAAATCAAAACCTTCTCGACTACTTCAGCCATATGTGGTTGTTTATTAAATTCTCAACTACAACTGTTTGTAAAACGTCATACCTAACGATCAATCTTATAGGCTATTTATTCAAAATAATAATAAATTGGAAGTGATGAGGATGTCTTCTTTCCTCATGCCATGCTACTTGAACTAACTGCTTCTTGATATGTATATGCACCGATGGGAAACTTCAGTGCGCTGCTAGTGCAAAATCGGACTGTCAAAACTACTTATTGGCCTTTGGATCGAGGCATTTCCGGCTGATTTGCAGAATTGACGTATTGTTCCTTTCTTTTTCCTTCACAACGAATCCCAGGTGCAGAACAAATCGAGTCTTTTTCCCACCAAATTTTTCATTTTACACAGCCGCATTTTTTTCGGATAAACCAACTTCAGTCCACAATCCGCAAGCTGTAATCCATAAGGTGAAATCCGCAAAGCCACAGTGCGGGAGTTGGAAATCGGAACTGTCGAGCGGACCTTACCAAATTTCACCTCCTACATCCACAATCCTCAAGCCGCAATGCGGGAGTCGGAAGTCGGAACTTCCAAATAGACTTCATCAAATTTTTCCTCCGACATCCGCAATCCATAATGCAGGATTCGGAAAGCCGAAACGCCGATGTACAACTTCGAAAAATTACCCTTCTGACTTCCACAATCCACAATCTGAAATGCGGGTGTTGGAAAGTTGGAATACCAATTGCCAGTTTCAAAGAAACTACCCTTCTGACTTCCGCAATCCGCAATCTGAAATGTGGGTGTCGAAAATCGGAAACTCAAATTCACGCCTTCGGAGAAATCATATTTCCTCAATCCACAGTCTGCAATGCGAGACTCGGAAGTTAGAAACTCAAATTCTCGACCCTAAAGAAATCACATCTCCGCAATCTGTAGTACGCAATGCGAGACTCAGAATTCAGAAACTCAAATTCTCAACCATGAATAAATCACACCTCCGCAATCCGAAATGTGGGAGTTGGAAATTCAAAAACCCCTGTGCACAATTTTGAAAAAATTGCTCCTCTGCAATCCGAAATGCAGTTTTGGGAAATCAGAACCTATGTGGAATCCTTCTATGGCCGTCGATCTAGCTCCTATCTCCAATATTGATCCTTCAATCCCTTAAGAGTGGATTACCTCCGTTTTATCATTTTTCTTGTTGTGGCTCGCTCATCCAGTCGGAAGCTATTAATAGTTAGCCATTTTTTGGAATTTTTTGCTTCTTCTTGTGGCATAAAATTTAGTGGGCAGGAATGAGATTTCGGTGGGGGGGGTGTGCTTTCCTTCCCCTGTGGGAGTTTTATTAGGGATGTTAACATATATATTAGTTATTTTAAGTATTAAAAAAATGCTTGATGCATATGTTGGATCAGTGAGGCCAACCGGACACCCTAGAGTGTTCGTACGACCAGCGGAGCCATTTGGAGAAGATGTCATGCTCAGGACCATTGAGGGGAAGATGAACCAGTTGACACATCATATTCCTACATATCGGATAGAGTGCATTCCTATGGATATGCAGGAACATGTAGTGGGCATGCCCCCTGCATGGATTAGGATACTTCGTAAAGTAGATAGTGTAAGAGATATGGATCTAACTAAACTAGCTTACCTATCTATGCTAACAATAACATATCACAGTAAATAAGAAGAGAAAGAGAACAAGAGAAAAGAGTACACCTGATATATGTGGTTGACCCAATTGGGCTATGTCCATGGGAAGGTATTCTTCTATTATCTACAGAATATCTCCCTCAAGCTTATAGAGAGCAATTCCAATAACCCCAATACAATGTAGCAATACTTGTGAAAGTATAGATCATGATGAGTGATCCACCATGGATGATAGTGAAAGACTCCCTTGACTCTATTATATACTAAGAGATGAGGAGGAATTACTCTCACATATTACATGTGGGATAATATAATTCTCCATAATAACATCTCTTTATATAATAATGAATATCAAGAGTATACTTTACCATAATGAATATGGGATATAATGTATTACTCTTTTACATAAGATTGTGAATATCTTCCGACATAATACAAAGACATTATTACCTTCCAAGGAATATAAAATATTCCAACACTCCCCCTTAATAAGGTTGGGAGAAAATCCCACTAACCAAGGAAGGAAGGAGCCATTACTGCTCCCCCTTGATGACAACTTCCAGAAGAACCAAAGCGGCAAAAAAGGAATTTGATGGAATTTGATGAAGAACAACCGCTTCTCATTGAACTATGAAATTGCACACGAACCAGGTTGTAAGATGAAATACCAGCAACAAGATGCCCAAATCTAAAGATAATCCTTTATGGTTACTAGATCCAACAGATGTCGAGAACATGTGACGCAATCCAACAACAAGGTGAACAGATCTAAATAGAAGCTGTCATGGCTACTAGATCCACAAGATGCCTAGATCACCACAAGAATCATCACAACCATAACTGATAGTTGAAGAACTCTGATAGAACATCCACACCAGTGTACAGATACCTTCTGACGGCTGATACAACAGAATATGTGGCTAAGAACACCACAACAGTGTACAAAAATACCCAAATGGCCAATACGCATGTAGATAGCAAACATTCTTCCAATCAAGGTGCATTAGAAATATATGTATAAGACCTCAAACATCGAAGGAACAAGACCCCAATGGTCTACACATAGAAAATGATATCATACAGATGAACATCATGACTTTAATAGTAGAAGATGGTGCTTCATTATTTCTGGAATAAGGTGAAAGCCTAAACAAAGAACTTATCTGCACAAGAACTTTCAATATTAAAGCATATAAAGATCATAAATAAAGGTGCTCATACATAAATGAAAATGCTTATACACCAAAGGTAAGCAAACATCATATAAAAATATGGAAACATAATATGATCAAATAAAAGATTAACTTGCTCATTAAGGAAAATGAAGTTACTTTTACACATTAAGTGTCATCCACAATAGTGAGCCCAAGATTTCACTTAAATATATGAAAATTTAGTCATCAAGCAACTAATTTGAAGCATATGTGCATTTCGTATTAGCTTTATTGTAATATGCAAGAGATTAATGCCCTGGAAATGTCAGTGCTTCCATATATGAACATTAGATACAATAAACACATGTCAATGCTTCCATATAGGAACGTTAGATACAAGTAGGAAGAAGATAACCTCTGCAATCATAAGAATAGAAATCCTATAGCAACAAGAAAAAGGTGCTCATGACAAATATTTCAAGATTATAAGATTGATGAAAGCCATATAAATATTGAGTAAAAGATGATCAAAATAAACATGACATGATATATATGAAAATAAATCAAAATGTTTAGTATGATCAACATATAGAAAATTATGATCAACTCATGATATCACGTATAAAAAATTATGAAATGACAAGTCACCAATGGTCTTAATCATGGGTTCATTTCTTGTTAACACTATGTAAATATGCAAGAGATGAAATTCCCTGGAATGTCAATGCTTCCATATAGGAATGTTAGAGACAAACAACACAAGAACTAGATATAATCTCTGCAATACATGAAAAAGAAACTATATCCCAATTAAAGAACTTATGACAAGCCAAAAAATATGATATCACATAGATTAAAAAAAAATGATTTTACTCAAGAAATTAATTAGCAAGAGCATATAATGATTATAAATATATTTCTTATAAAAAACCACTGAAATTGCTTTTACACAAAGGTCGACAATAACATATAAATAAAGTAAATAACGATCACAACATAACACATATGAGATTGTTCTTATAAAATTGATTTTATAAACATGACATGATTAGAAATCAACATGATTAAACAAAGAAAAGAACAAATTAGTTATTAAGTGTCTTGTTAACATATTAAGCATTATATGGTTTATAGCTATCATCATGACAAAATACTGGAGATCCATGCCCTTAAAGACGCCAATGTTTCCATATAGAAATGTGAGACAAAATATATATCAAGAACAAGAAATAATCTCTCAATAAACATGATTAGAAGCAAAACCTAAATGCAAAAAATGAATAACAGAAAACTTAAATACTTTACCATACTGATCTAAATCTGCAAAAAAAAACAGTTAGAAAAACAGTAAAGGAAAGAGAAACTTTTACTTCAACCCTTTTGATTGAGTGCCCAGACTTGCCCAGACTTCTATTTTGTTTGCGAAAGTGGATGCAGAACAGTTTCTCCAGATCCAAAAATAGGTTATAATAAAAATTCTAGTAAATATTGATCGATTTATGGTCACTCGCAGGTCTGCCAACAGGAAACCTGCGAATAAACACTAATACTCGCGGGTTCTTCTCATCAAAGTTCGCTGTTACTTGCGGGTTGATAGTAGAGTCAGCCGCGGGTTCGCAGGTTGCGGTGTAAAGGATTCACGGCTACTCATAAGTCTCTGCACTGTGAAGTCGCAGGTATGTCGAAGAATGCGCGAGTTAATCATAGGAACAGTCGCGAATATACTGAAGTAAGCGTGGGTTGAGCAATGGAACAGTTGCGAGTATGCCTAAGCATACATGGGTCTGCGCACTAACAAGCCACGGATCTTTAGTGTATTCGCGGATTCGCAGTTAAAACATTCACGGTTAACCGCGGGTTCTACGAAGAAAAGTCGCGAGTGTCCAGTATAAGGCCGAAAACAATGTCAAATCTGTCGAAGACGGAAACCTACACAAAGTCTACCAAAATTGGACGAAAATTGTCGTTTTGACAACTAGAAGATAGATCTCCTTGAGGAGAACCATAAAATCATATAGATCTACAAAAAACAACATCAAGAAACCCTTGAAAAATTTCTGCAAAAATCTACACAACAAGGTTAGGGTTAAAAATAAAAAGCTGCAGAAATATGCCCAGATCTGAAGAGAAGCCTAATGGCTACCAGATAGAAAGCAAATCTAGAAGAAATAATCAATGTCCAAATGATAAAATATTGTTTGAAAGCAATAGAAGGTGCTAGATCATAGCAACAAGCTCTGATACCATGTCAGAGATATGGATCTAACTAAACTAGCTTACCTATCTATGCAAAAAATAACATATCACAGTAAATAAGAATAGAAAGAGAACAAGAGAAAAGAGTACAACAGATATATGTGGTTCACCAATTGGGATACGTCCACGGGAAGGTAGTCTTCTATTATCTCCAGAATATCTCCCTCAAGCTTACAGATAACAATGCCAATAACCCCAATACAATATAACAATACTTGTGAAAGTATAGATCATTATGGGTGATCCACCACAGATGATAGTGAAAGACTCCCTTGACTCTAATATATACTAAGAGATGAGGAGGAATTACTCTCACATATTACCTGTGGGACAATATAATTCCCCATAATAACATCTCTTTATATAATAATGAATATCAAGAGTATATTTACCACAATGAATATGGGATATAATTTACTACTCTTTTACATAAGATTGTGGATATATTCCGACATAATACAAAGACATTATTACCTTATAAGGAATATAAAATATTCCAACAGCTAGACTAGTCATCTATTATAGAGAGGTCATGGTTTAGGAGGATGAGGATTCTACCTCTCCTTAGGGACATTTACATCATTTGAGGCTATATGCCCAATTTTTGTATATTGATATATATTGATGGATATGGATACCCAAACTCTTTTTATTTTTTGACCTATATATACATATATCGGTTATATTTACATGTTTCTCTTATGTGTGTGGTTATAAAATTATTGTGTATGATACAAATTCCAATCAAGTATATATTTTGCATATGCATCAATTATAGTGTTATGATCTCTTGAAATGTGTTGATATACAATGAAATCAAAATTTATTTCAAGTAATTTAACCTTGAAAAACTAACGTAATAATGAAGGATCCCTCACCCAATATTCGCCATTAAGCTGAGACACAATTAACTGAGAATCGAGTCTAACCTCCATAAATGAAATGCCATGTTGTAATGCATCCCAAAGCAGCTCAATAATAGTGCTATACTCAGCTATATTGTTAGTAGCAGAGCCTAAACAAGCACCTCCTGAAGAAACTAGTTGTCTTGTAGGTGAATAAATCACCCAAGCGACTAAAGCAAGATTGTGGGTATGACGACTAGCGCCATCAGCAAATCCTACAAACCATTCGGTTGAAATCTGAAATACAACCAGAACTACATGAGAAACAACAAAATACAAACTCTACACAATTGTACATCTATTTATGAGAAAACGTATATGATCTATGCATAATACTTCTTAAGATAGAGCCCATTTCTAGGATCTGACAACTTATACCCATCATAATCAACCAATTCATATGATCCTTTCTTCAAAACCTTGGATACTACATAAGGTCCTAGACACATAGACTTGAACTTTCCTGCCCCCCAAAGGATCTTTATCTTGGTCATAGACCAAAACAAGGTCTCCTTCGAAGAAAACCCTAGGTCTAACAGACTTATCGTATTGAGCTTTGACTCGTCTCTTGTGTGCTTCATTTGCAATGAGTGCATCATGGCGTTGTTCATCGAGATGTTCTAGATGAAGAAGACATTCTTCCAATGCAGATGTCTTAGGTAAAATTTGAAAGGAAAACTTTAATGATGGTATTTCACACTCAACCGGTGTGACTGCCTCTAATGTGTGAACGAGTTGGAAGGGTGAAAAACAAGTAGCATTCTTAATAGTTTTTCGATATGCCCAAAGATCCAGATACAACATGATATGCTAGTTTGACCTACAAGCATTAATTGTGCGCTGGACAATGGTTTTCAAAGTTTTGTTTAGTGCTTTGACTTGTCCATTTGCATGCCAATAGAAAGGAGGTGAATGCTCCTGTATAAATACCAGCATAGTTGTCAACTCAGTCATCATATTATTTTGAAAATGTCTACCATGATCCGTAACAATCTATTTATGGATACCAAATCTATAGATAACCTGGTTGAATAGGAAATAGGTTGCAGTTTCTCCATTTGCCTTCACAATAGGCATTGCCTCTACCCACTTCGTAAAGTAATCTACAACGAAAAATAATGTATTGATGCCCCTCAACAGAAACTAGGTTACATGTCCTATAATCAACCCCCCACTTGGTGAAGGGTCCCACTGTGATGACGGATAATACTAGAGTTGGATGTGCTCTCATATTTTTGGTGAAGAGATGGCATGGATGATAGCGATTAACAACTTCCACGCAATCTTTGAAGATGTTCGGCCAAAACTAACCATCATCTAGTATTTTTTGAGTTTTTTCCAACCTAGATAGATGACCCCCACAAGCTCCACTATGGGCATCATTCAAAATGAACTCACCCTATTCAAGAGTTAGACAACGATGTAATATAGAATCAACCCCTCGTCTATACAAAGTATCAACAATTATGAGGTAGTTCTTAGCATTATGTCAAAGTCGTCTTCATTCTTCTTTTGAAAAGGCTGGTGGACACTTTAAAGTCTGGAGATAGATTAAAATATCCCCATACCATGGATCAGAGGTAGAAATTAGGAAGATGTGTTCATCGGGGAATGAATCATCTTCCACTTTGAAATCCTCGCCATGAGGGAACTCGGAAATGAGATCAATGAACACTAGAGACTTTTTAGATTTATCATAATGAAAAGTAAGATCAAACTCCTGAAGTATGACAATCCATTTATTAAACGTTCACCTGATTATGTGTTGGGTTAATATGTACTGAAATGGATTGGCATCTATAATAACTGTAGTGGTCCACAACAAAATGTAGTCATGAATCCTCTGGACAGGGTAAAAAAATGTTAAAATTCAATATGCTAAGACAGAAAATAGCAGCATTACATTCCATTTCACAATAATAGCATATACAGGATCACTGAAGAAACGACAAGCATAGCATAAACACAAGAGACACAGATTTATCCTGGGAAACCCTCATGGGGTAGAAAACCCAGTAAAGCTTCCTCAATATAGATGACCAGCAATATACAAAGATGCAAACCAAAGACATGATCTCCTTCTCCACCGTAGCAGACCTCTCCTCCAAAAGTGCGCCTCCCTTGAATGAGTGTGTGTATCAAATGAGGAACACACCTCCTCTATTTATACACTTCACTGATATGTATTTTACACAAGTACACGTAGGCTCGTATTTAACCAATGGGTTAAATACCCCACTACAACTAACTGGGCCGACCCCTCTAGGGTGGTCTAATAACCCTTTGACCCACATAACACATAAAGGGCCGACCTCCACTAGGGAAGTCTAATAACCCGAGTTACCACATTCTGACGGAGGAATAAACATCTCCGGATATACAATAAGATCTTTATGGAGGAATGAAACATCTCCGGAATAATAAAGTACAATTATAATATTCTTTGAAGTTACAATATCTCAACACTCCCCCTTAACAAGAAGGATATTATAACAGCACCTGCACGAGCAAGGAGTCATCAACATCATACACGATACATCTATAAATCATTGGAAGCTTTCTCAACATCATCAGTAACTCAACCAGTTACTGGAACATCTTCAATACTGGAACATCAACATCATCAGAGTTGATAGTACTCAATCATCAGCATCGTCAACACACGATCAACAGCATCGTCATCATACGATCATCAGCATCACAATCAACATCATCATCACACGATCAACAGCATCATGATCAACAGCATCATGATCAACATCATCATCACACGATCAACAGCATCATGATCAACATCGTCATTACATGATCATCAGCATCATCATCACATGATTATCAACATCGTCATCAGCATCACGATCAACATCATCATCACACGATCATCAGCATCGTCATCGCACGATCATCAGCATCGTCATCGCACGATCATCAGCATCGTCATCACACGATCATCGGCATCGTCATCACATGATCATCAGCATCGTCATCACACGATCATCAGCATCGTCATCACACGATCATCAGCATTGTCATCACACGATCATCGGCATCGTCATCACACGATCATCGTCATCGTCAAGGAATGATGTAAACCAGTCATGTACCTTTTGAACCGAAGTCCAGGGACGATCCAGTCCTATCATTATCGAAGACATACGTCTACGGCTCTTCTTTCGAACTGAGGTCCAGGAATGATTCAATCCCTTCTTTCTCGAAGACATACGTCTACGGCTCTTCTTTCGGACTGAAGTCCAGGAATGATCCAATCCCTTCATTATCGAAGACATACGTCTACGGCTCTTCTTTCGGACTGAAGTCCAGGAATGATCTCAATCCCTTTATTATCGAAGACATACGTCTACGGCTCTTCTTTCGGACTGAAGTCCAGGAATGATCCCAATCCCTTTATTATCGAAGACATACGTCTACGGCTCTTCTTTCGGACTGAAGTCCAGGAATGATCCCAATCCCTTTATTATCGAAGACATACGTCTACGGCTCTTCTTTCGGACTGAAGTCCAGGAATGATCCCAATCCCTTTATTATCGAAGACATACATCTACGGCTCTTCTTTCGGACTGAAGTCCAGGAATGATCCCAATCCCTTTATTATCGAAGACATACGTCTACGGCTCTTCTTTCGGACTGAAGTCCAGGAATGATCCCAATCCCTTCATTCTCGAAGACCTCATGTATACGGTTCTCTTTAGGACTGAAAGTCCAGGGATGATCCCAATCCCTTCATTCTCGAATACCTCACGTCTACGGCTTTCTTTAGGACTGAAAGTCCAGGGATGATCCCAATCCCTTCATTCTCGAAGACCTCACGTCTACGGCTCTCTTTAGGACTGAAAGTCCAGGGATGATCCCAATCTCCTCAACTGTCCACTAAGGACTTCATTCTCGGAGACCTCACGTCTACGGCTCTCTTTAGGACTGAAAGTCCAGGGATGATCCAATCCCCTCAACTGTCCACTAAGGACTTCATTCTCGGAGACCTCACGTCTACGGCTCTCTTTAGGACTGAAAGTCCAGGGATGATCCAATCCCCTCAATTGTCCACTAAGGACTTCATTCTCGGAGACCTCACGTCTATGGTTCTCTTTAGGACTGAAAGTCCAGGGATGATCCAATCCCCTCACATGTTCATCAAGAACATGTATCCTCATCATCATAACATGTATCATCACAACATGTATCATCAATATTAAAAACATGTATAACCACAACATGTATCATCATCATCAAAACATGTATAACCATAACATGTATCATCAACATCAAAACATGTATAACCACAACATGTATCATCATCATCAAAACATGTATCATCAACATCAAAACATGTATAACCACAACATGTATCATCATCATCAAAACATGTATAACCATAACATGTATCATCAACATCAAAACATATATAACCACAACATGTATAACCACAACATGTATCATCATCATCAAAGCATGTATAACCACAACATGTATAATCATCATCAAAACATGTATGCATCTATCATCAAAAGTATCTAGCATGTATACATCTATCATCAAGAGCATGTATACATCTAACCATCAAAATAAAGAATATAAGAGTCCTAAATCTAAACAATTCTAGGTGAGTAAGTGCAAAGAAAAATAAGTAACCTCATCATTGATGAGATAGGCTTGTCTGTCTCATACTGTGCTACTCCCCCTTTTGAGGAGGGTTCTTTTGAACTACACCAAGCTTGTCTCGGAAGTGTTCAAACTTTACTCGAGACAGAGGCTTGGTCAGGATATCAGCAATTTGATCCTTAGTGCTTATATATACAAGCTTGATAGCTCCTCTTTGCACCATATCTCGTATATAGAAGTACTGGATCTCTATGTGTTTTGACTTATCGTGGAACACAAGATTTTCAGTCACATAATCACAGTGGGATCCATTTCTAAGTCAAACACTCCAAAGCTTCTGAAGCCATACTGCTTCACAGCTGGCAGAGCAGACAGCCATATGTTCTGCTTCAGCAGTACTGAGAGCCACACTAGATTGTTTCTTGCTGAACCATGAGATCATGGCAGATTCAAGACTATAACATCCACCTGATGTACTCTTTCTGTCTGAGGCACTTCCTGCCCAATCAGAATCTGAGTAACCATGTAAACGGATTTCATGACCTTCAAGATAATATGGACCAAAATCTATTGTACCTTTTAGGTTCCTCACTACATGCTTTGTAGTTATTAAGTGAACCTTTCTAGATTCTACTAGATACTGACTTAGGGTAATTGCAGCAAGGCATATATCTAACCTAGTATTCGTTTAGACACATCAATGACTCAATAATTTGTCTATAAAGGGTTAGGTCCACTAAATACGATGAGTCATTAACTAATAACTTCAAGTTGGAGTCCATGGGAGTGGCCATGGCTTTATACTCCAACGTATCAAATCTTTTTAGAAACTTCACAGCATACTTACCTTGATTTAAAAGATTCCTTTTGGATCTTGCCATACTTCTAGATCTAAGAAGTAGTGCATTAATCCAAGATCTTTCATTTTCATTTCTGCAGCCATTTTCATGACCTGTTTCTCATTCCTTGTCAGAAAGAGATCATCGTCATGCAATAATGGTATGTTAGGTTCATCATCCACAACCTTAAGGTAAAGGTTAGGGACAACTTTACTTCTGGTAAATCCCAAGCTTTGTCATGAAGCTGTCAATTGTCCATTATTCACACTCAGCATTGAGTGATCTTCTGCATATCTATCTGTGCCATCTCTCGTCAAATGGGTCTACTAATATGATCCTCAAAATCATTTGAACTCTGTGGTGAGTTCCTTCTTGCATTCCACATCACCCATGATGATCATTAAGCTCATCAATTGACTACCGATCCTGGGAACCCATGCAGAACCTGATTACATTATTAAGGGAATGGTCTTATCTAGTCCCTTGGAGCAAAACATCTTGTTAAGGTTCTCTTTCCTCTTTCTAAGAGAATCTTCTGGCCATGAGCCTTCTATATTTTGTTTGATTTGTAAATCTTCTTGTTGAACATCCATCACTTGTTCGGTGTTCATCATTCTTCATGATCTTTCCTACAAAACAAGTTAAGTACATGATTAGTAATACTTCATAATCATGTAATCATGATAACCTATTATGCATACAGATATCATTTACATAGTTATGCAACTATTTTGACCAATACTTTGGTACAACACTTTCCCATATCTTGTATGCATACAGTGGCTATCTAGATGCCTTCCATCTCTACCAGAACATGCTATTGAGATTGTGCACAGCTCTCAGCATGTCAGCAAAGAGGTTTCATTCTAGACAAGCAACAATAGAATGTTTGTCCAACTTACCAATCATATGCATATTGGTAGTACACTGTTCAATGCTCTATGAATGTTTACACTCAGCATAATATATTCTAGGAATACAAATATGAATACAAGCAATATCATTTACTATTTCAAATAACAACTCAAGTACTTATCTTTTATGTTTGTGTGGTTGCCTCCCGCTTGATCTTCTATATGGCTTTTGAACTTCTATTTATTCTGTACTACTGTGCATACTCAAGTGTGCACTAGTGTCATCCTCATTATCTCATACACAAACACACATTCATTAGTATATTCTCAAAACATTCTAATTATAAATAATCTTGAATATGTATAGTCATGATCATAGATAATAAACATTAGTATTCAATATTTCAGGGAAGTCTTCTTTTACTTGTGCATATCATTAATCAATATAAAAGACATAATGTTCATAAACCCTTGATTACTCGCTTTATGAATAAGTATAACCAATCATAGCAAGTATACTTATATAAGGTAAGATTCTAACATGACATAGAAAAACATACCTGGATTAGTATACCTGCTTAGTTATGTACAACATACCTAAACAATCTCTTCAATGATTTAGAGATCTTGAGCTAGAACCTGCATGTCTCGTAGGTTAAACATAATATAACAAAGTCATACATACCTCGTGAGTCTTTGTCTTCATGTTGTCATGGTCATGGAACTTGATTTGTCTTTTGTAATGTACCTGTGTCTTGTTAGCAGACAACATCAACCTCACACAACACCATAATGCATAAGTACAATCATATAGCCCTAATCAAATCATTCACATGCATTCATATTGTTACTAGGGTGATAAGACAATTAATAACATTAATCAAGATTGTACTATTAACTAACATGAAGACAAACACATTATGAACTTAATCAAGAATCAGATTTCAAGGCATACCTGAACCTCCTTAAGTCATACCTGTCGAGACTTGTTGTAGTCTTCTTATGTAAGGTCTTAGCCTCAACTCCCCCTGAAACTTGATCTGGAGCTTGATTAGTGTTTGCTAGCGAAACCCTAAAAATTCAGTCTTTGACTTTCACACTTCTGAATGGATGGAAGGATGTGTCTTGCTGAGCTGATCAAACTAGCATACTTCAGTTTTGAAATCTCCAAAGTTTGACCCCTCAAAATTGTCTTTGAAACTTCCGGATTCACTGGACGTGACCCTGAACTGGGGTTTGATGAAGCCCACTCTTTTGCCCCATCAAAAGGTTTGATCCAAAGCTCTAAGCTTCTATTTTTCTGAGGAGCTTCCAGCCGTGGTCACAGATTTCAAAAATTCCCATTTTTACAGAAGCCCTAATTTTCCACTTCTCTGATCAAAGTCCCGAACTAGGGTCTAATCAAGCCCGGCCTTCTGCCCAACCAAAAATTCTGATCTTGGTCTCTAAATTTCTATTTTTATGAGTAGCATCCAGCCATGGTCTCCGATTACAAAAATTCAACTATCTTCAAAGCCCTAAATTCCGGAAGCCATGAATGAAGGTACCAAAAAATAATTCTGTTTTGACAGAAATATGTACCTGATTGTTTCTGGTGTAACTCCGAAATTTTTGATCCAAAGGGTCTGAAAAAAGTTTTCTGAGATAGCCTGACCTGTTAGCTTTCCATCCTGACAGGTCTGACCTCAATTGGATGTTCTGAGAGAGAGTTATGCCAAATGTCGCAACGTGACCTGTTTTGGGAAAATACAGGAGAGCGAACTTGTACGGCGTGCCACGTGTCACTGTTTGACCTTCGGCCTCTGAAAACGTTTTCTGAGATAGCTCGGCCTGTTATCTTTCCATCCTGACAGGTCTGACCTCAATTGGATTCTCTGAGAGAGATTTATTCCACGTGTCGCAACGTGACCTGTTTATGGGATAATACAGGAGAGCGAACTTGTACGGAGTGCCACGTGTCACTGGTTCAACTTCGGCCTCTGAAAACGTTTTCTGAGATAGTACAGTCTGTGTACTACCTGTCACTTTTCACGAAATTTCATTTGGAGCTTCCTAGCCCAAGTTATGACCTTTTTCCCAAGGTCACCTGATTTTGACTCAGATCTGGAAGAGGCAGAAACCCTCTATTGTACAGATCATAAATCACAAAGTACAACGAATTAGAGGTTTTCCTTTGGACACAAGGTACCTGGAGATTTTAGCTTCGTCCTGTAACAATTTCAGATCCGAAAACTTCGCCAAAACGGATTTATAGCGAAAGTGATACGATGACTGGTTTTTTCTATGTAAAACCCTAACCTTCAAATTGTCGTAAGTAAAGCAAGTGTCTTTAGTGCCATACCTTGTCTTCCTTCAGGTTAGCTCTGATACCATGTTAAAATTCAATATGATAAGACAGAAAATAGCAGCATTACATTCCATTTCACAATAATAGCATATACAGGATCACTGAAGAAACGACAAGCATAGCATAAACACAAGAGACACAGATTTATCCTGGGAAACCCTCATGGGGTAGAAAACCCAGTAAAGCTTCCTCAATATAGATGACCAGCAATATACAAAGATGCAAACCAAAGACATGATCTCCTTTTCCACCGTAGCAGACCTCTCCTCCAAAAGTGCGCCTCCCTTGAATGAGTGTGTGTATCAAATGAGGAACACACCTCCTCTATTTATACACTTCACTGATATGTATTTTACACAAGTACACGTAGGCTCGTATTTAACCAATGGGTTAAATACCCCACTACAACTAACTGGGCCGACCCCTCTAGGGTGGTCTAATAACCCTTTGACCCACATAACACATAAAGGGCCGACCTCAACTAGGGAAGTCTAATAACTCGAGTTACCACATTCTGACGGAGGAATAAACATCTCCGAATATATAATAAGATCTTTATGGAGGAATGAAACATCTCCGAAATAATAAAGTACAATTATAATATTCTTTGAAGTTACAATATCTCAACAAAAACGGCAAGTGCCAACTTCTCAATGTGGAAATACTTAAGTTAAGGTCTTACTAGAGCGCGATTGAGATAATAGATCATGTGCTCTTGGAGCTGGTCATCCTCCTGAACTAGAACTATGCCAACTGTGGAATCCAATGTGGCCATATATAAAATAAATTATTGAGTATAATCAAGGGGAATCAACAAGGGGGATGATAATAATGCTTTTTTCAAATCCTCAAACGAATTTTGTGCATCCTAATCCCATAAAAATGGGGTGTCTTGTTTGAGTAGACACATGAACCCTTTTGTTATTTTTGCATATTTAACGATGAAATTTATGAGGAATTTGGACATGCACTGTAGACTTTGAAGTTGTCTAATGTTGTGAGGAGTTGGAAATTTAAGGATAGCCTCAACTTTTAGTGGATTGGCCATAATCCCTTTGCTTGACACAATGAAACCTAGCAGTCGTCCAGACTCGACACAGAACACACATTTATGAGGATTCAATCGAATCTTGTAATATCTGCATCGCTCAAACACAAGTCGTAAGTGGTATGGATGATATCATCTCTTTCGAGATCGCGCGAGGAGATCATCCAAGTACGGTTCAACTATATGTTTGATATCATGGAAATAAAAATTCATTGCTCGCTAGAAAGTAGCTCCACCATTATTCAAACCGAAAGGCATCTTCTTGTAATCGAAGGTAGACCAGGAACAGATAAAAGTCGTCTTGTGTTGATGGGTTTGATTTGGATTTCATTATATCCCGAAAATCCATCCATAAAAGAAAATATTTCGTTACCCGAACATGCATCTACCATACAATCAATGAAAGGCATGGGGTAATTATCTTTAGGACACACTTTATTCAAATCCATAAATTCAGTGCACACATGGATAGTACCTTGATTTTTATCAACCGAAACTAGATTAGAAACCCATTCCGTCATTGCAACAGGATAGATAAAACCAACTTTCAAGAGATTTTCTACTTCAACTTTTACAGTTGCATCTTTCCATGGGTTAACTGGACAAATATTTTGTCGAACAGGTTTCACATTTGGATACATATTAATTTCATGTTCAACAATATATGGGTCGATCCCTGGCATCTCCTCATATGACCAGGAGAAAACATTTCGGGATTCTTTAAACAGATCAGTAGAGATGTGAAATTCATCAAAAGAACAACCCACATTGATGAATATATTTTCCACGACATTAGGTTTTATAGATATATTGATCAGGATTGTTTCTAATATATTAGCCATGTTTTCTTCAGCAAAAATTCCATGTTTCACTAAAGGGTTAACGGTATGATCAACATCTCATAAAGTCTCACACAAAAATCCTCATTCTCAATCCTGTCTAACTCTGGAAGGAAATAATATCTATGATACATATGTTCCCAAGGGTGATCAATGCCTACCATTGCTTCCAAAATGTCTTCATCCGAAGGCAAAACCATGTCTAAAAAGTCAAAAGAATGAGTAGATTCTATGGCCCATGCAGGCACATAATAAGCATCTAACTCCTCATAGACTGAAGGAGTCAAGATGGAATCTATAGCAGTTTCACGTAATTCTTGATAAGCTACTTCTTCCACAGATAAGGGCACCACTTGTTCATTCTTAGTAGGTAAGATCCAAGGATCAGTTTTATTATAGATTGTGAAAACATCCTTAGATACTGAAACATTATTTCAAGTACTCGTTGAACCAATATAACTCACAAGAGCAAGAAAATCAAAAGTTCCCATAAGAGAATAATATAAACCTACTCCTAAACTATCGTTGGGTGGATGATCCTAATCAATCATCGGAATATTTGACTCATGCGATGTTGTGTTATTTTTACGATTAAAGGATAATTGGTCAACAGAGACAATTCGCCCTTAATGAGGAAATACAAAGACCTGGAAAATGGACGATGGAACGGCTTGCATAACATATGTCCAACTCCTTCCTAACAATAGATTGTAGTCAAGAGGGGCATCTACAACCTCCACTTCCATTGAAACCACTTTCCCTACTAACTAGATTTCAAAGGAGGGTAAAATCCCATGCAGAAGGAAATATCTTCCATCGAAAGCAATTAGTAGTGTTATTGAAGGAACCAACTCAAGGGAGCCTAAAGCTCGTTGTGTTAGAGAATTCTTCCTATAGATAGTTAAACTCTGTCATGGACATAACTAAGTCCCTAGATACTTAATCCATGATAGAAATAGAACAAATGGTAATCTATTCTCCTAGATCTAGCACAATACATAAGCTATTTAACATGGAAGAAGAAAGGAAGAAGTAAAACTTACCTCCAACCTGTAGGTTGTCCTAGCTCTAGCTCCAAGCTTGATATTCAAGGCTTGAAACTGTTAAACAAGAAAAAGGACCAAAAATTCCAAGCAATATATGTATAAACAAATATCTAACTATAAAAACATAGACAATTCCATGCATTCATCATTAAAGACATGAAAATGGGAGGAATAGGCTAAGTTATATTAATAGAAAGAAATCCATAAAGAAGCCATACAACATGTGTTATACCTGACTCATGATCGATCATATCTTCTCCAAGCTCTCCTACATCACCCTTGCAAGACTCTTAATATCATAGGTTTGGTGCTTCCAAGATATCCCTCCTCCTCTAGCTCATGGATGGTCCTCCTTAAGTAGGATTTGGGAAGGCCAGCCAATAGGAGAAAATGATGGATCCAAGTGAGTAAGATGTGGATCAAGGATATAAACCATGCCAAGGAGGGAATGTGATATGGGATTCGAATAGGTACCTCATCCCAATAAAATATCCATGAGATCTAAGATCCAAAATCAAAGGGATAAGCCTAACACAAAATTTGTGCTCCCCTATAACTGAGCAAAGCGCGAAAAAGGTGAAATTTTTGCCCCCCCATAGGCATGTAGAGCGCGAAAAGATGAAATTTCCCCCCCCCCCCATAGGCATGCAGGGCACGAAAATTCCAGTAAGGTAAATTTTTGGAGGTGGTTAAGGTGGTTTTTGACCCCTTGCCTGTTGGATTTGCTTCCAAATGTGACTAGGGAAGGGACCAACATTAGAATGAAAGGCCTAACACCCTTAAGAGGCATAAACATCATGTTTTCCATGGTGGTGAAACATGTATATCCTAACTTATTCATGGTGTGGAAATTTGAGGTATAGCAGGCACCCCTAAAAGTGTGAGGTCGGAAGAAATCTGATGGCCGAAACACTTTACCAATAATAAGTCTGCAAGGATATCTGAAGGAGAATTGGAGAAGAGATGCAAACAAATATCAACAATACGTCTAACGACCCCGATGCAGGAATACCCATGCTCGGAGAAATTGACTCAAAGCATGGTTTCCAACCAATACATCGTAGATCCATGATAGTACTAACTCAATAATGAATGAAGACAAATCATGGCTACTAGCTACAAGCATAGCTCCATGATAAGACAATGACACAACCACAACCAATACAAAAGTGGATCTGTGTGACAATACATCAATGAGGTCACCAACATAATTTCCATGTGGGAACCTAATCAAAAAATCATCATCGCAACCTGGATGTGCTAAATAGAATTAAGAACCATCCAGGGTCTTCTACCCGATCCCAAATCGATACAAATATAACCATGTGATTACAAGGTGTTGAAGTCAAACATGGTAGAAACCACTTGATTACTGGTCAATAATGTAAATCGTTAACAAGCGCGAGGGAAATCACCAATGATGATAATGATCCCCAAGGTATCACTAGTACATTCCAACGAATATGAATAGATGTTTTGGCGTCAAACACTCGTGGAATGATTCGATCAAGGGTCAATGATGAGAACCTACGATCGAATACAAGGAAACCTTCCATTTAGGCATGCAGGTACCAAGGTACTAAGGTGGTTCCTAAGTCAAATTCTTGGATGATGTGTTGAATTCAATAGGAATAGACTCGTCGAAGGAGGTTCATGATGAATCCCACACCATCGACATGGAACCAATAGGATAACGAAACCAATAGGATAACGATATGAAATAATTAAGCAGATGAGTATGGACTGACATAAAGATGTAAAGGCTAACGATATTGTAGAGGATGACTCGGATAAAGTTCCCTTGAACATGAATGGAACGACAACAATGACTTGGTAGCATTGACTCAAAAAGTAGAGACCAAGACATGATGTAACAATGACTGATGCATTCTTCAGATGATTTGAAGGAGCGGGACGACTCACGAAATTGGCATGAATTAGAGACAAGCAGATTTCCCAACTGTATGATGAGACATAAATAGGTGCCATGTTCAAGGGTGACATAAGCTTCCATAAAACTTTCTAAAACAAAATTAGCTTACTTCTCCCCAACCCCCATCATGCTTGATGAGTACCTCTTTTTTTTTAACGAGCTTGAGAAGGATAACAGATGCTCGGTATAGCTCATCCTTTGGATGAGTCCAATCTCACATGTTTTACAAACCTACGAAAGGATGGGTTCAGTTTCAAAAGGTTCCTTCGATGTTTGATTTTATGAGTCCAAGGAAGGAAAACTCAATGATTTTTCATGTTTAGAGAGTTTGAAATAATATAAAGAAGACTCCAAAAAGGCCTTTTTCGTAAATTTAGTCTCCTAAGCCTGAAAGAAGGGTAAAACAATGCAAAGGAGAACTCTCTTAGTCGATGGTCGGCTAAGGTGTACCTTTTTCGTAATTAATACTACTCATCCCAAAAAAGGGATAAACTAAAACTAAATAGATTCACTTTCAAATCCTTTTACAAGCGTGAAAGGAAGCAAGTTTGCTTGGCGATCTTTTCATATTTTGGGATTCTGAAAAAGAACTTAAAGGAGACTCTATAGAGTTCCTTTTTCATATAACTAGTCTCACTAGGTCGAAACAAGGATAAACTATCAATCAAAATATGACTTTTTCATCATTGATAACCGAGTACGACAAAGGTAAAAAGTAAACTCGTCACAGTTCCTTTTCTGTAAATAGTCTAGCGAGGCCAGATAAAGAGATAAACCTATACTCGTTAAACACACATTTTTACTCAATTTTTAACGAGCATGACAATGGTATCAAAAGCACTCAAAATATTTTTCATGTTTGGATCCAGAGCACGAAAAGGGAAAAAGTAATCTCAAACCACTTTCGTGTTTTTAACCAGAGCACGAAAAATTGAAAAGTAAGCTCGACACCTCTTACTTTTTTTAACGAGCTCGAAGAAAGGTTGGAAGAATGCTCGTGGTATCTATTTCATTTTTTAACGAACTTGCAACAGATAATGAACTATGCTCAGGACGATGGTTTCATTTTTTAGTGAGCTTGAAGTTGAAAATAAACTATGCTCGTAATGAGGCCCATTGATGGGTTATTTCCCAACATGATGTCCATAGGTTGGAATGTTTTCCCCCAGCATTATCAATGAGATCTAGGGTCTTAAATCCAATATGATGTCCAGAGGATGGACACATGCCCCCCAAGCTTCGTTTCATCTTCCTACACTTCTTCTTCACCCAATTAAATTCTATAGGGGTAGGAAGAATGAGGATCAAGTGACACAGACAGATGAAATGAAGGTTCAAGTCCTAAATATGGAGGGAGACTCGACACAATGGGAGAGGAATCTATTTAATTTTTTAATGAGCTTGACATAGAAAGGGAACTATGCTCATGAAAGGTTTCATTTTTACACAATCTTGAAACTGAAATTAAACTATGCTCGAAGTGGCCCATTTCATTTTTTAACGATCTTAAAACAGAACAAAACTATGCTCGTGATGGCCTATTTCATTTTTTAACGAGCTTGACACAGAAATGGAACTATGCTCAAAATAGGTTTCATTTTTACACAAGCTTGAAACTGATGGTAAACTATGCTTGAGATTGGTTCCGACCAACATGATGTCCAGAGGTTGGTAGTGTGCTCCCATCATAAGAATCTAATGGTTGTAACTCCAGCATGATGTCCAGAGGATGGAAACATTCCCCTCTAAGCTTTTTCCATGATGGGAATAAGCTATCGAGTCGCTAATTACTCAACTCCGACATTATTTCCAGAGCCGAGAGACACAGATGATGATGGAGGAGGAACCACTAGGACATATGGAACATTCAGGGAAGTCTGGTGGCCGACAGTCATACAATGATTAGGTGTAACAAAGGAAAGTTGATCAATGGTCACGATGCTTCCATGACACTCAAAAGAGTGTGGACAAGATAGCTTTCTTGGCATAGAAATAATATCTCCCAAGAAGGAGATTAAAATCTAAGGGACCTTGGACTACCATAACATCAATACAGTCACTTTTCTCTCCTAAGGTAATAGGTAACTGAGGAAGGATACCTGAAGGTACAGTAAGTCTTATATTGAAATCCAATATATGATCAGTGGTTGGCACAAGATGAGGAGATCCTATAGCTTTCCAAGTAGTTAAGGATAAAATACTAATAGATTCTCCTTCATCAACAATAGTGCGAAGTACATTCCTACCAATAAATTCTACAAATATCTGGAAAGGAACACCCAAAGGAAGACGAGATTCTATTAGACTATTCCAATCAAAGGAAATGACCTCAGTACTTGGAGGGGATCCCATGGAAATGGACAGGATTTCCCTTTGTCCAAAACAATATGAAATGACTAAGAAAACGGCATTGGTTTCTAGTTCACTCTCAACTAAAGGAGCAGGATGAGACGAAGATTGTGTCATGATGACTACTTCAATCTTGGAATTCTCCAATGAAAGAGCAGGATAGAGTGCAGATGACGTCGAATCGACTACTTCAACTTCACTCTTCAAATGAAAAGCGGTATGAACTACTTGTTCTACATTCTTTGGGGAAAGGGTGGAATCGACCAAGGATGGAGCAGGATCGACTAATTTTTTGACCAATGAGGGGTCAAGGGACAACTTATGATAACCGCTTGGAAGGTGATTATGGGATATAGTAACTTCTTCCAACAATTTTGAAGCTTCATCCATGCAAGGACAAAGGTAAGTAAGGTGCATATCCTTGCATAGCAAACAAGGATTTTTGGATTTACATTTCCGACCTTTAACCATAGATTCAGTAGTCGATAGGGTATCATCAGTATGATTTTCAGAGGCTGATGATATAGGTTTTTTGGAGGCTTTAGACCACTCTTCTAATACTTTGGAAAGACTAGGACAATCATTAAGAAGGTGATCCCCCCTGCAAAGCCTGCAAGGGAACTTGGGTTTTCAAGGTGTTTGACTAGAAAGAGAATCGTTAGGGTTAGTTGATTGATTCTTTGTCTCTTTCTCATTTTTCTTCTTATTAAACTTCATTTTCTTCTTCTTTTTATCCTCCTAATTACTAGAACCACTGATTTTATCAGGCAAGGAAGAAGAAATGGAAGAAGATACATCCAACAAAGAAGATGAAGTATCAATTTGGGATTGATGCTCTCGTGATGGAGAGTTAACATTTGAAGCATTAGGTGCATTCAAGATCACCGGATTAGAGAATAACCATATTGGTAATCCCATAGACAATCTGGGAAGATTCAAAGTAGCAATAAAGGGAGGACCAGTATCTCCAAATGGAGAAAAAACAAAAGGAACCCCCTGAAAAGGGGTCTCTTGCTTGGTAGTCCCAGAAGGATCTTAGGTGCTAGGATATGGATATGACATGGAACAAGACTAAGTGACGTGGGCTAAGTCTCGCAAAAAAGAACTCAACAAAACTAAGGAAACCGTGCATGCAAAAGGGGAGATAAAAGAAAAAAGAGGCACACAGGCCAAAAAAGCAATCGAAAAAAAAACTTTATTGTAACCGATGCCACAACAAGCAAGCTATAACAAAGAGGCCAGAATTCCAAAAAGCAGCACTAAAAAAAAAGACCCTCTACAAGGTAAAAAGAGCAAGCAACCTCTTATCTAATATGCAGATACCTCAACAGATCGTATCCTCTGCAAGGTGATGTTATCCAAGTTGGACAATACAAAATAAGAGACCAATATAGATGAATGGATATCCCTCTATCGAAATGGATCCCGGGTAGAATATCCCTAGAAGAATGGTCACTAGGATACTTTGTTAATGACACGTTTGGGAAGGTTTACTGGAGCTTCTTCCTTTTGGCCCTTGTACAACTTGTATGGAAGCTGGAAAATACAAGGAAGAAAATGGATTGATGTCCTTAGACGTTAAGTGGAAAAGAGTATTCCACAAAGTCCATGTGGAACTAGTCCTCGTTGCTTACCCCCGTGGAATGGGAGGCCCCCCATCAAATTGGTGTATAACCGTGTCAACAAATACAAGAGGATTTTAGCACCTTAAGAGAAAACAACTATGTCTCAGATGTAAAATGACAAGGGGAATTATTTGGATTCCTATCCCTGATTTCCTACCTAACTACACAATTATTTTTATGTCCTCAAATGAAGTTAAAGTGTGTTTATTTAGGGTGTTAATTTTAAAGTCTTGTTTTTTTACTCAAGGGGAGCGGAAGTGCAAATCGGTGGTGTGTAGACTTGAGTCAAACCATGCAAATTTGGGTGAACTATGCAAGTCTTTTTCCATCAATGAACTTCTAGATAAGTAAGGAAGAGTTCTTTTCATTCCCAAATGCACAACCCAATGCAAATGCAATTTTAGATTTTTAATGAATGATAACCAATCATGTAAAACCATACCCAAACTATCCTAAAGTGAAAAAAATAGATCTTTCTGTCAATAACAAATGCAAAAATTCTAATTCGTTTCCTATCTTTTTACACTTAAAAATGATGCATCTAAGCTATGGGAAATAAAGATTGGGTAAATGTTTCCAATCAAATGCAATGCAAAGAAAAACATTCAATATATTTTGTAACTCAAATGCACAAGAACATGAAACGATATTTTCTTCTTCTTATGAATGTAAGACCAAGAATGTCAAATGATCAAACTAATGCAAGAAGGAAATTTATGTTTTTCAAGCTTGTAAATATAGCAAAGAGAGACAAAAAGAATCTTTTCTTTGAACAAAAATGGAAACAAAGAATTGATCTACTCCAATAACATATAAATAGATAAAGATGCAAAGGAAAAAAAGTTCAAAACCCAAGAAAATGACTTCAAAATACAAGGATGTCCCAATCCTTTCAAAGCCTAATAACCAACCCAAACCACACCAAACCAAGCAAACCTTTGGAATAGCACACTAAAGAGATCTCTAAAAATTGAATCCAAACACAATCCCATGGAAAGAAGAAGTTTAAAAACAAATGCAAGCTATTGGGACTTGAAAAGAATGACGATTCTACCCAACAAGCAAACAAAGCACTAGTTTGAATCAAGAGACCAAACAAAGGTTCGAACTTCCAAACCATGCCAAGGGTGGAATGTGATATGGGATTCAAAGGGGTACCTCATCCCAAGAAAATATCCATGAGATCTAAGATCCAAAATCAAAGGGATAATCCTAACACAAAATTTTTGCTCCCCTATAACTGAGCAAAGTGCGAAAAAGATGAAATTTTCGCTCCCCCATAGGCATGCAGAGCACTAAAAAGATCAAATTTTTGCTCCCCCATAGACATGCAGGGCACGGAAATTCTAGTAAGTAATTTTTAGGAGGTGGTTAAGGTGGGTTTCGACCCCTTGCTTGTTATATTTACTTCCAAATGTGACTAGGGAAGGGACCAACATTAGAATGAAGGGTCCTAACACCCTTAAGAGGCATAAACATCATGTTTTCCATGGTGGTGAAACATGTAGATCCTCAATTACACATGGTGTGTCATTTCGAGGTATAACACTCACCAGCAAGAAATAGCCATTATGCACGTAGACGCGCCCTCATCCACTACCGTTCGTCCAATGGTTTTAGAACCATGAACTACTTCAATCTTGAAAGAGACGTCATACTGAAACTAAGGTTTGACATCAGACATATCAAAATTCACCAACATACTAGAGGAATCAATATTTCCTATGGATGCTAGAAGTGCATTCTCTTGCGAGTGGAAACTTTGAAAAACTTCTAACAGAAATTTGCTTTCCTCATGGCCTCTTCTAAGGTCTTTGGACTGTCATACTCGATTTTGTCCTTGATATTGAAAGGTAGACAGCTCAAGTATCTTTGGATCTTCGGTTTTTCTTCCACGAGGTATGGCACGTATCTCAGTAAATTCAAAAATTTACTGTTCATCTCCTTCATGTTCATACTTCCCAACTTTAAGTCATAGCACTCCTTTGATTTTTCTTCATATTATTGTCCTGATAAGAACTTCTTTTTGAAATATCGTTTGAAAGTACTCCAGTTTACATCCTTGTCCTTGACGCCCTTCACTCTTTTGATGTCCTGGCACCAAATATCCGTCTTGCCGATCAAGTTGTAGATTTTCATCTTTGCCTTCAAAGATTCAGAATAATCATATATTTGGAAATACTTTTTCATGCCAGACAGCCAAGCTTCTGCTATCTCTCCTTTTTCAATTTCACCATTGAAGGTTGGGGGTTTGATTTTCTTGAACTCCCCAGAAATTTGCTCATACTGTTTGTGATTTTTCCTTTTGGGTTTGTAGTCCCCTTTGATGTTGTCACTTGAATAATTTCTTTTCTTTCTCTGTTTTTCATGAGCAGGTTCTGATGATGTTGAAATGCTATCTGCATCATCAGTTTTCATCTTTTTATTTATGTCTGGATAAGGTAAATGCAGCAGAAAAACTAGGACACGAAATCCATATTGAATACAAAGATATATTATTGAATTGATAAGATGCTTAACGCTTTACAAGAGCTCGCCTTTTATAAGGTTTGATCATTTCTTAAGAAGGGTTACGTCCCTTCAATTAAACTAATTAATAATTTACTGATTAATTTAATACAATATTTAATATTCATAGCATTGCCACTCCCTTTTAAAGAGCTTTGTCCTCAAAGAAATGGTAATGAGGAATGTAATTGTCGAAATTGTTCTGATTCCCATGTTGCATCTTCTTCGGGAAGATTTTTCCATTTTATGAGGTATTCTTTAATGACTCGCGTTCTTAATCTCTTCTCTCTAGTAGCAATGATAGATTCTGGCTCGAATATGATTCTTCCTTCTTCATCTAACAAGGGAAGCATTGTTTGTGCCTTCTGGTGTCGACCTATCATCTTTTTCAAACATGAAACATGAAAGACATTGTGGATGCGACTTGTATTTGGCAATTCCAACGCATATGCCACCTGACTAATCTTCTTATTGATTTGATATGGGCCATAAAAACGTGGAGCCAATTTATTTTTTCGACCTTGTTTAAGTGATAATTGTTTATAGGGTTGTAGTCTTACATATACCCAATCTCCAATTTCAAATTCTCGTTCTGTTCCGTGTCGATCTTCTTTTTGTCTCATTCTATTCCTGGCAGTATTCAAATTCTCTTTAAGTACTTGGACAACCTTTTGGTTTTCTTCTAAATGGTCATTTACGGATGCGACCCTTGCTTGGTTGGTGATGAAATCCTTCCATTTTGGGGGTTCATATCCATATAGGGCTTGAAATGGTGTCATTCTTGCAGATGTATGATAAGTAGAATTATACCACCATTCCGCAAGATGTAGCCATTGGAATGATTTATTTTTCTTATCAGTTACAAAACAACGGAGGTAGGTTTCTAAGCATTTATTGACAACTTCTGTCTGTCCATCTGTTTGGGGATGATAAGCTGAGCTCATGTTAAGAGACATTCCAATTTGCTTGCAAAACTCTCTCCAAAAGTTCCCTTTAAACTTGGAATCCTTATCACTTACTATAATCTTCGGAAAACCATGTAATTTGTAGACATTTTTACAAAAAGCTTCGGCTGTTTCTTTTGCCGAATCAGTTTTCTTCACTCCAACAAAATGTGCATATTTGGTTAGCCTGTCTACCACAACTAGTATTTTGTCTTTTCCATCTGATATGGGTAGACCTTCAATGAAATCCATTGAAATTTCCTCCCATTTTTTATTTGGAATATGTAACGGATGGAGTAACCCCGGACTTGAGATATTCTCAGTTTTATTCCGCTGACAAATGTCACAATCTGCAACATACTTGTGAATGTCGGCATACATACCCTTCCAAAAGAATGATTGCCTTGCATTATAGTAGGTTTTAAAAATTCCTACATGACCAGCGGCTGGGCAGTCATGTGACTCTTTAAGCGCCTTGGTCTTAAAACTGGAATTGGAACTTAAGTAAATACGTCCTTTGTACCATAAGAGATCATTCTTCCATTCAAACTTCGGATACTGATTTATGTTGTTAATTATGGAGCAAACCTCTGAATTCTTGTCATATTCCCTACGAATTTTGTCCAAAAATTTTGGGATCACCATGGATACGGCGTAGACTTGTATCTCTTCATCTTTCCTTGATAAAGCATCAGCTACTACATTGTCCTTCCCCCTTTTATGTAGGATCTCCATATCGAAGGTAGAGATTTTCTCTATCCACTTTTGTTGTTCGGTTGTCAATGTCTTTTGCTGTAACAAGTGTTGTAGACTATTATGATCTGTTCGGATTAGGAATTTACTTCCCAAAAGGTATTTTCGCCATTTAGTTAATGCATGCATGATGGCAAGCATTTCCTTGTTGTATGTAGACTGTAGGTATTCTCTTTTGTTCAACTTCCTGCTTTCAAAAGTGATTGGATGACCTTCTTGCATTAGCACAGCTCCTATCCCAAACCCTGAAGCATCACATTCGATTACGAATGGTTTTGCAAAATCAGGTGTTGCCAAAACGGGAGTTGAAGACATAATTTGTTTCAACGTTTCAAAGCATCTTCTTGCTTCATCGTCCCATTGAAAAGAATTTCTTTTTAGGAGATTTGTTAGTGGGGCAGTGACATGTGCATAGTTCCTGATGAACCTTCGATAGTAACCTATTAATCCCAAAAATCCTCGCAATTTTGAAACATTCTTTGGTTCGGGCCACTCCTTCATCGCCTGGATCTTCTTTGGGTCCACCTTAACTCCTTCCTTTGAGATTATATGACCGAGATACTCCACTTCTTGCTTCCCAAATGTGCATTTTGACTTTTTTGCATAGAACTGGTTTTCCTTCAGAAGAGATAGAACCTCTTCTAGATGCGTAAAATGTTCTTTCCATGTCTTGCTATATATAAGGATGTCATCGAAGAATACTAACACAAATTTCCTTAGGTATGGCTAAAATAGTTCATTCATAGTTGCCTGGAATGTGGCAGGGGCATTAGTTAACCCAAAAGGCATTACCTTGAATTCATAATGTCCTTCATGAGTTTGGAAAGAAGTCTTTGCTATATCCTCTAATCTGACCCTAATTTGATAGTACCTTGACCTTAAATCGAGTTTCGAAAAATATTTTGAGTCATGAAGTTCATCCAGCATGTCATCGATGAAAGGGATTGGAAACTTGTTCTTAATTGTTATTTTGTTTAATCCTCTATAATCTATACATAATCTAAACGATCCATCCTTCTTCCGTACTAGTACAACTGGAGCTGCATAAGGGCTTCTACTCTTGGTGATGACACCACAATTCAGTAGATCCAGTGTCTACTAGCACTGTAACATTCTCATTTTTTATATGCCCTTTTAACTTGAGAGTCTGTGGTTGACTAATGCCTGTCATGGCTGCTAGGGAGATTTTGGGGGTCTCGTCATTCTCGGCTGCCATATTTGTGGTTTCCTCCTCTTCATCTTCTGGCTCTTCTTCTTCTTCTTCTTCTGATTCACTATTCTCCTCTGCTTCACAAGTATATAATTTCTTTGAGCTGTCCTCGGGGTGACACCTATGTTTAGGATTCCATTTGTCTCCACATCGTCGACATTTTCCTTCCCTCATACGTTGATTCTCGAGGCTCTTCCTATCGTCCCTTCTAGGTGGAGGGATGTATTTGTTTGTATCATCCTCTGGAGTCGACTGGATGTTTCTTTGTGAGTATGACTTCCCTTTATTTGATTGGAAACTGTCAAATTTGGCCTCGGCTGCTTTTTCTTTTCGTCTTACTGCCTCGACATTCGTTATGTCATGCATTTTTAACTCTTTTTGTATGTATGGTTTTAGTCCTCCCAAGTAGGTTTCCAACCGTTGTTTGTCGGATAGCCCAAATACTCTGGTAGCGAGGGATTCCCATTGATGCGTGAATTCTTCGACGCTTCCCCTTTGTTGTAATCTGGTAAGTTTTGAGAAGAATTCATCTTCTGTGATTCCTTGAAACCTTTTTAAGAAATCATTCTTGAATAAGTTCCAAGTGTATGCGAAGTTGTCTCCCTTCCACCACATATACCAATTGTAGGCATATCCTTCAAGGTGCATTGAAGCATACTTGACCTTTTCTTCGTCCATTGTAATGTTACATATGTCGAAATACTCTTCTGCTTTATTCAACCAAGCGACGCATTGGTCTTCTCCTCCGTTATATTTTGTCATTTCTATTTTTGCTCTCGGCGGGTACATTATGAATGGTTGGTATTGAGTACCTTTTGTCCTGTTGCATTCTGGTGACTCAAAAGTGGAAGATGGGGTAACCGACATATCCGAGCCATGTTGTTTATGATTTTTTTCCTTATCATCCATTTTTTGTAATATCGCCTGGATACCTTTCTGGCTCTCAGTCACTTTTTGGTCTAACATTTTTTGTTCCTTGCTCATAATGTCGAACTTGTCGTCTATTTTCTGCTCCATTACCTGAATGACTTCATCCTTAATTTCTTTCTTAAGCGCTTCCTGGCTCTTGGTGATCATTTCCTTGAAAGTTTGGAAATCCTTCTCTATTTTCGCAATTTGAGCTTTTAACTCCGTCGTCATGCTTCTTAAGTGTGGTGGTGAATAATTGGACGCAATTTTGGCTTAGGAGGGGTGGAAAATGAAAATGACTTGGAAAAAGTGGAATTACTATAATTTTTGTGTGGTTAAAAATATATATATATATATAATAAATATTATATTAATATTTTTTTTTTATTTAAGGATTTTTTTTAAAAATCAATATTAATTATATAATATTAATTTTTTTTGAAATTAGGGTTTGAGGGAGTTTACGTGGATGAAGGAGGGCTATGTGGAGGCCGAGGTGCGGCAGCGTTGAGCTGCGTGGAGAGTACAGAGCAGGTGTGATGGCGTGGAGGCTACAGTGCAAATATAGAGATAGAGTAGGGCTGGAGAGTTTGTAGGAACGTGGGGAAGGAAGAGCAGTGCGGATGGTGAGAAGCGCAGAGATGGAGATGGAGTAGGGATGCAGAGTGGGGAGCGGGAGAAGTGCGTGGTGGTGGGAGAAGAGATGTAGAGAGAGAGGAGGGAGAGATGGTGGGGTGGCCTCAGTGAGAGCGCTGGTTGGGTCGTAGAATGGTGGAGGAACGCGATGGATGCCGATGTGAGGGAATGGATAGGAGGTGACGAGGACAAGTGCGCAGAAGGTGGATTGGAGTGGAGGGTGGGTAGGAGGAAAACGTGAGGGAAGAAAAAAAATGCAGGAGTTGCAAGTGTGAGGGCACGAGGTCAGAGATGGAGAGTGCAGCGGTGGAGAGTGGTGGAGAGTGAGCGCAATGGTGGAGAGAGAGAGAGCAGCAGGGATGGATGTGGAGGATGTCGGTGATGAGGAGAATTCTAAGAGAGGATGGGATGTAGATTGGAGTAGAGGTGAATGCCGTGAGCTGGAGCCTGAATGCGTGAGAGAGAGTCGAGATCCAAAGCTCTGATACCAAATGCCGCAAATAACTTTACCAGAAGATCTGGTATATACGATAAGCCATAAATATGGAGTAAAAATATATAATATATTAGATGATGGATGATTAATAATTTACAATGAGACTCGCTTTTATAGGCTTGAGCGAGTATAGTGAAGGGTTACACCCTTTCACTTAATAATTAATAACTTTAATTAACATACATATAATATTCATAGCATTGCCACTCTCTTAGAAAGGCTTTGTCCTCAAAGCCTTATAATTTTGTCGCATTGTTCTTTGTGATGTCATGGATGATGAAACATGTCGATACGAACTGCTAAGTGTAGAGCATAACTTCCGATACGTCGATGGATCAATCCATCCCAAATTAATTTTTTGTGGACTGATTGGATTCCCTACTGATGTGCCGTCAGGAGATTTGATCACATTAGTACCATTATCTTTCGACACTTCCCACTTTTTCAAATATCGATTTTTATGGTTGGGGTGTCAATAGGGAACTTTCGCAATATCATTTTCACTTACGAATGTCGCCTTTAAAGCATTGATCTGAGTTGGAAGTTGTATTTTCGTCTCTTGAGGATTTAAGCTTTTGTTCTGTATCTTTTCCAACTTGTTTTCTAACTGCCTATTATCATTTTGAAACTTCTTAATCAATTCGACTTGCGATTTTCTGTCATCTTCAAATGTCTTAAGTTGCTCCTTAAGATCTTCATTATGACTTCTGATACAACTATTTTCTTCCTACTTGTCTAGAAGTTTACCTTCAATGTCGTCCATAGATTGTTCTATCTTTCGGCTATTTTTCAACTTCTTAATTTTTGTGACTAGTATCTTGTTATGATTTCTTAGTCTAAAAATTTCTTCAGCATTGTTAGATAATGATTTATTACTCTTCGCGATCTCTGACTTATGTGTCATTTTAGAGTCGTCATTTTGTTGTTGAAGAACTTTTATCTGTTGTCGAAACTGGCCGACCTCTGATTCTTGACTTTCTAATTTATGTCGTAACTGCATTAGTTCTTCATCTTTGTCGCTAATGATTTTGTTCAAGCGTATTATTTCTGCTTCGTAATTATTTATTTCCTTCTTTATATCTTGATTTTTCAACCTCTGATTGAAATTACTATCATCTTTTAATTCCTTGATTTGCGCACATAATTTTTCTATGTGATTTTTCTGGTTGGATATTGTTTGTTCATTGAACCGTTCTTGTATCTTATGTAGTTCAATCCTTACTTCTGATTGTGTATTAATGTCTCGTAATTCTTCATTGTCTTTTCGATAACGCTTTAACTTGGCTTCTAATTTCTCTCACAAATCGGCTTCCACGGTTTCTGTCTTCTTCGATGGTGGAATGATCTTCTTTGATTTCTTTGATGAGTCTTTCTTAAACTTGGTCGTCCTTGTCATTAACGCGTCTCGACTTCTTGATAAGCCTTCCTTTACTTTGACTTCTTCAACAATAAATGATTGTCCTTGACTTGATTTCTTCGGTGATAAGTGCTCTTCGACTTCTTTGACAATAAGGAGTCTTGTTTGGACTTTGTCTTTAATGTCTTCTTTGACTTGAATTTGCTTTGTTTCTTCAAACAATTCTTATTTCAAAAGAATTGATTTTTTTTTTTATAATAATAATTATAATTAAAATTTAATAATCATATTATTATTAATATATATATATATATTAGGATGGTCGTGTAGTGGAATGCCTAACCAAGATTTAAAAATATAATAATATCACCCTAATTTTTTTATTTGGATGAAATTTAGGGTTTTAAGCCCTACTAGTGCAAGTGATTGGAACGTGGCAATGGAGGGAGATGGCTGATGGTGGCACGGGTTGTGATGGAGTAGAGTGAAGGGCTGGTAGAATGTGCAGGCTTGCGTGGAGGTGGAGGTGAGTGCAGAAGGGAAAAGCGAGGAGCTATGGTAGGCGAGAGAATGCGTGGGAGGAATGGAAGGCGGAAGGGTTGAGCAGTGGACGCGGGCGTTGATTGGGCTGCGTGGGATAGGCAGTGAGGGGCGGAAAGGCGTGACGAGGGGAGGGAGGGCTGGAAAGGGGGAGGGGCGTGGAATGAGGAGGCATAGATGAGATCCGAGAGGGTGTGAAGGGCGAGGCGAGGGGAAGGGCAAGGATGGAAGGGACGGGCAGAGCTGTGATGGTGGAGGGAGAGTGTGGGTGCAAGGCCGAGTGTGGGAAGGATTGTGGGTGGAGAGCTGGATGCAGGTGCGGGGGAGATGGGAAGAGGCGTGGTGGATGGGGCATCTAGGAGAGAGGAGGTTGCGCGGGAGAGGGACGAGTCTGTTACGAGCAAGAAGGGGCAGCAAGCTGTGAGAGTGGAGCGATGGAGGCGGTGCGCAGAGAGGGGATGTGCAGTGCTGGAGGTGGTAGCACACAGCAGGGTGGTGCGCAAGAGCAGTGTGGGAGGGGGACGTGTATGGTGTGGAGTGCAGAGTGTGAATTTGGTGTGTAGCAGCACCGAATGGAAAACAGTGGGGGAGAAGAATAGGTGGACGAGAGGCCAAGGGCCTATATTCTTGGTCAAAGACCAATGATGTAGAGAAACTCTACTTGGATGGTTAAAAACCAGAATCGGATGCCCGAGGAAGGGGTTCTGATACCAAATGCAGCAGAAAAACTAGGACACGAAATCCATATTGAATACAAAGATATATTATTGAATTGATAAGATGCTTAACGCTTTACAAGAGCTCGCCTTTTATAAGGGTTGAGCATTTCTTAAGAAGGGTTATGTCCCTTCAATTAAACTAATTAATAATTTACTGATTAATTTAATACAATATTTAATATTCATAGCAGTAAATCTTCAATCTTGGAAGTATTCTCAATTTCTCTATTATGTTCATCAATTGGGCATTGTTCGAACAATACTTGATTTAATTCTTCTTGTGCCTTCAATATTTTCTCATTGTCTTGTTTTACAGATCTGATTTCTGCCTTTAACTCTTGAAATGCTCATAACAATTCTGACAAGTTGTCATTTAATTCGCCATGGAATTCTTCTCCTTCGAAATGCCTTCCCGTGCTATGACTATTGGGTTGAAATCTGTCTTCTAAATGTTCAGCTGAGCCTTCCATACCTGTAACTCAAAGTCATTTATGTATAACACAATAGTTTAAATTTTTGAATTAGTAAAATTTCTGCTGTAAATAAATTTTCTGCTGCGTGTTCTTGGACCTTTTTCAGGCCTAGAGTTCGAACATGAGCTCTGATACCACATGTAACATCCTGAAAATAGAAAAAAAAAAAATTAAAATAGCAATAATTATCAAAGTCATTACTGCGGAACATATAAATTAATTATATTTCATAACTAAGATAATTAGTAATGATGACACGTCATACTTCTCCAATAAATATGATATAATCGTATTTGCTACTTTAGATTTAAGCGGATGTTAATCTCCTTAACGAAAGATCTTTTATGATTATGCATATGAGTACAGTTTACAGATTTGCTTATGACCTTGAATATGATTACATGTTGTACTATTGTGATGTTCTTGATGAAATGTTGATGGTTTGTTTGTATGATGATGAAGGGGTCCTACGAGGTACCCTGGAGTTTACTTAGCTATGTTTAGCTAAGGCATTTGAATTTTGTTTCCATGTGCAGACCGCAGGTAAAAAATATTATAAGACGGCATGTGTTAAGAGTACTTGTGTCTTTCAATTCATCGTCAATGTAAATTTAGAATGCTAAGTACTTCCTTGCGACACCAGTTACTGGAGGTATGGGTAGATGGTTCTAATCCTAGTTTATGTACTATCTTACGAAGCTCTTCAATGTTATCATTTCACGTTGTCCTAGTACTTATTATAATGCTACATTTATTATTATATGGCTACTGTCATTATCATTAAAGCAGCGATACTATTATCTAAAGAGTATGTTATTATGAAGCTTGTAGAAATAATGTTTACACCTTCAAACTATCATTATACTTAGCATCTACAGAACTTAGACTACTCTATGTCATATATTTATCAAATGGATACAGAGTTATCATATATAAAGCATATTGACTAGTGCTTATACTAAGAATGTAGCTTCAGAATGTATCTCGTCACCACTTAAACTATACTTATGATGATACAATAGTCTTGACCTTACATGGAAAATCACATGGGATTTTATTGTGAATATGGGAATTATGCTATGAACTAGCATTATAAAACTTCATTCTTATGCTTATACCAAACTATAGAAATGAAATACATATATCTTATAGTTGCTATGTATTTACATATTGCATGGACATGTAATTCAAATATTACGATGCTTAAGTTTAAACTTGGAACTATATACAATATGCATTACATATTACAATGATATGATTTTCATTATGCAATGATATGATTATCAATATGCAATCCTAGCTATACTTTTAGCACTATAGGATATTATCCTATGCAAACCATGAACACGATGTAAACAAACCTTTGAAAGGTTATGACTTAAGCAATAGATTGAACTATGTTATGACTTAGCTCTTGTCCTAAATATTATTAACGTATGTTTTGCTTTCACAATAATCTTGTTAATGATGTTATGAGTTGACGTGTATTAACTTGCTAACTGCAGGTTGATAGTGTCCCGATCATGCATTAATGTTATGACCAAACTCCATAGTGGAAAGCATTGTTGTCAACCCACATAGCCCATCCACGTGAACTTTGATTGATAATGTAACTAGGATTCCTAGCTGTATAGGACTGTCATAACGCCTCTCCTCCGAGCTGTACACGGTATTGTTCACTTGGCATGCAGTGTTGGCAACTTCGTGGTTGTTGTAATTAATGAGATATTAATGCAATGTTGCTCGGCTTTCAATGTAGCATTGTTGGCATCTTTCTTGCCTGTTGATCTCACCAGATCTTGATCATTGATTTTGTAACCCTAAACTTCGTTGTAAGTAATGGTAGCGAGTTTCCCAGTCTTCATTGTTATGTTGGAGTTGGGCTGACAGGCTACCAAAATGTAGGGTTGGAGAAAGTTCCCTTCAAGGGTTTCGACCCTGTGACCTGTGAGAGGTAGTTTTTAACAATTGCAGGCTTTAGCTTCGTGCCATAGAGCCATGATACAGTCATAAGAAGTGTGATTCTTCTAGCAGCTGTTGAGAGTGGTTTGTAATTGGGGTTTGGATTTTCCATCTAAAATCGTCTTCAGGGTTTTTGAAATTGTGGTTACTGATGTTGCTACCAGGCTTCGTCGTTCTTTTGCTAGTGTGGTGTGCCCTTGATCCGAGCTTCAATTAGAAGGTAAATGCTCACGGTGATAAAATATTACTGTGTTGCTTGTTGCTTTCTTGTATTCTTGTTTTAATCCCTTCGAATGTAATTTTGCAAGTACCCACTTCATATGATGGTTCCTATGTAAGCATGCAGAATGGAATATGCTTCTACTCTCCTAGTAAGCTCCAGTGGTTCTTGAAAACCTCGTAGGTGCTCTTTGACACGGTTTTGATGGTGATTTCCGAGTGCTGAGAGTTGGAACCTTTTGACTTGTTTCAGTGATGGCCAAATTTGAAGTTTTAGATATTGTTTTGATATCATACTGTAAGAGGTTGATCCTTAGTCTTATATTTGATGCTCGGCTCAGTATTGTTTTTGTTGTAGCCTTGGAACCGACATTGAGTTGGTCTTTACACCGTTGGTTGTTTAAGGGAAAAGACCCTATGTGTTTTTGGAAATTTTGAATGGAAATAACAAATCTCTGTCATGCTTTATCTATGTTGTTGGGAATTCCTTAATGGAGTCGTGTTTTACTTGCTTCTATGCTATTGGTTCTCTTGTACTGTAATGATACAGTCTTGTTTAAATAGATGTTAGCAAATGACTGTTTGGAAAACTGTTGAATCGATTTCAAATATGAAACTATCTCAGGTCGAATGTAAATGGTTGTTTCTTGTACTTCGTCATTGATGTCGATATTTAAGTTTTGAAATGGTTAGGCCACAGTGTCTATTTTAATTCTCGAATGAATCCTACCTGTAGATTTTGATTGCTATCTGGTTTGTAATAAGCTTTTGTACCTAAAACATAACCTATGTATAAAAGGTTTCGATTGTGTGAATGTTTTCGATGTTGAGATGTGTTCTTACTAGGGTTATGAGCTATCGATAACATTAGTATAGAATCATGCTTTCTGTTATGTGGTGAATATTGCCTTGAAGAAGTATCGAAAAGCTAGTTAGGGTTTGGAAAATATATAGCTATCAGGTTTAGAAAGGAAATGTCTAAAGTTTGTCATAAAAAACTTGTGAAGAAAAATATGAATTCTGAAAACAAAACTAGGGTCTGATATAATAGGGTTTTTATGCTATTGACAAAATATTTGTGTTTAAAATACTGAAATGAATAGATGATGAAAATAATAAGTTTACATATAATAACTCTATGCAAAGAATAGATTTTTACAGATAAACATACATGATATTTCTATCTGAAAAGGATGTAATTGAAATGAAATCATATAAACCTTGTGCAGAAATTAATTCATGCAACTGCTATTATTTCTTGAATTGTACTTTCCTGGAAAACATGAAGTGTATAATATTGATGCATTTGATTTCTATCTGAAATGAATAGAAGCAAGAGAAATATATGGAACTGTCAGAAACATACTGTGTTTTTCTTTCAAGTATTATTAAATAAATTCTAAGCTGCTGTTGATACTATACTATAATATTTACTGTGTTTAATTATAGGACAGAATTTTAACCAGAAAACTTACTGAAATCATTTATCCAATCAATGGCATTCTTCCTATCTCTCATCTATCATTAATTTGTTTCTCTATACTAGAGTACTATGCAGAGAACAACATGGGGAAAAATATAGAGATGGTTATCTAATCAAATATTTCACAAAGCTTTATCATTCAAAATCAAACATAGATCATAAAATAAAATAACTTCTTTTACATGACAGTTTAATAATTCTACTAAGCAGAAACATTGAACTGTAAACAAAAGTAGGAACAATAAAACCTAGTTAACTGTATGGAAACAAACAGCCCAAGGAACCTGTTCCACCCAACCAATTCCTAAAGACAACCAAGTTACTTGCCTTAGGACCCCCAAGCCTGTTCACTGAACCACCAGGAGGAAGAAACTTAGAAGCTTGGGACCTCAACTTGCAGTAACAATAGTTATCCAGTCTTAAAGACTTAGTAGTCAAAGGGACCTGCACCAGTACCTCTGGTTTTCCTTCTCAGAATAATTTGCAGACTTACAATTGCACTCTTACATAGCCTCCCTATTCAAATCTCTCAGTGATCACCTGATGCACTTGAGGAATATTTCTGCAGAAAATATTGTAAGAGAGCTTCCTGCTCAATTCGAATTGCCTTATGTAGGCTGCCTAGGCCTTTTAGTGGTTAACTGGTCATTAAATGAGCTACCTGCTCACTCCCACCACCTGGGGGATAATGCCACATTTTTAGGGGTAGTTGTCCCATAACCAACAGCTAGTGGTGAAGTGCAATTGCTACCATCTGTCCCATGCCTTCTAACAGCTTCCATTCCTTCTAGTGGGCCAGTGAACACTCATTTAACAGTTCCCTTGGGTGTTTGTCTCCTACTTTAATTTATTAAATAATAATAATCAGTAATTACATTCATCCTTGACCAAAATTGGTCATAATAACAAAACTTTGTAATTAAAATTTAACATAAAGTATTTTGCCAATAAAATAATATTTTCAGAATTTGGGTCGGTGACATCTTCCACAACAGAATATTTGAGAGCGGCCCCTTGCGTTGGGATTTTGTATCGTTGGCATGCGGCATACTGGTCTTTCAATATGAAGAGGAGTTGACACCTTAGGATTCTCTTTGTCTTTTTGTGACAATTCAGGGCTATAGTTCCTTGCTCTGGTTTGTAATAAATCGTATGAAATAACCATGTTTATATACAATTGATCAAATGATGTGGCACCTTGCGTGCCCCCAGCACTAGAGCTTCCAGATTCCATGTTTTGTCTCTTAGGAAAAGTATCCTTCAAGACGTCAGGTTTCTTTTGTTGGAGTAGCTTATGGGATTCATCAATTAAGGGGAATTGATGAGTCAAGAGATCTTCCTTGCAAAGTTTACAAGGAAACTTTACTTTCTTCTTTTAGTTCTTACCCCCCTTAGGATTATCAGTGGTCTTGGGCTTGTTTTGATTATCGTCCCCTTTCTTTCCCTTGTTTTTATTGCCACCGAGTTATTGATTACCCTTTTGGTTGGAATGCACATTATGTACAATATTTTTTTGAGAGGGGGAGGTGGAAACCATAACTACCTCTGCTGCAGAATGAGTCAACTAAACCAACAATTCCATCCGTATGTGGTCTAGGATTAGGTTTGACGGGATCAGTATTTGATCTCAGTGCATCAAGAATAATTTCATACAGGATCCCATACTGAGAGTAAATCAAGTCTAACTATTGGGCTCTCCAAATGGCTTCTTCCTCTGTGGTGACCCCTGAAGTGGAAAAATATTTAGATATGTAAGGTAGGAGTGATTTCAAAAACCACTCTAATAATAACTTCGGAGGTATCTCATCCTTGATCATCATTTTTCTTCTTCTCCACTCCTTAATGTGATTGGAAATGTGAGTGGCCGTGTTCTTCCTAAATGTAGACAAAAGGTTTGTTCCGAAATCATACCGAATGGGAATTTGGAAATGGTTAAGGAATATTGTCGCTAAGTCATAAAAACAATGATAAGAAGCAGATGGAAATTCAATATACCATTTAGCTGCTACACAGGTTAAGGTTCTCTAAAAGAGTCTCGGTCGTATAGAATCGTCGTTCAGCAAGTTGGAAGAACACCACAAATGGAAAGTTGTGACATGGTCTCTAGGATATTCTCCATCCTTACCTTCAAAATTTGGTATGTTTGAAGGCATTTTGGTTGGAATGGGAGGCCAAGTCAAATCGTGATGGACTGGATCGTTCATGAGTTTCGAAAGGTCTAGAAAATTCAAAGATTCTAGAAAAGGTAACTGAGGTCTATCCGACAGAAAATGTGTTTGGGAGGTAGATAAGAAAATTTTCATGAGCCATATCTCCCATAAGGTTGGTTGGGGTTGCCCCCAACCATTGGTTGTGAAGTAAAATCATTTCGAAAAGAGATCCATCCATAAGCAAGTGGATTCCTCCCTTGTGGTCCACTCCACTGTGGTTGAGTATAACTAGCTCCAACTAAAAAGGGAGTTGAAGTGAAAGGAATACTTCCTCTTCCACCAAAAAGTGAAAAGGGACCACTCCCTACAGGCACATTCAATGTGTGTACATTAGTTTGTTGAAAACCATCTCATGTAAATGGATTTTGACTCGTATAAGGTGCAGTGGAATGAATAGGCACGGAGCCTACAAAGGGTGCAAAAGGAGGGATATGCCCTCCATGCCAAGGAAATCCATGAACAAAAGGATACGAACTAGTAGGACCAGTGTATAAGTTTTGAAGGAAAGGGGACGATGTAAAAGGGACTATAGGGATCCCAGTAAAATATACACCAGATGAACTAGTGTTGGATCCAAAGGGTATAGAAGTAGTAGTATCCTGAGTTCTAAGTGACCCTGACGATACTGAACCAAAGTTCAAAGACACAATTGGAGCAAAAGTTGCTTGCAATGAACTAGGTACTTGGATACTAACATGAGGAGGGGATAACCCTGCAGAATCGATAGCAGAAGTGGGAGTATAGACGTTTCCCGATCCTTCCCCTATATAGTCCATGATAAGGCCAGATGTCATCCTGTAAGTGTTTAACCCAGAATGGCCTAAGGAAGATACTTTCACTAACACTAGATCGTAGGGCCCAGTTAAGGGTGGGTTAAAGGGTCTTACAAATCCTTCCTCTTCTAAGCTCTCAACCTCAGTTGTGTGTGAAACGGGTGAAGTTTGAGTGATAAGATAAGGTTCACTAGGAAGATCAGTTTTTCCAGTTGGCTCAAAAGAGCCACTCGTGTTTATTATTCACCATTGAGGGCGCGATGGAGGCTCCATAATGAGTGGAGGAAGGTTTTGTAGCATCCTAGATCTACGGAGAGAATGATCCTCCACATGTAAAAAAATGTATTTAAAGAAAAACCTAGTTCCAACTAAAACATGAATAATCAAACAGCACACCGCTAAAAATTTTGAGTGATCCAAACCAAGTAAACGGATGACCTTCCAAAGGATGCTCTAGGATTATGAGGGCCCAGAAAAAACCATTGAAGGGACGAAGAACAATTATCTAGGGTCCACAATATAGGCACGATGGGGCCATGCATTTGAATCACCAACCAGCTTCCCAAATAACTGCAAGGGATTTCGTCCCGAATCTGTCCTAGGTGCAATGGAAATATCCTTCCACCGTCACCCATGTGGATCTCTAAAGTTCTAGAGAGTAAGGATACCAACTTTATAGAGAGGTTCTAGGGGGATAGTTGCACATCAAATCAATGTGCATGAGCAGGTGTTATAGCTTGAAATGACACCTCTCCGTCCGTGACAATACTTGCATCCCTTGGTCGCATGACGACACTTCTTGAGATCAAGTTCAGTCACACAATAGGACATTTTTGGATGGAGGAGTCATTTGGGACACTAAAAATGGTTGAAATTACCTCATTCTTGACCCATTTGATGTATATGACCCTTAGGAACATTTTTCCAGACCAAACCATCTCCTGAAAATGAACAGAAAAGCCTGTTTTTGGACATTTTTCAACATGAGCGCTGGTACATAGGCATGATAGTAGCGTGTGTACCCTACTTTGCTTCATTAAAGTAGCACTCAACTCCATATGTACGCTACTTTGTCTACTATAGAGTAGAGTACACCCCTGTTTTGGTCAAAATATCGAAATTCGAGTAAGTTAAGTTGGTTGGGAAACCTCTTGAGTGGTTATAACTTCTTTTCCTCTTCCTCACTGACTATATAAGGAGGGTAGAAGGGCCATGTGAGGGGACTAAGCCCAATTACAAAGTTATGCTGGAGGAATGGATACCCTCATCCCCCTCTCTTGTGCTTCAGTTTTGGTAAACCCTAGCACAGTTGATTAGAGGCTGGAATCCTTAGAGAACAGAAGCAGGAGACCTTGAATCTAGGTTTCGAGCATTCTTCTTTTACTTCAAGCTCATTAAAAACAGTAAGTAGGTTTTGATCATTCTTTTTTTACTTTGAGCTCGTTAAAAACAGTAAGTAGGTTATGAGCATTTCTTTCACCTTTCCTTCGAGCTCGTTAAAAACAGTAAGGAGGCTACGAGCATTTCTTTCATCTTCACTTCGAGCTTGTTAAAAACAGTAAGGAAGTTATGAGCATTTTCCTATCTCCTTTGAGCTCATTAAAAACAGTAAGGAGGTCATGAGTTTACTTTTTCGGACTCGTTAAACCTTTACGTAAAATATCCCTATGGAGTTCTTTTAAGCCCTTTCAGACTCCTTAAATAGGAAAAGTTTGCCGAGCATAGTTATCTTTTCGGGCTCGTTAAAATAACTGAACCGACATCCACTTAGGTATAGAATTACCCCTTTTCCGGGCCTTGGTGGATAATTTACGGAAAAGGTATACTCTAGGTATACTTTGGTATGCGCTAGAAGAGTTCTTCTTCCATTATTTTACACTTTTCGGGGAAGGAGACTAACTTTACGAAAAAGGACCTTTGGAGTTGTCTTTAGGGTTTTCAGACTCTCAAAATGTGAAAACACCAAGCGAGCACATACCAATCCGGACTTGATATAAAATCCACGGATAGGTGTATAGAGGACTGTTTAAGTTTTTCAACTCTATAAGCAAGAAAACACCGCTGAGCACAGACCAATCCGGGCTTGATATAAAATCCACAGATAAGTGTATGGAGTTTTCTTCTAGGTTTTTCAGACTCCTTAAATATGAAAATACCATCGATCATGCTTCAGTTCTTTGTCAATATCGTTAAAAAATGAAAAAGGAAAGGGAAGGGAAGAATTTTAAAATATCTTTCAATATGATGGCAGCAAGTCAACTATCTCCTTGAACAAAGCACCTGTTTTGATTCTATCAAACAAGTTGGGTTCTAGTGTTGGCCTTAGGGTAAACTTGATCTCAGAGTTCTTACTCCTCCATTTGGTTAGTCTTCCAATCATATGGAGAATATGTTAATGTCTCCTACATTGCAGATTTGTATCGTGGTCTCTTTGTGTTTAAAGCTGCCTAAGTCACTCTTGTGTTGTGCTCACTGTTCAAGGATATAACCTGTGTCGACCATTCTGCAGTTGCCTTGACCTCATGTGTCGGCCATTCCTTGGTGTCAGTATGTTTCATCATGTATTCAGTCCTACTCCAAATTAGCTCATACCTGTTGAGTGTCCCTCGTGTTGGATGATGGAGGATGCATTAAGGCCTCCCTTCCAACGGACTTCTTCCCATCGACTTCAACTCATTGTACTCTGGGAATGAAGTTTAGAGTTTTGGTTAGTACCTTTGGGATTGCAGTCATTAGTGGTAGTTTCCCTTGATATTGGATAGATGGGAATACATCAATGTCTCCTATCCGATGGATCCTTCAAGTGTTCGATGGCAAGACCATCTATTCACAATTGCTTGAATGTACTAGGTACCTCGGGTTCCATTTTCATTATTGGTGGCCACCCTCACGTTTGTTAACGGTATTCATCAATGACCGGTAATCAAACGATACCTCCCATGTTCAACAACAACTCATTTATTCGCATGGATAGGTTTGTACCTTGGGTTGTTTTTGGATGAAGACCTTGGGATCCTCGATAGCATCACGTTATTTATGTTATCACCCAAGTTGCGCAAGACTGAGCCCCACTCTTTTTGGCTCTTGACGATACTGAACCAATGTTCAAAGACACAATTGGAGAAAAAGTTGCTTGCAATGAACTAGGTACTTGGATACTAACATGAGGAGGGGATAACCCTGCAGAATCGATAGCAGAAGTGGGAGTATAGATGTTTCCCAATCCTTCCCCTATATTATCCATGATAAGGCCAGATGTAATCTTGTAAGTGTTTAACCCAGAATGACCTAAGGAAGATACTTTCACTATGTGAGGCACCTGCAACAATTAATTAACAAGAATATGCGAAATAGCAGAAATAATAGAACAGAATCACTTTTATATTGATCACGGGCCACTTCGAGGGGGCAACCTCCTTTGAGCAAGCTCAATACAATTAACTTCACGATGCCTTCAATGACCTCAACACACACTTATATACTAAGTCTATGCCCAATACTATGAGTCAAAACCATGGGACATATAATACTACAAGACGACTTACAAAGCATATGCGTCCAATACTATGGGCTAATATAAACTACGGATCAACAAATACTACGGGGCGACTTACAAAGCATATGCGTCCAACAACAATATACTAACATAGTAAAGAGAAGGGTTGACATAGGTTCCTAACATCCCCTCTCCCTTAGAAAAAGCTTTTTCCTCAAAGCTTTGGTTGGAGAAATTGCTGTAGAATCTGAAGGAGTGGTTCCCCGGTAGCATCCTTGGTTTGCATTTCGGGCCACTGACGCCTTTGGAGTGTCAAGGAGGATTGCTTGGAAGGATGTAGATGAAGAAGAACCCTGTCAGCTGCGTGGAAAATGCGCTCAGAATGGTGCTGATCGGCTTGTTGTTTCAGGCGAATTCTAGCCATGTGAAGTTTGTCCTACAGAATGAGAAGAATCTGTTCGCGGTTTCGAAGAACCGAGTCAATTTCCTGAACTGGGGAGCTGCTAAGGGTGTATGGAAGAAGAACTGGCGGTGTTTGTCCATAGACTGCTTCATATGGTGTCCTTTGAGATGTGGTATTGTACCACCAGAGTGCTGCTAGGAAATCCATAGAAATAGTTGGCCAAAGCTATGTAGTGATGGGCAAGGGTCTGATCAATCTCGAAAGGAGTGTCGGTTCCCCCTTGTTGACTTGGAAAGTATCATCGTTAGCCACCAGTTGTTGAATTGTCATTTTTAGTCCCAGCCAAAAGAAGTTACATTGTTCCTGGTCATACATTTTGCAGAACCCAGAGTGCTCTGTTGATGAAGAAGCATGGAGATCATAGAAGAGATAGCCATGTTGCACATATGGCAACCAATTTGGAACAAGCAGAGAAAGAGATGTAAGAGAAACTGGGTCATCAATTGTGCGAGAAGGAGCATCTTCCACCATATTGTCCTTACCCTTCTTGTAAGCGATCACATAGGGATAACCCATTGCAGGTGTGTTGGGGAGGAGACCCATTGTTCCAGAAAATTTTCCAGACTCGGGAGATCCATCTTGATGCAGAAATAATTGCCTAATAGGTATGGCTGCCACTTCTGTACTACATGCAAAATAGCCATCATTTCCTGCTGAGAGGTAGATGTGGTTACATTCTTACCGAAAAGGTCTCTTGAAGGCAGCAAGCTCATTGGTTCAGCAAAGATACCTGCATATCTATCCAAGGAAGTAGTGGAGACTGTTGATGGGTGCATCTGAATGGAATTGAGCTGAGCGATGACACCATGTGAATTCTTCTTAAGGATTTTTTCCAGGCGATGTGAACTGATGATGCAGAGAGACCCTAGTTGTAAGCCCCGAAATTTGTGTTGTGCCTCATTGACGTTAAACTGCATCTAGAGTTTAGCAAAATCCCATAAGATGGGGCCAAGTGTGCGTAACCATTGAACGCCCAAAACCACATCATAGCCGCCTAAGGACAAGGCAAACATGTCGGAGCGTAGGTTATAATCTTCCATAGAGATACGCACATTGTGACACTTCCCCTTGCAAGGTAAGGTGCCCCCATTGGCAACCATGACTTCAAAGTTGGAGCAAGGATGGACAAAACAATCAACCTGTTTGGCAATTCGAGGGTCAATGAAGTTATGAGTGCTACCAGAATCAATGAGTATGGTAAGAGGGAGCTTCTTGAAGTATCCCCTGACCCGCATTGTTTGTGGGGTGGTGACGCCAGTTACAGCATGGAGAGAGATCTTGGGTGGGTCGTCCTGAGATGGGGTGTCAACAGGTGGGTGTTGAATGTCGACCTGATCATCTACTGTATCTGTAGCTTCTTCACCAATTTCTAGGGCAGGCGGAGAATCCACATCCAAGAGATAGAGCTTTTGTTGAACACATCTATGTCCCCGAGTGAATTTCTCATCACAATTATAGCAAAGCCCTTTTTCTCGGCGTGCCTGCATTTCTATTTTAGACAAATGCTTGATAGGAGTTGGTTGAGGAGAAGGCGTGATGGGAGGTCGTTGGGAACCCATATTTCTGAAGGGAACAAAGGTGGGTTTGGAGCGTTGTTGAGCTACAATCTTGTCCTCAGCCAGCTTAGCCAACCCTAAGACTTCCATCATTGTGTTGGGACAAAACATTTTGACCAGTGAGGGGATTTCATCCTTGAGACCACTGATAAAACAACTCCTGTAGAATTCATCAGACAATCCTTCTGTGTGATTGGCCAATTTCTCAAATTCTTTCTGATACTCTCTCACTGTGCCAATTTGGTGAAGTTTAGTGAGTGCTCCTGTGAAATCATCAAAAGCACCAGGACCAAATCGTGGCAAAATGAGTTGGAAAAAATCTGTCCAGTTTGGCTCGGGATGAGCTTTGATGTACCAACGGTACCATTGAAGGGCTTCCTGTTCCAAATGAAAGGATGCAAGTGGAACTTTCTGGACATCAAAAGTATTATGTAGACTGAAATATTGTTCTGCTAGGTATATCCATCCAGTCGGATCAGTACCATTGAAGCAAGGAAAATCAAGCTTCGGCCCACGAAAATTGCTGGAAGAAGAGAACCTGGTGGCTGCAAAATATTCTGGCTCTCGGTTATTGTTCATGGCTGAATGCTGAAGATGGAGGCTGAGAAATTTTTCATCCAGATCTTGGAGTTTGGTTTGGATGGCTGCAAGTGCTTCCTCCATGGTGTTTGCTCCTGCATGGGTGACAACCATAACTAGGTTTTTTTTTTTAATACAGACTGGAGCGGTTACGGCTCAGAAGGAATCTGGAACAACGCCAAACGGCTGGATCTGGAACGGCTTGCAAAATGGATCTGAAACGGCGCAGCAGTGATCGCCAATAGTTCAGCTGAAAGTAGATATGGACCCCAGGTATGTGCGGCTTCCTAACATTTCAGGGTTTTCACTCGGCCACCAATGTTGTCTGACGGCTTGCGTATTGGGGCAGTACCCCTCACTCCATGGCTCAGGTAAAACTGATAACCGCTTTGCCACAAACGACAGCTCTTGGTTTACCTCACGGGTGGGAACTAGTCAATCAGGTAGGGGTTGTTTCCCTTTTCGCTTGGCAGGTCCTCTCAATGGCCAGCTACTTCGGGGTTCCTGTGGTACTCCTCAAAATGAGTTTTAGGGCTTATGCCCAAGTACTTCCCACAGTTAAGCGGATAGGGATTATTCCCAGATCCGAACCTGCAACAGAAAAAATTTGGGTAGAAATTCCACCCAATGTTCAAAAACTGGATCTATATTGCTTAGAATCGCTATTATAGCATGTTTCCACAACTGGAACAACCACCCTGCTTCTATCCATGAAAGCGGAATAGAAATCTAGGCACTCGGTCAAAAGATTTTCTCGCCCCAATTTCCGCGGCCGTCACTGAAATTCTAAAAAATTGCTGATTTTAAATCCGCGATATCTCCACTTTTAGAACTCCAAATGAGATGTTTTTTTTTGAAACTGCGTATTTTTGAAAGAGGAATTCAGATATGCAATCGGTTTCTTCTGATTTTGTGCAGAAAGTTTCAGAAATTGATCTGAAAGTCGCCGCCCAAAAAAAGAAAAAAAAAATTCCCACTTGTGCGAAGGAAAGTGCTCTAATACCAAATGTGAGGCACCTGCAACAATTAATTAACAAGAATATGCGAAATAGCAGAAATAATAGAACAGAATCACTTTTATATTGATCACGGGCCACTTCGAGGGGGCAACCTCCTTTGAGCAAGCTCAATACAATTAACTTCACGGTGCCTTCAATGACCTCAACACACACTTATATACTAAGTCTATGCCCAATACTATGAGTCAAAACCATGGGACATATAATACTACAAGACGACTTACAAAGCATATGCGTCCAATACTATGGGTCAATACCATGGGCTAATATAAACTACGGATCAACAAATACTACGGGACGACTTACAAAGCATATGCGTCCAACAACAATATACTAACATAGTAAAGAGAAGGGTTGACATAGGTTCCTAACACACTAACACTAGATCGTACGGCCCATTTAAGGGTGGGTTAAAGGGTCTTACAAATCCTTCCTCTTCTAAGCTCTCAACCTCAGTTGTGTGTGAAACGGGTGAAGTTTGAGTGATAAGATAAGGTTCCCTAGGAAGATCAGTTTTTCCAGTTGGCTCAAAAGAGCCACTCGTGTTTATTATTCACCGTTGAGGGCGCGATGGAGGATCCACAATGAGTGGAGGAAGGTTTTGTAACATCCTAGATCTAAGGAGAGAATGATCCTCCACATGTAAAAAAATGTATTTAAAGAAAAACCTAGGTCCAACTAAAACATGAGTAATCAAACAGCACACCACTAAAAATTTTGAGTGATCCAAACCAAGTAAACGGATGACCTTCCAAAGGAGGCTCTAGGATTATGAGGGCCCAGAAAAAACCATTGAAGGGATGAAGAACAATTATCTAGGGTCCACAATACAGGCACGATGGGGCCATGCATTTGAATCACCAACTGCCTTCCCAAAGAACTGCAAGGGATTTCCTCCCGAATCTTTCCTAGGTGCAATGGAAATATCCTTCCACCATCACCCATGTGGATCTCTAAAGTTCTAGAGAGTAAGGATACCAACTTTATAGAGAGGTTTTGGGGGGATAGTCGCACGTCAAATCAATGTGCATGAGCAAGGTAACAAAGCCCAAAACTCAAAAGAACTAAAGGTACTAATGAATCCATGTACACGCACCAATCCTGGTAGATTCTCAACTAAATATCAGAGAGGTATATCCTCTACTCAACCTCGCACGAACTCATGCTTGACTCCGGTGTTAGTGGAGCTTCCCATTTCACCTTATACAAAGGTGTATTTACCTAATGATTGGCCGCTACGTCTGAGTTTATCTTCTTTGGACAGTTTAAGACAACCTAGTCCAAAGTACTAACCTACACTAGTTGGTGATCGAACCTAAAAAGAAAAGTTACTAATAATTTTTTAAGCTAATTGTTCTTTTTAAGGTTGTTGTATACTCAGAAGGTAGTGGTGGTGCACATGGTGATGTTATAACTGAAATGTGGAAACAACACAATAAATGTATAAATGAACTTGAAAAATGATGCTTTCACTTATTTTTCTTTTACTTTTTCCTTTCAAAATCAAATAACCTATCATGCAAAGCTAATTAAGTAAAAAAATTATTTTTATTTTTCAAAAACAGAGATACGGGAATGCAACTACTTTTGAAAATCATCCTACAATGCTTGCGAAAGAAGCAACTTGTTTTTGAACTTTTTCTTTAAGTATGAAAATAAAAAAGCTAACTATCAACAAGAATACTACAGTAAGCTGACAATAAAGCATATAAAACTCTGCGCCTAAGCTTATAAGATCAGAATTCTAACCCTCTCATAACTCTAAAAACAACATGCTCAACAAGTCAATTCAAACGAAAATTCAAATTCACTAACTTTGGCAAAAGATACTTTGATTAAAGAATTGAAAGACAAGGAAGGTATAAAAAGAAGAACCCTTCAGGGTTCCATACAACCCTCAAACAGTCTCAGCAACACCAACACAGGTCAACCAAAGTACAACCAAGCCAAACACTCAATCATGCAAGGCCAAGGCACAAACCCTAACAAGCTTTAAGATAAAAAAAAAAAGGAGGCTAAAGGAGAAGTAAAAACTTAAACACGAACAATAAAGTGATTGTACATACCCTTTGAAGAGCAATGACTTTACCAACATTCAAGGAAAAACCCTAAAAATTGAACCCTAGCAGGAAAACCTTAACCTACAAGGGTACCTGCAACTGTGCATACACAAGCAGGCGAGTAACTCGCAGGCGTAAAACCTTCAACACGCGGGTATCAGGGGAACTCGCAACTGTAAGTACAGGAAACTTGCGAGTATTCCTTAAAAAAATTAAATAAAAAAAAAATGCTCAGTAAGGCCTAGTTCAGGGTCAAGAATAGGGGTATCAACCTCTGCAAACTCCTCCTAAAACCTAAAAACACACTCAAACTAAGGAAATTTCAAGCAAAAGACCCCCAATGCAATAGGTCTTCCCCAACGGAGTCACCAATTCTGTTGTACATAAAATGTTCCTAATGACTGGGGTGATAAGAGGTCACCAACATACTGACATAAACATGTAGAAACCAAGGGAAATTGTAGACAAACAACAAGACATTATACAAACTAGGGTTTTGAAGTTAAGTAGTTGGTAACTTATATCAAAGAAGGATGATCCAAGCACTTGATCCCCTAATATTTCTTCCACAGTCATGCATAAAGACCTACAAAACAAATGTCACCTTCCTCAAAGCTTTTGACCACATATAGATATATAATCACGTAGAAATCATATAAACATAGAAATGTAAAATTGTGAAGAACCTGCAACAATTAATTAATGAGAATACGTGAGATAGCAGAAATAACAGAACTCAAAATCGCTTTTATTGATCGCAGGCCACTTCGAGGGGGCAACCTCCTTTAAGCAAGCTCAATACAAATAACTTCACGGTACCTTCATTGGTCTCAACTCAAACTTATATACTAAGTCTAGGAACCAATACCATGGGTCAATACCATGTGTCAATACAAACCATGGGCCAATACAAACTATGGATCAACAATTACTATGAGACAACTTACAAAGCATATGCGTCCAACAACAATAAGACAAACTATGGATCAACAAATACTACGGGACAACTTACAAAGCATATGCGTCAAACAAAAATATACTAACAAAGTAAATAGAAGGGTTGACATGGGTTCCTAACAAAAATATTCTCAAATATCTTTATTGATTACATTAACTAGAAACAAGATACATTCACCTTAGTCTGCAACAACACCTCTTGAAACCTGATTTGGAATCTCTTTCTTCTCTCCTTCTACCAAAAATCCTCTGGCATTTCTTTGTAAAATGAGTGAACCCCCTCTCTCATGGCCCTCCATTTATATTTATAACAAAGCAAGGAGAGTATGTTCGAGAGAGGGTGATTTAGGGTGGTTTTGGAAGTTATAAAACCAACTCCAACTGCCCATATTTCGAATTTGTTTTTTTTTCATGATTTATGAGGAACACGCGGGTGAAAGCTTTGCAAATAGCAAGTGATCCGCTAGGAAACTTCAAACAGCAAGCGAATGCAACTTTCTAGGGAAACTCGCAAGTGGTAAAGGCAGCACAAGTAAGTGACTCATTGGTTGTCAAGTCTAAAGCAGCGTGTTTGTCCTAAATTCAATACACAAAAAGAAGGTGATCTGGAGAATCAAAGAATGATTAAGGCAAGAAGAATCTATATAAAATCTAGGCTCTTCCATCTATAGTGTTTGTTTATGTGATCGATAATTCAATGTCGTCATGGATGGAGAAGTGTCAATTTGATTGATAATAGTTTCCATTGCATCCAGTCTAGGGATCTTCACCCAATATTAATTTGTCTCCTCTGTCGATTTTCTAGGCTACCCATTTTCCTATGATAGGGAAATCCTTAACTAAACCTTTCCAAACTATTGAAGCTCCTTTGAATGATTTCTTTCTGTTATGATCAATTATTCAACTATATTGTCTCTAAGATGTTTTTCCTTCAACAGTTTGGCCCATAGACCATTATTATAGAATAATCTACAGAGGCTCTTAATAGTTAGGGCCTGACTAAAGTGATAAATGTTGGTTGTGGAGCCAGATCTTCCAGTCTCATAAATGATATTGTCTTAGCCGTGCACCCCGGAGGACTGTACACCCATTCTGGGGCTGTTTTCGTCAGTTGTTTTGCAGACCCATGGTTTTGGGTATCCTGTGGTATTTTTCCCATTGTATTTTCCCTATAAAGAAAGACATTATAATATGGCTAGGGTTGACGTATTAGGTTTTATGCATTGTAAAGAGCTATGAGATCTGTGGAGAGAGACTGTGAGACAGTGAAGAGGAAGTGCAGCGACTGTGCTGCAAGTTGTATCCCTTCACTTTGCTAAACGGAATAATAATAAGGACTGGAAACTTCAATGTGGACGTAGCCCAAGTTGGGGTGAACCACGATATATCTGTGTCTCTCTTGTAATGTGTATGTGTGATTATATTTGCATTTATGTTTATTGTGATTGCTCTGCGAACCTGTTTTTCTAACAATTGGTATCAGAGCCAAAGGTCTATTTGGCAAATAAACTTGCCGAAAGCTAGGGTTTCTGGTTCGAGTGGGAGCAATGGCAGAAGAAGGATAGTTTAAGGTTGAGAAGTTTAACGGGCAAAAATTCCAGTTATGGAAGATGCAAATGGAGGACTATATGTACCAGAAGGATCTATTCCTACCATTGGGAGGAAGAGCAAAGCCACCAGTGGCTATGAAGGACGAAGAATGGGAGGTTCTTGACAGAAAGGCTCTGGGAACAATACGGCTGAGCCTGGCTTCGTCGGTGGCTTTCAATATCTCAAAAGAAACAACAACGGAGGGTTTGATGACCGCATTGAGTAAGCTGTATGAAAAACCCTCGACCTCCAACAAGGTATTTCTAATGAAGCATTTATTTAATATGAAGATGTCTGAAGGTGGATCTGTTACTGATCATTTAAATGAGTTTAATATAGTTACAAATCAACTAAGTTCTGTAAGTATGAACTTCGATGATGAGGTTAGGGATCTTCTAATCTTGTGTTCATTGCCAGAAAGATGGAATAGATTGGTCATGGCTGTAAGTAACTATGTCTCTGGTTCAAACACCTTGAAATTTGATGATGTTATTGGTGTTATTCTTAGCGAGGAAATGCAAAGAAAAAGCACAGATGAGACATTAGGTAATGCGTTGACAATGGAGAGTAGGGGAAGACAAAAGGAGAGAGGAAAGAGCCAAGGTAATCGTGGCAAGTCTAAAACGGGAAGATCCAAATCCAGACTGGGAAAAATAGAGTGCTGGAACTATGGAAAGAAAGGACATATGAAGAAAGACTGCAGATCTATAAAGAAGAAAGGAGATGCACAGAAGGAAACTACATTGGAAGCAAATGTAGCAAGTGATGTGTTACAAGATGCTTTGATTCTTGCATTAGATAATACTAGTGATTATTGGGTAGTAGATTCAGGGGCTTCATGTCATGCTACACCCCATAGGAAATATTTTCATGATTATGTTCCAGGCGATTTTGGACATGTTTTATTGGGTGATGATGAGCCATGGAAAATTGTTGGAATGGGTAAGGTATGGATAAAAGTTAAGAATGGAACTGATTGGCTGTTGAAAGATGTTAGGCATATTCCTACTATGAAAAGAAATCTAATCTCAACAGGGCAGTTGGGAGATGGTGGCTGTCTATCTACATTTGGAGAAAAGTGGTGGAAGATCACTAAAGGATCAATGGTGATAGCAAAAGGAGACAGGAGAGGTACATTGTATTTATGTCCTCATAATACTGACCATTCTATCTCTTTAGCTTCCACGGGAACAGATACATCATTGTGGCATCATAGGCTTGGCCACATGAGTGAGAAAGGGATGTAGATTCTCCACTCAAAGAAGTTGCTGCTAGATTTGAAGCAGGTAAGTTTGGAATTCTGTGAGAACTGTGTTTATGGAAAACAAAAGAGAGTCAGATTTCTCAGGGTTGGGAAATAGAAGAAGAATGAAAAGTCAGAGCTAGTGCATACAGATGTATGGGGACCGGTTCAGGTACAATCTCTTGGTGGCTCTCATTATTATGTTACATTTATTGATGATGCAAATAGGAAAACTTGGGTTTATTGCATTAGACAAAAATCTAATGTGTTTGCTACTTATAAGAAGTGGAAATCTTTGGTTGAGAATGAGACGGGAAAAAGGTTAAAGTGTCTCAGATCTGATAATGGAGGTGAGTACTGCGGCAAGGATTTTGATAGTTACTGTTCATATCATGGGATTCGTAGAGAGAAGACAGCCCCAGGAACACAACAAGAAAATGGTGTGTCAGAAAGGATGAACAAAACGATCATGGAGCGTGCAAGGTGTGTGAGATTGCATGCAGGGTTGCCCTTACAGTTTTGGGCAGATCCTGTAAATACTATTGTTTATTTAATAAATAGAGGACCTTCAAGTGCTTTAGATGGTGGTATTCCAAAGGAGGCATGGACAGATAAAAAGGTAAACTACTCATTTCTGAGAACGTTTGGTTGTAAAGCATTTATCCATATTGATAAAGAAAATAGAACAAAGCTTGAAGCTAAATCCAAGAAATGTACCTTTATTGGATATGGGGTTGATGATTTTGGTTATCGTTTATGGGATTATGAAAATCAAAAAATAATTAGAAGTAGAGATGTCATATTCAATGAAAAGGTCATGTATAAAGATCAGTTGTAGGGAAAGAAACAGGAAAAGGAAAACATTGAGTACACAGTACTTGATGAAATTCAAGAAAATGAAGTTCCAAATGTGCCAAAAAACCAAAAAGAGCAGCAAGTACCTGCAACTCCTACAACTACAAGAAGATCTACTAGGTTAAGTAAACTCCCTGAATGATACTCTCCTTCAATGTATTATTTGTTGATGACTGATGCTGGTGAACCAGAATGTTATGAAGAAGCAATGCAGGTGGAAACTAGAAAGAAGTGGGAGCAAGGCATGAATGAGGAGATGGACTCATTGGTAGGAAACCAGACTTGGGATCTGGTTCACTTGCCTGCTAGTAAAAGAGCATTGCAGAACAAATGGATTTACATGTTGAAGGAAGAAGAAGGAGGCAAGAAGCGGTACAAGGCCAGACTTGTTGTAAAGGGGTTTGCATAGAAGAAAGGTATAGATTTTGATGAAATATTTTCTCCTGTTGTTAAGATGACTTCAATTAGGACTATCTTAAGTCTAGTGGCGGTAGAAGATTTGCATCTTGAACAGTTAGATGTGAAAACAGTCTTTCTCCATGGGGATTTGGAGGAAGAGATATATATGCAGCAGCCACAAGGGTATGAGGTCAAAGGTAAGGAGAACTTGGTATGCAGGTTGAAAAAGAGTTTGTATGGCTTGAAGCAAGTTCCAAGACAGTGGTATTTAAAATTTGACAGGTTTATGACAGAACAAGGTTATAGTAGATGTCATTCTGACCATTGTGTTTATTTCAAGAAGCTAGACAATGAAAGATATATTATCTTGTTATTGTATGTGGATGGCATGCTTGTTGCAGGGTCTAACATGCAGGATATAAATGTACTCAAAAGGAAGCTAGCCAATTCATTTGTGATGAAGGATTTGGGTGCTGCAAAGCAAATCCTTGGTATGAGAATAATAAGAGACAGAAAAAATCGCAAATTGACATTGTCTCAGAGCGAGTACATACAAAAGGTGTTGGAGAGGTTCAGAATGCAGAATGCAAAACCAGTAAGTACACCTTTGGCCAACCATTTCAGTCTAAGTAAGGAAATGTGTCCCAAGAAACAGGAAGAGACAGATTACATGTCCAAGATTCCCTATCAATCAGCAATTGGCAGCTTGATGTATGCCATGGTGTGCACAAGACCAGATATTGCACAAGTAGTGGGAGTTGTGAGCAGATATATGAACAATCCAGGTAAAGAACATTGGAAGGTAGTACAGTGGATTCTCGGGTATTTGAGAGGTACCACCACTCAGGCATTATGTTTTGGAGGTTCAGACACTGTTCTACAGGGATATGTTGATGCAGATATGGCAGATGATAAGGATAGCAGAAGGAGCACCACAGGGTATGTGTTTACTATAGGTGGAACAACAATAAGTTGGATTTCAAAACTGCAAAAGGTTGTTGCACTTTCAACAACAGAAACAGAGTATGTTGCTGTTACAGAGGCTAGTAAAGAGATGATTTGGTTGCAAAGGTTTATGGAGGAATTGGGTAAGAAGCATAAGGATAGCAGGTTGTATAGTGACAGCCAGAGTGCCATTCATCTTGCAAAGAACTCAACATTCCATTCTAGGACTAAACATATACAGCTCAAGTACCATTTCATACGCTCTATTCTAGAAGATGAACTGTTGAAGCTGGAAAAGATACATACTAGCCAGAATCCTACAAACATGTTCACAAAGGTAGTGACTAGAGAGAAAATGAGTTCCTGCTTGGTTTCAATTGGCCTTCTAGCATGAATGTGTAGAGGCGAAATTTTCCAAGTCCAAGTCCAGCAAGTGCAGCAGCGGTGGAGTTGCTATGATCAGTCTCCAATTGGGAGATTGTTGGTTGTGGAACCAGATCTTCCAGTCTCATAGATGATATTGTCTTAGTCGTGCACCCCGGAGGACTGTACACCCATTCTGGGGCTGCTTTCGCCAGCTGTTTTGTGAACCCATGGTTTTGGGTATCCCATGGTATTTTTCCCATTGTATTTTCCCTATAAAAGAAAGACATTGTAATACAGCTAGGGTTGACGTATTAGGTTTTATGCATTGTAAAGATCTCTGAGATCTATGGAGAGAGACTGTGAGACAGTGAAGAGGAAGTGCAGTGGCTATGCTGCAGGTTGTATCCCTTCACTTTGCTGGACGGAATAATAATAAGGACTGACAACTTCAGTGTGGACGTAGCCCAAGTTGGGGTGAACCACGATATATCTGTGTCTCTCTTGTAATGTGTATGTGTGATTATATTTGCATTTCTGTTTATTGTTATTGCTCTGCGATCCTGGTTTTCTAACAATAAATGTTCTTTAATCCCCAACCTCCAGTTTTTTAAATCTTTACTATTTTGGTCCATTTGATGAGAAGGATCCCCTTTAATTATTTTTTACATGTCCAAATAGATCTAAAACATTTTTTTCTTATTCCATCCAATATACATTCTGGAATGTGAGAAATGGTTGACCAATAGATAGTTATACTTTCCAATACTGATTGATGAGGACTAGTCTACCTCCTTGGGACACCCACCTATGGCACCAATATATAACCATTGCTTCATTTTTATTGTAAAGCCACTAGCAATGTGTTATTTTATAGTCATTGGATTTTAGGTTAAACCCCAAGTATTTCACTTCTTGAACTAGAGGAGTTGTAGACAAAGAAAAATCGTGGGAAATTTGTCTTTTCAATCCAATATCGAAACTATTGAAGAGCATGCAAGATTTATTCATATTTATTTCCATGCATGTTGTCCACAATAACTATTCAAAAAGTCCTAATATCTCATCTCTCTTAATGATCCATGGTAAAATGAAGGATGTCATATACGAATAACAGGTGGGTAATAATTATAGAAATTGTTGCTCTAATTCCATTGATTGTACCTTTTCTTTTGGCATCTAAGATCAATCTCCTTAGTCCTACTACCAGTAAACAATAAGAAAGGAGAGAGGGAAAACTTGTCTAAGGCCTCTTTGCAGCATTGAAGAAGCTTGAGGGTGATCCATTTATTAGGAAAACAAATGAAGTTGATGACACACATCTAAGGATCTAGTTATTAGTTTATAGGGACATGCCCATCTACATAGGCACAAATCTAATGTATAACTAATTAACCTTGTCAAAATATTTTGCAAGGTCTATCTTTATAAGCGTTGTGGGTAGATTTTTCATTTTTTATTATGTGCGGGCTTTTATGAGCTATAACGACTACATCATGTATTTGTATGTTGAAAATAAAATAAAATTTCTCCTCTGTTATAAAGCTAGATAGCATGCCCTTTAATATGTTGCCAATAACTTTTGCAATTAGATTATAAATGAGATTGACCTAAAGTATTCAAATGAAATAGGGGCATTCCACTTAGGAATCAAAGAAATTATAGTTGGAATTAAAGTTCCATGAAATTTTCTGGATAGCATTATTTCTTCAACTACTCTTAAGAGACCATCTTCTAAAATATCAAAGAAACCTAAGTAAAATTCCATTGTCTAGCCATCTAGACCTGGGGTTTTATCTTTCTTGAAAGTTTGTAATACAATATTTAGCTCTTCCTTGGTGATTATTGCTTCTAGTTCCTTATTCATTCTATTATCAAAGAGCCTTACTACCTTCAATAACTCTCCAATGTTTGCATTATATTATTCTTTGAATATGGAGTAAAAGTGATGGTTTCCTGCTTCAACAATGCCCATGAAAGAGGATGTCTTCAAGCCATCTACTTATCCAATTTACTAGATGTTGTAGACACTTTTTGGTGATTAGCATAATTGTGAAAAAACAATTTCATTGTTATCCCCTTTTGCTAACCAAGTGCCTCTTCTTTTGAGTCTTATTGTAGCCACAACATATCTCATCTTGTTCAAAGATGGGATCCCCCATTGAATTTTTTTTTAAATCCACTAAGTCTATTTTTCTTGAAAACACTGTGTTTGTTGGTTTAATTTTGTTTGAGGTTTGCTTAATGATATTTCAAAATAAAGTCGGAAAAAAATTGAACCTTCTGCACTTCCAATTCAATTAATCAAGTTAAGGAACAATTGAGTCAGAAGTCGGAAGTCAGAAGTCAGGAAAATCACATGTCTATAACAGCAATCCTGACATTCCGATCCCGACTTATTTTTGTTTATATCAGTAGTCGGGAGTCAAGAAACCTTCCATTTTAATTTTGATTTCCCTCCCAACCTCCGACTCCCAAATTTTCTGAATTTATGACCAATTGTGGAAATTGGAATTCAGGAGATTATTAACCCGTTTGTTAATTTTATCTCTGCCTCCTGACTCCTGACTCTTTTCAACTTAAGATAATTTGCAGAAGTCGGCGGTCAAGACATTAGTATCTTGTGTATTATTTTCATCCCGACTCCCGACTCCCGACTTTTTCAATGATCATTCAATGTAGAAATCAGAGGTTGGAGTGTTTTTTTATCATTGTATCTATTATCCTCTCGAATTTTCGGAACTCCACGACGAAATTTCCATTCCATGCTCAAAATTTATGATTTTGCAAGAACCAAAAATATTTTGAAATATGAGCCTAATTAATGAAATCATTCAGCAATTAAAATCTAACCGTCGATTTTAGGGCAATTATCCTGCAATTAATGCGTAATTGGCGTGGTCCTAATCCGTGGTTTACTTAATCAAAATTTGAATTGTTCGTCCATTACAACACAGTGAACTTAGAATTCAACATCCTAAATTCTCTTGTTTCTATGAGTGGATTGCATCAATTCATTCATTTAATTTCATAATTTAGCAAGTATATATCATTTTGATCCAATTTTTATAGATTGTTTATGTCTTGAATTTTAATTGAGGTTCTTGTGATTTGCAGAACTATCCCTCTTTTGTCATGGCCAAACAAACCAGGTCCAAAGCTATTGTAGAAGAATTGAAGCTGAAGGACCCTAATTTTTGTTTCTACTCGGACATTGATGCAAGGGTCTCTGATACGCTTTTCCTAGATTTGGCTAGGATCTACAGCATCTTCGGCGGGGATGACTTTTCGGAATTCAAGGAGGAGGCTCTAATTTAACAAAACATAAGCAATTCTAAGTTCCATGCTATCACTGGGCGGCCTGTTGTCATGTCATACACCGATATGGTGAAATGGATGATATATTATGCATACATTCCAACTAGCATGTTCAGGGATGCGAAACAGGTGGTTTATGCCTCTTTCAAACTAAACACCTTTTCCAAGATTTATGCTCTAAAGGCCCCGTAGCAGCTACTCACACAAGACTTCATAAGTGAATTCAAGAGCAAGTATGAACTTGATTTTCTCCTTAAAACATGCATGGTTTACCTTGATACCTTCATCATGAAGTTGAACATGAAAAGTCCAATTTTCTTACTCAAAATACAAACGGTTGGCAGCCATGTTATGTCGATTCTATGGTTCATATACCTGTCAATACTTCAAATTGGAATGGGTTCCTCTATTCCATTACATATCCATGACAGGTAAAATATTCAACTGGGCCCAAATATTTTGTGTTACTTTCAGATATGCCATTTCCCAAGCTCAAAAAACACTAGCTATAAAGAAGCCCAAATTTTGCATGTCTATGTACCTGATAGATATTTTGTGCGTTGCTTTTGCATACCCTGCTATGAGCTGGCATTGGACTAGGGAAAATGCCCCTATCCACATCTACTGCTCGATCCTGTGGGAGGACAACTACACTCCCTATATTTATGGTATATGTGATAAATTTATCAGTGCTGTATATTTTGACATCTTCCATAAGAACTCACCTAGGGTTTCATAGAATGCCATATCCTTAATTTCCACCATGGGAGATTGGTATATTGTGGAATATTTCACCTACATCAGAATTTGGGGAAGTAAATCAGTTCACCTACTGCAAGGGAATGTTCCCGATAGGATGGTCCTATCGGAGGTATATTTCCAGACAGTCTGTGATCGATTTCATGGTCAGTTCCATTTTTCAAAGAGGAGGGATTGTCCTAAGTTCCCTTTATATATTGGGCATCTGACTATTCATAATGCAACTCACTTCATCACTCTTGCTAAGGAATTTGACCGGTTGAAGATGGATTTTGTAGAGAAGAGAATGCATGACCCCAAAGGCCTTATAGCAGAGCATTTCATGCAGGCTCATTTAAAAAATAATTATGTGCATGAACTACAGCATAATGATTCTTTGTATTAGAATGCACATAGCTTTGAAGGGGTGCTTAGTAAGTTGGCTGATGCAGACTAGATAATTCTTGTGCATGAGGAGCAAAGGAAATAGATGCTCATAGTGATGGAAGAAAGGAATAGAATTTTCCAACAGCAGCAAGATGATGCTAGGGAAGCTATGGAGGCTGGAAACATTGATCTCATTCTAGTACATAGCAGGAATTGGATAAGATGCAAGGAAAAAAGACTATGATAGATGTTCACTCTACCACTCCCATCCAGAATATCAATCTTCTCTTACAACAGACTCAAGATCTTCAATGGGATGTCTGATAAACCTAGTCGACATATTGGCTTGGCATTGCCTATTCGAATGATTGTGGAGTAGCCTGCGTGCTAGCCCAACATTCGTTATTGTATCCACAGGAAATCCAATGCTTGTAAAGCAAAGAAGGAGCCTGTGGAATAAAGTGAAGACATCCAATACAGATAAGTATTTGGTTATCTTGCAGCTTCTTGCTTATGAATATACGTGTGTATCTGATTTGATTATGATTCCTCAAACTCTTGTTTAGAAATAAACCCTATGAAAATAAACTAAACATGTGAATTGATTCAATGTTTGAGTGTAGGTATTGTTGGAATCAAGGACTATGAACTAGTGGACATGTGTGGGTCCTAGCAGCCAAAGGTTATGTACGCAACAACAGGGAAGGGTTCTCTAGTTGAAAATCCTTAGACAGACATTAGACACTAAGTGTCATAGCCAAGAAAGGGCAAGTCAAGCATTCATATTGAAGTGAAAGAGGCTAAGGAGCATAGAACCACAAGTGATGGTGTGGCTCCTAATTGGAACAAAACTAAGAGGGGGAAACTCTTACTCTTCTCTTTCCTTTTGACTAATGCATCTTAGAAACAAAAGATTGATTAAGTGCATGTCATGGCTAAAAATAGATTGTGTTTAATTGCTTGAAATGAATTGTGAATGTTGAAATAGTTATTTCCCTGTGAAAGGATGAACATGAATGAGTTCATTTGTATGTTGGAAAAGCATGAGAAGTGTGGAAGTCTCATGAGTAAAGAATGGACTTTCCATGTCAATTGGGAAAATAATTGACTAATTTTAATATTGTGTTATGCTTGGCCTGACAGGAATTGCCATGACGAATCTCACAGGAGAGAAATTGAAAGCCATTGTTTGCAGCTATTACTAGCCAAGTTTTGCTAGTGAGAAAAGTGAGATCCTATTGTGCACATTGATCATGGCAGCAGGCCAAAAGCTATTTGATTTGGATCAAAATATTCCTCAAATATTTGCTAGGACAGCAACAAAGATAGCATCCATGAAATTCTAGACTTGTAGATCAGCTGGAAGGTAAATAAAGGAAGGGATTGCTGTGGAACAATGCCCACCTGCAGAGATGGAAGATCAAAGCCAACAGGAGCAGCTTGTGGAAGCCAAAGGACTTGGTCCTGAAAGTTCAAAGTAAGGAGATGAAACGCAGGATAGACCTGCCACCTTTTGTGAATTTTGAGGCATGTGTAAAGTGGGTATTTATTCCTAAGTGTTGTAACACCGAGGACGGTGTTATTCCAAGGGGGAGGGGATTGTAATATCCCGATTTTGACCCCATTGCATTAAAATGTAAATGATGTAATATTGTTATAAAATCGTGGTGAGGAGCTCAAGGCCAAGGCCCGACCATCGATTTAGTGATGAATATGGTTTACGTGCTAGCCAAGCACATTGGAATTTCAAATATCATGTAAATATGCATTTTAATAAAATACCCACAACTAGCTATGTAATGCAACAAGAGATGGGGGCATGATTTTACAACGAATTGGGAGGGAAACATTAAAACCCTTGATCCAATCAAGTCAATCCAAGTGTCAATGAGAGAACCCATAAAACCCTCAACTACCCATGTTGACTTTTGTACCCAATCATTCATTTCTCCCAAGAGTTGGGTGAAGTAGTTAATACCTTGGGGAATGGAGAGGTATGGTTGTCCAAATTCGGGTATGGGAAAGCCAACCTTCATAGAAAATCGTGTTTGACTTCTTGGGAAAGAAAGGAGCCATGAAATTTCTCCCTAATCCATTACCCATGAACTAGTTTTGTCTCTCTTGCGTTTTTGGAGCTACCTGGGCGTTTTCCCCCATGTTTTTATGGTTTTCCCTTGTTTTCTAGCTAGGAAGAAGGTGTTTTGGGTGTTGCAGAGCTGCTGGGAGGAAGGGAGATCGATTTGGGGTTTCACTGTGGCCGTTTTAGCCATTGAAATGCTCATAAACTATGGGATAAATCGGGTTTGCTCCCTAGGGTCAATATCCTCTTCCCACAATCCGTTTTCGGTGTGCCCGCGATTTGGGGAAATCCCATAGCCATCCTATTTGTAAATCCCATTGTTAAACGTGTGTATCCATTCCCAATGATTGTGCTTGTTGTGTGTAGATAGAGTATGTTGGGGTATGGGTTATGGGTATCCATTGTTTTGGATTGAGCTTGAGTGCAAGCATCCAGAAATGAAGAGGGTTCATATTTAGCCTGATAAACCCAGCTGTGGATTGGATTGGCTTAGATGCAATGAGTATTTGGTTGTGTATGAGCTTGAAAATCCCCTTTTCCTTGTAGAAATCATGCCCAGCTCGGGGATGGTCTCTGAGTGTTGAAAGAATACAGGCTGGGCAGAGACCTATGGTTGGGTGGAACGTTGCAGCGACATAGCTAGTTGCTTGGGACCATTTCACAATAAAGATAAGTGTTTTTCTATCTATGTTTTTTTCCTCTGCAGTGCTTTAAATTGATGACTGTTATTGATATGATGAATGCATATGAAATGTGTGTGGATGAGGTTTATTTCCCCTGTGCATGTTTGATTGATTTGCATCTGCACACATTTGTTTTATTCGTATAAATCTAATGAAATGGTCTCAGTTTATGTAAAAGCGCCAGAAATTGGTATCATGTTCCCTTCCTAGAATTGGGTCCATGGGAGGGGATGTGACAATGTGGTATCAGAGCGTAGGCTACAACATTGGGCCTAATGGGCCAAATCAGGCAACTTGTAGAGGTAAGTATGCTCCCTGATCAGCAGTGATCATTATGAAAAATTTCAATCTTTCAAATTTTTTCTAAGTGTCTTATGAGATTTCTGCTATGTTTTTGTTGGCGAAGATAAGCCAGAAATCGCCAAAACAGTAGGCGAGTTTTTCTAGTTTTGCTGCGACACGATCAGCGCCGATTTGCGAGTTTCTGCAAAATGGTCGGCGATCAAATCACAAGTTTTCGGCGACCAAAACGTAAGTTTTCAGTGAAATAGTCGGAGGAGACAAGCTCAAAATCTCCGAACTGTCGAAGGATATCGTTCGGCGATGAAAGCTCAAAATCGTCAAAACAGTCGGAGGAGATAAGCTCAAAATCACCGAACGGCCAGAGGACATCGTTCGGCGATGAAAGCTCAAAATAATCGAAACGGTTGGAGAAGATAAGCTCAAAATCGTAAGACTCGGTCGGCATAAGACTCGGTTGGCGTAAGACTCGGTCAGCGTAAGACTCGATCGGAATACCCAATGTTAACAACAATACATTTCCAACTCAAACACGGGAATTCAATTATGTTCTCGACATGTTCCTAAATCTATTTTAGGATCATCTCCCATTCTATCAAGCCATCAAAGCTCTCAAGCTAAGGGTTTAGTTGCATAAGCACAATACTTGTAATAAACTAATATCATCCCACATCTGATTAATTTCACCTAACATATTAACCCTTTCCACTCAAATAAAGTAGCAAGGAAAAATACTAGGAAAATATGATTAGTGTGAAACATGATAATCCATCCATGGTGAAGAATAGTACTAATATTGATCCAGGAGGATCTCCGAGATCGGTCAAAATGAAAGTATTCAAAATATGTAAAGAAACTTATAGATGCGTAGAGCTCGTCGGGAGCTTTTTGGCAACGTTCATTTCACATGAAACGACCTCCGAACGTGATAGCTATTGAGTATGGAAATTTCCGCAAGAAGGTTAAAATGATGTAAAAAAAGGAAAAAAAGGGGGGCCACGTGGAACACCCATAGGGTTCCACATGGCATGGACAGGTCAGCATTTGTTGCCACGTGAAATCACCACAGGGTGCCATGTGGATAGGTTTGATGACTTAGCATATGATTGTGGACCAATCAGGTTCTGCCATGTGGAAACCCTATTGGCATATATTGTATCATATGCAGGTCAGCATTTGGAGCCATGTGGAATCACCACAGGGTGCCATGTGGACGGGTTTGATGACTTGGCATATGATTGTGGACCAATCAGATTCTACCATGTGGCAGCCCTGTATGCATATATTATATCATTTGATAAAAAGTTGTGGAGTTCATGGGGATAGAACCCATGACCTCAAGGTATGCCAAAGACTCCATAGAGCCCGCCTAACCATGTGTCCTGCAAGTGTTGCTTATAGTACATAGTTGACAACTTGTATATAAAGTTGAAATATTCTTTGGTTGGAAAAAAAGAGCGAGATCGAGGGGTTAGCCCTCAACCCCATGGCCAACACCAAGGTCGTGTATTATATGGCAGAGCCAACACAAAAAACCAACGTGGAGCCAAGTCATATGCCAGATGGTGGATTAAACCAAAAACAAACAATGCAACAACAAAGTGCCAACACGACCAGCGAACAAGCCAAGTCATAAACCAAGTCACAAGTCTAAATTGCCACCACATTCAACAAACATTACAACGTTAACGTTAAAGGGGAGAGGCCCGCGGGTTTGACTCCAGGACCTCTACCCCCAAAGCGCAGAGCTTTACCACTAGTCCAAATCCCAACCATTGTATGGTAAATGGTGGGTTTTTTTTTAAAATTAAAGGCGGAGATCGGAGCCCAAAAAGGGTGTGTGGCCCTCTAATTTGCACCCAAAATCCTTATATAAACCCCTTTTGAAGCCACGAAAAACCCAATGTACACAGAGCAATTTTGCACAGATTATGAGATGAAGTATGAGAGAAGATCCCAAGGAAGGTACATGACATTAATGGGCACACTTATCGATGTGGGAAATTCGTACAGTTCGTACATTTGCAGGTAGAGTTCATGTCTCAATTTTGCATGCCAGAGGAGGCCTCGGGAAAAATAGTCGATTTTATACTCATTTTACTCAGAATTTCGAGAGGAACGCAGTGGTGTAGTCTGTTTCTGGGTTTGATTGTCAGAACTTAGAGGTGTTTCCATAACTCATGTATGTAAGATTTTGAAGACTTAATAAGATCGGCCTTCTCATTGGAAATGGCCCGGAGACGTAGCCCAAGAAGGGTGAACTCCGTTATCATCTATTGTCTACAAATTTCTGGTTTGCATACTTATTTATTTGCTTATTTGTATGATTTAATCATTTAAAATTCATCTTTTAAAGCCTTTTTATGAGAATTTGCATGCAATTTTATAGTTAAAAATATCCTAAAAGTTTTCAGATCAAATATCCAAACTTCTTGCTTCAATGCACCAATAATAAATAAAATATCTCAAGACAACATGTTAATGGAACTGCAAAGTTTCAAATTATGACAATATACTCAGTAGATGGATACCAAAGAAATGAATATGAGCTTGGTACAACGGTTTTGAGAGATGGCTTATTATAGTTTTGTATATGAAATTTGGTGACAATTTGTTGAGTAAATTTGTTTGTATGAAATCAAATCTCTTTCCAACATAGTGCTCACTTCTAATTAGACCAAGGTTGTAATGCAATGGATTTACCATAACATAAATTTCAACAATTCATTAGGAGCAATCTTCATTCATCAAAATGAGGAAATTAGAAATTTACCATATCTATATATATATATATATTTATATATTGTAGGAATTATGGGCATACGGACATGCAAGAATGATTGTATCATTTAAGATGTATTATCGATGATATCAATGCCACATAATCATGGCAGGTTTTCCCATCATGACAGTTAAATGAGAGATATTTTCATGCAATTAGGATCAAATTTTGCTTATTAGCTTTTACCTTTTGTTACATGTATATAATGAATAGGATTAATGAAAAAGATAAAATCATACAAGGCTACTCTCTTCAGAATTCAAAACAGAGTATTATTTTCTTCAATCGAATCACTAAATTTGTTAACCTTCAATCATACCCACGTTTGATTGATGGTTATAGATACTAAGGGAGAAAATAGTTTCTCAGATCTGCAATAAGTATACAACAAAATAGAGTGATCTCCAATATTTTATGAGGCATTCCACAATAACATGGACCTATAGCTTAAGGTCTTGAAGTTGATCACTTTTCAAAATTGTAAAGCTGAGTGTACGGTTCCCAAAAGGTTGATGTTGAAATGTAATATTTTGACCATTATTTCATATATCAATTTTGAGATTTAAACTTGGCTAACCGTCCCATTAGATTGCATATATGGACCACTAAATAGAACCTTAATGTGAGTGAAAAACAACCTTGTTAAAGAATTTCCATGATGATGATCCAATAAATGGTACTATCCATAATCACAATGTTACAAGGAGCAGAATTGAAAGCTTTGGGGCTTTAGCTGCCTTCTTCAACATAAACCAAAATTTACCAATATGTTAAACCCTCAAACCTGAGTTAGAAGTAGGGCTAAATGGACTTAGTGATGCCAAAAAGTATGCTTTGTAATGTGCACAAATAAGAGGAAAGTATAAAACTGTTGAACCTTATTTATCCTTTACAAGTGTAATCAAGTATAAAACAAGTTACAAACCCCTTAACAAAAATTCTATTAGGTGCAATTTGAAGGACAAAAGAGCAGAATGGACCTGGTTGTACCAAATATCTTTTACAAGATGAATAAGATACAATAGAGTTGGTATCTTAAGGGGATACACAAGGACTGACAACCTTCTTTCTTGCTATTAATTTAAACTCTTGGATGAAATTTTGTTGAAGTGCAAGATTTAAATTTGAGGAATGGAGAGGGCCATTTTAGTGAGGTCGCTAGGGCTAGAAACATCAACGTTCAGCTTGAAATGGCTGGATTTGAGCAAAGTGTTGGAGGTATAATGGCTTATGGTTGAGTATTTTAATGCATCATGTGAGCGTAGGTTAAGCTATCTTGGTAAATTTGAGAAGGTGAATGGATGGGGAAAATACAAGCTTTGCTATTGTAATCTAACAAATATACAAACTATGTCAGATTCCTCTGTTTTCTGTAAGCATGGCTATGATAGATACTATTCACTGTTTGACATCAATGGTGGTAGGAAGTGTTTTGTAATAAAATCCTTGTTGAACATTGCAGGTAAAATTCATAAACACATATGCTAGTTGTTGTGTGGCAGTACAAAACATGCAACAATGTGTTTGTGTTGTACCAACTCCTTTAGTTTTCCCAGATGGAGTGATTGCAAAGCTTGAGCAAGCTGCAAAAGATGGTGTAGTTGAACAATCTACTTTGCAGAAAAATTTGCAGGTCCTTTAGATTCTCTCATGTACCTATTGTAAATATTCTAGGAATGCCATTAATATTTTCTTGATTAAATTAATATTTCTAATAATATACTGATTATGACTTCTTTGATTATACCCGCATTACTGTGATATGAATTTAATGAGTGCAACCCTCATTTATATCAACCTACAGTATAGTATTTGTAGATTGCAGTCTAAATTAAAAATGCAATACATACTTATGATACATTAGTTGCAATTATGGAAGAAATTCGACTATGACCTACATCAGTTGCAATGTATGGACCACTTATCTACATTTATGAGAAGTTTGACCATTGATCTAAGTTTATCCTATGTTTGACCACCAACCTACACTTATGGTATGGTTGACTATTGACCTACATTTCTTGTCTATTTTGATTGTGGCATGTACATCTATGCAAAATTTTCCTAGCTAAATATTGAAGACTGACATGGAACCAGGACAATAACCAAAAACAATTTTTGGTGTGCATTGTGCATTTTGATACTTGTAAGTCTTCACAATTGTGAGAAGGGTATATATTCTTTGCCAAATACTTAATGTGTAGTTAATACTATTTATTTTTGGCCTGTTATCAATGTTCTTGCATATATATGATAGCATGGTGATGTTTATTTGTGTGGAAATTATTTAGGATTGTGTTTTGATTTAGTTAATGTACTTATAGTCTTATTGCAATCATACCATAGTTACAAGACTCGTCTAAACTTAGTAAGTCTTGGATGACTTGGCAAGTTGACATAGTACTTATCGAGTTTGGTTGAACTCAGCAAGTCCATCATACAGACTCAACTAACATGGAATCGGGGATAATTTTAAGGAACCGTACTTATTTAAAAGTGTATAAACCTTGGCGAATCTCAACAATTCTTAAAATATCAACTATAAAATATTTAGCGATATTTTTCTAAAATTATTTCAATTTCTAAGGATTTTATATAGTTTATATAATAATTTGGCACTTTTTAGAGTGAAAAAAGTTTACCCCATCAAAATTGGGCAAAATGGAGCTTCAAAAAATGCAAATTGGTGAGTCCTTTTTGGAAAAAAAACATGGAAAAATAGGCCATGGGCTAAATTTCGCCCCTAAAATTATCCTTGCATGGAATAAAAGGAAAAAATACATTTTTATGATTTTTCTTCATCTTGTTTATATTTAGATATTTGTTAGTTGAGGAGTTAAGAGCATGATGGAGAGTGTTTGCTTTGTTTTCTTTTTTAATATTATACAAACCATGAGAGCCTAGAGTTTTATTGGGGAGTACAAAATCCATATTCGTGGGATATTTTTGTTTTTACTCCTTTTGGTCAAACAATCTTTTTTTATTGGAGAGGGTATGCAATTTCTTACAACATCGGATTTATATTGAGAATATATTCAGCTAAGAAGCCATGATTGGGAGGTATCTATTCCATCAAATTCACCTAGGCTTCACACATAACCCCATCTTCAAAGACCGCATTAGCATAGGAAACACCATTTACATCACCTTTGCATTATCACAAAACTAATATTGCGGCATTAAGATGACACGCACCTTGAAAATTACTCAATCAATTGCATCATCACGGGGTGCATGCCCGCTACATTCTGAGTCTAGGTGACCATTGTGTCAAGTGCTCCATATTGCCACTAGTGACTAAACCACAATGTGATAGACATTAGACTATTTTGAAAAATGATGTATGTTTCATTTGATTAACTAGTATTTTTATATGGGCTTATATCTTTGATATACAATCTAATTTTACAAATTTAGCATGAAATGAAAAATCCTTGATTTTATCTTCTGAAATTTTGAATAAAATTTTTATTTGTTAGTATGTCATGCTATTGTTGAGTTGTATGTTGACTTGGCTCTCCATTTTGGGTTTGTTAGGTTGTTGTTGAGTCTAAATCATGTGTTGGGTCATGTGATTGCAGTTGCATATATCCTTCAGATGATGTAATGAACTGAAGTTGTATGCTCAGAGGAGAATGGATCGCTATTTTGTGGTGTCTATGATGGATTTAATGGTTGTGATGCATCATATTTTTTGGCTGGAACCCTATATGAAACCATTGGATTTTATTTGCAGTTACTAGACTGGCGTGTGAAACATCAAGAAGCTTGCAATGCAGATATATTAGATGCGACAGAGCTTCTTGGGCTATCACCTAAAGGTAGTGATATCAGAGAATACATTTCAGCAAATTTAAATGATGTCAAGAATAATAATATTTTTGGAAGTACGATGCAAGAAAATTCACCTAAGTCTTTTAGGAAGGGGTTACTAAATGTCTACAACTTGCCCTTGCTCAAGCTGAAAGTGACTTTATATATATGGTTGAACAAGATATGGAAGATCATCCTGATTTAGTGACAATTGGATCTTATGTTTTGGTGGTTCTTTTGCATGGTCAGGATCTTTACATGGTAAACTTAGGTGACATCAGAGCTATTTTGGAAACAAGCGACCATCCCACTATTAATTGTGATAATGAGTGTTTGAAGTTTGTACAACTCACAGAAAATCATATTGTTGATGATCAGACAAAAAGAAAACAACTTCTAGATGAACATCCTGATGATCCCTTAATAATTGTTGGACAAAGAGTGAAAGGAAAATTGAAGCTAACATGTGCTTTGGGAGTTGGTTATCTAAAGAAGGTAAGGTTCTATTATAGTACATTCCTAGGATATTTGTCTTCTTTCATTTGATAATAGGTTTATGCATTTTTGTTAAGATGTTATGAACCTTTTGATCTAGTGGAAAATGACAAATTATGTTTCTGTGGTTTTGGTACAGAATAAAATGAACGATGTCCTAATGGGTATTCTAAGAGTTCATAATTTATATATCCCTCAATATATTCGCACTTAGCCATCTATGAACATTCACAGAGTCGCAAAAAATGATCGATTTGTTGTAGTTAGCAGTGATGGTTTGTTTTATTTTTTCCAGCAATGATGAAGTCATAAAACTTGTTGATTCATTCATCCTGGACAACCCTACTGGTGATCCAACCAAGTACATATTAGAACAATTGATGATAAGAGCTGCAGAAAATGTAGGTACAGTCAGGAACCTGATTATTTTTCTTATTTGAGAATTCTTGATAAGCCTCACTATATATTCTCATATCTTGATTTATGACTTATTTCAATGGATTTTGGTCTATCCCAAATTGGAGGTTTTACCTAACCTTCTATTTTTATTTTAATGGAATATTTTATGTTAAGGTGACTTCTATTGCAACTGAATCCTACATCACATGCGTCAACTTATTGATTGTATTGGTGATAATGACTTGGGAAAAGTTATGATTCATTTATCAGAGTATGTTCAACCTTATAGGGCCAGTTATTATTATTCATCTTACATTTTTTGCAAGCTTGATTATAAACATTGGTCATTGATTAGGGGCATGGAAAAAAGTGAATTTTAGGGGTGGTTCAGAACTACCCCCAAAAGTCACTTTTAGGGGCAGTTCCAAACCACCACCAAAAGTCATTTTTTGGGGCCGGTTCGGAACTGCTGCTAAAAGTCACTTTTGGGGGCAGTTTATATTTCTTTAAAAATCGCCACTAAAAGGCTTGGCATTTAGTAGCGGTGCCTTTAGGGTTTTTTTTTTCAAAACCGTCACTAATGCTAAAACCCCTGCCAATTCAACTTTTGGAGGTAGAAAATGACCACCTCTAAAGGTATTTTTGTAGTAGTGACTAATAGAGGACAAATAGTTTAATATCTAAGGAATGGATCACAAATAGTTTAATCATCAATGGGACTTCAAGGGTATTAGCTCAATGGAAGAGCACATTCCTTATGGGAAAAAGGTTGGTGGTTCGATTCCTCTGTGCCCTATCTACAAAAATTAGTGAATAATTCCAGTACAAAATGAGAGATAAATGACCAAAATTTACATATAAATGACCGCTTTTGAGTTGGCGACCACTGGTGGCAAATTAGCGGTCATTTATCACGCGACAAAAAATGTGGTCATATGTAGCTTGGTCATTTATAGCTTGTCTTGTGGTCATATATTTGGTCATTAATTTGGGCATTAATTGTGACAATTAATGACCAAATATACGACCAAATATATGACCACAAGATAAGCTATAAATGACCAAATTAAATATGACCACTTTTTTGGTCGCGTGATCAATGACTACTAATTTTCCACCAGTGATCGTTAACTCAAAAGTGGTCATTTATATGTGTATTTTGGTCATTTGTTTTGTCATTTATCTCTCATTTTGTACTAGTGTACCCCCAATCCTCTTGACACAGATACTCAGTCTTCGGATTCACCTACTCCAACTGCATTAAATTCTTTGTTAGATCTTATTATTTCACAACAGCTTGCAACTTCTCAGTCAGACCCTCCACCAGCTCAAATTGTTACTCCTTTACAGTCTGAAACTAATGCCCCTCGTGTTCAATTTACTGCACTTCCTTCTGCAACTCTGCCTACAAATTCTTCTTCCCAAGTTGACCCACCATTATCCCAAAATCTATCTCAATCAATAGCTACTACTACCAATCAATCATTGCATGTCATTCGCTCTATAGAACTATTAGTTTCTACAGATGAAGACTCAGCATATTTTGGTGAGGATGTTATAGTGGTACTAGGAGATTATTGTTTAAACAAGAGGATAAAGGAAATACTGATAAAAGATCCCAAAGGAAACAGTCAAGGTGAAGTCCAAGTCAGGCCAATTTCAAACTAGGTTATATAGAAACAGGCAATTGATGATCCTCGGAGGGAAGCATTATAAGTTGTTGCAGCAATGGGAGCCTTTGCTGGAGCTAACTTTGATTATGTGTCTACTCTCAACCAAGAATTGGAAGAAGAGAAGGTCAAGAATTTGGCATTGCAAGCCGAGAAAGATTCCATCCATCAAAGTTGGACCAAACAGATGGAAGACCTTACATCCCAACATGATTCAATTGTGCAAAAAATGCAAGCTCAGATTCAACAACTATCACAACAAAAGATAATCTCAGAGGCTAAGGTAATTGAGCAAGCTAATAGCCTCGCTGATCTTAAAATGCAGATTGAACAATTGAAATACTCAAATGCCTTTTCTGATTTCTCTAAGTTAACTGTGCAAGAATTTAAGGATGAAGCTAGTTGATGCAATGACCAGTTGATACAGACTCATACTTCATATTTTCAAGTTCTTAATGATATCCAGGATGACTTCAATTCCTTTGAGAATTTGTTTGATATTCTTGTTGATCATATCGACAGGAAGAAAAAGGCACATTCATCTTATGAGCAGTTGTGTGAATGGCAAGCTCATTTGAAAAATGCTCCACAAACTTTGCCTTTTTTGGACTCAGTCAAATTAATGAGAACCCAAATTTCAATTAAGTCTCAGGGACTTGTTTTTGATGAGGTGGCTCATATGATTGAGAAGGGCCAAAAAATTTGTGCTAGGAAATAGATGTTGACAGATAATCATATGGAAAGCATGGAAATGCCATCTTTTGTTGAGTTGGCAGAGTCAATGCCAACAAACTTAAGGGTTTTTGAAGTGGATGAACATAGAAATCAAATGGTAGAGGTGATTTGGGATTCTACTCAACTGGACATATTGTTGTTTAGGTCCTTTATTTCAATTCCTAGTTAGTTGGCAGCCACATTGCAAGGATTCATCAATTCCTAGTCCAAGATTTGAGCTAAAGAATTCATATCCTATTTATGCATAGCTCAATTACATCTTGAACACGCTAACTACCCTGATGTCACTAAAATGTGGAATATCTACACTGAATGGAAATATTATGTAACCAATCTAGATTAGGGTAGTTAGTATTTTTCTGCTTAGATCTAGGAACTTGATCCTTCTTTTGAGGATCCGTCTTTTCAATACAATTGTATATATATGAACCTTTAGAGGAAAGATACTGGGGGAACTGTTGATGTAATTTCTTTTATTAGTCTTTGTGGAATGCTATGTCTCTCTGAGACCAATATGTAATTTTTTGCACACTTGTTAATGAAAGATGGGATGCTTCCTGCATTTGGTTCCAACACATGATCAGATGAATTTTACTTGCTTTGATTGTGTTCTATTTCATGTTATTTATTGTCTAATTCATCTCAGATGTCAGTAATTGCAGGAGATGAGTAATCACTTTAAATGTTTTCTTGGAATGAATTGTGACGACAGGGTAATTTGAATGTTTTCATTTATTTATGTTCATGGCACATTTTCCTTCTGAATTATTAGAATTATGAGATACTAACTATATAGTTTGATTAAATAGTAGGTTTTATTATTTTACATGTTTTATTGTTGCAACCTTAAACTGATATAAGTTAATTGATGTTTCATTTTAACTGTTATCAGTGAATGTTTGAAACATATATACAGGGAGATGTTTCTTCTTGATTTCTTTTGTTATATTCTATTTTAAAAGCAAAACCTAATAGACTAATTCCAATTTATCTCAGGTAGGTTTTCCTTCCTGATTTGTGAGTTTAAGATTTCATCAGTTTTCATCAAACTTTTCACAATTAGTCACTTGTTCCTTTTAACCAATAAGTCTCCTTTGGGAGCAAAACCATAAGGCTGATGGAGGCTTAAATCTGTCGAAAGCAATCATCCCAAACAACTGGAAAATAGGAAAATCCTTGCGAGGTTTTATTGAGGTTCTTGGATCGAATTGCTATCCTTGCGTTGTCCCCTGGACCTATTCCATCCAAACCCCGGGCATCAACAAGTCTCCATTCTATTTCTTCCTTGTCTGGAAATAACTTTTTTTTCTTCCAAAGATGTTAAGGGTGCTTAATATTCATTCAAAAAGGCACTAGAGACATTACAATTAAACAAGCTAAGAATTTTATCCTCTTTAGGTCTTGAATAGTATTTTTTTTAAACTTTTACCCATTTAGTTTTTATCTTCTTGACTTGCTTTAGGTTTTTTGAAAATTGAAGCATGGTTGAGTCCCCAATAGAAACATCAAACAATTTCTAGTTTATAATAGCTATGGATTTGAATTGTTCATTACATACCCAATCATGATTAAACTTGAAAGGGGTGGGGGGGGTTCTTATCCTATTTTTCTAATTTCAATGGAATAATGCAGTGATCAAATGAACCTCCCATCCCAACCTAGGATTTTTATTTTGGAACTTCCTATAAAATATTTCCAACCATAATAAGCCTTTCAAGTCTTTTAAAGATGGCCACTCTATTGTTTCTAGAGTTTCTCCAAGTAGGTACTAACTTCAATGGCTCAACATTAATCAGATTCAAATATTCAAATAAGAGAGAAAATAAACATGCCAATGATTTTGATCTAGCTACCTCTCCCCACACTTCTTTGGATCTTAAGGTGAAATTTAGATCTCCCCCCACCATGGCAGTTTCACCTTTTAGGATGTCTTAATCTTTTATCACATCCTAGAAGGTTTTTATGCTTGCATATGGTCCATAAAAGTACACCAATCTAAATGATTTTCTAAACCCTTAGTATTACCTTCTAAAGTGGTACCTGCATGGATAAAATGTGTAGAGACAACATCAAAACTAGCAATACAACCTATCGTAAGGCCCCCTGACATACCCTTTGCATCTACAAAACATGCAGTTGCCAATGTTTCAGTAAGAAGGACAAGACAACAATGGTCTTATACGCTACACACATGGTATTTTTTATCATAGCTATGTCATGCTTGTGAACTAAGAATAATATTTAAAAAAAAAATCTTTGGGGCCACCCCCTATCCCTCACATGTTTAAGGAGATAACTATTATTAAGGGACTTTCTTTGGGGGTTTATTTGCTCTAAGGACCCTAATAATTCTTAATTGCTTTCCTTCTAAAACTTCTTTTGAATATGTGGTCTTGGAAATTGAAATATGTGACTTCCTTATGATAGAAATTGGTTACTCTAGTGTCAGGGAGGCTTCCCACAATGTCCCCTCCATCCTCTAATTCCATAGGTTTTCTTGGTCAAAGCTAATAGCTAGAAGGAATAGAAAGCTTGTGGCATTTTGATTTTTCAAGAATATTGCTATAATTCCAAGATACCTCCTTTGGGCCCCTTACTTCTATTCCCATCAGGAGATAAATGACAGCATTTAGCAACAAGACCAAGGTTACTCACCCAATCTAATACCCATTGAGCTAGGAGATTGTTGATTGGCTACCACAAACTACAACATGAGGCTCTTTCTATGTGAAATATCTCTTAGATGGTTTGAGTTCCAATGAGTGGGTCTCCTTAAGTTCGAAAGGATCCAATCTCAAAATGAGAAGGAAAGAAGGGATTGGGCTCTTGATAGGGGGAATAGAAATAGGATTGACACCCTTAGGAAAAAAAAGAATCAGGGAAAAAAAATCATGACCTTCCATAGGAACCATAACGTGATATATCGGGAGGTTGAAAAGAGGAAACTCACTGGATTTGACACCCTTAGAAAAGGGAGGTTTAGGAAAAGTATTATGAATACTCTTTACAAAATCCTTAGCAGAAACATCATAGACAAGAAAATGGGAAATTGATGATTCCAACATACCTTATGGAGGAAGCACACGGGCAAGACCAGTAATTGAGGGGGGAACCCTTTTAGGAAGAGGATCATAAGATGAAGACTACTCTATTGAGACTAATATTTTGGATGGGAGAGATGATCCTTTCGATCTAGCATGCCTTCCAGGTTCATGCGTAGAGTCTAGAGGTGATACATCTCATCATTTTTTCACCCAAAGATTCTTTTTATAGGTCCAAGTCAAAATAGGAAACTTGTATTCCCTCTAGATAATTCTAACATTATGACAAGGAAATCATGGAAACAAAAGCTTCCAATAGTCCAGTTTCTAGATTAAATATCTATCCCCCCCATTTAATCTCAATTTTGGCCTCGAGTCCTTCTTAAGGTTGAGTTCAACCAACACCCTGGCCATTTTTTAATTGGACCAAGGATTTTCTTCCAATGCCACAAATTTACCTATTGTGATAGAAATAAGGGAATATCCATGCCAAAGCTCCAAAGGAATACTTGGAAAAAGAACCCAAATGTATTGGGTTTCCATAGGTTCACTCTGTGAGTCAAATCCCAAAATCCAATGTTTCATATCCAAGCTAGAGTGACCCCATAACCAGGATTGAGCAAGGATACACTCGACATCCTACTCTTTCCAAAGTTCAAAACATATCCAAACGTTAACCAATAGATGGAAGGTGGGACAATAACCTAGCAATTTAGACCATCATGCATCCAACCACTTTAGAAGTGAGTCACTTTTGACGATTTTTCCCATAAATATACTAACCAACACTATGCTCATCAATCCTTCAACTTTCTCCATTCCAGCATCCCATCCCAAAATCATTCTAACTTGGTTCGGCTTAGTTCTAATGTATCTCCTCCATTTCCTCGGAGAACAAATTTTTTTCTTTAAAGTTGGATGATTAGTTGCTTGAGAGGGAGAAAACTTAGAAGGTAAATTTGGGGGAAGGTTGAACTCTGTAGGCAACAAAGACTCTGAATTTGATTTGGAACCATCATCAACACTTAGAAGGTTTGGACTATGAGGTAATGAAAGCTAATTAGAAGCCAAATCCATTTGGACTGCCCTCGATAATAGTGGATGTCATTCCTTCTCCACATGCTAACCACCATCTGAAGGATTAGAACTTGCTAGTATTGAACCCTCAACCTTTGGGATATCCTCACTAAAGGGTCACACACGTATCCATATTTATAATAGTTCCTCCTAGTATTGGAAAATTGAATGTAGACTATCGACTTAATTTTCTGCATAGTTCAAAATATCAATGTCGAGGTCCATAACCTTCTAATTACCTAGGCTACAAGATAAACCTTAGGAAAAAAATGGACTATGGAAACTCGTATAGCATTAATTGGCACCCTAGTGACCCTAATGGCGCCTTATTGACCCTAACAACATCAAAGTGACCATGATAGCACCAAAGCCTCTTATACAACATCCAGTTGTCCCTAATTTGGCTCCTAATGTCCCTAATCACTGGAAGAGCCCCTAATATTTTTTTATGACTTTGAATTCCACAGTCAAGGTCATCCAAAATGATGGTCAATACCTCAGGAAATAACTTCCATTCTTCCTAGTTCAATTTTTACTAAAAACACAGAGTTTTTCTCCCCACTCACTTCTCCCTTGAGCAAGGTGCATGCCCATGCACCTTTCCTTCCTGCAAGGTGCGTGGACCTTGAAAATGCACAAAAATATTAAAAAATCACGAAATCAAATAACTGGAAGAGAAATTCCTCAGTGGTAACCACTCAAAAATACCTTCTAACCATCTCAACCTTGTTAAACACTCATTAAAAGGGCATGCATGGGAGAGAGGAGGAGGAGAGAGAACACCCAAATTATGACTCTGCTGGAAGAACTTCCTTAATACTTGAGTTTGTATGCTTGATTCCTCCTTCAAAGATCCTTGTCTCTGAGTTATTTTCTCATTTGCATGTCAAAGTTATCCTATGACCTCGTCCTTATATGTGAGAGAAGGTTGAAGGCTTAGGAATGATAGGTGTGAGTGGCTTAAGTTGCAGAGCGATCCAGACTTTAGTTCTGTGAATTTCGACATCACAATCAGGTCTACTTATATGTTGTACTTCATCATTTCCAATAGAGATATATTATCCCCCCCCCCCCTAATTTGATTGTCATTGTGTTTGCTTTTCATTAGTGTAAAGGGATTAACCCTCCTAGTAAGTTAACTAGAGTAATTTGCATATGTTTCTTGTTTATGATTTGATTTGTAACTCAATAGTGCCAAAATCATTTTAGGAAGGTATTTTGTCTCTTTGTATGCAGGTTTGAAGAAAATCTACATTGAAGCTTTGGAGGAAGAGAAGGATCGAGGACAATCAATGCAATGCATGTTCATTCATCTCCTTTCTTGTTTCATTATGTTTACCTTCTTAGATCTTCATCCAATAGATTGCGTTTAGACCAATGCCCTAAGAATAATAATAATAGTTATTTCTCCATTGCTTTGTTGGCATTCAAGCCCTATTTGTTAGGAAAAATTCCTCACTTTAGAAACCCTAAAGTAAACCTTCGTCGAATCCATTGATAATCTACATAGGAGAGCGTTTAAATTACAAAATAGCCATTTAACTCAAAGTGTGTTGTTCTATCAAGAATAGCAATTGTAGTTGTGATCGCTTGTTGCAAATGTTTGGACACCATGAGTCTATGAATGGCTTAGAAACTTGCACACATCTTAGAATATCTACTACACACACACAAAACACATCTCACATAAAAATAAATTAAACAACTATGGATATTGATTCAAAGATATAGCAAAGTGGCACACAATTTGGAAACCAATCGACATATTTTGGGCACATTTTGGCCTAAGATGCCCATGTTCAATGCATTAGTTAATTTTTTTGGTCCCACCCAAGTGCCTAGGACTATGGGACCCGTAGAAAGACTAAAAATACCTAATAGAAGGAAATTGAAGACAAACTAACTTCTAATTCATTTATAAATTGCAATAATTATCTTGATATTGATCGAAAGTGGAACTCCCCCTTCTTTCAATCCACAATCCAAACTTAAAAGAAGCATCTTGTTTTAATTTTTGTTGAAGATGAGAATGAGATAGAAATGTGGCAAGCTTTAGTTCATGTTATATTTTGGCACATATAACGTCACAATATATAAAGGTCGATTTTGGATTTACTAACTCATTTCTAAACGTTGCTTCTGGATTTGGATAATATAAGCATCTATGGGAATTAATATAGAGATGGGTTTCCTTCTAAAGTATCTTTTGTGTAGCATTCTTTTTTCTTCATAATAATATCTGCATTTCATTGGAATTTATGTTTTTGAAACCCATACCCATTTCCAAGTTTCATGCGACTTATATTTCTTTACTATGCTTGACTTGGCAATGGATTATCATAAGAGACACATTGACCTATTAGACACTTTAGAAACCCTTTACAAGATCAACTTCAATGTTTATGAGTAGTTGGTGGTACTTTTTAGATTTATCGATGAAGGTGGTAATTTTAAAAGGATCATCGATGATGTTTTCTAGCCTTGTAATAATTTCATAATAACTTACCTATTAAATATTCTAAGTTTATATCAAATCATGGGAAGAACATAACATGTGTATGTTGTGTTGGAACTATAAAGACAAAACAAGTTTTAAGCTGATAAAAAGACCATTCTTTAACCAAAATTCTGTAAGTACCTTGAATTTGTCAAAGAAGAGATTTATATGTCTAGATAAAATCAAGGTACTCAGAAAATAAATTACCCTACTTTAGTTACACAAAAAAATGACTTCTACTTTAGTTAGAGAATTGAAAAGCTGTTTAGGAAGCATGATTTTATATAGGTAATCTATCCATCAATTTTCTCATATTGTTCATCCTCTATACTAGTTGATTGAATAAGGCTTGTCAATAGAGAACATAGTGCAAAACAGCCTTCTAGAGGCCGAAGGATATACTTTCGCGAACGCCAATTTTGGCTCCCCTTACTTACAAAAGGTTTTTGGAGGGATAAATACCTCGTATTATGACATAAGCAAAATCTTAACTTGGGAAGGACATCCTATGACCTTTGAAAAACTCTTCCATAAGCTAAAATGAATAACTCTTTCACAGGTTAAATTAAATTATAAATTACGACATTGGTGACATTATTTTCTTGGCGAGGAAACAATCTTGCATATTGATCACAAAATGTTGCAGTTATTACGATCTCAATCCAAACTTCAAGAACATAGGCATCTTAATATGCAGCTTCTTTACAATAGTTCGGCCTTGTAGTTGAAGGATGGCAACAAGAAAGTGGTTGACTTTCTTTGTCGACCTATAGTCGAAATTCTTGGATGTTTGATTATGCCACTTATCAATATTGGAAAAAGAGCGCTAAGTGATCGATCCATATTCATTCCAAACCTATAGGCAGAGCTAATCTACAGTGATTACCTAATTGAAATTATACATTGAGAGATGATTTGCTTTATCGGTTAAATTTTATTAAGGGATGTGTACTTGCTCTGGTTATACAAGCTTGTATTTTCTGAATACTGGATAATGATCAGTATACAATCCTGATTCTTCATATTGTGCCATTGTATGAACTTTGGCAATGGAAAAATAAAGACCGACTTTGGATATTATCTTTCAGAGTATATTTGCATTAGCCTTTTCCCATTTTGTTAGTGTGATGGTTCACATGACTACGCATGAAAAATGTTTCATGCAAGTTTAGAATTTCATTTTCACTGGTAAGATTAAATTATAATCGCCAAAGTGATCTTTTATTTTGGGCAATTACATTTTTGAATTGCCGGTGTGGTTATTTATTGAACTTGAAAAGCAACTGTCCCAGTTTTATTTATAATTTTGTGCCAGTTTACAGAGTGTACTAAAAAGTTGAAAACATAACACTGGCAGTTTTTGTATAAATGGAAGGAATTTCCTAGGGACGGGGGTAGCAATTTGTAAATGGTAATTGCATCTCACAGGCAAATAAGGGGCAAAGCAGGGCATTGACAGACTGTACAGATACGGTTTGGAAAGATCTAGTATATGTAGAATCTCAAAGATATGGAATCATGGGAGTTATAAAAGATTTGGATCCCGGTTGTGTTTCACAATGACTGTCCTGCTAGCCACCGTGTATAAAATGACAATGCTTCTTTGGGCTTGTATTCTGGTACTGTGTGTCCAGCTCCCTGCAAAAGTAGAGCCCCTAATGAGTTCCGCTGAATAAGAATCATGTTTAAGAAAGGACTTGTAATCATGTTTAACAGAATGTAGATTTAAAATCAACAAAATATTTCAAATTTTGCTGCTTGAAATTGTGAAAAAACACAATATTTTCAAAACCACAAAGGAAAATCAGATACCCCACCTTGATGGTTGCAAAGGTCAGGTTGTGAACATATCCTTGAGTATATCTGTGCACATCAACAATTAAAATAGCATAATTAGTTCATTCATACGCAGTGAATCTAAAATGTTGTAGAGGCAGAACAGGAGCAGTGCAACAGTACTTACCCAGCAACTTGCTTATCCACAATCCAGGGGCGCCATTCATCAGTTATCGCATAATCCAAGGACCTTGTCCAAGCTTCAGTTCCAGTGTAAGGCACACACATATCATGGTCACCACTGCCATTATGCATACAAATGTGAAAGTCCGATCACAGAAGTCTATCAATTAGAAGAAATCAGAGAAATATTCTAAAAGCCATTGTTTCCATCTCTTGAGGAGGCCTCCTTCAAGTAAGTAGGTAGAGTATATGAATATTGGACAGTGACAGTCACAGCAAATGGTGGAAGAAAACTAAGAAAAATTAATTAACACAATGTCTTTTTGACATACAAGTTTGCTTTATTTAAATACTCATATTGAGTAGAATGAAAATAGGTGATAAAAAACGCAAAGACTACATAAGTTAGCATAGAGGAAAATCCAAGCTACTTACAATGAAACATAACTATTCAACAAATTTTCTTCTAATATTTTCCAGGATCTCCACTAGAAAATTAAGTGCCACTCGAAGTTTATCAGTAATTTTAACCAGATTTCAGGATCGCCACTAGAAAATTAAGTGTCACTCGAAGTTTATCTGTAATTTTAACCAGATTTTGTTGCTTCAAACAATAAACCTTAGATGCAAAACAACCGAATCAGGCACCAGAGCAACTGCTTTAGCTTTAAAACAGCATGTTTTTCGCTCTCACTCGCTTTGGTTGGAAAACAACCAGCGTAGATCCATCTCAAACCCGGATCTATCAAGCACCGAGAGGGATCCAATTTCTTGAGGTGTAATTCTTTTTGTTTTATCTTAAATTTTTTATACTTTAAGAAAAAAATTACCCCTCAAGAAATTGGATCCCTCTATTTTAATTTTTTAAATTTTTTTTTTTTTTGATAAATTATGAGCCGACATGGAAACATAATATGACAAACGTGACAAATGTTACAACATCTCCCCCATACTGGGTTGTAACGTAACGTGACAAATGTGACAAACATGACAAATGTGACAAACGTTACAACATCTCCCCCATACTGGGTTGTAACGTAACCTGACAAATGTGACATGTGACATCCATTACAGGATCTCCCCCATACTACAAACGTGACAAAAGTGACATGTGACATGTGACATCCGTTACAACATTTCCCCCATACTGGGTTGTAACATAACGTGACAAATGTGACATGTGACATGTAACATGTGACATCTGTTACAGGATCTCCCCCATACTACAAATTGTGACATGTGACATGTGACATCTGTTACAGGATCTCCCCCATACTATTACTTTTTACATTTTATTACTTTTGAAAACGTTACGTGTGACATCCGTTACAGGATCTCCCCCATACTGGGTTGTAAGCACCTTGTTTACACTCAGTGCAATAACCTTAACAATGTGGAGCTATTTATGAATCATAACAATCATAAGTAAAAACTAAAAGTCATATGATTTATGATATGACATTATAATGTGTATAAGGTTAACAGATGCAATTAATGTAAGATGTGAAGCACCTCTAATAGATAAGTGACATAGAAGAAAATTTTCAAGGACATGGAACAGATTTATGTATGTAACAACGATTTCATTACTCATTTCAATTTGAATATAAGAGAAAAGTCGTACCCAAAAATAGATAAAACTGGGGTATTAGAAAAAGGCTTATGAAAGATATTATAACAATCCTTGTAGTTAGGTGTAATTTTTAAGATTTCTTGATTGAATCAAAGAGGAAGGCATTCAACCAGGACGGGAATTAGAAGGGGGCAAGACACGGTAATCCTCCTGCAACAGCATTTACCCAGATAGAATAGTCTCAGGAATCACTGTATTTGAAAAGGAAGGATTTGAGCCTATGGAAAATGAGACAGGGTAAATCTGAACAAGCTGAGCCTACATGCCAGCGAATGACATTTTTGAGTTTATGATGTAATAAGCAGATTAACTCTGTAATGGTTTCTGGCCTCAATTTTGAGATTATGATGTAATGAGCAGATTAGCTCTGTACTGGTTTCTAGCCTTGCTTTAGTTTTCAGAAAAAAAGTTTGTGTTATGCCTTACTTCCATAAGGTTTTGTTTATTTATTTGCTTCCATAATTTATTGCTGAGCACTCTGAAATAGGAAGCCTCAGGCCTGTAGTTGTATCATATGGTAACAGAGTACTAACTGTGTGCTGCGCACTATATCTGCAAACCTAAGTTACTAGATTTATTTAGTACCTCGCTGGTGGTGCTGCATGTTGCCAATTTATAGATATTTCCTACAAATTATCTTTATAAGTGTAATTTTATTCTTTAGGTTGAAGCTGACTGCAGAATAGAGTTTTCCTATTCTTGTCAATTCATATATAACAATGATAAGCATTGATAAACTTTGGCATTTATGATCAAAGGGCAAATACAAGCCCTATGCATGACATTGAAAGGCCAGTGTCATGACATTGAAAAGCTAGTGTTAGAAAATTAGACAAAAACGCATGGATACTCCTTTTTGCCTCTAATCCTTGTCTGTGGTGCACGAGATGAAAAGTAAGTCTCATTCTATAAATTTCAATGTGCAATAAATACTCGGGGTCACATACATTAGTCTGTGTGTTTAGAATATGCCATAGACACCAAGGTGAATTTTGATTCAGTTAATTTTTCTGTTGAATTGAAGGAATGATTTGAATGTTGATAGAAATCGTTCCAAATCAAACAGGGTCTTATCCTTAGAAGGTTTTTTGAATGTTGTAATAGAAAACATCCCAAATCAAATAGAGTCTTATTCTAAGAAGGTTTTATCTTTCGAGGTCCCATTTTTATGAAATTCATACCACCTATTATTTTGTTTCATTTTCAGATCCAATTGGATTACTCTAAATTCATAAAACCCATTAATGATAATATTAAGAGGTTTGTTACACTAGCATAAATTTATCTTAATAGGCATCGAAAAGAATCAAAACATTCAAAATTCTTTAATAAATAGGATATACTTTAACAAATAAGATGTTAAAATAAATCTGTTATTTTTGTTATTCTTTTATTATCATACTGACGTTTATTTATATATATTAGGTAAGATTCCATGACTAGCATCCCCGAACATACCTGGGTTGTAAAGCACTTGTTCAAATATACAAGGAACAAATGGGGGCAAAGTTCAATAATTAAGTCGTAGAAAGTCATATTCAAAATAGAGAAAAAAGCTTCCTTGGAAATTTAGATTTTATTTGAAGTTGCCAGGACGTTGATTCATTCCCTTCAGACACTTGATTTAGTTAAATTCAGTGTATGCATAGACACTCCAGGATGCTAAAATCCATGTTAAAGAAATTTAACCAGACCAACGGAACGATGACAAACTGAGGGCCAAAGTGGAAATCAACCTGTAGATAAATGCACGGTAGCCTTTGCTTGTAAGATTTGCATGGTAGGGGATCATACTTCCAGCATCATGGAAGAAATTAATACGGTCTGTACATATCGCCCATTCTCCAGCTACCTCCTTCTGTAATGGAAAGTGCATAAGTCAAATGCATATATGAAACACTTGGAATGACTAAGTACTTCAATGAAACGTAATGGTAGTAAAAATGTATTAGAACTTCCCTGCATGAGATTGAATAGGCCAGATGTACATTAAACCCGTTTGCACCTAAATCAATGAATAGCTGCAGACCCGACCCAGATAGTTTTTAACAGAATGATTGTTTTAATACTTAAATAGACCTCAAATGCTAAACTTATGTAAAACCTTGAACAAAGAAAAGTTACCTCTATTGAAAAATAAATCATAGGAACAAAGGTCATTGATGTAGACGCGAATTGACTAAAGCTGTTTCCTCAAATCACTAATTGAATTCTCTAACCTCCTAAAAATATCTAAATATTTAACTTTTCCAAGCAAAATCATGTACAAGTATAGTATGCATCAATTTGTATACTTGATCGAATTATGTGGTATGAATAAAAACTATCAGAGTTCCAATGTGACAATCACTAAGAATCTCCACTGGCCACAAGTCAAAAGCCACTTCATGAATGAGAATTAGAAGGAGGATCAGGACCTTACCTGTTTTAAGTTGTGAACAGCTCTAATGAATGGTATAAATTGAATTTCAAAGGAGCAGCCGAAGAAAACTCGAGAAGAGATAGGGAAGGTGGAGTTAGAAGTCAATAACGAGGATATAATCTTAGCCTTGTTTAAGTTTTAACACATGCGAACTATAACAGGGACTCACATATTATAACGAATGGATCAATGGGAATTGGAAGATTCAGAACTTATAAAAAGAAAGCAAGCGCTTGTGTCGATGTAAAAGATAGAGCACGCCAAGATAGCAAGGAAAAAAGATGGTGGAAAATGGCAAACCGGGTAGAAATCAACCAGAACCGGATCTGATAATTTATGAAGCGGGGAATGATACGGTTGAGACAATGTGATAACAAGCTGAAGACATTAGCCATTAACAATCTTGTCTCGATGACTTCATGCAAACGAGGGCGTGACTAAATAGTGAGTGATATGGCCTGTCTCTCTTTTGTCAAAACTCAGTATGGAGGGTGGGGAAAGCTCTGTCACAAGGCGAGTACAAGGAGCAGATTTTCCAGCCTTGCATTGGAATGAATTGAATGATCAGACTGTGAATTGAACATTTAGTCTCAATGCAAGGGCTACATAACTAAGAAAATAACGGGAAGCCATTAAAAGAATGTCACTGCAGATGATATCTCTGCCGGCAAACATTCTATCTAGCATAGTTAGTTTGCTTAAGCAATGAATGTAAACCAGGCCCATCATGAAACAAAAAATGGTTTACCAACGTATCTAAGGAAGAAAAATGTTTTTCATGTCTACGAAATGATATATAATGATATATAGTGATATGGGAGAGAGCGAATCGCTTCTGTCGGGGTTGTTTTGGCCGGAAGACGATTTGTATTTCATACAAAATAAATGGCTCCTCACTTACATTTTGTAGTCTCAATATGTTGGCAAAAGATTTACTCCAACTAAAAAAACTAAATTGGAAAAATGCTGAAGTAACAAGTTTTGTAAACTTAAATGCTAATAATCTATGATATACATATGCATCCTAACTACTCCACATTTTGGCAACTTGGGAAGATCCCCAAAGCATAATAGAAGGGTCCCATCAAATTCATGAACGCTAGAATTTCCGTTTTTTTCAATTTAAGAGGCCACTTAAAAGCAGATTAAGTGGAGCAATAATAAGAGATTTATAACATGTTCATAGTCATACATATAAATACAAAGCCCTCGGGCACGAAAGATCAAGTCAACACATACAAAGAAACAAGGGGACCGAGAGGGCCGGCTGTTTTGAAGTTGAAAAGAACATACCGTTTGAGAATGAATTGCCTTCCTGACAGATTCATCATTCAACCAAACACTAGCAATTCGATCGTCCTGATTTCACAAATAGAGGGAACTTTTTAGAAAATACAGACCATATTTGTCATTTTGCTGAAATTTATAAATATCGGCTAAATAAAATTCACCCAAATCTAAGAAAATTCCTTTAATCACAATCCCATGACTGCATTACAGTAACAGTAGTAGTTCCGTATCGACTTTGTAGTTCATTTAAGAAATGATGAATCTGTGTTAGAAATGTAAGACCTAAAAGTGCTAGTTTACTAAGCCTACTTTGTTATTCTAAACCACAATTTTGGAATTTATGCAATGCCGATCAAACAATACCATCTGAACAAGCAATAGAAAAAACAATGTGCTAGATTTGAGACATTATGGAAGTTGGGAGCGTAAGGAACTTACAGTAGAGAGTTTGAATTCCATGCAAGACAGTTAAGATGCTAGAAAACCTAGAACTAAATTGACAAAATTGGGAGCATGAGGAACTTACTATAGAGGGACTGAATTCCATGCAGAATAGGTAGATGCTAGAAAAATTACCACTACGTTGGCAAATCATCTATCATCTATCTGCAGAATTTCATGCACAAATGGATTGCGATGCTCTCTTTTGATTCATATTGCATATTATGGGCAGCAAGCATATACGGCATTTGCTCATGGAGTCATCTTATAGATCAGTTTTTTGCTTCAGCAATTATCACGACATTCAGTTATATTGTTTTTTTACTTAATTTCAAATTGACTATAGAGCTTCATAAAACCATGACAGAACCACCATATACTGTCGCGGGAAAACAGGGATTAGTCAAAAGGCCTTACAGTGCAAGGGACTCCGCTGATCTGCGGCCAGGTCGGAACATTGCCTTCTCTAACTGGTGCTCTCATTGGCCAAGCACGACCAAACATCCTTCTTCTTATTTGAAAAGGGCGGTCAGTCTGACCTAATCGCTTAAAACTTTCAGGCACGTTTTCCATATTCGCAACAACCTTTTGCATTTCAGGGTCATGGTAGCATGGCTCAAGAATGTTATAAATGTTGATTCTTGAAACCTCCTGCGCATTCAAACACAAGCTTAGAGGTTTTATCACATACAAGGTTCGAGAAAATTCTTATCGCTATGGAACAGTATACTAAGTGAAGGAATTAGAAACAAAGGAAAAATGCTACCTTATCGATTACATCTAATTTGGTATCACAAACAGAATCAGCTGTGTCATAATAGTTTCCCTTACAAGCATCCACCGCGTCCTGCAATAACAGTTCATCAGGACATCAGAGGACAATATATATTATAGACATCCTTGAAAGCCATTTGCCACTTATCAAATAAATTACACATTATTACTGCTTGGTTCTTGTTACTGGAGTCTGGCATGTAGCCTTGTTACTAGGATCATCCAAATTACTGGCTAATTAGGTTTTACTACTTTGGAAATCAACTAATGAGTGCGCAGCTAATATCAGCCTGTGTAGGAATTCAGTTATGGTTGAACTGGGAATACGCTGGAAGAGGTCAGTTACAGGGACACAGATTAAAAAATCTCAATGGTCTCCCACAAATTTAAGAATTGCTACGATATCAATTGAAGAGAGAAATGTTTGGTTGATGGCGGTTGGTAGGTCATGGGCTAGCAGCCAAAGGAGCCACAAGATGATCTAGGCTAAGTTACAAAGATTTAGATGGTTATCTTTAGCAACTTTGTTGAGTCAGTAAAAATAGGAGACGTAATGGCTGGGTCAGATCATCTTCAGGGGAAGGTTAAAGATGCTCGAGTAAGTTCCAATATAAGCTTCTCGTTCCCTCTAATAATTAAAGATTATATCCGAGCTACTATGCTTATTTTAACGTTTTCCCCGTACCTGCCGAAGATATTTGTTGGATTCTGTGATGGGAGGTAAGAATCAGGAATGACGAAATTTCAGATGCTAGGGAAAGAAGGTAGCTAGGGTTAGACAAATAAGCATAAGTAATCTCTAGAAGCAACTCAGAATAGTTAGGGGTGATAGCAACACAAAGGATAGGAATGCAGCAGATATGCAAATAACACAGCAGAAAGCATGGATTCTCTGTAAATCAAGAATGAACCTCTTATGCAAATTCGTAAGAATTTACATACAAAGGTGGGCCACACTGGCACATTGCTATGCCCAGAGATCAGACGTAGACAACAAACTGCTATGCCCAGATTGTAAAATGTTTCTTTGCCCCAGATTTAAAGTACTTCTCTGCAAGGAAAAGAGATAACAAAGACACGAGACAGCTATGAACTTCTATGATCCCATATGACCCCCTGACAGCGTAATTATACAAAATGGCAAGACATTGCCCTTCTTAACATTAATGTAATGTTTATTGCTTATTACCCAACTTCTAACGGCTAACATAGCCAGACAAAGTACCAATAAGTCCCATCTTAGAAAGTTATGCCATGGACACAACCGTGATTTTGAGGTGGGCTTATTTAACTTAGATGAGCAGTAGAGGGTTGTGGATTTTGAGTGCGTGTGTGGAGTATAGAGCTAGGGAACCAGGTCAAACTTCAATTCTAAAATCAATTAGTTCAGAATTTCAACATAAAAATTAAAATAAAATTTTGACACTGAAAGGCTCCTAAGAAGAGCTGAAAATAGATAAAAAAAAAGTTCATTTAAAGCATTTTCAAAAAATAACACTTTCACAAGATATTAGAATTATGAAAAAGATATCAAGGAAACAGAAACAGTGAGGTGGGTAGTTCTTCCAATAATTTTTCTATTTAAGAGGTGCTTGTGCTTCTTATATGCAAACGATTTTCTCAACTTTCAGAGATGCCCATGGCTCTTATATGCAAACGAGTTGCTCGAGGATTATTTAAGACATGAAAAACAAACAAGAAGCTTACATGAGTCAATAGCATTTCACACAGGTTCCTGAAAAATTAGGTTAAAATATTGGAGACAATCTCTTGCAAATGCGTTGTGAATCACTAGAGGGCTTTGCTGGTATCATCAACCAAGCTTATCCTGAAAGCGTTGAAAAGAAAATTAGTTTGAGAATGGGGCCTATTGCTTACCAAAGATTCTATAATAAGGTGCTTCCGGAAACATAAACTAGTAAAGTTAGGTAGAGTAGATAGAGTTTACAAAGAGAAAATTTATTCTAATAATAACTATCGAAAGGACCAAGGAAATGGCCCAAAAGTACCTATTCATCGGAATTAATTTTGACAAGGCTTCTTACAGATTGAGTGATATTTCATTATAGATATTATGACTTGGCTAGGATTTAGTAGCTTCTTCAACAAAGTTGTCAGCACTCTCTTCTATATTGCTTTGGATGGAAACCTGTTTAACACAATCCCTGTTTGGAGTGTCAATCGGGAAAGGAAGGATTGTACTCTTGTGCCTTAGAGTATCAATTGGGAAGTGAACGATTGTCCTCTTATGCCTTGTGTTGGCAGATGTTCATGGTTACCTGTTGGATGCTAGTCATAGTCAAGGGCTAAATAATGTTATCTCACTTATTGGGAGTAGAGAATGGTTTAATGTTCATTTTATATGATGATTCCCTTATCTGTGAGCTTTCCCAGGATTAGTAGAGAGAACCACAAAAATTTATATGCATTATTTCTTTTGCTGAGTCAGAAGTTGCAGTTATCATTGAGGAATGATGAAGTAATTATCATTCTAAACCTAAACTCGATGCTGTGGTCAATAGAAGCTTCTTAAACATTGGATATTTGGGTATCTCTTTTTGTTTCATTTTGTTTCATTGTCTCTTGTTGGAACAATGAATATAGGTTTTGGATGCATTTCAATCCAAACTTCAAAAGCTGGTTCTTCAAGCCCTTCCGTTGGCCAAAAAACTTGAAATCATGATGAATGTTAGCTCTAATAACCACTTCGAAATTATTCACCTGCACCAAGTGGGTTTCAAGATTATTTACCTGCACCAAGTGGGTGTGAAGATAGTAAAATTGATATCTTGACAAATTTTATACCTCTCATCGAACAAAAGATCCGGAAGATGGATAGATGGTAATTATTTATAAATCTCCTATGGTCAGGTATATGATCTTTGAGATTATAATTACCTTCAGCCGTCCTCAGGAAAAATGGAAAGGAGAGAAGCTATTGTAAGAGCTTGCACATATTTGGAAGTCACTCCTTTATGCCACAGGTGTAAATAAATTTGATGGCAATGGAGATCCTTAATCCATCTGTGTATTCTGCAATGACTAAATATGAGAGAGACATCAACAAGAGGGAGGTGGCATTAAAGTTGACTATTACCCTCTGTCCCTCTATGATGCTGCACTTTGGGTGACATTTAAATTACCTAAAAAACACTTAAGAACTAGTCACATAAAATTTGACTGTCTAGAAGTTGAGCTACATACAGACTTTGAGCCCAAACCAGATTTTTGGAGATGAAAGGGAACGCGTATTAAGCCGAAAATGCTTCCTGTACATCAATGTTAGAATACAGGTCTCGTAATATATTGCTTAGAGGAAGAGACAAAGAGTTACCCTCAAAATATTTCACTATAAATCCTAGTTTCTCTTATAAGTAGTCAAGGCGGTATTCTCATGAATAACAACTTTTATTTTAGGGATATGCCAAACACATTGGCAAATCCCCAAAATATGCCTAGAAAATGGGTGTGCTCGTTTTAACTTTTCATGGCGTCAAAATTTATTATTAAACAAGAGGTGAGCTGGATGTTATGAGTCTGATTATGTTAAGCTTCTCTGTACATACTAAAAAAGATTTTGCATGGTAATTTTCTAATCAGATTGAGTAGTACTTTTGCAATGCTCATTCATATCTTTGTATATTTTGTTCATTTTGAGAACATAATTGTGCCAAATTTACTATTGATGCAGATAAACAATCATCTCTAAATGAATGTCAACTAAGTTTCTGCATGGATTTTACATAGGCATAGAAATTCATGCTATAAATAAAAGCTGAGAAATTACTTGAAATTGATCTTCTGATATAAGCCCCATTCCATGAACAAATGGCACAAGTGCATTGCCATCAAATACTTTGTCTGTGACCCCATTTCCTACCATGTAGCCCTGAGAAATCCGCACAGATATAAAGCAAGTTAGATTTATAGATGCAAAACATCTGACATGCAAAGGGCAAGATTTTCTCTGAAATAACTAACAATTTCAGTGAAAGTATTGAAACAATTTTACCTTAAAATTCAGAATAGGTGTTACCAGAGCTTCAATTCCTGTAACATAACAGAATCACACAAGATCCATGAGGTGTAAGTAATGGCTTCAACTACAGAAAACAGACTACAAATAACCTGTTCAATAAAACTATGTTCTCATACCCTTAACCACTTCTGACCCCAGAGTTGGAACGTAGATCCCTGCATATGATTCTCCACTTATATAGAAAGGATTTGAAAGGAACTCTGGATATTCTTCAAACCACTGCTTGAATGTAAACTAAATCAGTTTTCCTTCAAAAAGGCAAAAGCAACAATAGATCTGTATATGTGAAAAATATATGGTGTCGTTTTAAATACTAAACATCCTTTGATATATTCACCGTATAATTCTTGATTGCCGATTTTTCGCCTTGAAAAAACAATTTGATGCAAATGCAATTTGATATATTGACCTACTTTTGGCCAATAGCAAAAGAAAACTGGTTTTTGGTAGACTAGTCCAATGTTTGTCTTATGTCTGAACCATTCAAAGCAGTCACCTTATGGAATCTATGCTTTCCTTCTGGAACTATAACAGTAAATACCATTCATTTGAAAATATTAATATAATTGGTTTTCAAGGAAAAGAGAAGACCTTCAAAAGAAAAGCATGAGTATCTGAAGCTGTCTGTAGATCTCCAGTAGTATAGTCGTCGACGTTTTCAGAGTATGAAAGACCAACTCCAGCTGGTGAATCCAGATAGATAATATTCGAGACCTGGGTTTTTAATGAATAATAGTCATTAGCAACTTGATTTCTAATTCTGTAACCAGAAAATCTAATCATTTCATTGTCCCGTAATTTATAGATATCTTAACTTCTCTCCGCTTCTGAATCCAATCTTAGAACTCTGTCACTAGTTAGAACCATTGTGATCAATACAAAAATGCTACTCAAAATACCTTTGTCCAGGAGTACGGATTAAGGTATAGTTTGGGCAAACTTCCAGCCGTCTTTCCGGCTTCAAAATTGAAGGGACCTGCAAGTGCACAATGTTACTGTCGTAAGTGGGACACTCTCAATTTGAATGTAAGCCACTTTCTTGTGTTTAAGGGTGCGCAGATTTCTTAATCAATAGGGTGCTGAAATGAAATAAGGCAGTCTATCTCGAAGAATTAAACATAAAGGTTGCATGTTTCACTGATCAGCCGTGACCAAATTTATAATTACATGATTACAGTGGCCAATTTTAGGCACCTTAAATAAGGATATGCCTCAAATAGAGAAATTAAATGTTTTACTTGGAAAATTTGTCAAGAAGCTCGAAATAATGAAAACAGAGCATTTTGAACTAAACTTTACAGGTTACGGTTATAAACAAATCGTGAATCTAAAAAGTAGTTATCCAGAATCCTAACCATGTTCATATACGAAGCCATCAAAACTTGAGCAACCCGGACCGCCGTTTAGCCAGAGAACAACGGGATCTTTAGTCGCATTGCCTTCTGATGTTACAAAATAGTAGTAGAGGTTCTTAGCCTTACTTATCTTTACATATCTACAAAGCAACAATGTTCACACAAAAACAACAGCATTAGAATAACTAGAACAAGAGATCTTTTAACTATAGAGATCATGTTGAAAGGTAAATCACTCGCAGAACACGCAGTTAAAACAAGCTAACAATGAAATAAATATACATTGAGATTATCCCTACCCTGCATAATGATCTGAAGGAAGACTACCGTTGTAGCCAGGTACAGATATGATTCGCGCATCTGCAGGTGCTGCCTCTACATAGGAGTGAAAAGCCACAAATCCAAGAAGACAGCATGTCCAAGCAACCTTTCCAAAATCCATTGCTAAATAACCTTCAAACAAATATAAGAATTCCGCTGCAATGCTAACAGTTTAGCCTTTACTCAAAATCAGATCCAAACACTGAAAGCTCTACTCCACATGCCAGAGTCTTTTATACATTAAACCTCAATTTTTTATCATTTGCACAAAAAATACTTAAATTTAAGTAAATTAGCTGCATGTGCCAACATTTAACCATATATTAAATTTTTGCCTCGAAATATTGCTGTGCTCTGTCTGAGGACCAAATTTCAAGCAATAGCAAACTGTTTGTCACCAAATACTGAAATCTTCGCAGTATAGAATAATCTCCTCAGCTCTAATAAACATTTTTGGCCTTAAATACTGAATTTTAATTCGAAAGACTATAAGATTACATCTTTACATTCCTATCTGATAGTGATAGTAAACGCTGCCTCCGAAAGAACTGAAACTTTGCTCAGAACAAAATCTCACCTCTGAATTCAAATCTTAAACGAAGATTCTGACTTGTAACTTCGAATTTAGAAAGCTCCTCCAAACGCCTGCATTCAATACTGAGACTTTTCAATTCCCCTTGAAAGAGCGATGATAATATACGTTAAGAGTCGTCAACAGCAATATTTCTGCCAGTTATTAGGAATGTATAGAGGTACAAACTGCTTACCTGTGGACTCAGAACAGATTTTAACATTGGTTCAATTTTCGACTTCAACTATAGAAAATTATTCTCCACTTAAAACTTCGAGTTCTCAACTTCCATGGAAGTAGCGATGACAAAACAAATTATAAATAGTCAGGCTGCAGTAATTCTGCTGGGTAAAGAATATTTCTCTGGTCGGACACGCTGAAAGGCTGAACAATTTCTCGACTCGAAAGCAGTTATCATCCGACACAGAAAGATGCTGAAATTACAGTAACGACATCTGAAATTACAGTAAAGACATCTAGTAGAACAGCACAATGAATGAATTCTGGTAGTATTTTTCACTGTCGGTAGGCCCGCCACTCGTAGCAAGCAATATTTAACTGTTTTATTCCAGCTCTTTTCTGCACGCGAAAAGCCTTTAAAGAACTAAATTTTTACACAAAAAGAATCGTGAAGAAGAATCATTTGACGAATAAAGACAATTCTGCTCTAAAATGGTCCAGATTAAGCTGAAATTTCCAGCAGGCCGGACCAGCGGGCAATTGAAGAAGGCCAGACTACAGAATGCTTAAATAGTAGGTAAAAAACAACGAATAATGCTAATTCCACTTCAAATAGGCTTAAAATGAGTGAAAAAAATGAAGTGTAAGAGAATGGGTTTGGACCGAATTACGATAAATGGCAGGTTTCATGAAAACCTATCCTAACCGCTCGATTCTCATGCCGAAATGTTCTCCGGAAAGCAGAGAAACGATTTAAATGCCGTATCGTTTTAGATGAATCGCTGAAAAATGCCTGCTGTGAACCCAGAAATTATCTTCAACACACAGCAGCCTTAATACGGTTACAGAGACTAAAGGGCGTGGTCCCTATTGTGGCCTTTACGATAAACACTCTTGCCGTAATGGGTACGGGAAGGTTGTGACCAAAATAATAATGGCATTAAGTTAAGCTCGGAATGCAGGGAACAATTTAAGGGCTGGAATTCGACGAGCTGCCACAAGGCCGTTTACCCGGTAAACGTGGTTAAAAGTTTATTAAAATGTTCAATCATTTTTGGAAATATCCAATCAAATTGTTAAATTTGAAATATTTGTTTTCCTATTCGATCCTAATTGAAATTTGTTAAATGTCAACTTGTTCTAACTTTTTCGCTGTTTTTAATGAATTTCTATAAACTTTTCTTTTCCATCGGAATTTGGCGAATCCCAACCCTTTGTAGGTGTGTTTTATTGAAATTTAAAAAAAAATCATTGGAATTTGGTAAATTCCAACCTGTTTAGCTTTTCCAATAGGTTTTATTCAATTTTTCAAAAATAATTTTAAAATTAAGTAAATTTTGAGAACGTTGAAATTCATCACTTTATTTTTCGGAAATATCCATTGTAAATTTCATTTTTAATCAAAATTCAATCGGTTTTACTTTTATAAAAAAAATCATAAATTTTGATTTTTATTATAATAATATTAAAATATTAGAACAGATGGAAAATTCTAAAAATTTTGACATTTTATTATTAAAATATTTAAATAGATAGGATCATTGGAGGGGCCAAGCAGATTGTTGCCCTCCGAACAAATTTCAACTTCCCTCCTAATAAATTTCAACTTCTTAGGTTAAAATCTTTCATACTATTTTATTTAAATTTGATATATTCAAATTTAAGTTAGTAAAATGTTGAAAAGCAATCACTTTATTTTTTACTAGATTTATAAATTTTTAATTTATATATATTTTGCTATAATATTTGTATATAAATTTATATTTTATAAAATATCTTTTAATTCATTTATTACTTTATAAAAATTTCAAATCACTAATTAATTATCCAACTTCTTTAATATAGAAAATTTTCTTTAAGAGAGATGATATTTCCCAAACCACAAACGTCTCATCTGAAAATGATTGGGAAGGTAAGATAATTAGATATTATATGAAAGGATATTGCCAAATTATATTTGTACAAACAATAGGGATCTTAAAGTACAACAACCGACACTTCTAAATGATGATGTTTAGAAAAAGGCCAATATTAATTTTAAAAAGTTAAGATAAATGATAATGTTATAGAAAAAGGAAATATTAGTTTTAACCAGATTAAGATAAAGGAATAATTATTAATATTATATATAATTGATCTTTTCATGAATATTATATTTATTTTTAAATATTATTTTAAATTAAATTAGTGTAATCTATTTTGAATATAGATTATAATTGATTAACCACAATTTACCTCGAAAAGAACTACATTAATCTAGTCTAGTCATAAACACATATAGTGATTTAGGGAGAACCTTCGCACAATAATATTAATAACAAAAGTCTTAGACGTGTGATATTATTTTGTCAAATACGTATATTATTTTAAAATATAATATTTCAAAATAATTAAATAGTTCAACCACTCAACAACAATAAACATTTAAGTCCATTCAATTACCGCTTAACCTAAAAAATAACATCACATATTATTATCATAACATTATCACATTAAAAAATAATGCAAACTTAATTTAAAATTTGTTATGGTCAATAACTAAACATGTTTCCACGCTTGAGCTATGGTATGGATGCCGAGCTGTCATCTATAATAATGAGGATAATCACGTCCCATTACTACCTTCATCGTGGGTGGACATATGATTAGAATGGCCCACATTTAATTCAATAGCATAGGGCCCAACTTCGAGGTTTTATTGTGCATACCATGTGATCTTGAATTCCTTTTAAAGCGCGTGAACGCTATCTTTTACCAAAAGATGAAAATGAAATCATAGGAGGGTAGCCATGTTCTTGGGGTGGGGTCTTATTCATGAAGAACTTCATTGTGAACTGGTAATGTCCCTCTCGTTGTATCGCTGAGTATGTGGTTTGATTACTTGGTACATTGTGAGCTTGCTCTGTTTCTTTGTGGAGGCTGTTGGAGACATTTTAGCATTCGGTTTCAGTTGTTGTAACGTTTAATACTTTAATATGAAGTATTGACATCTTTCATGTGAAAAAAAAAAAAAACTTAACTACTTATGTGTTAAAATTTTATGCAATATATTAATATTAAGTTAGAAAATGTTTAGTATCACAACAATTTTTTTTTTGTTATTTAGGTTTAATTGGGATAGTTGAAATTTGAGAAGTGTTATTTTATGTTTAAGATTAATTTTAAGTAATGATATGTTGAGTTTTTAATGAATATATTGTTATATTAAATTTTAAAATGAGGAAAATGAAGTAGTCTTAGCATTTTATGATTGATTGGATTTTTTTCAATTATCACCATTGAAATCAAGCTATATAATCTTTGGTCAAATTGCAATTTTTAATTGTTTAAATTGCATTTTTAAATGTTAAGATGTATTCAACACCCTCAAATACCCATCTTATTTGCAATTACAACAATTCTTCTCAATTTGATAGGATTTTGATAAAAACGAATAAAAAAAATACTATTGGCAAAGATCCAAATCATAACATGTTTAGAATATTGCACGGAAAAGTACTTAATGGATTTCTCCAATACATGTATATATATCATTTACTTGTTGACTTAATATTATATAAAGAGAAGTGGATTGTTTTATGACCAGCCTAGATCCAAATCCTAGGCTCTATCATGCGCCCAGAGAATCAAATCTCTCGAGGTGCAAACCTCTCCTTGAATAGCTCCTTGAGTGCAATACTTGAGCCACCTAATCCTAAGCTCTAAAGTCTCTAGTTTAAGTCTCATATTTACTTTTTACTTTGTATTATTCTTTTTTGTTTATGGCCGACATAATATTTATTACTTTTTAATTTGTATTATTATTTTTTGTTTACTTTGTATTATTTTGTTACTGGACAAACACTCTAAAGTCTGTCTCATATTTATTTTGTTACTGGACAAACACTCTAAAGTCTGTCTCATATTTATTTTTAACTTTGTATTTTTTTTTGTTTATAGCCCACATAATATTTACCACCTAATCCTAAGCTCTAAAGTCTCTAGTTTAAGTCTCATATTTACTTTTTACTTTTTATTATTCTTTTTTGTTTATGGCCCACATAATATTTATTAATTTTTACCTTGTATTATTCTTTTTTTGTTTACTTTGTATTATTTTGTTACTCGACTAACAAGATCTCCCCCATACTGGGCTGTAGAGAGCCTCTAGGCGCAACCATACTGGGTTGTAGAGCGCCTCTCGGTGCAATTACCATGTATTACAATTTTGGTGTTGTTTGTGGCTATATATATTATAATATATTGATGTTATTGCATATTTCATTTAAATTGTGTACTCTTTTTCTTTTGCTTTTTTAAAGTGACAAAACCTATCACAACTCAATTGTCAAATTGGCGTTGAGGATAGCCATCACTCAATGTTATCCACAAATGTGAGTTGACTCCTCATCGATATTGAAGAAAAACCATGCCACCAAAAATAACCCGTTGATGGTCCATTAGGGGGAAAACTTCCACTCCTGCCAAATGCATATGGATATCGGGTCTTTAACTTGTTTCCTTACATCCGATGAAGACGAGGTCATAACCAATCTAAATCAGTTTTATGTCTTACTCCAAGATCAAATATATTGTGTTTTTACTTACTAAATAATCTTCATCCTCATCTTTTTCAACATTTACTTAAAAAGGAAATGACGCAATCATATGATTGTTGGCTAAAGCTTTTAAAAAGAAGTGCAACAATGACAACAATGATATGTTTGTTACCTAAAACATTGGTATGTTGCACCTTCATGTCAAGGGTCTTTTCAACATGCACTATTAAAAAAATGGATGTAAGTATATAATAATAATAATAATAATTGCAAAAAGTTTCTTTTCAATAATCAAATTTGAGTTTGTGTTGTTAGATGGATTCAACTACAACTTAAGTTGTTATGTAGGGTTGTTGAGGTGGATATTGTCTTGAGCTCTCTTTTCCTTGTAATTTCATTTTTTTTCAAAATGCAAAGCATTTCTTTGTAAACTTTGAAGATATTTTTTAATCATAATTTAAAGAATTTTTGGTTTGTTGATTGTGGGTTTTGTATTGTGGCTTCTTATTAGCACAGAGGTTTTTAATACAAATTCTTATTTATGACATTTTTTATCAACGTAGGAAGTGAAGGAAAGGGAAGAGACCAACTTCACTTACGAAGGTGGATTGCTTCCAATATTTAATGAACAACAATTGGAATGTTATTGCAAGGACACGGACATAAAAGGTAGGTGGTGACATTAGAAGTGTCATCTTCCCATGATGCGATACATCATAGTAGACCATTGACACTCCTTCCTCTCCAAGATCTCTAAATATCTTAGGTTATGCCATGATTAATAAGTCAATTTCATTACTTCATCAAATCATTTATAAATCAACCAAGTGCATTGATGATTGGAGGTGGTTGAACCCTACTATACGGGGTTATAGGTTTTACAAAAGTTTCTTAGGTTCTCTATAAGTGTTTATCAAATCTAGTAGCATGAGTTGCATCCTCACATGAGTCTATATCAAGTTTTTCTCAATAACATATATGAAACAATATCCTATGTAAAATAGTGATAACTCTAGGAAGAAAGGGTTAACCACCTACTCTATAGTGTTGAAAGCTTTCCCCTTTGATAAGAATGTTCAAAATAAACTGATCTCTTTCGAAAACACTCTTTTACAATTAGGATGAATTTCCACTGATGTTAATGTCATTGGTTCCATGCCCAATGATTATCCCCAACTTTAAAAAAAAAATACTCGTATGATAAATGCTTGATATTTTCTTAAACACATAGTGTTCATCCATATAGACTTTTATTCTTAAAAGTATGCATGTGTAAAATTTATTTTTCTTTAAAATTCACTATGCACATACTATCAACAATAAAACTTTGTTTAAGAACAATGACTTTTCTATATTTCATAGGTGCTTCGATACAATCCACATTCAAAGTCATTATCAAAAATCCATTCAAAGTCATTATCAAAAATCTTATAATAGTACTAGTTTATGGGCAACATTGACTTACCTCTAGAATGCAGTGCTTCCATACAATCATATTTAAGTCATGTCATTATCAAAATAATTCAATTAGGATTGCATTGTCTCTCTTGAATAATAGTTTAAAAGTCTTTTTCAACCATTAAAAATTCCCTATTTACATTTCTTGCATAGGTTCATAGACATGTGATATGATGTGATGACTTTAACTAATGTTAAACAAATATTTCTTAATATGGAATGAAAAAACTCATAAATTAAAACTTAACCCTAGTTAGACACAACTCGAGATTACAAATATTGTATTTTTCAAGAAACTTTATTTTTAAAATCATGTGGTATCATTTTTAAAAAACAAGAAGTTATTAAATTAAATAGTGAAATGGTCAATCCAATTGGTAAAATGACCAACGGTGGTTGGTGACACCTAAGAAAGATACAAAGGCACCAAGCCAATACCTTCTTACAATGACATGTGTATTCAATGCTTTTATGTATATACAATGTATATGTAGTTGGAATTAGATTTGGGTTAGTTGTGCCATATTCCCACCATTGTATTGGTGAACCATTTCCCAACCTACATGTGAACATTTAATGAGATCATATTCTTGTAGGTTGGCTCCTCGTTGTAACATAATGACATAATCCTTTGATTATTGTGCAAGAATTGTATTTGACTACATATTATTCTAGCTATAACTAGTGCCGTATGGACAAAGAGTGTGGGGTCTAGTGAAAAGTTATCCATTAAGAGGATCTTACAAGGCACGAAATTTGTTTTCAGGTGCCTTCATTGGACAACTACCCACCAGAGAATCTTTCTATAAATAAATTGTGACACTCAAAGTTCACTTAGAATACATCGTCTTTAGGATATCCTTTACACGTTGAAATCACGCAATTATTTTAGAATCGTTTTAGTTAAATCACTCAATAATTCTAGAATCTGACTACGAATCACTAAGGCACAGACATCGTAGTCCTCCATTCAATACATCAAAAAGTGAATCCCCCATTGTCTCAAGGAAGAAAAGTGAAGTAGAGGACACCGTTACCACATGCTTGATTATAAGATTACAAGATTACTTAGTATATGATTATAAGATTACTTAGCATATGATAACAAAGGTGAAGAGATTTTATAGTCATGCAAATTATTTTAAAACACTATAAATTTTAACACAATATGTTTCACAAAAGAGGGATGGAAGTCATATAAGTAATCAACAATTATGTTAGTATGAGATATACCCGTTCGTGATGATTTTCCTTATTGACATAAAGATCATGGTATGTTGCAACTTATATGTTGTAATTGTCGCAAATCGACATTCACGACCAATGTGTAATAACACATAAAAGGAGAGTAGATTTTAGAATTTTAGAAGCTAGAAGCTATTCTAAGATACCACAATATGGACGTATATGATTTGTGTTTCACCCGCATGCACCATAAAAGATGTTCTGCAAAGAAGGGTAAGGTCAAGTAAGCAAGCATACTAACCTAACAACCAATCAACCATAAATTTAAATGCACAACTTCATTATTCATAATTTTCATTTGGACTAGCAAGATATTTCTCGAGACCATAAAAGGTAAAGCAATTAATGTGATTAGTTCAATAAAATGGTTGATTTTTAATCTCAGATGTTGTTGTATTTGGGTTTGTAGCACTAGCCCTAGTCGATTGCTCAGGCTCTATGAAAAATGTTAGGCCACTTCTTATCTCAACTCTATGGCAAGTAATTATGCCACCTCCCATGTTTTCTTGTTCTTATGAACTCCCCTTCCCCACCATTTTAGAGGAAAGGTTTTTCATTATCATGGTGAGTTTTTTTTGGAGTGAACTCCCCTTCCATTATGTCAAGCTCTATGCCTTGCCTTTGAAGGGTTAATCAAATTTTCAATTGAAGGCTACAAGGTCTCATGACCCCACCTTCTCAAAGAGGGTAGAAGTTTCCCTTTCATTAAAGAGTGTTGATCCACCCAAAACAAAGGCATTTGTTATGCTTCTAAAATCAAATGTCACTTGGATATTGAGTCCCTCTACTTTGCTTTTAAAAAGGTCAAACCCTCTCTCTTTTAAATATGTGGTTGTTCAAAAACCGCGATCCCTCATAATGCCAGGTGGCCTCTATGTGGAAAAATCCCTAAATTATCAAGCTACCAAGTTCAACCCTCATGTGGTCAATGCTAAAGACGCTTATGTAAACTCTCATAAGTTGATTACTTACTTTATTCTTGTGTCACACTCCATGAGTTACCAAGTACATAACATGGCTCCACCATTTTATATTAGTTATGTGATTGTAATAGTAGAATAACCATCCAAAAATGTGGAGAGAATCTCTCAACTTCCTCCTAAATATGATTGGATGAGATCCACAAATATAGGACCTCACACCCTATCAAAAGAGTAGAATTGGGTCTTTAACTACCCAAACAACTCATGTATTGTTTCATTAATTAAATAAGACAATAAAATAGTATATCCCCAAGCCAAGATTATGAACTTATTAGGAATTATCTATATATATATATATATATATATATATATATATAATCACCAACATTCCGCCTTAAGCTTTGTAAGGGAAGTGACATTAAGTTATCCTCCCTTAATGATACCTTCCTTCATCCTAAGTAGAGTTGAGAATTTAACAAATTTGGCCTCTATGAAGAATTTAATGAAGATGTCAGCAATTTGGTCCTCAATACGAGAATACTCCATTTGAATGCTCTCATCATGGATGAGTTTCTAAATGTACTGTTGATGGGCCTTATCATGTTTGGCCTTGGTATGATACTAGATTATGAGCTATTTGAATAATGTATTGATTATCACAACAAAGGATCAAGTTTTTTCCCCAACAAATTCCAAGTTCTTCCAAAAGTCTTTGAATCCAAGTAGTTTTTTTGCCTTGTAGTGACAACAAATCTATATTTTGGCTCCATGAAATTGCAATCTGCTTCTTGCTTGGCCCTGCAACATTTGTTGAGCCTAGAAAGAAAGCGTAGCCATAAATAGATTTGCACTAATCTTGGTCTCCAACCTAATATAAATTTGTATATCCAACCAACTTTGTTTGTTCCCCATAACAATATTGGATATCACATTGAAAAGTACCTTTGACATATCTCAAAATATGCTTTATTGCAAGATGGTAGCTTTCCTTAAGATTATGCATATACAAGAAACTTGATGAACAACAAAGGTAATGTTAGGTTGGTTGTGAATTAAATACAAAAGAATTCCAACAAGTTGTCAGTACCAAGTAGCATCGATAGGGGAAGAAGCACATTTAGTTGATGATTTGACTCCAAACTAAATTGGGGCAAGACCAGGTTTGTGCTCTTCAACCTTTAAACAACATCAAGAACATACTTTGGTTATGAGATACTAGTACCATTTTTTTATTAGGGCAAGACAAAGTATGTGCTCTTCCATGTGAAACCTTCAAACAAGATTAAGATCATACTTTGGTTATGAGATACCCGTACCATTGTTTAATTGTAGAAATTGAATGCTAAAATAGTAATGCAAAAGTCCTAAACCATTCATCTTAAAGTTGCTTTTAATTGTCATCTTAACATATAAGCTGGGATCAAAATAGTAACAAGAGAAGCAACTAGAAAGAAATAATTCATCAATATTTTCATACCATGTTGTAGGGGTTTCCTCCAATCCATGGAATCACTTCTTCAACTTACACACAAGTTGAGAAGTGCCATTACATACAAAACCTCTATAAAACCCAGAGGTTTGTTTGTCTAAATTTCTTCTTGACTCAAATCACTATCCAAGAACATTGATTTACCATCCATCTAACAAGGACCCCACTAAAATCTACCATCACAGTAAATAATGATTTAAACAATATCCATTTTGATAGCTGGGGAAAAAGTTTCATAGTAGTCAATACCTTCTTTTTTTGAAAAATATTGAGCTACCAAACAAGCCACTTGTGCTTCTTAAAATGAATATCCAAAGAAAATTTGGTTTTGTAGATCCACTTATAGCCAACAACATTCTTCCCTAGTGGAAAAGGTACCAATTCCCATGTTAAGTTGATTTCTAAGGAAGGAGTTGTATTCATTTTCCATAGTTCCTTCTCATTTTTGGTTGATCACGATCATTTGCATAGTCTAAGCTATGTAATGGTGTTCAATGGTTTTTTTTTTTGTTGAAATTCAAACTTCACCAAAATTCAATCACAGGGTCGTTACTTAGTGAAACTATGCCATAGTGCCTTCGTTGATGGGATATTAAAGAATACCCCTAATTTCACTAGATATTGATAATTACCTACCAAAATCCTTTTGTTGAGGCCCCGTCCCAATACATATTTACAATTAAAAAAACCCTATTTTTATGAGATATTTCCTAGTTTTACTAGATAACACTTTTTATACCCCCCCCAAATACCTATAAACCCCCATACCCTACTCCCTCCCCCAATACCTATAAACCCCCATACCTTACTCCCCTCCCCCCAATACCTACAATATATTAACCTTATTTTTCACAATTTAAAAACACCCCCTTTATGAATGAACGAGATAAGATATTGGTCAACAAGGTGAATCCCCCATGAATTTAACATGAATAAAATAATTTGAACTAATTTGGTGGATTTGATTGCTAAACTTCAACAAACCGAATTCAATCAAAAAAATTCTTGTTCTTTTTTATAAAGAAAATAAACATAAACATAAAAAGGAAAAAGAAATATAAATCTAAGTCTCTAACACTAAAGAAATGGGATTCTATCATGTATAATATATGTTTAATGAGGGATGTGATTTTAATATGTATCATATATGTTTAATGAGGGCATGGGGAAATATTGACTTATATATATTTGATGAACATGATGGTGGTTTTATCCCTTTTTTTACATAAGTGTTTTTTATCTAATTTTCATGATTGTTTAACACGAACACAAACCATGTGACAAAGAGACTGAAGATCACAAGTATTCATAACCTTCAATAAAAGAGAAAATTTGACTTAGTGTCAATGTCCCAAAGATTCCTTGGTTCTAAAGCATCACCAACACCAAAATTTGCAGCTTCAAGAGTCTTTAGAAGCCACTTCAAATGATGAACCTCATCATCTAAAGAAGATGAAGTAGAGTTGGGAAAATCATGACATTATAAAAAAAAACCGGATGGAACATTTTGAGGAGGTATGTTAGTGTGCACCTTCTCATTGGAATTATCTTAATGAAGCACATAGAATTCATTAGGGAAAGCATGATCAACAAATGCAAAACAAACCAGAAGAGACACACTTTGAGAAGAGGTATTTTCATTTAACACAACATCTCTCTAAATCATCACATACTTGGTAGAAGGATCATTTAAGCAATAGGCCTTGGATTCCTCATTGTGACCCATGAAAATGCTTAGGTGGCTCTTGGGCCCCAACTTATTTCTCTTATAATTTAGAATATAGGCCCAAGTATTACTTCGAAAAACCTTGAAGTGAGAGATAATGGGTTTTCTACCACTCTAGGTATTATAGGAGTCAGATTCTATACAACCCTAATAGGAACATGATAATTTCAAGATGTCTCTTGGACAAGCAACTACTTTAGCCTAAAATTTATAATCAAGACCTTTCCAATGAAGCATGCATCTGGCCATTTCCTAAGTGTGTGACATTTCCTTTCTACCATGACATTCTATTGGGGAGTATATGGCATATGGAATTCTATTGTGGAGTATATGGCATAGTGTGTTGACAATAAATGACTTATTTGGTGCAAAGATCCTCAATTGCATGGTTAGCATATCACCTACCATTATTAGTTATGAGTGTATTGATAGTGTTGTTACTTTGATTTTCAATCACAACTTTAAACTCTTGAAATGTCTCTATAACATGGCTTTTATTTTTTGAGACGTACACACTAATGCATCTATAGAAATCATCAATGAACTTTAAAATATACCTTGAACCAAATAAGGAAGGCTTGTTACTATGTACAATATGCAAGGGAGTAGTAGCATGCCACTATTTTCCCTTCTCGATGATGCTTACCCAGTATGCATCTTGTGCAAACATCCTTCTATTGGGATAAAGAAGGCAAAACGCGTACAATATTTATTCTACTCAATAACTACAAACCGTGAAAATTAATGCGGCTCAAATCATTCTTGCCAAAGACTACTTGGAGGATCAACTACAGCAATAAGCATATGTGATGGGATTAGACATCAAATGAAGTAAATGCTGAAAAATTATACAATTTATCCTTAGAATCAACATATCAAATGGAAATAATATTAAATGTTCATGATGTCATTGACCACAAACTTGTTCGACCACAATTCCACCTTTTACCAGTCTGTGTTGCCTGATAAGAGGTATTAGATTTGCATTTTAATCAGGTAGTACATGGTAAACATCGTTGGCAACAACATTTTCCATATTTATGTTGTTAGTGCCACAAACTTGGAGTGCAGTGCCATCTTTAATGTACAGTTTATCATCAATGTTTTTTGAAGGATCAAGGACTGTGGACAACGAGTGATCCTTGGCCATGTGAGGGGGTACATATAGAATCAACATTCCATTCATAACTAGAAGATGTATGAGCAAGATGTGTAGTTGTAGTGGCATGATATGTCTTACCATCATTGGGGGTTACTAGGCTTTTTATTAAACATAGAAATATTATTTGTCTACTTTATGTGGGCTTTCAACAATTTGTAAAAGCACTTGTATTCTATATGATTGGGCTTACCACAATAGCCACAACCACTTGACTTTGACTATGGATTTTCCTTTTCCTTCCACTATTGTGGTGCAGGAAAGGGAGAGCCCATTTTGGAACCTTGAGAGCATCGGGAAGAAATAGGATTTTAGTCTTAGTTCCCTAAGTTAGGAATAATTAGCAATATATTTGGAACCAATATTAATGAGACCAACTAATTATGTTGGTTCCCTAAAGACATTAAAAAATCATTAAAATACATATTTGCGTAATGAATTTTGAACATGAATACCTCACAAGGAACATCAATGATTATGAAGCATCAAATTCCTACAGTAAACATGATTCCTTTTATAATATTTATCCTAATATTCCAACCACATCGTAAGCTCCTTGAACATATCAAGGAACACTTTGATCATACCAATGTCTTGTGGATTTAAATCCATCAACTCAAGGTCAAGTTGCGTAAGTTGGGAGACATTGTGTTTAGCAAACAAGGTCTCCTACATGGTCCATGCATCAATAGGAGTTGACTGTTTAGAGTGTGCAATGAAAGATCATTTGAGATGTGCATACCAATTAGATCACATTATACATCAACTTTATTGTTTTCATTCTCATTGAGCTTATTTTCTTCACTAGTGGTGATCCTTAAAAGATAATGTCTATGGGGTGTTGGTCGTGGAGCCTGATCTCCAGATTCAGAGATATTATTATTCAGCCGTGCTTGTACCCCAGGTTTGGTTATGATCCTGGTACGATCCCCAGGGGGTCCGGGGGGGCCAGCACCCCTGAGAAAGGGGGTTTGGGGGCAGAGCCCCCGAGAAAAAATTTTGGGGTTGTTTCGCCAACAGTTTTCGGGCCCATGGTTTTGGGTAACCCGTGGTATTTTCCCATTGTATCTCCCTTTTAAAAGAAAGACATTGTAATACGGCTAGGGTTGATGTATTAGGTTTTATGCATTGTAAATATCTCTGAGATTAGAAGAGAGACTGCGATATGGAGAAGAGGAAGTGCAGCGGCTGTGCTGTAGGTTGTATCTCTTCACTTTGTTGGACGGTACAATAATAAGGAATGGCAAATTCAGTGTGGACATAGCCCAAGTTGGGTGAACCACGATATATCTATGTGTCTCTTGTAATGTGTATGTGTGATTATATTTGCATTTCTGTTTATTGTTTTTGCTCTGCGATCCTGTTTTTCTAACATGGGGCACATCCTCTGTTTTTGTTCATTATCAAATATAATTATCCCCATTCAGAAGACATTGGGATCGTTGACCACGTATGTGAAAAATGTTTATAAACTCCACATGTTTCCCGAATTCAATGTTAGTGATGGGGACCCAAAATTCAACAACAACTTCTTGAAGGAATTATTTCACCAAGTGGGAACCACATTAACCATGAATATGTCATACCACCCCTATACAAACAAACATACATATTGAAGTGGTAAATAAATTCTTTGAAGGATACTTAAGGAATTTTGTGAACGATCATCAATTGTAGTGACACAAATAGTTACACTTTGCAAAATGGTGGTACAATACTACCTACCAAAGTCCAACAAACATGAATCCTTTTGAGTTTTATATGGATATCCACCACCGTCAATAAAGGAATATGTTTTTACCAATTCCAAAGTTGTTGCTGTAAAAAACTATTCAATCACTTCTGATTATATCATCGTATCCTAAAGAATCATTTTGTGCAATCAAGGAATCAAATCAAGCAACAAGCTTACTTGAAGATAACTAATCATAAATTCAAAGTACAAGATTGTGTTTTTGTCCAGCACCAACCATACAATAAAAAATTGCTTGAAAACTATAACAACCATAAGCTTGCACACAAGTTCTATGGTCCTTACCAAATCCCATAAGCATGTAGGTCAAGTAGCCTATGCATTAGATATTCTAAAGAAGGGGAAGTTACATAATGTCTTTCATGTTTCATGAAAAAATTGTGTCCAATAACTCTTATACAAATAAAGGTACCCTACTTAGAGAAAGAAGTAATACTAGTAAGGGATCTAATACAAATTTTCAATGCCAAAACCAAAGCCCTTGTTTCAAAAGACATCAATCAATAGCTTATCAAGTGAAGGAATCCACATCAATCAATAGCTTATTAAGTGAAGGAATCCCCTCAAAGAAGAAAGACAATTATATTGGAGAATGAATAACTTAAATCAACACACTCATCCTTACCATCCTTACCATTTAGAGGTGGTGACTTGTAAATGTTTTTTAAAAATGATATGTTCTGTTTTTTTTAATGGAACTACACATCAAACAATAGTAACTACAGTTTTGAATTGTATTTGCACCAAGAGTAGCGAGGTGCTTACAATCCAGTATGGGGGAGATGTTGCCATGTGTGTCACATAACGTAACATAACATTCCCATGTTGACTCATACCTTATCAAAAATAAAAAGTAATTAATTTTTTTATGTCGGTTCATAAAATAAGAAAATGTAAACCATAACATATCCATCTTAAACATGGATGTATTAAGCATCCAGAGGGATACAATTTCTTGAAGTGTAAACATTTTGTTGATGTGTAAAAGAAATTCACACCTCAAGAAATTGGATCCCTCTTACTGCTTAAAAGATCCGGGTTTAAGATAAATCTATGCTAATTATACTTCAACTCAAATGAATAACAAGTATAAAGTTTTTTTTTGCTGAAAAGATAATTTGTAATATACCCAAATTAAATCTAGCTTAATACACTAGAATAATTATATAGATATTAAACCTAAATAATAAATATTACACAATTATAAATACATACTCGTCTCCGTATGAACTTAAGAAAATACATATATGTATAAATAATAACTTGTCGACAATGAACATTGGTTTATGCTGAAACCCCGCTTATTTATGAAATTGTGAGTACCTAGTTTCAATCTACATTCTCAAATATATTAGAGGTTCTGATCCAAGTAAGAATGCCAGATAACCTACACGTGAACATTTAATGAAACGACCTTGATGTAGTTTCGTGTCCTCAACCCATCAAACACGCTCCCAAGTTTAAGATAATGATACAATCTTTTAGGGGTGTGGGTCTGGTCAAAAGTTATCCAATGAGAAAAAATGGTTTGCCATGCCTTTATCAATTGAACTCAGCGAGAATCTTCCTATAAATAAATCGTGACACTCATTAATAAATAGATCGGGGCAATATTCATTCGACTTATGAAGTGTAAATCACCGAATAATTTTAGAATCTTTTTACTTAAAAATTACTGAATCATCTGCATAGTTGTCCTCCATTAAACCCATAAAATGAATACTCTAAACCTTTTTTATTTATTTCCACGGGTGAATAATGACAATCTTTATGTAGTTCTAGATGACCCAATAATTTAGAATCTCTCAAACTTACTGAATCATCTACATAGTTGTCCTCCATTCAACCCACAAAATGAATACTACAAGCTTTATTTATTTATTTCCACGGGAGAATAGTGGCAATCTATATCTAGTTCCCCAATTGAGGACAACAAAAAACATGAATGCCCAATATCTCGAGGGCTGAATATTGACGATCTATATTTAGTTCCCTTAATTGAGGACAATAAATAAAAGTAAAAGCCCATATCTCACGGAGGTAAAGTCACACCATGACATCATGTTTGACGTACTACTAATGATTATAACACCAATTAGCATGTTGTTATTAGAATAAAGCTAAATTTAATATATATATATATTAAACATGAGAGTCATTATATATATATATTAGTCCATTGGTTGTAGCTTGGGTGGTTGGGAGGAATGTTTGTTTCCCTCCCCACCGAGGTTCAATTCTTGTAAGTGACATACTGCTCTTGTTGAGCCCATATTGTAATGATTGTAATTCGTGCCACCTTGATTCTCTAGAATAGCAGGTGGTGACCATTTCCCCAGGTGGACTAGCCCTCTAACAAACGGCGAACCACCAACTTAAAAAAAATAAAAAAAATTATTGTACTATTTGATTCATTTTTGAATATCAATAGTAGTTTTTTTTCGCTGGAAAAAAAACTCAAAGGCATGGTTACTCTATATGGGATTTAAAAAACGATGACGGGCCGGTTTTGAACATAATTGAAGATATAAAGTCATAAGCTATTAACCACTTCTCCACCTTATTCAAAGATCCCGAGAATAGCAATATTGAAGCATAATTGCATATTTTAAAACTTTTCCCTTCATATTTCACCTAAGAAGAAGGTCTGAATATCGGAGCACCAATTTCTCTGAAAGAAATCGAGAATGCTTTAAATTCCTTTGCCTGTGACAAGAGTCCAGGACCCGATGGATGGACGGTCGAACTCTTTTTAGCCTTCTTCAATATTATGGGGGATGATCTGCTACAAATGGTGGAATACTCTAGAAGGGAAGGATTTGTTTCCAGAGCTTTGAACTAGACTTATTTGGCACTTATACCAAAAGTTAATAAGCCTGAAAACTTTGGTGAATATAGACCAATTGCCCTTTGCAACCTGGTCTATAAAATTATCACAAAAATTATTTTCCGCGGAATTAAAGCCTAAATTAGTTGAAATGATATCCAATGAGCAGTTTGGATTTCTTGCAAATAGACAAATTCTTGACGCAGTAAGTGTTACCTAGGAATGCATCCACTCTATAAAAAGGAAAAATTTAGATTTTGTTATCTTAAAAATGGATCTGGTTAAAGCCTATGACAGGGTCAACTGGGAATTCCCTAGATTAATTCTTCTACAAATTGGCTTACCACTCAATGTGACCAACTGGTTAATGGCCTATGTTTCGACGGCAAAATTTTCTATCCTCATAAATTGCTCTCCCACTACTTTTTTTCATGGCTCCCGAGGGTTAAGACAAGGCTTCCCTTTCTCACCCTTACTATTCCTGCTTGTGATTGAAGGGCTGAGCATTTTAATTCATCAGGCTAGAAAGGAAGGCAAACTAAAAGGCATCAAAATTACTTCCTTTGTTATTCTTTCACATATCTTCTTTGTGGATGATGCAATTCTATTAGGAAGGGGAACAAAAGAAGAATGGCGTCTTTTTGCAAATATTATACATGTCTTTTGTATTGCAACAAGTATGGAAATTAGTAACTCAAAATCAAATTTCATATGCCACAACATGAATCCAGATGTATTAAGGGAGATAAAGATTTTCTTTCCCTTTCAAGATTCCAGCTGATCTAATGGTTTTAAATATTTGGGATACTACTTAAAACCAAATTGCTACAGGCCCAATGATTGGCGATGGCTTATTCACAAATTTGAGAAAAGAATATCAAATTGGTCATATAGTATGCTCTCTATGGGGGGAAGATTAACTATTCTAAAAGTTGTTTTGAGAGGCATTCCTGTATATTGGTTTTCACTTGCGTATATTCCAAAAGCAACCATAAACTCTCTAAGCGTAAATGCATGTTCCAATTCTTGTGGAGTGGATCACTAGAAAAGGAAATGAATACATCTTGTAAATTGGAGAAGATTGTCGAAGCCAAAACAAAGAAGTGGTTGGGGAATCTTAAACCTAGAATGGTTTAGCAGTGCATTAAGTGTCAAATGCTTCTAGAGAGGCTTATGGGGAAACGGTCTTTGGAACCAGATTCTTAAAGAAAAATATATGAAAAAATATTTAGTGAATTGGGTTAGATCTACAAGGAAATCTTCTAAGAACTCCTCAAATTTTTGGAAGGGGTTCACTAAATGATTTTCATTAGATAGAAGATAGTCTATCGTGGATGGTAGGTAATGGTAAAACTATCCGAGTTGGAATTGACAGAACTGTGGGTTGCGATCAAATGTTTAAATTATCCTATGATACGATAGATTACCTTCAGGAGATTGGATACTCAACACCTGACAGAATCAAAAATCCTGAAAGGAATATGGTTCTGAGAACATATTGGTATTCAGCTTCTGATCTTGGGATATCGGGTAACGGTTAGAATGAATGGCATGAATATATTTCACAATTGTTAACCTCAGGCATCAGAATTACAAATAATGAGGTAATTTACTATGGATTGGAAACAACATGAATGGTCAAGTAATTGCAAAATCTGCTTATAAATACATTGCTTATAAAATAGAGATCTCTGTGCCAAATTGGTGGTATGATCGCTTATGGAAATGGAAAATTCCAGAAAAAAATGAAATGTTTCCTATGGTTTATCTTTGAAGATGTTGTGCTAACATGGAACAACCTTGTAAAATGAGGTTGGATTGGACCAAACAGGTGTTCACCATGCATATGTGATGAAGAGACAATCAATCACATTTTCATACATTGTTCTTTCACCAAAAATATTTGGAAGGTTGTTTGCACAAAATTGAATATTATTCAGCAATGGGAGGAATGTACATTTGACAAAAACTTTTATAAGTGTATGAATACTAGAAAAGAGCACAGCTTTCTTCCAGTAATTATATGTTGGGCCTTATGGAAAACTAGGAATGCTTTAATCTTTAAAGAGCATCCTGCTTTGTTATGGATGGGAACAGAGTATGTATTGAGGATGTATAATGAGATGTGCCAAGATAATATCAAAGCCACAAAGATCAAAATATTGGATCCCCTTCCAATTATTGACGATGCCCATGGATTCTTCGATGGTGTTGTAGTTGATGGCTTTTGTGTTGTTGGAGCCATACTTATTGTGAATCAATCTCATATCTTTAAATTGAAGATGCATGGAGGAGTAGGATCTAATACCAAGGAAAAATACTTGCTTTATGGTGTCTCATAAAATTTACAGATCTTATTGACATCGACTCAGTCAAGATTTTTGATGATTCCCTTGTAGTGGTTAATTGGGCACAAAACAAGGCATCTCTTCAATCTATTGATATATCTCATTGGTGCTACAAGATAAAAGAAATTCTCAAGAACTTTCGTCGTTGGTCCATCCAACATATCTATAGGAATTGAATGAAGATGCAGATTCATTATCAAAGGAATCCTTGCTTTTGGAGGAAGGATCTCTCCAGTGGGAGGAATTTATATATAACATTCTGGAAAATGAAGGTCATTCTCCTTTTTTTGAAGCTTAGTACCTTTTTGTTATGACTGATTGTTAGTTTGTCTTCCCAGTTATCATCTATTTTTAGTTATATGTGATATATCTGGATACTCTCTGTATATTCCTAAGGACTGGAATTCTATTTGGATAGATGTGAATTTTGTATACTTTTTGATTCACAATGAATATCAAAAGTATGTTTTTCTGCTTGAAAAAAAATCAAAGGAATGGTCAAGTTTTAATATCAAAGATGAGCACATGTGTGTTTGTTTCTCTAGTCTTAATCTCTCGCTAAAAAATATAATGAATGTTACGTCACTATTTGGCTCGCTAAGCTCTATAATGAATGTTATATGTCACTACTTGGCTTGATTTTATAGTAAGTTGTTATGTTACTTTCTTCTTCTTTCTTCTTTTTATGGGCACCTTTCCCCTCCCCTTTTAGAGACAAGTCTTTTTGGCTTTACTAAATATGACTTGTTATGTTTCCTTGTTTTTTTGATCGGCTCCATTCTTCCATTGAAAGAGATAAGACCTTGTGTACCTATCTTCTCAAAGAGGGTAGAAGTTACCCATCCCTTAAAGGGTGTTTATTTTACAAAATAAAGGCAGTGGTTATGTTTCTAGACTCAAATATTCCTCACATCTACTTTATTTTTAAAAGGGCGAACCCTCTCTCTTTTAGAGATGTTGTTCAACGACCATCATCCCTCCTAATGCAAGGTGGTCTCTATGCGGAAAATTCTTTGAATTATCTTTCCTCCAAGCCCAACCTTCAAGTGCTCAATGAAAAAGGAGTTTATTTAAACTATCATAAGTTGATTTGTTGCTTTAACACATTTTTAAACAAAATCAACATTCCTGGAAACCATACTCTTACAATCCCTTTCTAAAAGTGGCGCTCTTATTTACTCTTAAAAGCCCTTTCTGAAAGTGGCACTTCTATTTACGCCTAAAAGCCCTTTTTTGAAAGTGGCACTTGTATTTACTCTTATAAGAAAGTTTTTTTCATAATGGAATATTTAGTAGTTGATGGGAAAAAGAAGGTGTTTTGCATTGGCAGTTTGTTTTGGGGTTGTGTTTTCTTTCTCACGTAGTCTTGGCACTAACCCTTTCATGATTCCTTCACACAAGTCTTATCATTCATTACAATTTGTAAGGATTTTCAATCTCCACTTATATATTTTAAGCAAGGAAACCCTCTAAGCAACAAGGAAGTTTCTTAGATGGTTCATCTTGATTTCCCCAAAGTGTATTTCAAGTTTTACTTCCACCTCCACAAGGATCTACATTGAGATGAGTTTTGTTCTAGTCTTTTGGAGGAAATCATATTAGATATTGATGGTGTATCTAGAAACAAAAACTAGATTAAGAACAAGTTGATGTATAATGCATGTATTTCTTTTGAGACCAACCACCTAGCCATCACTTGTCCTAAAGTGAGTTTTTGAGGTTTCCCCTTCAAAGGAATTGAGTAAAGAGGTTATGAATAAAAATAAGGCCTCCTACTAGAAAGGGGTAACATTGAAACATTGTCTCATTTGTCCAAAGGACTCAAATAAAGGGAGCAAGAGGGCACAAGTGATCCTAGATGGAGTTAGAGATCAACTATGTCCATGATTGAAGCACGGGGTCTTCACTCAATAAACAACTATCATAGCACGTTCGATCGTGGCATATGAAACAATACCCCTAATTTCACTAAATATTGGAAAATGCCTTCCCAAATCGCTTTTTTTAACCCCCTCCCAATATGCCTTCCCAATTTAAAAAACCCCTATTTTCACTAGATATTGTATGTATCAATTTTTTCATTAACATTTTTTATACCCCTTTATATTTCTACCTAATATATTGATATGATACCCCTCTTATGACCCCACATGCATTCTACAATGCACCTTGCTTCTTTCGATGTATATCGTGGATACACATTACTTCACCCACAATGCAATTACTCAACCACATATCATTATGATTTGCAACATCTAATGGTCTAATGAAGAGATAGGAGATCACTTCTTGTATGTCATTAGAGCCAATACACATAGTACAACATTTAGATTGCATGTTGCAGTTCCCCAATCGCTGACTAAGACTGTTGTGGGCTAGGTATCCAAGCCTCTAGGGCATGTAACAAGCTCTAGGAGGCTGATTAAACCTCCAAAGGCCTGTAATAGGCATGAGTGGTTGGGTATTCAAGCCCCCAAGTCCTATCGAGGGTCTATAACAGGCCCTAGAGGCTTAGATCCTCCCAAGGCTATTGGTAACAATTGGTTGAGTGCTATTGGTAACAATTGGTTGTCAATGACCATTGTCTCTCAACTATGATCGACTGGAAACCCACTTCACCACGAAACCCCTGGCCTCAAGCATGCCTCAAGACATGATTTCCCTGCGTACTGGTAAGCCCGAGCCTTGCCTCAACCCGATTTCTCATCCGTGTGTGATCTCGCCATCTCCATTTGGCGGATATTTGTCAGCCCACCCATATAAAAAAGACCCCAAAGCATTTTTGTATTGTTACATTAAATAAAAAAAAACCTTTGCCCCTTAATATATAAGCAAGATAATTTATAGGTTTTCATGAATATTTAATACCGCAATATGAATGAACGTGATATTATATTGCCTTCTAGTGAATCCCCCGTGGATTGAAGGAGGCACACACAAAAGAAGTCTAGCCTAGAAGATTGTCTAAGCATGAACATGTGTCTTAAAGTGGCTAGCTTTGGAGTACACCAAACTGACAATTTGGCATTGCATTATTAATGTGCTTATATTATAGTCACAGTTTCAAATAGTTATGTCGTAATCACACTATATCAAGGTTTGATTGTGCTACTTAGGTACACACTTTTAGTTACAACCATACAACTCAATTTAGCATAGGTGTGTTGAGATGAATGGACAATTCAACAACCAATCATGAATGGGAGCCCAACCATAAAAATGGATCATTGTCTTCTTTCTATCTATCTCTTTATGTTCCTAACATTTTTACCCTAATATAACCATAAATATGAACATATAAGATCATTACTAAAGAAGGATAACATGTAAAAATGAAGATTAGGGAAACCTTATAAATAAAACTACACCCAAATAATATTAATAGGGATGATGGTGCAAAATTAAGTGAGGTTTGGAATCACTTAATTCAAAGGCTATGGAACTCTCGTAGAAAATATTTCTCAACAATAATATCAAAACCCTAAATGTCCTATGATTATATAGGTTGACTCTAATAGAAGAAATGATTTTAAACCCTAAATGTATTATGATTATTCAAGTATGCTCTAATAGTAGAAATGTCATTAATACTTAAGTACGGATCAAATTAAAGTGAGACTTATCAGTCTCTTGATTATGATCCTAGAGCACAATTGAAACCATAGAGAGTATAAAAGTCCAAACACAGTTCTCCTCCCTTCATGAAACAACAAACTAGATATGAAACAGTTTGTAATCCCTTGAGGTATTTTATTATAATCCAATCTCCAATAATAAAGAAGTTAATTTAATCTAGTCATAGTTGGTTGATAATTATGTAGTCGTGTTGTAAAGCTTCATGTTGTTCATATCATATTCTACATTTTTTTATTTAATCCAATTTTGTGCTTGAATAGTTGCCTATTTTACCATGCCAATGTGTATGAATGTTCTGTGAATTCATTTCTATATTATTCATTTACTAAAATATGATCTCGCCACAATTTTATGATTGTAAGTGAGATTCATTGTAGTTGTTTTTGTGATTGCACTAATTTCACTAGGAACACATCTGGATCATAAGGGATTCCCCTATTTGAGGAAAATATTTAAGAACGATGAGTAGGTTTAGCCTTTCAGGTCGCCAAATATTTTAGAGGATATCATTGGTGAATCCTCCCTTCATTTAAAAGGACATTTAGGGGAGAACAATAATCAAATCTAAATTCCTTTCCATGAAGGGAAAACATGGGAATTGACTAATGTTAAGGAAAGAAAGGGAAACATTCTTCTTGATGTTGTTGAAAAGAGGCCCTTTGGTTTGGAAGCTAAACTCAATTAGGATTTAAAGTTTTTGTCTAGAATCAAAGGATTTGAATATGTACTGGTAGTCCTTTTCGAAAAGGAGATGAAGATTTATGAAAACATTTTAATGTTCCATGTCTCACAATGAATGCAATGCTATATATGGTATTGAGTAATATGGGGAATAAGGATACCGATTCTGGCCTAATATGAGCTTCATCCTCATTTTCTTATAGTTAAGGTGTAAATTTCAATTCATGATTTGGGGTGTGACCACCAAGTTTTGTTATTTAGGATATTTGGTTTGAAGGAATATATAGGGCAAAAAATAAAAACCCCATAAATTTGGCATTACTACATAGTACTTCTTTAACTTACTTTCTTATATACTATTTAAATTACTTTTAATATACCAATTAACTACTCAATATGCATTTTGAAATTCTTTCTATGACATACTACTCTTTCATTTAATCAATTTGCTATCTTATTGATTAAGAGGATTTGTTCGAAAAACATATAACCTTAAATATGTCCTAATATACCATGATTATTATGACAATAACAAAGGAAAGGGAATTGTTCCACATAAGGATCTCTAGAGGGCTCTAGAGAGGGCTGTGATGAACAATAAAGCCCCTTAATGAGCAAGAAGGCTTTTTAGCTCAAGAAGACTCTGAAGGCATCCCTAGATGGGATTGAGGGGCTTTTGGTGATATTAATAAGGACACTATAGAGGTCTGTGATGAACGATAGAGCTCTTGATAAGCAAAAAGGCTATTTTGCTTAAAATGAATATGAAGGCTCTCTAAAGGGGTGAAATACTTTATATACTTTTATACAACATAAATTAATTTTGATAACAAACAATACATCATATTAACACAATAACTAGATTGATTTAATCCTTCTCTTCTTTTTGTATAATTAATTAACGGACTTTCAGAAAAACTTTGAAATTACCAAAGATTCAAATTCCTAATCATCCATAAAGTCTTAATATATAATATATTAGAGATAACAATAAAAAAAAATTCAAGCAAACGTGACAGCACATCCCCGCACTTAATCAGATATCCGAGAAAGTCTTAATATATTAAGATAACAATAAAAAAAATTAAAGCAAATTAACAGTAATACCAGTATATTGAGGTGGTCCATTTAAGTGCTAAATTTTATGAGAATAGTCTATTTATTTTATGTTTTGGATTTTGTGATAGGTTTTGATATTTAGTAATTTTGTTTTGGTAAAATCTAAATTTGGAAGTATTAAAATTGTGTTTTTGAATCTATAAATAAATTCAGCACTCTGGAATATTCCCATAACACTTAAATAATACAATTTCCATAACTAATATATGATTCTAAATTTTTTTTTAAAGATTTCCAACCAAACTCTAAATAAAATAAAACAAAAAATATACTTAAAAAAAATTAAAAACTTAATATATTACAGTACACCAATTTCATCCCATACTTTTCCTTTTGATTTCAAATATTGAAATTGGGTTCTAATACGGAAATTAACACGATAGATTTATAAACTATATTTAAATATTTTTTTGCCCCAAATATGAACTTAAGCAAGGTTGCATTTTTACAGTCCTATCTTATATTGCCTCCACAGTTGTTGAAATTTGGCTCAGTATAAAATCTTACCTCTGAATTTAGATCTTGAAGAAGGAAGATTTTAACTTTGAGCTCTGAATTTAGAAAATTCCGCCAAGTCCCTGCATCGAATACTTAGATTTTTCAGTTACCCTGGAAGGAGCTATGATAATATGCACAAAGACTCATCAACATCAATACAGACTCATCAACATCAATACTTCTTTTGCCGGCTAAGGAATGTTATCAGGTACAAACTTCTTACCTCTGAATTCAGATCTTTGAGGCAGAATCTAACTTTAGCTGTTTTTTCGACTTTGAATGTAGAAAAGTACAGGAAATTCCTCTCTTCTAAAAGCCTCGATTTTCAATTCCCGTTAAAGCATCGACGATGATATAATATACTAAAACTCGTCAAACTGCAGTAATTCTGCAGGTTAAAGAATGTTTGTCTGGTCTGACACGCAGAAACGTTGAAGAATTTCTCTGCTCGAAGTAGTTATCATTCAACTCTGAAAAATGCTTAAATTATAGTCCAGACATCCAATAGAACAGCGGAATAAGCGATTTCTGATATTATTCTTCACTGTCAGTAGGCCCGCCGGTCGCAGCACGCAATATTTAACTCTAACATACGGCAAGCTCGTTTCTGCACGCTTAAGGCCTTTGAAGAACTAAATCTTTACAGGAAAATAATCATGAAGAAGAATTATTGGACGAATAAAGGCGATTCTGCTAAAAAAATGGCTGAGATTAAACTTAAATTTCCACCAGAGAGGACCAGCGGGCAACAATTAAGAAGGCCAGACTCCAGAATACTCCAATATTAGGCTAAAAACAACGCATCCACTCCAAACACGCTTATAATGACAAAAACAAAATAAGTGTGAAAGATTGATCAGGGAACGAATTACGGCACATCACCGGTTTCATGAAAAACATTCAGACCGCTCGATTCTCGTACCAAAATGTTCAGCAAGAAGCCGGGAAACGATTTAAATGCCGAATCGGTTGGATGAATGGCGGAAGAATGCTTGATTTGTGGCCAGAGATTCTCTTCAAACAGTAGCTTTAATTTAATTCAGTCATGAGGCAAAGGCGTGGTCTCATATATGACCTTATAACGAACACCATGGATCTTGGCGTATTGACTACGGTGAGGAGGTTATCACACTTGAGAGTGTCTTTCACGCTAAAGTTAAATCTTGTGTGTGGGGCACGAATCCACGATATATATATATATATAGAGTTTGTCTTGGGCACTATGTAATACTATTATTTAAGAGGAGTTTTGGAGTTTCTTTAAAGGATATTTTTTTGTAAAGTCAAACCACATAGTAAGAACAATTTTTAACCATACGTATTCTATATTTATATTTCAATATATATATAGAGAAAGTTATGGAAAAACATGTTTATGGTGATAACAAATTTTAAAAACCGTTGATTTAAATTAATTTATTAGATTAGCGATTTTTTTTTAATTATTTATTTAAAAAATAATATATAGAGTTTTAAGTTATATAAATTTTATTTCAAAATTATTATCAATATAGAGTTATTTTATTATATATTATTTAATATAATAATATATAATATTTTAAATAAATTTTAAAAATATATTGATTTTTAATTTTTAATTTTGAGAAAATACATTTATTTTTGGATTTTGGTCACATTTTATATTTTTTTATTAATGTTAAGTTTGGACTTATAATATTTTTAAGAAGTTATTTAAGAAAATTAAGATATCCAATTTAGCATTTTAAAATTTACCATTTTAAAATTAAAAGCAATATAAAATTAAAAGCAATAAGGATGTTAAGTCTTGGTTTTTATTAGAGAATTTGGAGGGGATCGTTACATGATTGTGGTGATGATAAAGATGTTTGGCATCCACTGAGACCAATTTTGGTTTTTGGGACTTTAATAAATAAAAGTAAGGAACTACTTTGTTTGCTTTAGAATTTTATTTTGTTCCCAAAAAACTTGAAGAGTTTCAGCCCACATAGTTTTAGGAATTGTCCAACGCCCTATTTCACTATGCAATTCATGAGAGTTGGTTTTCATGAGAGTTGGTTCTTATTTGAGCTATATGTTGATCTTGTTCTTTACACTAGTTAAAACAAAGAGATACTTTTAATCTTCTAGATTATGGTTAATGACCTCCTTGTAATATCTTAATTTTCTTTTAACCTCTAAATTTTTATTGCATCAGTGCTTCTCTTAAAACTTCGAATATTTTTTTTAAATATTATCTATATTTTGCAAGTGACATTTTCATCGATCCCCCAATGCTTTAGCCGAGACATGGCATCTTTATGCCAACCTCACTTGAGCATCAAGTGTTTTTTCATTGGATTTTAAAGCAATTTTAGGAAGTCTCGGATCTCCCAAGTTATTTAACTTTTCTTGTACATTAGATACCTAGTCATAACTATGCTCTCAATGGGGAAAATACCCACTTTTATGAGGAGAATAGGATAGTCCACATATTGCTTTTGATTTTAAGATTATAAGTTATAAAACACTTCTAGATTTGCTCAATCTTTCTCCAAGATCCTCTAGAGATGATGCAACCCCAAACTTCACACCCATACAGGAGAACGAGGATGACAAGAGTCTCAAAGAGGAGTTTCTTTTTATCTCACGTCATAAGGTTTGTTGATTTACAATTGTTTTCAAGACCAAAATAAGCTTTCCACCCTCCATTAATCATTTTATCAATGTTGTAGTTCCAGTTGAGCTTGTGATGGATATCAATCCCAAGATATTTGTATGAAGTCACTTCCTCCAAGTTGCTATTGTCATACAAAAAATTGGTGTAAGTGACCTTGTTGGATTTGATTATCATAAATTTTGTTTTGTTGGTGTTAACAATCATACCCATACTAGAGCATAAATCCTTGAGAATTCTTAATTTCTTACCAAGATCAAAGGGACACCTTTCCACAAGAACATTATCATCAACATAAAGAAGAATGATGATGACTATTCCTGCTAGCGTCGTTCCAATGCAGCCTGCCTGTACTAAACAACCTTCTAACTTATCGATGTATACACCAAAAAGGGTAGGGGAGAGGGGTTAACATTGCCTAACTCCTATATTACAATTAATATATCTAGACCAACCCTCAATGTCAATAAATTTATCGTACAGCCTTATTGCAATGGCTCTCAACTTGAAAACAACCTTTATCTCTTCTAAGATTTTCCACAAGTTATTTCTATGTATTGCATCAAAATATTTTCTAAAGTCCATAAAGTAGCAAAGGGGATTGGATTGATTATTAATATTGATACCATAAAAATCTGTCGCATCTAAATTTAAGGATAAATTGTGATGCGATAAAGAAACATAGGGTAAAATAAAATTAATGTACTATAAAGATGTCATTAACCCCAATCTAGAAGATCAGATATATCTTTTTGTTATAGCTTGCCTAAAAAAAGAGCATTGATAAAATAATGATAAACTCTCATGAGCTACATAGTAAAACAAGTCACTGCACAATTCCTAAAACATCGTGGGATGAATGAATTTGTCCATCTTCATGCTACAAGAAAAGTAAGAGATGAAAAACAATTTCTATACGCATTTTTGTTGTTGTTGTAAGTTGCAGATCATAATTTAATTAATAGAAACAGAATGTACATCTAGGGCCGAATAGATTTTTTCATATTGGGGAGGCCTCATGTGCTGAAGCCACCATCCCAATTGCTCAAAAATACTGTAATAACTGACATAATACAAAATTAAGACCTTTTGGGAATGGTCCGACCTTAAAAAAATTGGGACTTTCATCAAACTGAGAAACTTATACTGTCTATCTATGCAAAAAACTAGACTATGCAGATAATAAAAACAAAAAAGCTGAAAGTCGTAGAGATGACCGGGAGCTGTGGCAGCCCACTTTTCATTTTGCAGGGGGTTCTTCTAGTTCTTCCTCGACGATGGGGCAAGCAGCATAAAAATCATCAAAGTTCTTCGCTGGGGGAAGAGTTGGAGAAGGAGAACCTGGAGTGTGCATGCCATCCGGAGCGTTGTCAGGATCAGTGGTAGTAGGAGCCAAACCTTTGTTATTCTTTGCATGGGATTTCTTTTTTGCAGACCCAGTGTTCGGTGTTTCCCCAGCGGCACCTTCATTTTTTTTATTTGCTTCGTAGGTTCTGAATTGCTCCCAATGGAGAAAATCTCCCAGGTCATGTTGGCGTCAAGAGTGTTGGAGTGTTCCGTCCCCTCTTTCAGCCCAGCCTTAACATTTCGGACAATGCTGGAGCTAGCTCTCCAACTAGCTTCCATTTCTTCAATGAGAGTGCTCATCATATTTTTGAGCAACCAGTAATGGTTAATGGCACTGCCATTACTTCCAGAGGCAAGAAGTGCTGCCACCCTACGAGCCTCCCACCCATCGATAAGGCTTCGAGTTTGCGCAGAGATGCGCTCGGCATAACCATCCATCACTGACCAATCCATGGCCACCTTGGGTCGACGACTGTTGCTCTTGCGGCCACTCCCACAACGAGAAATCCCTTTGGTGTGATTCGTCATGGCAGTGTGAGACTCAGGAACCACACAAAAGTTCACATATGCAGAAGGAGAAATCACCGAGAATAACCAGAGCTCAACAATCAGTGCACCGTTCATGTCGACCAAGGGTTTTAAAGGGCCAAGGTAATTAATATCATGGTCTATCATCCTCATTGTAGGTGACGATAATGAATGCAGGTCCCCGAAGCCGAGAGGAGACGTCATTCCATACACGCGCTGAGGAGGTCGTGATTGACACCCTCGTCCTCCAACCTTAAATAAATGCCGTCGTCCAGATTGCTGCGCTGTCCATTGTCTGCAGTGGCCAGGTGTATGGCCTCCATCAAAACTGGAGCAGGCTCGTGCATGTGAGGTCTGTCGCCACGTACAAAGAGGCGTGGTGGCAGCGTCTCCGATTGAGCAATGGCCGAGGTGGGTGCCAGCTGATCACCTACATCCGGGGTCTATACGCATATTGAATCTCATTTTGAAAATTAATTTGTAACATTACCAATCTTCCTAATAAATTAAATCATCAAATTTATAGAGATTTAAAAAAACACTTCTTTCTCATTTATTAAAACAATAATTACTTTTTTATTTTATTTTTTGAATTCAATAAACTAAAATCAATCTCAATTGAAAACAACAAACACCATTATCACTAATGATATAAAAATGAAAATAAAATGTTATATTATATTATTCGATCAATTTAAAAAATCTAATTCCAAAATTGATTTTGAATTTATCAAACTTTTAATGAATGATACACTGCCCTAACACTCTTGCTTTTAGATTTGAGTGATAGTGAAGATGTCCATTTATAATTTATAATGATGGGCATGAATACCTACCATTTGAATCATAGTATGCTTAGTTATAATATATTATAATGAGTATGAGCACTTACAATAGTTCAAGTGGACATATCATTATAATGGCCTACAATTGACTTTAATGGGATATGATTTGGAAGGGACATAGTTTATATGTGATCTCTGTATATAGATTTATTATTAACCAAAACGAAGTCTTTGACAAATACCTATTCAGAGATGTCTTTTCCATGTAACAAACCACTTACAACACTTTGTTGCCCCATCCCACCGAGAAAGGTCAAATGCCATTGAGCCAAAACATGTAAGAGGGTCCTTCTTACCATGATTCTTATCTGAGTGGAACACATAAAGAGGGCCCTTCCGTTAACATGCACCTCAAAATATATGGATATTAGTATACTTGAATAAGGATTGAAACTATTACAAGTTCTTTTTGTGCATAGGAAGATTTGAATCGGTGTTAGTGGAGGGATTTCATTACAACCTAGATTTTGTCAATGGAGGGATTTCATTACAAATTAGATTCTATTGTGAGTTGTTTAGGTGTACTCTTCAATTTTTTTATTTTTATTTTTCTCCATGCAAACTCTTTTGTGAAAAAATAAACTTTATTCACAAAAGAAACTTTATAAATCATAGATAGATTTTCAATAATAAAGTCAAGAGTCTTTGCTATTGTTATGATGACCATGGGGATTTTATAGTGGTTCATTATATTATGCAATATTAGTTTCTTTGTTCCAAAGAAACCTCCTGATTTTCTTTATAAAGGTTTGTTAGATCAAGTAACTAAGGTTTCATTCTCATTCTCAAGTAAATGTATATTAATGTCTTTTCAATAGCATATATAAAATGGTCTCATGCACAAAATTGTTGTGGCTCTAAGAAGGGAGGTGCTTTCTTTTTTTTAGCTTCAATTATTCATCTTTTAATTTATAAACTAATTTGAATATTTTAATGGTTGGTTCACCATAATAGATCTTAAGGTATTGCTACTACATTGAATTTATGATCCATGGGGTTACTTTCTCTTTTTTTTTTAATCTTTTTTACTAATTTAACATAGAGATAAAACATACCATACATATTTTTCAATTACTATTGCAAAAAACATAACTATGTCATAACAAAGACACACGTTGTAACACTATGCAAATAATATTTACCTTAGAAAATCTTATGTGGGAAAACCCTTCAATAAATGAAGTATTATGCCTTTCTTCTTAATCGATGGAGAAAACAAGGAAAAATACAAAGATTATACATCTCATTACATAGAAACAAAACATTATGGTATTTTACAACCCCCAACATAGTTCTCCTTATATTTTTCCTTGTTATACCTCTACTCCTCTTGGCACCTTCTTTGTTATGGAACATGAAATCATTGCCATAGGAAGTGAACCCTTTTTCCTTCCTTTCAAATAAGGTTTTAACTCCCTTCCTTGGTTGCAAGGGTTAGGATTTTTCATTCTTTGATGATTTTATAAGTATCTAATTGAATCTCATACATTCCTAAATCCACATGGTTAAATCATGGTGAGTTGGTGTGGTTACCAATTGGACTTGAGGTGAATAATTGAATGGTCACCTTGTCAAGGGCATAACTTTTGCGTATAAATTCCATTTGAGGAAACAAAACCACCACAAGAAAGTTATTGAATTGTAGAATTGAGTGAGGCCTATAGGACAAGTTTTTCTTGACATTAGAGACCCAAAAATTATACTTATTTTACACTTAACTAGAGTTTTTTCCATTTTGGCCCATTAGTGCATTTTTTAGGATCTGATCGAAATTTAGTCTCATAGGTCCTAAATTATAACTTCCCAATTCCAAAGAATCAATAAATTCATACAGAAGTTATGTAGATGCATTTTGAATCGTCTCTCCTAATTTTTGGAGGATTTTGGGCTCCAAATTTTATTTTTTTTGTAAATAAAACGACTATATATTACTGCTTAAAAAGAGTACAGAGTTTGTCACACAGTTTCATCAAAACTTAGGCGTTCCCGGCCGAGATCAGCCAAATAGGAATCCATGCACCAACCAGACATGTCAAGCATAACCTGAGACATTCTCGACAGAAGATCCGACAAACAGGAATTTGACATAGGCGAGGATAATAATGTTCAAACCCCTTATCATCTAGACCATACAAAATTACCACCTGATACATATGAAAAACAAAAAACATGGTTCTAAAACCACTAGAAGAAAACCCAAAATATAGAGCCCTAGTCTATTGTGACAGTAGGAGGACCCCTACCAGCATTCTCCAGGATCTGTTGAGGTCCGGTCGGTTGATTCTAGTCTTTAACAACGTTCCCCGTGCTCCCTGGAGGACTCATTGTGCCACCACGAACATTGCTGTCGAGCTCCTCGTCACCCTTCCCCTGAATGACAAAGGTGAGACCAATTTTCTTAGCAATGGCATCAATTTTCGAATGCATCATGCGACTATCCAAATTGTGGGTCTTCCATGATCTGCCTGGTTATTCATCCCCTCTGTGTTTGTTGAAGGAATCCATTAGAACATGCGCCATCAAATTCTTGGTAACCCAGGAGGTCATGAGGGTCCACTCATAGATAGAAGCTCGACCGACGGTGGTGCCAGGGTCTACCACCCAATCTTCAATTTCCCAGCGGATTTCCTCAATAGGGAGATTCTGAACAGTATCCCAGAGTTCCTTCTCAACGCCCTCGATTTCTTCCCTGATTGATGGGGGGATGTGATTTCAGAAGAAAGAAGTGGAATCCTACAGACGGGACTTGAAGGAGGCGTGGGTCACATGGCACGATCGAACGCTGCCCTACGTAGACGATTCTCCTCCAACAGAAAGCTCACCAACCCCAGAACCCATAGGCTTCACGGAATTAAACCAGCGCTTTGGGGCCATTATGAAATACTCTTGAGGTTTAGGTGGTCTGACCCAGAAAAACCACCCACGCTCGCACTCGGCAATACTTGCAACACTATCACTAAACCAACAGGCAGGTGTTACAACGTAATCTTCCACCTTGTGAGCATCAGCAGTTTGTACCTCCAGTTTGCACCAGTTGTTTCCTTTTCAGCAGGAGACCATATCTTAATATAGAGGGATCATGGCTATGATCACTTATGCCATATATCCATTATGTACTGCCTATTCATGGCCATTGTATCAGATTATTGTACTATACCAACATGTATTCAAAGATACTATTGTACTATGACGAGTGAGCTGCTCTTTCCACTTGTGTTTCCATCACTCCACTTCTGAGTTTTATAATGTATTTCGGCCATCGTAGCATCAGTCTCTGAACTCACACATTAGGGGGCATCTGTTACAACATAATCTTCCACCTCGTGAGCATCAGCATTCTTTGGCATGTAGGATCCATTTCGCTGACTCATATCCACTTTATATCCTTCAGACATACTATTTCCTCATTTTTCCTCTTACCCGCTTGTTGCATCACTATAGCCAGCGTACCCGCAAGTTGCATCACTATGGCCCGCGGGTAGCATGTAAAATGGTAAAAATCACTAGTTAATTACTTTTTACTCCCAAAAAGCGGTTATTGGGTGACCTTTGACCCTCCATCTACCCAAGTAATGCCTCGATGTGTCCTTTCACCTACCTTTGAGAGGACTATATATTGAACACATATGGCTTATGGACGGGAGGAGAAAGAAGAGCAAGAGAACTCTAGTGGATTTTTTCCCTATCTTGAGTCTACACTCATTGATCCTTGTAGTTGTGAACCCTTTATGTTCACCTTCCAAAATCCTATCTAGTTTGAGTTTGCCATTCATGGAGGAATGAAGTGGTGGAGGCACAAGTGGATTGATCCAAATCTTGGTTCAGATTGGTTGCCGGCAAGAGGTCATATCACATTGTACTTCTTCTTGTTTATTAATAGAAATACTCATATTCTCGTCCATTAATGTTGTAAATGTTGTTTATCTTACATTGGGTTGCATTTACTTGTTATATCATGGGCCATTGCTATTGATGATGTTAATGCCGTTTATATATTATATGTACTTGTTGTATATTGGTTGTCAGGACTAATTTGCAAATTCAAGTGCATGGATTGGAAAGCTCCAACAGGGATCTACATCAAACGTTTGGATCGAGGTTGGTTATATTCTTCATTATCTTAGCATTGTCATTTATATAGCATAGTTCTGAGAATTGAGTTGATTTCTGGTAGTCATCTGTCTATTGTGGTCTCCCAAGCCATAGTGAGTTTTCTCCAACACAGCAGGAGGAGAAATAAGGAGATATATGAGAGTGCGAGATGAGCTAGTCTTATTTGAAACCTGAAATTTCATCATGGAAGAAACTGCAAGTTGATGGATTATCGTCACTGAGTACGGGAAAAATATTAGTAGGTATAAGAGCCCATATAAGGTAATGAGAAGTGTGATGGTGAGGGTACATTGAAATCTGCCCCCAGCCTTTTCACAGAGTCTGCCATGCTTAAGGCTGAGCCCAAACCTGTCAATCACAGTAACCAAGGGTACGACAGGCATCATTCCGATTGGGGATGATCCAGGACACGAGGTACCCTCATAACTTCCCCCGGCCGCCTGCTGAAGTCTGTCTGGATAGTGGCCTCATGATCAATCAGCTGATGACATCCTGCTAGATCAGCTTTTGCTAGGTGACAACAGGACCTGATCCAATTAGCGTGGTGGAAATCTGCCATGGTGCCAGTCGAAAGGGCGTTGCGTGCCATGATACCATGATTTGCAAGAATATCCGCCACTTTATTGGCTTCTCTTTTCACATGGGTAAAGGCAATAGCCGGCCTGTTGGCAATAAGCTCCTCAGGTACTCCAAACGGGCCAGGAGACGCCAGCTAGAAGAAGATTTCTCCAGGGATTGGCCGTGAAGAATTTTATTTTCCATGTGGACTATAATCAGTGAGTCACCTTCCAGGGTCACTGGGAACCAAGCTTCTGAGAGAGACAATTTGAGGCCCTGGATAAGGCCTTCAAGTTTAGCAGAATTGTTGGAATTGTGGCCAATAGCTCCAAAGAACACCTTCAAAATGATGCCTGAACTATTCCTGCAAATCCCGTCGAAACCCGCAGGGCCCGGATTACCCCGGGAGGCCCCATCAAAGTTGATCTTGAAACCAGTAGGAGGGGGAGGAGACCACCGCACAAGAATTATCGGTCTGCATACCACGATTCTTTGTCTAAGCCCATCAAGATAAGACCGATTCAACCCCCAACCGGCAGCAATGAGCATATCACCCTGAGATAGGTCTTTATCCTTGCCAGTCCATTGCTGGCTCTTGATCATTTCTGTCATGTTTTTGACCAACTCCATCCACACAACCTCCTCCCTATGGGGTTTATCCCTGAAGATGTGTTCATTTCTCTCTTTCTAGATAGTCCAGATCACCATTCCAGGGAAAAGCTGCCAAAGAGTACTGATGATTAGATTCGAGAAAGATTTTAGATCCCAAGACTTGAGGGTTTGGTCAGGGTGACCTCTGACCCGGTGACTTCTCCTGAAAATAGTTACCCCCTTATCCCAAAGCGAAGAAGAAAATGGGCAGGAATCAAGAAGGTGCTCAACAGTCTCTTCCGAGTTTAAACAGAGAGGACATCGAGAAGGCCCATGAATCCCACGCTTCCTCAAATTCTCACTGGTCAAAATCCTTTTCCACACAACTAACCAACAAAAAACAATGATTTTGGGCAATAGATTCATTCCCCATATTTTCTCCACTTCCTCCTCATCATGAAGGTGAAGCTCGTATGCTTCTTTAATACTGAACATGCCTTTCTGGGAGGATCCCCACCTGAGCTTGTCCGAGGCAGTATTTGTCCTGATGAACCGTTCCTGCAACAACAAATCAAAAGAGGAAAGATTCATGGCCGAGGAAGAATCATCCCAACTCTCGGCGTGGAGCCAAGTCCTATGTCCTTCCTAGGCATTGTGATCCCAGTAATGATTGACCTTTGTTTTGCCAGCAGTTATGCCACGGTCCTGAATGGTTTGCCACCTGGGATCTTCCTCGAGCTTGGGGAGCTGGTTCCAAGAATCATCCCAGAAATTGGCTAACTCCCCATTGTGAATCTCCCAAAAGCAATGGTCATGAATAAGTTTTCTGCCTGAGAAGGATTTTAACCAGATGTGAGATCCCTGCTTTTCCTTGTTATATCTGATTAGAAGCCCCAAATCTCTATCCTTGACATACTTGATATGCCACATCCTTGCCCAAGGTTCAGTTCTGTGATTGCACCATCACCACCAAATTTTGGCTTCATAAATTTCACTCAAAATCTCAGGGTCTCTCATACCAAGACCACCCTTTATCTTTGGTTTGCAGATGTTTTCCCATCCAACCAGCGCGAATTTGGCTTTGGATTCCTTACAACCCCATATGAAAGACCTCTGAATGCTTCAAATTTCCTTGAGAATAGGCTTGGGGGCCGAAAGCATTAAGAACAAGTAGACTGGCATGGATTGAAGGATAGATTTGACCAGGATCAATCAACTGGGGAGGTTAAGGGGACGAAGAGTCCAGCTAGCAAGTTTTCTTTTCATTCTGTCCAATAATTCCTTCCATGAGACCTTGCGAATCGTTCCTTCAGCCAACGGGACACCAAGATATTTGGTGGGAAAGGTTCCATGGGTGAAGCCAATAATTCTTATAATATTGTGTTGGGTCAGGATCAGGGTGTTGAAGAAAAACACTTGAGATTTGCCAGGATTTACTTCCAACCGTGAGGCCTTTGCAAAGAGCACTATACACTTTTTGAAAGCCCTGGCCTCTTGGACTGAAGGGTGCCCCATAAGCATGGTGTCCTCTATTTATCCATACCTTTGTGGAGCAGGAGCCCACGAATGCCGCCACTACCAGCTTAAGACTGGAAAATTTTACTAAGACCTTCTGCCATTAAGATAAAGAGAAAATGAGAGAGGGGATCCCCTTGCCTGATACCTCGAGAAGCCTGTAGAAGCCTAGTAGGAGAACCATTAAGGAGGATGGAAAAAAAGGGGAAGAGACCAGATTCATAATCCAGGCAATCCATCCCCTGTTGAAACCAAAAGCCTCCAGAATGCCTCTCATATATTGCCAGCTGATTTTATCGAAGGCTTTGGCTATATATTGTTTGACAAACAAACTCGGTTTCTTGGTCACTTTGAGAGAGTGCATGGTTTCTTAAACCAAGATGATGCCATCAACAATTTGTCTACCCTCCACAAAGCTTGATTGCTCTAGACTGATCAGGGTGGGGAGAAGGGGTTTGAGCCGATTGGCAATAACTTTGGAAATAATTTTATAAATCACATTGCATAATGCAATAGGTCTAAACTTACTCGGGGTATAGACACCGTCCTCTTTAGGGATGAGGGATAAGAAAGTGGCATTGAAGGCCTTCAACACCCCCCCGCAACATCTTGATTCTTCCACGATCTGGTGAACCTCCGACTTGATAAGGTCCCAAAAGAAGTGAAAAAAGTTAGAGGTAAAGCCATCAGGCCCTGGTGCTTTCCCCAAATCCATCTGATTCATTGCATCCTCTACCTCCTACATGGAAACTGGTTTACTCAGCATCTCATTCTGTTCTTGAATGACAAGACGGGGGATGAGCCGAGTGATCCTTGTAATATTATGACTCCGATCAAGTCTATCTTCTTTTAGGATAGTTTCGAAATGGTGGACAAGTTCATCTTCAATTTATTCTCTGGTATCCGCCTAGTCCCCATTATATTTACGAATCTTGAGGATTTTTTACCTGTGTCTATTTTGGATGACAGAGTTATGAAAAAACTTTGTGTTTCTCTCGCCTTCCTGGAGCCACTGGATATGGGATTTTTGCTTCAAGTAGGTCTCTTCTTGCCTTTCTCGAGCTTCAATACCCTCTAGAAGGAAGTGTTCCTGTTCTCTTAACTCCTCATCCCATCCCGACTCCATTCCCTTCCTTTGAATGAGTTCGAGATCCTCAATCAGCTTCTTTTTGTCCTGAAAGATATTGCCAAAGTCCTCCCTGTTCCATGTTCGAATCTTAAATTTTAGAGCCTTCAGCTTTTGCTGGAATTGATACATTCCAGATCCTGCCGGGGGGACCAACTCCTGCCACCACTGTCCCACCAAATCTTTGAAGTCCTTATGATCCAACCAAAATTGCTCAAAATGGAAAGGTCTGAAAAGGTTGCTAATTGAAAGATCCCAAGTCAAGCAAACATGCCAATTATCTGAACTAGCCACCGGGAGAACACTGGCGTTGACCTTGCCAGCCCCACGAGCAATATCCTCCGTGGCAAGGAATCTATCAAGCCTGGAAGCCACCAAGTGAGTCCCACCGCATTTGTTGTTTTATCCTGTAGAGCAATAACAATAAACAAAAATGCAAATATAATCACACATACACATTACAAGAGAGACACAGATATATCGTGGTTCACCCAACTTGGGCTATGTCCACACTGAAGTTGCCAGTCCTTATTATTATTCCGTCCAGCAAAGTGAAGAGATAAACCCTGCAGCACAATCGCTGCACTTCCTCTTCACTGTCTCACAGTCTCTCTACTGATCTCAGAGATCTTTACAATGCATAAAACCTAATACATCAACCCTAGCCGTGTTACAATGTCTTTCTTTTATAAGGTAAATACAATGGGAAAATACCATGGGATACCCAAAACCATGGGCTCGAAAACTGTTGGTGAAAACAACCTCAAAAAATGCAGAATGGGTGTACAGTCCTTCGGGGTACACGGCTAAGACAATATCATCTATGAGATTGGAAGATTTGGATCCACAACCAACAATCTCCCACTTGGAGACTGATCACAACAACTCCACCGCTGCTGCACTTGCTGGACTTGGACTTGGCAAATTTCTCCTCTTCACCTTCATGCTAGAAGGCCAACTAAAACGGAGCAAGAACTCAATTTCTCTCTGGTCACTACCTTTGTGAACATATCTGCATGATTCTAGCTAGTATGTATCTTTTTCAGCTTCAACAGTTCATCTTCTAGAACACAGCGTATGAAATGGTACTTGAGCTGTATATGTTTAGTCCTGGAATGGAATGCTGAGTTCTTTGCAAGATGAATGGCACTCTGGCTGTCACTATACAACCTGCTATCCTTCTTCTTCTTACCCACTTCCTCCATAAACCTTTGCAACCAAATCATCTATTTATTAGCCTTTGTAATAGCAATATACTCTGCTTCCGTTGTTGAAAGTACAACAACTTTCTGCAGTTTCGAAATCTAGCTTACTGTTGTTCCACCTACAGTAAACACATACCCTATGGTGCTCCTCCTACTATCCTTGTCACCTGCCATATCTGCATCAACATATCCCTATAGAACAGTGTCTGAACCTCCAAAACATAATGCCTGAGTGGTGGTACCTCTCAAATACCTGAGAATCCATTGCACTGCCTTCCAATGTTCTTTACCTGGATTGTTCATATATCTGCTCACAACTCCCACTGCTTGTGCAATATCTGGTCTTGTGCACACCATGGCATACATCAAGTTGCCAACTGCTAATTGATAGGGAATCTTGGACATGTAATCTGTCTCTTCCTGTGTCTTGGGACACATTTCCTTACTTAGATTGAAATGGCTGGCCAACGGTGTACTTACTGGTTTTGCATTCTGAACCTCTCCAACACCTTTTGTATGTACTCACTCTGAGACAATGTCAATTTGCGATTTTCCTATCTCTCGTTATTCTCATACCAAGGATTTGCTTTGCAGCACCCAAATACTTCATCACAAATGAATTAGCTAGCTTCCTTTTGAGAACATTTATATCTTGCATGTTAAACCCTGCAACAAGCATGTCATCTACATACAATAACAAGATAATATATCTTTCATTGTCTAGCTTCTTGAAATAAACACAGTGGTCAGAATGACATCTACTATAACCTTGTTCTGTCATAAACTTGTCAAATTTTAAATACCACTACCTTGGAGCTTGCTTCAAGCCATACAAACTCTTTTTCAACCTGCATACCGAGTTCTCCTTACCTTTGACCTCATACCCTTGTGGCTGCTGCATATATATCTCTTCCTCCAAATCCCCATGGAGAAAGGATGTTTTTACATCTAACTATTCAAGATGCAAATCTTCTACCACCACTAGACTTAAGATAGTCCTAATTGAAGTCATCTCAACAACAGGAGAAAATATTTCATCAAAATCTATACCTTTCTTCTGTGCAAACCCTTTTACAACAAGTTTGGCCTTGTACCGCTTTTTACCTCCCTCTTCCTTCAACCTGTAAATCCATTTGTTCTGCAATGCTCTTTTACCAGCAGGCAGCTGAACTAGATCCCAAGTCTGATTTCCTACCAATGAGTCCATCTCCTCATTCATGCCTTGCTCCCACTTCTTTCAAGTTTCCACCTGCATTGCTTCTTCATAACATTCTGGTTCACCAGAATCAGTCACCAATAAATAATACATTGAAGGAGAGTATCATTTAGGGAGTCTACTTAACCTAGTAGATCTTCTTACACTTGCAGGAGTTTCAGGTACTTGTTGTTGTTCTTGATTTTCTGGCACCTTTGGAACTTCATTTTCTTTAATTTCATCAAGTACTGTGTACTCTGTGTTTTTCTTTTCCTATTTCTTTCCCTGCAATTGATATTTATACATGACCTTTTCATTGAATATCACATCTCTACTCCTGATGATTTTGTTATTTTCATAATCCCATAAGCGATAACCAAATTCATCAACCCCATATCCAATAAAGGTACATTTCTTGGATTTAGCTTCAAGCTTTGTTCTATTTTCTTTATCAACATGGACAAATGATTCACAACCAAACGTTCTCAGAAATGAGTAGTTTACTTTTTTATATGTCCATGCCTCCTCTGGAATACCACCATCCAAAGCACTTGAAGGTCCTCTGTTTATTAAATAAATAGTAGTATTTACAGCATCCGCCCAAAACTGTAAGGGTAATCCTGCATGCAATCTCATACACCTTGCACACTCCATGATCATTATGTTCATCCTTTCAGACACACCATTTTCTTGTGGTGTTCCTGGGACTGTCTTCTCTCTACGAATCCCATGGTATGAACAGTAACTATCAAACTCCTTGCCGCAGTACTCACCTCCATTATCAGATCTGAGACACTTCAATCTTTTTCTTGTCTCATTCTCAACCAAAGCTTTCCACTTCTTAAAAGTAGCAAACACATTAGATTTCTGTCTAATGCAATAAACCCAAGTTTTCCTAGTTGCATCATCAATAAATGTAACATAATAATGAGAGCCACCAAGAGATTGTACCTGACCTAGTCCCCATACATCTGTATGCACTAGATCTAACTTTTCATTCTTCTTCTGTTTCCCAACCCTGAGAAATCTGACTCTCTTCTGTTTTCCATAAACACAGTTTTCACAAAATTCCAAACTTATTTGCTTCAAATCTGGCAGCAACTTCCTTGAGTGGAGAATCTGCATCTCCTTCTCACTCATGTGGCCAAGCCTATGATGCCACAACGCTGTATCTGTTCCTGTGGAAGCTAAAGAGATAGAATGGTCAGTATTATGAGGACATCAATACAACATACCTACCATGTCTCCTTTTGCTATCACCATTGATCCTTTAGTGATCTTCCACCACTTTTCTCCAAATGTAGATAGACAACCGCCATCTCCCAACTGCCCTGTTGAGATTAGATTTCTTTTCATAGCAAGAATATGTCTAACATCTTTTAACAGCCAGTCAGTTCCATTCTTAACTTTTATCCATACCTTACCCATTCCAACAATTTTACATGGCTCATCATCACCCAATAAAACATGTCCAAAATCGCCTGGAACATAATCATGAAAGTATTTCCTATGGGGTGTAGCATGACATGAAGCCCCTGAATCTACTACCCAATAATCACTAGTATTATCTAATGCAAGAATCAAAGCATCTTGTAACACATCACCTGCTACATTTGCTTCCTGGGTAGTTTCCTTCTGTGCATCTCCTTTCTTCTTTAGAGATCCGCAGTCTTTCTTCAGATGTTCTTTCTTTCCACAGTTTTAGCACTCTATCTTTCCCAGTCTGGACTTGGATCTGCCCGTTTTAGACTTCCCATGATTACCTTGGCTCTTTCCTATCTCCCTTTGTCTTCCCCTAGTCTCCATGGTCAACACATTACCTGATGTCTCACCTGTTCTTTTTCTTCACATTTCCTCGCTAAGAATAACACCAATAACATCATCAAATTTCAAGGTGTTTGAACCAAAGACAGAGTTACTTACATCCATGACCAAGCTATTCCATCTTTCTGGCAATGAACACAAGATTAGAAGATCCCTAACCTCATCATCAAATTTCACACTTATAGAACTTAGTTGATTTGTAACCATATTAAACTCATTTAAATGATCACTAACAGAACCACCTTTAGGCATCTTCATATTAAATAAACGCTTCATTAGAAATACCTTGTTGGAGGCCGAGGGTTTTTCATACAACTTACCCAATGTGCTTATCAAACCCTCCGTTGTCAATTCTTTTGAGATATTGAAAGCCACCGACAAAGCTAGGCTCAACCGTATTGTTCCCAGAGCCTTTCTGTTAAGAACCTCCCATTCTTCGTCCTTCATGGCCGCTGGTTGCTTTGCTCTTCCTCCCAATGGTAGGAATAGATCCTTATGGTATAGATAGTCCTCCATTTGCATCTTCCATAACTGAAAGTTTTGGCCATTAAACTTCTCGACCTTAAACTTCCCTTCTTCTGCCATTGCTCCCACTCGAACCAGAAACCCTAGCTTCCTGCGGGTTTATCTGCCAAATAGACCTTCGGCTCTGATACCAATTGTTAGAAAAACAAGATCATAGAGCAATAAAAATAAACATAAATGCAAATATAATCACACATACACATTACAAGAGAGACACAGATATATCATGGTTCACCTAATTTGGGCTATGTCCACACTGAAGTTGCCAATTCTTATTATTATTCCGTCCAGCAAAGTGAAGGGATACAACTTGCAGCACAACCGTTGCACTTCCTTTTCACTATCTCGTAGTCTCTCTACTGATCTCATAGATATTTACAATGCATAAAACCTAATACATCAACCCTATCCGTGTTACAATGTCTTTCTTTTATAAGGGAAATACAATGGGAAAATACCACAGGATACCCAAAACCATGGGCTTGAAAACTGTTGGCGAAAACAACCCCCAAAAATGCAGAATGGGTGTACAGTCCTCCGGGGTGCACGGCTAAGACAATATCATCTATGAGACTGGAAGATCTGGCTCCACAACCAACAGTTGTTCCACATATACCATCCATTTCCAGTTTCAACATCGACCAACAAGCTGAGGCTTAGGATATCCCAGAATTTTTCCTGAAATTTGTCTAGCATCCGTCATCTTCCTTTCTTCTCATCAAGGGAGGAGATTAGATTGAAATCCCCACCCACTATCCAAGATCCCTATGAAGCCTGAGCAGAAAACCAAGAAAAAAAGTGGAGGGAGGAATCCTTGAAAGGAGCAACACTAGGACCGTAGATAATGACCAAAGTATCAGAAGCTGCAAAATCAATCATAGAGAAGTCACAGGTCAGGGAAAACCTGTTAGCTCTCCAGTTTGTAAACGATATGGATCGGGGTCACTAAAGGATAGTTAAATCCCCAGCCATACCAGAGTCATCGATTTCCATAACCTCACAACCTCTCCAAATTCTCTGCCCTATCCTTTCCAGGGTTGCAAAGGAGCATTTGGTTTCTTGCATAAAGAGGATATCAGGGTTCTCCTACGTCACTTTCCTAGCTAGAGATTTTATTTTCCGAGGGTGATTGCACCCCCTAACGTTCCAAGATACTATCTTCATTGAGTAACTCTATTGACATCAGAAAAGGCATCCCTGATTGTCAGGTACTGCCCTGATTTGATTAGCTTAAACCCAATTTCTGCTATCCGCTTCTTATTTGATTTTCTTCCCCATTTCAAGTCATCCGTTGGGGATTTGCGCTTATTCCCCGACTGAGTGTCTACCCGAATGCCTAATTTCTGACTGGCTTTGGTCTTGATAATTTCTTCCTAGAGAAGTTCCAATTGTCTTCGAGAAACATACCCCTTCCCCTTTTTTTCACACTCTTTTTCAAGCTCATCTAGGTCTAGTTCCCCTAGATCTACTTCCTCCTCGCCATCCTCCTCCATGACTGCTAAAGGGTCTTCTGGAGTTGATTCCAGGATTAGCATGTCCATGGATTCAACCCCTTATGGTGTCGAGGTTTCCTTCTCTTCCTTGTGAATCTCGCCTTCGTCAGTTACCTCCTCCAAGATCTGGAAAGGATTTTTGCTGGATGAGCCATTGTCCACCTTTTCCTTCCCTTTCCGAAGATTATCACCAGATCTGTTCTTTCTACGATTGCGTGCCTGAGTAAAACCATCCTTATCCTTATTCCCTTCCTGATCATATCTGGATGGAGGATTCACTGGGATGGCACAGGGGCAATTCCTACCAAAATGACCATATTCATGACACAACCTATATCTGAAAGGTCGCTATTCATAATCAATCGGCTAGATCCATTCTTCATCTTCCCATTTCAGACTGATGGCTCCTGGGAGTTCTTTAGCAAGATCCATGTAGACGCAGATCTGGGCACACGCAGTGTACCTTTTTGCTCTGCCACTTTTATGAATTCACCAAGGGAATTGCCGATGGCTTGCAGTATTTCCAGATCCCAAAATTCGCATGGAAGAGAATAGAGCCTGATCCACACCGCAGCCACCTTCAGGTCCTCAGTCTCTGGGTTGAAGCGTTCTTTCCATGGTCTGAGATATAATCCAGTCGAAAAGAAAACTATGGACCCCCTTCAAGTCCTCTGTCTCTATCTTCCACATTGAAGAAGATTATAGTGAAGAAACCCTTTGCCCCCAGGTGTAAATCGTACTCCCATTTTGGGTTCCACATGCTCTTGATCCATCTGAAAATATATTTCTCCCGAGTCCAGATCCCAATGAACTTTCCAATCAAAGGCTTCTCCTTCCACTGCTCCACTCCCTCTCTGACTTTCTCTACGCGGATCTGGATGGCAGGGATCGAAAGGGTTTTGGGAAGGAAACCCCCCGGCCCCAGCCGCCTTTTCGCTCCTTTCTCCCGGTCCCCCGCTTCCCCATCATTCGTCTCCTTTCCATCCCCCGTGGATGGCTGTCCCACAGACATCATGGTCTGGGGCATCCAACCGAGCACTCGCAGGGAGTGCGGCGCTTACTGCAGGCACTTCTGACGGCTGCAGGAAACGCACGCTTATCCAAACCCTAATCTGGATCCTCCACTTCTCCAAACGCTTATGGGCTCCAAAATATTTAGTTTTGAAGGAGATGAGGAATTAATTCCTCAACTATCTCCATGAAGTACTATTTTTCCTTCACTATTAGTTTCCCCTTCAATCCCAAATTCCAAAAATTATTTTGACCCCATGGTCATTTTAATCTTGTTTTGCATAATTATATCATATAGTAATTCTTCATATGCATTCGATTTGAAATATTCTATGCAAGGTAAAACTTGACCCTCTTCATCCTCATTGATCATGGATAAACTGTAGGGCTTCAAGTTCTCTTTATACACTATTCAATAAATGCACATGTGCAGTGGAATTATTTTTAAGAATGGTTGCATACCTTCTCTAATACTTCTAAAGGTATAACTTCAAAAGGCCCATAACATAGGGCCTTGATTTTATTTCCTAGACCCATGTATAACCTTTCCTTAATTATGTGAAATCAAAGTTTGTCTTCTACTTTGAAGGTATTTTCAACCTTCTGTTGGTCATCCATAGGCTTGTAATTTTATTAATATTTCTTCAAATTCTCCTAGAATTGTAGGTATATCTACCCAATCCTATATATGAACTTCTCTAACTTTGAATTATTATCTGTGGTTGATTCCCCTATTTTAGGTTTTCCATATATACAATATACAATGGTGATGGTGGAAAATACCCAAAATAGACTTCAAAGAGGACTTACTAATGGAAGTGTGGATAATTCTCTTATAATGTTTTTGGTATATAAAATTTTCATCCCATGTACTTGGATGATTTTGATTATAACCTCTTAGAAAGAAACAAAGCCATATTTACCATCCTTGTATATCCATTAGTTTATGGGTACAAGGTGATAGATCTCTTCGATTTAGTATACACATTTTCTCGCAAGAAATTTGAAATGAGTTGAGAAAACTACTATCTCTATAATAAATTATACTCCTTTGAATCCCAGAGTGCATGTAGACGCTTTTCAAACTTTTTTTTTATGGAGATTCATATCCTTAGATGGCCTTCTTACAAGCCATAAAAAATGCACATCTTCCTAAACCTATTTACTACCACATAAAAGTAGTTTTTTTCCAAAAAATACCTCAAGAAAGTCCATGTATATACTTTCTTAAGGCCTCGTAGGTACTAGAATTGGATTTTACAGTCCTTTCTTCCTACTACTAGGATTGATGGTACACCACAATATAAAACCTTTGATAACCTAGCTGCTTCTTCTCACATACCGGGCTAGTAAACATACCTCTGTAATTTGGCCATGATCTTCCCAACACTAAAATTTCTAGTAAATTTAGAGGTGCAAGCCTTCTTTATAGAACCTACTCTTTCTTACTTTAGCACACACAAATCCCCATATTATAGGGAAATCTATCAACATGAAGATGGAAATCAAATTTACTATCTTTGTTTACCAATTCATTATGACTTTGTAATCATTGATACACATCCTTGTACTCCTCATCGTTATCATATTATTTTTTGTATGATTTTTGGGTGAATGGCTAACAATGATGTGATTTTGAATGGTGGTTCTCTTGATAATAGAGAAACCAACTTGGTTGTACCATTTTTATACTTGCTAATTAGATGAAAGTGTTGCACAAATCCCATCCATTTAAAATTCCTTACTTGACAGAACTTACTCTAAATTTGAATATATTGCATAGGCTAATGATTAGTATGGATAATGATGTCCTCACTACTACAATACAAGGCTCTAGAATTATCATTAGCATCATCACCCAATACATATTTTTAGAAAAAATAAATCATGTTTGTTCAATGCAAAACATGACCCTACAAGGGACATTGTGATGTACATCAGTTTTGTTCGAAATATTATTGATACTGAGAGGGGGGGGGGGTGAATCAGTATTAAGCGTATTTTTTAAACAATTTTCACTATTACCAAATTCAAATAGTACTTATATTATGTATTCATTATAAATAATGTCATTCATCAACACATGCATAAGACAAAAAACACAACGATTTGACGTGAAAACCCAAATGGGAGAAAAACAAAAAATGATTTCTTATATGATAAAGATTACATTCATGGGAATAAACAACTTCCAATATTATCCAACATCAACTGGAAGGAGAATGAAAGCCCTTGATTTACAGGCTTCAACCTGGAAGAAGCACCAACTCCCTCATTTACCAACACCAATTGGAAGGAGGTACTAACCCCTTGATTTATAAGCTTCAACCTGAAGGAAGCTGCAACTCCCTGTCCTTGCCTCGTCCTACCACCTTGATATAGCTGTAGAAGGTTTTCTTACTATCTGTTGATCTGCGCACACTTCAGACTTGCTTCATTGCTTTCCTTTGTGCAAACCTGCTATATTCTGTGATTTACGTAACTATTGTATTGTATCATCAATCCTTCTCTTACTTCACTTCTCTGCTTCTTACTTCACTTCTTTGCCTTAGTATTTCACTCTGGTTCTCATATTTCATATACTTCTGCAATATGCACGCTGTTCAACATACTATTCTATTTATGCGCATATGCAAACTCATCCACTTCTACACATCGTTTACTGTACTGCTCTTCTGTTCTTGCGCATTTGTCTCATATACTATATCATCCCGCGCATAATTTGTCGTGCTACTCTTCTATTCTTGCACTTGCCTCTCTTCTAGATCATACTATTCGGGATCAACAAGCCATTGATGCCCAATCATTCGAAGCTTACTAATTCAGAATACTATCTCTTGTTCATCTTCAAGCTTACTTTCCACTCACCAACTTGGCTTCTTATTTATACTCGACTTGTTTATACGATGTGTCCACAAGTTGGATGATAGCATCCCTTCTTCCATTCTTCACAGTCAAGCTTACCCACACATCTGCCACTTGTCTTGATCTACGCAATTGAGGTATCATGACTTGTGGGTCTTGCACACACTAGTTCCTTAGCATAGTGGGACTTGTGCACTTGCGAGCCACTACTTTTTGGGTCTTGCGTCCTTGAGGTACCATTGCTTGGTGGGTCTTGTGCACTTTCGAGACTTGAGACTCTTGCACACTTCTACGAATTGTCCAACCAACTTTGAAGTACCATGACTAGATGGATTAGGGACTTGCACATACAGTTCTTTATGTACTTCTTCAAACTGGCACATGGATACTAAGTCCTCCTTGACATCAATGAAAATCAAATTTCAACAATATCCCCCTTTGGCATTGATGTCAACACCTTATGAAGCTGTGCTCCTCCTGATCCTGAATATAGTACTCCCCCTGTGTTCTTTCTAGTTTGAACCTGTGCTCTACTGTGCAACCTTTGATGAGTACTTCTCTGTTATTTTTCTGTGTAGTTCTCTGTCACTGATACATGCTTCATGGTATCTCTCCCCCTTTGAAATCAGTGGAAAAGAGGTGCTTCCCATGTGCAGTTTTAGGTTCTATTATGCACTTATACTTCGGATTTTTGTTGGCCTTCATGTTGTCATTTGTTTTGATTACATCTCCTAGATTCGTGCTTTATTCCCTTTCCTTTTGTTGCTGCTACTGTGCTACGCTAAGTTGAGGCATGGGATCCATTTCTTTGCATCGCCTTTAGAGGGAATGATTCCATCATTAAAATATGTAAGGATTTTTGATCTATTTTCTCAAAGAGAGTTGATGCTGCTTATTCTATGAAGGGTGTTGATCCACTCAAATTAATGGTTTCCATGATGCTTCTAAAGTTAGTTTTTTTTTTGTTGGCAAAGTGGTGGAACCTCCTTGACTAGCAAGTTTGCCTTTGGCTAAGTTACCACGAACCAGGGGCATCTAAGCCGTCAAAATCACCCGGGGATTGCACCCGGCCTGGACCGCACCAACCCTTAACATGGTTGGATTTTTTGGTATCCACGAGATTAGAACCGGCGACCTTTCCGCTTAGGGGGTGTCTTAACCATACCCCACCACCAACTATTCTACATCTCACGGATAATGCTTCTAAAGTTAGTTTTTTATTAGTTATTGGGTCCTTTTGTTTTGATCCAAAATGTGGTTAAACTTTCTATCCTTTAGATATGTTGTTGTTAGGCTTCCACAATCTTGGTAACCGGATTTTACGTATAATATTTCCTTAAATGATTTAATGACTAAGATCAATGCTTAACATGTGGTAAATTCTAAAGAAGTTTATTTCAACTATCATGGATCGACTAAGTTCAACCTTGATGCTTAGTGTTAAAGAAGTTTATTTTAACTTGCATGGGATGAATTGTTGCTTTGAAAAATTTGTGTTAAATCTAGTAGATTAGATTCATTCTTGGATATCGAAGTTGTAGCATCCTTTTTGCAAGGGGTACTTGTATTCACCCTTGTGCTAAATGATTTATTATTATGGAATTTCTAGTAATTGATGATAGAGAAGTGGTGTTATCTAATGCTTATTTCTTTGGAGATGTCCCTGGTGAGGGTCTATTTGAGGGTGGTAGTGAGGGTGGGAATTTATAACAGATGCACAACCTTTACTACCCACTCCCACTCTATTGTTTTTTCATGTGATCTTGATACTAATTTTTCAATTCCTCTTCAAAAATCATATAATCTCTTCTAGGTTCTTCTAGCCTAGAAGAACCTCTACATTTTTGAAATGAGGAACAACAATATTCTAGGCTACATTGAATATCCCTCGGGATCACCAACTAAAGATACCTCAACTAGATCAAGGGATATCATTAATGAATCATCACATTTTTAAAAATCCCCCAAGGATGCACAATAATATGCATGGTTTTCTTCATGCAAAGCAATAAAAAGGAGAACGAAGCAAGGTTAACAAAAAAAACGTTGTTGAAGAAAGAATTTTTTTAATTTTGGAAGATAACCCAAATTAAGATTGAATGTTCCTTTTTAATATCAAGGAACTTGAATAGATAATAAAAATCCTTCCAACATAAAAGAAAACTTGAAACAAAGCTAGGGAGGATCTTTATTCTCATCGACAATGTGTAAGCATGTTTGGAAGAGTTGTAAGTTACGGATTGACAAACTATGTGTAAAGAATGGGAAGAAGTGATGAAATCCATTCATATAGAAGTTGCTAATGGTGGAATAAAGCATTCCAATGTGTGGGTCTATTTTGTGGTTCAAAATCATGACAAAGATTTCTATGGGAGAGGGAAGCAAGCTCCCGAATTGAATGAGACTTAAAGATAATCGAGGATAAGCCACATAATGGACTTGAAAAGACTCCAAATGAAATTGGAATGAAATTAATTGCAACACCATGAAGTGTTCAAGATTCTAGTTAAAGTTAACAATTAGGGCAAGATTGGCCGAGGAAAGGAATCAATAAAGGAACCTAGTAATGCAACTATGGGTTGGAAATCAGGAATGGTCATGTTGGGATTGGCTATAAATTCTAAAAAATGGAGTAGTAATGAAAAGGTGAACAAAATGCAAAGAAAAATCAATTGATAAGAGATTACTACCATGTTCAAATGGAACTTAATGGAAGCCGCTAAAGAAATGCGCATAAGGCTAAGAAAATTGTTATAGCGGAAATTGGAGAATAGTACCAATAAATTAGAATTGATAAAAAGGGGACTTATCACCTTAAAATTATTTTGTTATAGCATAAAAATTGCATGCTTGGAAAGTAGCAAGTATGAATGTTTAGAAATTTGGTGAATTGCTACTTGGTGACAAAATCACAATTAATGATCCATTGCGTGCTTGGCCAAAAAACTATGGACTAGATCAGCTACAACGTGGAAGTGAGATCCCATGCTATTGAGGGAGTTGAAAGGAGAATTCCTTGACTCTTCTCTTGCTATTCATTTTATATTTAGTAATATTAAGAAGGTAGTTATAGGTAGGGATGGCAATGCCAAGAAAGGAAAGAGATTGCGATAGCTAGAATGCATATGCAATTATGGGCATATTAAGAGGCAATTCATAGTGCATATGAATATTGTACACACATGATGTTGCATATTGATAAAAGTGGTATTATATTATATATACAATGAGCAAAATGATAATTATTGTGTTTGATGGTGGTTGTATGATCATCGGTGATTGAGGCATGGTTGAAGATGTTGATGATACTACTACATATGGAAGGAATCCTTGTAAATAAAGGATAAGCTCAATAAAGTATTGATCAAGAGGATGGTGAAAGGGCTATGTAAGATTCCATAAGAAACCAATTGATCGAGTAATATCATATCAAGTTGATGGAAACCATGCATGTATGGATTTATTTATGTTGATTGCATAAGTGATGGAAATGGGATTGGGTAAGGATTCCTTTAGTCATATTTTAATATTATAAAGTGGTATGATTGTGATGTTGATTTCTTGTATATGAATGATACTTCACATGGTATACTGTGGTATAGTTCAATGAAGGAGGAAATCCTTAGATCTATAGGATTTCTTTAAAAACTGAAATGCATTCATATGAAGTAAAATAACATGCCATGTGTGTTAGTCATGAGTAAATAACTAAGGTAAGACATGACCTATGATCATGTGTGAAAGTGATTTCCATTGAAATTGTCATGGGTGAGGCCATATTGTTGTTGGATATGGGAAGGCTATAACACTACACAAGTGTTCAATGGTATCACTATAACTTGCATCGATGTCATGGACTATAACCATTTTGCAAACACAAAGACACCAATAGAGGGGAAGGATTTCCTAAGGGACTATTGAACAAAAAAATGAAATGCCTTCTAGTGTGTTGAGAGATTGTTTAACAAAGAAAGGGTATATTCCTTGTGTATGTTAGGTTGAAGAAGAAGGTGTTCATATGAGCGTACAAGTATTGGCGAGGATGATGTGTCAAGGTATTGGATAGACATTCCAATCATCATGGTGGAATGGATGGAATGAGAATATGGTATTCATGAATTAATGCATGGGTGCATTGAGTGAATGTGCATAAATAGATTGTGTAAATGTTACGGTTATGCACACATATATGTGGGAACATATGTTTGAACGCATGGGGTGAATGCATGCTTGTACCATATTCATTGCATTTGATATGTTAAAAGTTGAAATGATGGAGTTATTGGTAATTCATAATTGTGAGATCATTTAATGAGCTATTGTGAATGCAGTGAAAGAATCACATGAGAAATTAGTCATGTTTCAATGGACTACTAGAACACTATATCAAGAGAACATAGTTGCATATAAAGATGCATTGGATATGTTGAAGAGTATGATTGTGTAACAATGAGTATTGGCACATTTGTTGATTGCATAGATAATGTGATTGCATTATGTAATGAATATTGTGCTAGTGAATGCATATACAATGCATGTTTTGCATTGCATTTGATACATTGCCATTGATAATGATTGAATTATTTGTGTGTTATAATTTTGAAATCATTTCATGGGCTATTGCAAATGTTGCAATGAAGGATTAGATGTATGGATACTCACAACTTGATTGGTTGACCAAAAATTTCAGATTGAAGGTAGAATTGTCTTGGATATGGCAATGAATGTAATTCCATAAGGAAGATTGGGTGCCACCAACTACAAAAGCCAAACATTATCAAAGGGATCCCATACTTGTGAAATATGGTTTTTGTATGAAATAGATTTGAAAAATTTCTGATTGAAATTATTATGATGATATCTCATGGTAACATTATGTGTTTAATACCAGTGAGATGATGAATTTGTCTAGTGAGGACATATGATGGCTGATAACTTGCAAGCAAAGGGGAGAATGCTACTATAATGAAAATCGAACCCTATAATAGGCCTTGATAACCGTGAGCTATGTTACATTATCGGTTGTCAGTGGGATTCCCTGGCATCAAGACTCTATAATTCTACACTCTTATTGTGCAAGAAATCCTTTGCAAATGATGTATCACATGAGAAACTATTTAGAAAAGAAGGAGATGCTTGATCCTAGATGGTGAGTGATTGAAAAGAAGAGGAAACTTGAATGAATCCATTGCGAGCGATTAATGTTTTATACTAGTTAGGATCAATAAGGAAATATATGTATATATACCTTGGGTTCCTTGTAGAAGATAATGAGTTGAATCTTGCCCATATCAGCCATGTGGAGCAAATATATGTTCACACAGATAAGCATTGGGTTTATTTTCATACTTTATCTTATGTTATGCATGCATATGATTTAATTATGAAACTTGAATCTTTATAAATGGATCAAGATTTGCTTATAATGGCTATGATGAGCATGTTTCTCCTTTGATGATTGTAATATGCACATGCTGAAATGCTAAAGGCCTTGGAGGTATTCTAAAGTAGTACACAAGAATGATTGAGCATTGTTGTCTAAGATCTGAAAATAAGATAAAGTGGCCTTGAAGATAAAGGTTGTTAAGGATGTAACCATCATTAATTAGCAATGGTTAGGTAGGGTTAGTATTAGTTTACATAATGATCACTTCATCTCCTATTTATAATAAAGGAGATTCATTTTTATAATCATCTCATCTCATCTTGTGTATTTGATACATTGTATAAGTAGGTTTCCCCCTTGAAGAGGTTTCTTATTCATCTATTTTCAACATTCTTAAGGCATTGGTTTATTCTCTCCTTCTTATTTTATGTTCTTTTGGGGAATTTAGTGCATAACATTTGGTACCAGAGCTTGGATGCATGCTTCCAAAATGAGTCATCTTGGCATTTTTTCTATAACCTTTTTTTGGGATGTTTCATATAGAGAAACTTAGAGTATCCTTATAAGACACATATAAATCTCATGGTACAAGTTTAATATATTTATTCATTACAGATTTGGAGTTATACACTACATAAGTTTGGATTTTTTACTATTCCAAAAACTAGCCTCAAATTGGTGTTCTAGGTAAAAATGTTATATCTAAATATTGAGAGATCCAAACTGAGTGAGAATTGCTACATAAGAAAGAATACAAACCATAGTATTTGTGGTACCAAATTCAGAATAAGAGAAGGAAAATTGGACATGTGGAAAATCGTACAAGTTTTCTCTCCTAAAAGGGACAAAAAACAACTAGTTTTGGAAAACTTACCATAAGTCTCCCTCGGCACATTAGAATTGGGTCAGACCCATTACATTGTAGACAAGACATACTATGATACTGTAGGATGAAATTTTAGACTTATATGTGATGAAATTTTAGACTTATATGTGATGAAATTTCATAGATGCTTCAAGAGCAAGGTCAACCACCAAGAAAACCTACAAATTGGGTTTTGCAAGGTATGTTAACTTGAAATTTGAAAAATTTTCATTTGGAGTATCTGTTTTGGTTGAGTTAAAAGGTGTGATAAAGAGTAAATGGAGAATAACTATAATATATTAGTGGGATCAAATGGAAAGGGATAGATAAAAATCTTCTACTCCCCTTAAAACTTTTGAAGGATCAACTGTGACACAAGACGAGCATGATGAAGTAAAATTTGAGGTGTCCAATCTTACTAAAAAAAAAAGACATGGAAAATGGAATGCCTAGAAAGGTGCACATCATGAATATGGTAAATAAAGATGAATTCCAAGCAATTAAGGTGATATGAAAGACTTCAAAAGGAACCTTGAAACCGTGATGGGATAACTTGTGAAGGATATAAGTGTCCTTCTTAACCAAAATTCAACACCTCCAGAAGATGATATGGAGGACAAGAGGGACTTTTTCTAGTCACAACTTGAGAAATTTGAGAAACAATTGCAGAATAAGAGGTTCAAGTCCCCAACAATTGATAATCCACACCATCATGATTTGAATTCAAGACAAAGGAACTAATTCATTCCCAAGGTTGAATTAAGAAAGTTTGATGGAACATATGTGTTTACATGGGTGAACCAAATAGAGTATTATTTAATTTGTATAATATTATGGATGATAAGAAAAGGATTCCTTGGATACAATGTATTAATAGATAAAACCATATGAATGGTATGAATGGGTAGTTAAAAGGAATCTTCCTTCTTATCATTATACTTGAAGTCTATTCACAAGAGACCTAGAAGTTGAATATGGTAAAGATTAGGATCAAGATTAATTTAGTTAGTTGACAATAATCAATCACTTAGGTGACGTGGAAGATCATAATTCATAATTTCAAGTATTGTCCACAAGAGTAGACAACATCAGTGACCAACGTTTGTTAGAAGCTTACATGGGTGGATTGGGTTGTCAATTCTTGCTAATGTAGGGGGGAAGAGTGCTCAAGATGGAAAGTTATAAAATTGGCTTTCAGCTAAGGATATTGGTTTGTAGGGTGAATTGGCTATTGAATGGGGGACTGATGTTTGTCTCCTCCCACATAATGTAGTTATGTTATGTGATGAGGATGAAAAATTGGTTTGGATCACTACAAAATTGGGTTATGAGGCCCCTTCTCTTGGTTTAGTGGAGGGAGATAATAAGTGGTGGTGGAATATATTCTGGAAATGGAAGAGTCCTTTAAGGACTCAAATATTTTCTTGGTAGTCCATGGCTAATTGGATATTGACATGGGATAGTGGGGAAAAACAAGAATGAGAAGGCTTTAATAGATGCCCCCTTTGCATAAGGGAAAATTTTAAGGACCCATAATTTTTGTAAAGTGTAAAAACATTGAGGAATCTTACTAATTGTTAAATTTCCAACCATAATATGTTTGGCGACATTTTTTTAAATTAATTAAATTTTTTAAGGATTTTATATAGTTTCTAGAAAATTTTGGCAACATTTAGGGAAAATATTTTATCCCATGGAATTTGGGAAAATTGGTTTAGATAAAAATGGAAATTGACAAATTTATTTTTGGAAAACAAGTAAAAAATTAACTCATGGGATAAATTTTGCTCCTAAAATTTTCCCCAATTTGCATGCATGGTAAAGAGTCAGTTAATCATCTATTTGTGTCTTGTCCTTTTGTGGTGTAGATCTGGCATGAAGTCCTCCAAATATTGAATTTTCATGGCCAATGGAATTTGGACTCCTTAGAATAGTGTATGTGGATATGGATGAGGGACCCAACTATAAAATCCTTCAAAGATACTCCAAGCGATGTGCTTTGGGGAATTTGGATGTATAACAACTATGTTCTATTTGATGGAAAAGGAAGGAATCCTGAAGTTGTAGTGCATAAAGTTCATATTACTTTTAATGAGTAGAATAAATCTCCTTTGAGTAAACCCATTAGATTGTGTCAACCTCTTGTTTTTAACCATTATGTAGCATGGATCTATTTCAATGGGGTTTGCCAAGGGTCCCTTAGGCATTGTGGTGTTGGTATGATATTGCATCTTAATCCATATCATTTTTTCCTTTTAAAAATTGGTGTTGGTCTTGGTACTAATTCATGGGATGAATTAATAGCACTATGGGCTCTTTTAATCTTTTCCAGATATAAATGCATTCAACAACTTCAAGTGGTGGATGATTCAAGAATGGTTTTTGATTGGTTTAGTGGAAAAGCACAATTGGACAATCTCCTCTTGTTATTGTGGCAACATCATATTAGAGAGCTTTAGGAATCTTTCAAATCAATATCCATGGAACACATCTACAAGAATTTTAATCAAAAGGATGAACTCCTTTCGAAGGAAGCTCTTTCTCTAGCTGGCAAGGCTATTGGTTGGTAAAGAAATTCGTGTGTGGGGGTTAGGCCTTCAAATTTTCAATGAAATATTTACTGATGGGTTCTTATTAATATTAGACTTTTTTCATCTCTAATCAATTTTCTCTATATAATGTAAAGACAACGATAATCCAGGGTCCATTTTTGATGTAGTCTTTTTGCAGTTTGGATCCATAAGTGAATTAGGTCTTATGCAAAAATTAGTTGTTCCTGAGTTGGTTCTGCCTAATGTATATTTTGATTTCTTATGAAATAGAAAATATATATTTTTTTTCTTGAAAAAAAACAAAAAAAATTACATGGGTGGATTAAAAGAATACATTAAACATGAGCTTTTAACAACCTGAAAATTTATGAAAGCTATGAAATATTCTCATCATATTCAAGCCAAAATTAAGAATACACAAAAGTATACAATTGGAACATATTCAGGAAGCAAAGACAAAAAAATTTCTCATAGGGAAACACTACCTCAACCTACTCAAATATCACATAAGGAAATGGATGAAAGAAGAGAAAAATGACTATGTTTTAACTTTTGGTTGTAATAGCAAATGTTTAAAAGGGCATAAATGTTAAGAAACAAAATTGTTCACTTTGGAGAATAATGAGGAGGAGGAAATAATGCATCAACACAAATGGGAGAGGAAGAACATATGAACCGACAAAATCAAGGAAAAGATGTAGAAATTATTCACAACAAAGATCCAAATATATGTGAAATAAACCCTCAATATTGCAAGTTACATTAAGAAGTGAATGGTTATATTGCTAATTGCTTTAGGTAGTAGACACAATTTCTTTGATAAAAAATTAGTAGAGTTCCTCAATTGTTTTGTTTATCCAATGAAAAATATTCAAGTATTGGTTGATAATGGGGGGAGTATTGATTGTGGAGGGGAACACCATAAAATTATACTTAGTATGGGAGATTACAATATATCAAAACCCATGTATGTCATTCCCCTTGGAGGAGTAGAAGTTCTTCCAGGGATTCAATGGTTGAGAACCTTGGATATAGTTTCTACAAACTATAACAAATTATTCATGAGTTTTGAATAGGAAGGAATTCAATATGAACTCAAAGGGTCAAAATATCCACCTTCTCATATCATCATTTCTCATAGAATGAAAAATCTCCTTAAAATGGTTGTGGTGGAGTTATTGCAAGAATTTATTCTATGGGAGTGAAGCATGAGGATTGAAATATTATAGATGGCTTAAATTGTACCTTGGAAAAGCACCATATAGTCTTCTAAGATAAAGTACTACCTCCATATAGAGATCATGAACATCGAATTGAACTCATTATCGGAAGTACTCCTCCTAATAAAAGGCCTTATAGATTTCTGCATCAACTAAAGATGGAGATTGAGAAAATGGTACAAGATATGTTGGATACATGTATTATTCAACCAAGCATGAGTTCATTTTCAACACCAGTAGTGATGGTCAAAATAAAATATAATTCTTGGAGAATGTGCCATTATTATATAGATCTAAACAAAATCACCATCAAGGATAAATTCCCCATTCCAAATATTGATGAGATATTAGATGAGCTTCATGTAGTGGTTTACTTCACAAAGTTAGGTCTAAAATCAAGATACAATCAAATCATATTAATGGAAGAAGACATTCCCAAAACAAATTTTAGAACACATAAAGGGAACTATGAGTTCTTGGTGATTCCCTTTGGATTAACTAATTCTCCTTCTACTTTTCAAAGCCTTATGAAAAAAAAATTTCAACCTCATTCCTGAAATTTTGTGTTGGTTTTCTTTGATGATGTACTTATCAACAAAAATCAGGGGAAGAACACATTAAACATGTGGATCAAAATTCCTAAAAATTCTTGAGAACAATCAGTCGTAAGTAAAAAATATCCAAATGTGCTTTTGGGAAACAAGAAGTAGAGTATTTGGGTCACATTGTTTCAAGAGAAGGGGCCAAGGTGGATCCTCAAAATATTGAAGCCATCACAAAATGGATTATTCCTAAGAACATCGATAGTCTTAGAGTATTTTTGGTCTTATAGGGCATTACAGGAAATTTGTTAAGAATTATACACGCATTGCAAGTCCACTAACATCTATCATGAAGAAAAAATCATTTGTATGGAATGAAGAAGCTACCTTGGTTCTCACTCCTGAAGGATGTCATGTCTTCTACACTAGTATTAACAACATATAACTTTAAAACATTCATAGTTGAATGTGATGCATCGATACAAGAATTGGAGAAGTATTGATGCAAGAAAGGAGGTCATTGGATTTTGAAAGTAAACAGTTCAAACGAAAAGACATGGTGAAATATACATATGAAAAATAAATGGAAACAATTTTTCATGTTGTAAAAAAATGGTAACAATATATCATTGGGAGATTCTTTAAAGTCAATATAGAACATGATATATTAAAGTAATTTTTGGAACAAAGAGTGTCATTAGAAGAGCAACAAAATTGGTACAAAAAATGCAAGGGTTTGATTTTGAAATAATCTACAAAAAAGGGAAGGAAAATGTGGTAGTAGATGCCTTTTCTAGAATAGAATAATCCTCCAACTTATATTCCATGACATCTTCCATCCTTGTGTGGTTGGAAGAAGCTCACCATGAATGGAAAGAAGATAATAGTACTAGACAAAAAATATCGTGTCTAAAAGAAGGGAGGATCTCTATGGAACATTGGGAATGGAAGAGAGATATTCTCTAGTACATGGGTATAATATTTTAATGTCCTCAATCAATATTGAAAGAAGAAATATTAAGGGAGTAGCATAACTCTATGCTGGTAGGACATTCAGGTTTCCTTAAAACTTATCAAAGGATTAAAATAGATTTTTTTTGGAAGGAATGAAGAAAGATATTGTAGCATTTGTAAGAGAATGCCAGTTGTGCCAAAGAAAAAAAATTTAGATAGTCAAGCCCATGGGGTTACTTCAAAATTTACACATACCTATCAAACATGGGAAGAGATATTAATGGACTTCATTACAAACTTACCAAAAAAAATATAGGGATTCCATTTTTTTGGTTGTGGATAGACTCACAAAATATGTACATTTTTGTGGAATTCAAAGTACATATACTACAAGCCAAGTGGACAAAGTGTTCATGAAGGAAATTCATATACTTCATGGATTCCCTAAAGTAATCATCAATGACAAAGATCCAAAATTCATAGGAAATTTTTGTAAGAGATATGGAAGATAATGGGAACAATGTTGGCTATGAGTTCACCATACCAGCCACACATAAAAATTGTTAACAAATGTTTAGAGGGTTATCTCTGTTGCTTTTCTTTAAACAAGCCATATCAATGGGTCAAGTGGCTTTCTTTAGCGAAATGTTGGTATAATACGACCTATCACACATATGTAAAGATGTCTCCATTTGAAGCTCTTTATGGTTAAACCATTCCAAAGTATAGGAAGTAGATGCACATGTGGAAAAGACTAAAGGAACTTTGAAAATCCTTAAAGAAAATATTCAAATGGCTTAGAATGGGACAAAGCAACAAGAGGATCAACATAGAAGTGAAAGGAAAGTTGAGGAGGGTGATTCGACATACTTGAGACCACAACCTTATAAGAAATCTACTCTCAAATAAAAGAAGAATGAAAAATTAGCTCCAAAATTTTATGTATAAAATTATTAACAACTTATGTATGTCCATGATTTGGGGATAGAAGGTATTCAATTTTGTTCCCTTGGTTCCATTCATAAACCAACAATTAAACAAGAAGATACTTACAAACTTGCTTTCTTGGTTAGAAACAATGACAATGTCTTTAGAAACCAAAATGAAGTAACCACAATCGAACAAAAACTTAACAATGTATTCTACTATGACACTCTTCTTAAAATGTGTTAAATGTGGTTGAATATATGATGACTTGTCCATTTAGAACTATAGAGAAATAATAATCTGTGATTTATTAGTTAATAAAATATGGAATAGGTGTTATATTACTTGGACTAAATGATATTCAACCTAACTTAAATGCACGATGTGCTTCTAAACTATATGAAATATCTAACCTATGTTTTGGAACTTGAAATGTTATGAACTTGGGGTTGGTGGATGTAAAAGAATTGATGCAACAAGCATATATTCATTTTGAAACTTTCACATGCGATCTCATTAGGATTGAACAAGCATATATTTTTTGAAACTTTCACATGAGACCTCATAAGGATTGAACTGAAACACTAATTCTTATAAACTTGAGGTTGGTGGATGTAAAAAAATTGATGGAACAATGGTATTTTTTTGAAACTTTTACATCAAATCTCACTAGGATTGAATTGATTTTGGTTGGATCATTATTTATTTTATATACAATTGTGTATATAATTCAAAAAAAATTATAATATAAGAGAGAGAGAGAGAAAGAGAGATGTGTTCTTCCTAGGAGTTTATAGGTTGAAATATGGAGGGGGGGTACGGTATATACACATCTATAGACTTTAGTAGTTACATTTCTACACAGAGGGGGGTCCCTTGTCCCACAAACAAGGGGGCCTCATACACCAAATTGTTGTTTGGATTGTCTGTGAGCTTAGAACTAAATTATTATTATTATTATTATAATGAAAAACCCATAAAAATATGATAAATATTAATGAAGGATTAGTATGTAATAAATTTGAAATGATTTTTTTTTTCACAATAACGGTTAGTTGATATATATTAAAAAAGTCGAGCCAAGATTCAAACAACAACAATCTTAAATCATGATTCTGTTTTCTAAAGTTCTTGCTCCTGAATTAAAAATGGTGACAATTTTTCCCAAGTCCTTCCACCTTACAGAGTTAAAAAAAGGACTATTTCCTTTTGTACTGAAATTTTTTATATATTGGCCTAGGACACGTAAGTAGCTAAAAAACATAACATAAGTATAACATAGATTAAAAACCTTACTGGTTCTAATAAAATCCAGGTGGATCATCATTGTTTCCTTCCATATCCACATCCACTTGGTGCCCCGGGTTGCTTCCTACAAGTCCAGACTAGGCCGAAGTCGGATGGGTTGGGGTCGAATCTATGTCCAAAGCTTGTAGATGAGTGTTCAAATCCTCCTCTATTTGCTCCACTTTCCTAGCCTATTCATCCATCCTCTTCTTCATTTCTACACCACATGCTAGATTTCAATGATCTATTCCTAATGGCTCCCTACCACATTAGCAATTACCCCTTGCAGTCCCACAACGTCTTCTCTCAAATTCTTCACTTAGTGACGCAGTTGCGCCATGTCACAGAACAAGCATCAATTTCATGCCATGCCTTCCTCTTCCTCAGTACTATCTACTATCGTAAGCTCGACTAACTGGTTTCCAATCATCCCGTGATCTTCCTTCTCCTTCCAATTGGAAAACAACTTATACTTCGATGCCTACCACTATTGGTAAGAGGTTGTGGGAAAAATGGTTTCAAACATGACATTATAGACCTTGCTTCCGTCTCTCTCCTCCACTGAAAATTATGATGGGTGTTTTTCCTCCCAAGCGTTGGGTTCATGAATGTTAAGGATGTGCGCTCCCTTGTGCAAGGGTCATTAAAACCTATCACCCCCGCTCCCAATCTATCAATTAATCGGTACCTTCTCACTGATGATTGGACATGTGATTCAAAAACAAAGATCAAGGGACATGCATTATGGACTTGTTGATTCCTAGAAAATACTAGCATTGACAGTAGGGATTCTCCTTGGTAAATAATACCAATTAGATAACTCACCATTTGGTGTGGGGAATCCGTTTGGTTAACGGTCTGACTAATGTAAGTGTGTTTTTCTTTTGTGTTTTATCGGTTGCGGCCCAGTCCACCATTTATGTAGTTTTAGTTTTAAAATATGAGATGCAAGTTCTTTCTAACTAAATGCATATAATTGACAAGTAGAAACCACACTAGCGATACGCAAGTTCTAACCTCCCAGCTTACCGCTCCTACCTTATCAATTATCTACTCCTATTCTAAATTAATCTAACCTATCCCTGTAGGGAGAAAATTTAGTAATAATCTGAAATGTTCAGATAAATCTAACAGATAGCCATTAAGATAAACACTGATATTTACAACAGAAATTATCAAAGGTAACTCTGATATTAATTAAAGCAATTTATTACTCTGTTACACATAAACATTTGCATGAAATAAATAAACCATTCACCATCATTGAAATAGTTCAATAGAATTAGAAAGATCTCACAGTATGATATGAGCAGAAAAGAAATAATTATGTTCCATCAATCACACGTTCCAGGCAAACACCAGTGCAAGCTTTTCACCAGCGAACAAGTATTTTCTCATTAGCAAAGAAATAGTTCTTTTAAAAAATTCCTTCAACATCTGATTCACCAACAAAAAGTCTTTACTAGTATTCTTCATCCTATATTTATATTACAAAATATTTTTCCTCATATGGCTGTTCCTTTCACCTAACTTAACCCTTGGACTTCCAAAATTCGTCCTCTAGTGTTCGTATAAAAAGAAATACAATTAATTACAATTAAAATATTAATTTCCAGCTAGCCTCTATAGACTAGAGATATAATTGGCCCACACGTCAGTCTCTTCAAAAATAATATTACGTTGTGCAGGTTCTAAAAATTTCAAAGATATTTCATGATATGATAGCTCCGTTTCCACACTTTTCACTCCTTCTGCTGCTGCCTTGTAGCCGTCCTATAGGAAATAAGCATTTATGGATGCTTATCAAATATATTGATGGAGATCTTCTTCTGTCAATACGTCCAGTTTTCTAATATAGTCAAGGTCATCCCTCAACGCATTTTTCAACTCTATTAAATTTTGATTCTTGGTAGGTAGATCGTCCATATTTGGGGCCAAAGCGAGATGACATTTTTCATGGATCTGATGAACCTTCTTGTAGAATCCTACACATTTCTCAATAGATTTAGGGATTTCAACATTTAATATCCTGCCATCTTTTATGCAAGAATCAAGAAGCTCCATGTCTAAATTAAAGTATGCAGTCGTCTTCCGGGGAAAGTGATCAGGGAACTCTATTTTTCCTTCTCTCCACACCGTCTTTCTCTTAATATTATTTGTAGTCTTAACCAATCTTTGTTTGACCCTCAGTGATTCTGCAACAATCGCGTTCATCCTTGCTATCATTTGTTTCATCTTGTAGATCTCTTCAATGAGCAATTCTTGCGAGTGACATATATTCTCCTTAATTTTGCATGCCTATTCATGGAAAGGAGTCATGTCTTGTTTCTTATTGTTTTCCAGCTCCACCTGTTATGTCAGAGACTCTTTTTCTTTAATCAACTCATCTATATGAACTTTTGAGTCTTCAACCTACTGATTTTCCGTTGACTCTCTTGTTTCTAATTCACTGATGCGGCGTCAAAATCAATTCTTTAACCCTCCATGTTCATCAGTTGTACCATCAATGCCTCCTCATCAGTGTCTAGATTCTGATAATCAGTCAGTAATCTGTCCTTTTCAGCCACTATATCATCATGTTTCCTCTTCAATTCTATCCCCTCTCCTTGCGCTTTTATTGAGTTATATTTTAACTTCAACATTTTCTCCTTATTGCGCTCAATATTGTTTAACAACTTATCGACATTATCTGCACTTTCTTGTGCAACTACTATGCTCACAGAGGCTGTGAACTTAGGGTCTTTGTGAGTGCCCTCCATGATATTATTCTCTTGGACAGTGACTATATTAGTCTGGGCACCCATCTTCAATCTCTTCTCTGACCTTCTAGTGATGGTTTTCCTCCTTGAATAAAAAATTATTGTTGCACGAAATTGCAAGTAGTCAGCGCTCCCCGGTGTATCGTGACAAGGGACTAATCGCCTCTCGTGGATCCTTGAAATCCGGCGGTGGTGAGTTTACCAATCACCTGCGGGTTTTGGTGTAATGGCAGTCGTACTACCAACAATTGGTATCAGAGCTAGAGGTCACGAGTTCGATACACACTTGGCTCGTGCTGAGGGGGAGATTGTTGCACGAAATTGAAAATAGTCAGCGCTCCCCGGTGTATCGTGACAAGGGACTAATCGACTCTTGTGGATCCTTGAAATCTGGTGGTGGTGAGTTTACCAATCACCTGCGGGTTTTGGTGTAACGACAGCCATACTACCAACAATTATTGTGTCCAATTTGGCCACTGTGTGTTGTTTGGACGAGGTAAAAGGTGTGAGCCCAATCTCTATGAATGGGAGGTGTCCTCCGGTAAGTGTAACTCCTGACACCCCTGGTGAGTCTATAACCATGTCTTGTATACTTGGGATTTCACCTTGGGTTTCTTCTATTTCCACAGCTTCCTTGGACTTGTCTTCTTCTTCTTTCTTCTTTTGTTGCACAACTGGTTCCCTTTCCTCTCTTTCTCTTCTTTCTTCTTCCACATGTTTCTTTTCTTCCTCTTATTTTCTTTGTTTATCTTCTTCTTCCTTTTTTGACCTCTCGTCCTCTTCCTTCAGCTTCCATTCTGCCTTTGCTACTTGTAGCCTTACGGCTTCTTCCTTTTGTAACCTTTCTGCAATTCTTCAGCTTCCTCTCTTTGCTTCTGCAATTCTGCCTCTTTTGCAGTAGTGGTAGCATGACTGGGACAGGAGCTGCTTTTCAGAAAAAATGTTTGTTCAGCTCAATCATGTTACTTTCTCTTCTATACACCTCCTCATACTTCGCGAAGTGGGCCGTACATTCATAATGTATTATGAACGACATACAATGATCGACGACCTTCTTGTGGCTGTCATTTCTTATGAAACTCTTCTCCCCAAAATGGAATGCTTCCAAATCCTTTATGAAAGATTCGGAACCTTCAAACTTGGGAAATTTGTAGGCCCCAATACAAAATGGTAATGGTGGGAAGGAGGCCTTCTTGTTCATGTAGAAAACTGCCAATCCCATTAATGAAAACCTTCCTCACAACTTCCTTGTGTATTACGAATTTAGTTACATACTGAGGCATTAGGGATGGAGCTCTGGAACCCCCATACATTCTGAAATAGGTGCCTTTAGGAGAGAAATAATAATCTCCACACTCATTAATAACTTCCATAACATTGTCATATAGGTAGTCTGGTTCCTCATTGAAAATCAACCAATATAGAGGAATAATAAACTCTTCACAGATGAGCTTGTAGTGACTTGCATATCTATGGGTCCATGTGATCTGAAAGGACACATAGATAGGAGAATCAAACTTATTCCAGATACATCGCAATTTAGGGAATGGGTGCCTGACCAGTATGCAGTCTATGAGATACGAGGACATGTAGAACTCTTCTTTCGTCTGGGTTAATCCTCCCCGTGCTGCGGTTTTTTTTTTATGCCAGGCTATCTGAGATGATGTTTTCCCAGTTAAACACAGTGCCATGGAAGGATATATGATATATCAAGGGTACCCAGTTGAACTTGTAGATGTTTCCATTCACTCTCCTGAAAATTCTGCTTAGCATCAAAGCTATAATTCTGAATGGGGTTCTTAAGCTTTGACTATCATACTCCCCACTTGTTTTCAGCCTTAGTTGTTTCCCTGGGATTATCATTTTTTTGGCATACTTGAAGTGGTCCATGTCTACACCCCTGATCCAGTCTTTGGTCATCATGACCTTGGGTGGTGGTAATTTATACGCTGATGTTATGTGACCCAGTTGGAAAGAGGAAAATACTTCCCCTTTTGTGTCTGTGATGATCCTTGCACTAACATCCACATAAGGAATGATCCATCCGATGACTTCTGAGCAAGGAAACAGTTCTAGGCGTGTGGCTTCTTTGGTGAGGCCTGATTTCTTAATGTTTTGGTATAACATCATCTCTTCTAGAGATGCCTCAGGTACACTATGATCTCAGATAATCTAATACAGTTCTCCCCACTTATATTCTAGGGTGATTCCCGTTGCTTCTTTGGTGTCTTCGAACATGGTTTTTGTCATAGTGTCAGCTACTACTTCTACGTCCGAATCTGAATCAGTTGTATTGGAATTCCTCTTGGCACTTCTTCTTCGCATTTCCAAATCCTAATGAAACATTGAATCTAAGTATAAGCAAGTTTAAATTCCAAAAGGGATAGGAGTAACAACATATGAAAACATCTTTGTTACTATTGTTCATAGGAAAACGAAGTTAAGAAAACATTACTTCCATGATATTGGATGTGTCTTGGTTATATTCTATGCTTCAAAATAGTACACTGGTGTGTAAAAGTCAATTGAAAGTTCATGTGAAAATACTTCAAAATACGTTCTCCAAATATTTCCATCAATTTAGGCAACTACAGTATCCACTTTCCTCATATGAATGGTGGGGAATTAATTATTCGGTATGAATGCCTTCGGGGTTACTAAAAAAATGTTTCAAGTCTTAAAACCGCTTTAAAAGTGCGTACATAAACTCACGATGGATTCTGCCAAAGTTTGTGGGGTTAGCAAATCAAACAATCAACTTGCTAAGGATAACCACCATGGGAAAATTTTTCCATTGACAAGCGTTTACTTGGGAAGTACTGCGTGGGGTTTCAGATAAAATAAATGGATTTGGCTATGCATAACCAGAAAATGGCTAAGGCCAGCTTCCTTTCGTGGTCGTAAGGATAAAATCTATGAGTAGCCTAAGAAGAAATTGCACAACCATCCCATTCTATTTTCCTAGAGAACGCTCGATCTTGTACGTTACACATAAAAGAAAAACATTCGCTTTGTAGGTCACTTTGGTTTTCTGAGTTGGTTTTGTGGCGGCAGGAAGGCCACTTTGCTAAGCTGACAAACGTAGGAAAATTATGTTGTTCGCGGCGTAATAGCCCTATGTGGTTATTCTAACTAGAAACACTAGAGGGCTTTCGAGAGAGTGCCATCGACTGGTAGATATGGCCCAGGTTATTTTTTGGATGAGGATAACCCTAACAATGTTTGGTTGATACCACCACTTAATAAAAAACAAATGGGGAGCGACAACCCAACTACGTCCAACTAGACAAATCCGAAGGGTTTGTCTACAAATTATATAAAACAAAGGAAAAATGTACAAACCAATGGTAAATAAAAATCATCCAAGGGAAAAATTCCAAATGAGAGTATGCCATAAACACAAAGCCAAAAGTGGCTTACCTGGCAGTCGCAGAGTGGTCGTAAAAACAAGTTCAACGGCGCTGAGCGTCAGGCGTCCAACGATTGGTGGAAATAGTTTCGCGAGAACGACGTTTTCCAAAATGCTTTACAAAAGCTTTTTGCCCTTTATATAACATTTGGAAATCCTAGTAATAAATGTGAACAGAATAAGGTTGGTGGGGCTCATTAATTCGTCGGGGCGATTTTGTATTGCAATGGAAAAAATTTTCCACCGGCGTGTTTCAGCGTAACTCAGGGAGTCGCTCTGAAACACGTCGGCTATATTTTACATTCCACGCCGATGTCGGCGTCTTTTTGCTTCCTCAAGCCGAAACGCGTCGGAGCCCTCTCCATTTTGTCGTGGCTCTTTTGACCATATCTTTGTGTTTTGCACCAAAATGCGTCGTTGTTAGCTCTTTATCTCCATCGATTGCTTCTTTTCACCACGCCATCAGAGGATCTTATTCATCTCTAGCGAAACGCATCAGAGGAACAAATAAGGATATGACAACGGGATGAGGTATTATAAATTTCATTCTGTTCTTCAAAATATAAGGTATGAACTGCTTTATTGCCTTGAATATAGCGTATTCTTGTTTATCCATAGCTGGGTAGTTCAGTTCATCTCCTTGTAGCCCAATTCTCATGAAAGATATTGGACACTCATCTCCTAGTTCTCCTTTTTGTGTGAGCACTACTGCAAGAGAATTGTTTAAAGCAAAGGTATATATTATAAAATACTTTTTAAAGTCTGGAATCCTTAAGGAAGGTGCATGAACTATAGAATTCTTTATATCCCTGAATGCATCCTTCTCCACATCAGTCCATTTGAACTATACACTTTGATTTACCATTGTTGCAAAGGCTTTATAATCTGTGCAAAATACGATACAAACCTTCGAACAAAATTGATCGTGCCCATAAACGATTGCATAGTCTTTTTGTTATGGGGCATGAGAATCTGAGTTATGGCCTGAATTCTCTCTGGATCTATTGAGATTCCCTTATTAGAGATGATGTGTCCCAACATTTTTCCTTTGAGTACTGCAAAAATACTTTTCTTTGGATTCAAAGATATACCATATTTTCTGCAACAATAAAAAATATGCTTCAAATGGAAAACATGGTCTTCTCATTTCTTAGAAAAAACTATTACATCATCTAAATATATGACGACGTAGTGGCCGACTAGACCTTAGAATGCGATATCCATGGCCCTTTGAAATGTGGCTCCAACATTCATAAGGCCAAAAGGCATTCTCCTATATGTGAATGTTCCCCACTTCGTTCGAAATGTCGTCTTGAGTCGATCTTTCTCAACCACTAATACTTGATTATAGCCAACAAATCCATCTAATAAGGAGAACAATTTCGAGTCTGATACCATCTGTAAAATTTGTTCCATTGGTTGCACAGGGTAGCTGTCTTTATCCGACGCTCTATTCAAATTTCTAAAGTCGACACATAATCTTATTTCCCCTGATTTCTTCCTCACAGGGACCAAATTAGCCACCCATTCAGAATGACAAACTTTGAAAATAATCTTAGCATCCAGTAACTTCTTCAATTCCTTTTGTATTGACGGTTCAAGTGTCAAATGCATCTTTCTATGTTGCTGCTGAAATGGCTTTACTCCTTGTCTGATGGGTATAACATGCTATATGATACGAGTGTCGTATGTCTTCAAATATTTGTAAGTCCATGTGAAAACATCTTTGTATTGCTGAAATTTTTTGATGAACTTACTTCTTTCACTAGGTGAACAATATTTTCCTAAATTGACATATTTAGGTTCAACTTCTGCACCCAAGTTTACCAACTCATGCTGCATCGAGGAGCTATTTGTCTTGACATTGGCTGGTCTTCTGAATTTATTCTGTAAATCAAACAATCCTTCAAGAGGCCTTACTCCTTTCGGCATAAAATTTCCTTTACTTATGTCCTTATTCTTCAAATCGAACAGGTGTTCCTCTTCATCAATTATAGATTCCTTGAAAGCATATTCCTTCGTCAATAAACTGATGATCTGTTCATAATCATCGAAAAAACTTAGATTTGTAATGTTGTCAGGTACCAATGGCCTGAAAATTAATTCAGTAGAACACTTGTTATTAGCTGGTACTAGTAGAGAAGCAGAAATAGCTAATAAATCAGCTGCAACATTCTGTAATCTAGTGATGGAGTTTATGTTAAAAGCATCAAAATTATATATCAAATTCCAAACCTCATATTGATAACCTTTCAGATGTGGAGATAGACAATGAATAGTATTTCTTACTTGTCTACAAACTATTTCCGATTCACCCAAAACTTTTAAATTTTTTACATTTAAATCAATGGCTCTTTTAAGACCCTGAACTAGAGCTTCATATTCAACAGTGTTATTCGTGCATTCAAACTCTAGCCTACAAGAGAGAAATTGTTTATTTCCTTCAGGATCAACAAGAACACAACCAGCTCCAGATCCCTCTTGTGTTTTGGAACCATCGAAATATAAAATCCAAAATTTATTTTCCAATTTAACTGCATCAATACTCTCTCCTAAGTTAGTAACTAATTCTACTATGTTACAATCAATGTCATCAGTCCATGAGAATTGAGGAGATCGGACTGTTTATCTGAATCATGAATAACATCTTATGTCTGATAATTTCCTGGCTTAATTTCTAAGAAATAATTCCCCAAAACTAAAGATGAGAAATTCACAGGCTCATTCTTTTCTTCCAATTGAGTTACATTTTGTTTCATGTGAGGATCTCTCATCACCTCAATATGATTTTTCCTATTATGATATGGCAGCCACAAATGAGACCAATTTGTTGCAAAATAACCATTCAATTTCATAGACCAGTCCCTACTTAATATAAAACCGTAAGCTTCAGGTATGTCTAGTACCATGATATCAATGAATTGACACACCCTCGGGTCTGCAGATAGTCTGATCAATACATGTTTCATTTCCCCTATAACCTTAACAACAAATATATCTAATTGTATAATCTGAGAAGGGGATGATGTTGGTTTCCCATTGATCTTTTTACAAATTGATAGTGGCATAACATTAGATGAAGCTCCAGAATCTACCAAGCAATTGTGTACATTATGATTAAAAATTTCAAAGGTTAAAAGGAAAGGCAGAGTTGGAGATTTTGACTTACCACCAATGCTTGCTTCGTTAATCTCGGTATCTGATTCAACAGTTTCTGTTGTACTGCTTGGTTGTGAATCAAAAGCCTCTAACAAATTTTTCCTTTGTTGTGGGAGATTACACAATTCGAACAAGGATATATTTGCTTTTGTTTTATTAACCACAATGTCATATCCCATATTATGATCTCCAGCAACCTTTTCACCATTGTTGTCTTTGTTACCCATAGGTTTTACTTGCTTGTTCGTCAATGGATTTGTTTCTTTTGGAATTCTAGAATTGACTTTAGTATGTGACTGATTTATACCATTGTTATTTTTTATATTTTCCCTTGTTGTCTTTTCCTTGGGCAATATCATGCTTTGGTCCCCAACCGGTCCTTCGCTCCTAGTAGCATAATTTACAGATGATACTTGAATTTCCTCCACCTTTTCTTCCTCATTTAGTCCCAAAGTAGGTGCCCAATCCCATAATACCATTGTGGTTTCCTCATTCTTCTCTTCTTGTTTGTTTGATTGATCTTCTTCTTGGTCTTCCTGTTTTATCAACTGCGTATCTAATAATTGATTCATCACCAAATTCATTGAGTTAATCCATTGTGGGAAACTTTTTCAGAGTGATGTTCTTGCTAGAAAGTGCATAAATGATCCATGCCTACTTCATTCAAATTCAAAACATTAGAGTTGTTCAATGGTGGTTGGGGTTGTGTGTTTTATTCCCTTTTCTTATAGAAAGGCTTGAATGGTTTCCTTGATGAACTAGCCCCCTTTTCCTTTTCCAAATCTACTATCTTGTTAGATAACTTTTGTACCATTTCTACCACATTTTCTAATTCGTTAGAGGGATCCTCTTTAGGTATGGATAATATCAGAGGCTTCTAACTTTCCATTGGTTTTACTTCCAATTCCAATGTATGTTTCATGATTCTATCCAGGTCATCCTCTACTTTCTTGGCTTCTTCGTAGTTTTCTATCAAAGTGGCCTTAACTATTCTCTTGACAAACATGTCTATAGGTGGATAAAGTGTTGTAGTGTAATATTCTACCAAGTATTCTTTATTAGGTTTTGTTGCAGCACTGAAACTGCTTAATAAGGTAGTGAATCTCTGGTTGAACTCCTGTATCTTTTCTTTCTTATCCATCCTCATAGACATCAGTTCTTTCATAAGTGTGGCAACAGTATTTTGGTTGCCAAATTTGTTTATAAAAATTTTTCAAAACTGTCCGAGTCTGCTATAGAATTTGCTTGCAAACTGACATACCATGAAGATGCTCTAGTCTCAAAAGTGTAAGGGAAAATTCTACATACTACATCTTCATGTTCCACATCTAAAATATTCAGAGCTAAATAAAAAAATTTCAGGTGATCTTCCGCAAAATACCTTTTCCAGGATCAAATTTTGGTAGTAGTCTTTCTGGGTGCTTAGGTAAATCATGTAAAGGTGCATCCAGGTTGAGTGGTCCTCTGAATCTCCACGTCGGTGGTTGGTTAGCTTGTGATCCATGATACACCTGGTAGAATGAGGCAGAGTATGAGGTGGTGTGTGATGTGGTGTATGGGGTGGTGTGTGAGGTACTGCGTGAGATTGTGGGGACTCGGGTAACTGATTAAGAGGATCTGTGATTTCTTGTAATGATTTTTCAAACAATTCCTCCAAAGATTCTACAAGCACAGAATCCCTAGTGTGTGCAACTTATTTCCTAGGAGCTCACCTTCTAGGTAAAGCAGGAATTACAATTAAACCACCGAGCTTCCTTACGTAAGATATCGTATGTCTTCAAAAGTGGTCTATTTCAGCATATGGGAAAGCGTATAAACATTTTGTATTCTCAGTTTCAGAATCTATTTTTTCTAGATGTCCAGACTCAAGAATCACTTCTTCTGATGTGGTTGTGTTCAATGGGGACCCAGAAAAATTTCCTATCGAAAATGAACTTCCTTTGCCAGCCATGCACTTGCGGCCCTCCTTCTAGCTCCAAAACTGTTGATGCCCATAAAATACCAGCATCGACAGTAGGGATTATCCCCAGTAAATAATCCCAATTAGATCCCTGACCATTTGGTGTGGGGAATACGTCTGGTTAACGGTCCGGATACTGTAAGTGTTTGTTTTTTTGTGTTTTACCGGTTGCGGCCCGGTCCACCGTTTATGTAGTTTTAGTTTTAAAATATGAGATGCAAGTGATTTCTAACTAAATGCATATAATTGACAGGTAGAAACCACACTAGCGATGCACGGGTTCTTACCTCCCGTATCACCACTCCTACCTTATCAATTATCTACTCCTCTTCTAAATTAATCTAACCTATCCCTGCAGGGATCAAATTTGAAGTAAGAGTAATAAGCTGAAATGTTAAGATAAATCTAACAAATAGCCATTAATATAAACACTCACATTTACAACAAAAATTATCAAAGATAGCTCTCATATGAATTAAAGCAATTTATTACTCTGTTACACATAAACATTTGCATGAAATAAAGAAACCATTCACCATCATTGAAATAGTTCAATAGAATTAGAAAGATCTCACAATATGATATAAGCAGAAAAGAAATAATTATGTTCCATCAATCATACATTCCAGGAAAACACCAGTGCAAGATTTTCCCCAACGAATAAGTCTTTTCTCATTAGCAAAGAGATAGTTCTTTTACAAAATGCCTCCAGCATCCAATTCACCAACAAAAAGTCTTTACTAGTATTCTTCATCCTATATTTATATTACAAAATATTTGTCCTCATATGGCTGTTTGTTTCATCTGACCTAACCCTTGGACTTCCAAAATTCGTCCTCTAGTGTTTGTACAAAAAGAAATACAATTAATTACAATTAAAATATTAATTTCCAGCTGGCCTCTCTAGACTAGAGATATAATTGGCCCACACGTCAGTCTCTTAAAAAATAATATTACATTGTGAAGGTTCTAAAACTTTCAAAGATATTTCATAATATGATAGATCCGTTTCCACACTTTTCACTCCTTCTGCTGCTGCCTTGTACTTGTCCTCCAGAAAATAAGCATTTATGGATGCTTGTCTAAATATTGATGGAGATCTTCTTCTGTCAACATGCCCAGTTTTCTAATATAGTTTAGGTCATCCCTCAACGAATTTTGCAACTCCATCAAACGTTGATCCTTGGTAGGCAGCTTGTCCATATTTGGGGCCAAAGCGAGATGGAATTTTTCATGGATCTGATGAACCTTCTTGTAGAACCCTACACATTTCTCAATAGATTTAGGGATTTCAACATTTAATATCCTGCCATCTTTTCTACAAAAATCAAGAAGTGCCATGTCTAAATTAAAGTCTGCAGTCGTCTTCTGGGGAAAGTGATCAGAGAAATCTATTTTTCCTTCTCTCCATGACGTCTGCCTCTTAATCTTATTTGTAGTGTTAACCAATCTTTGTCTGACCCTCCGTGATTCTGCAACAATCGCGTTCATCCTTGCTATCAATTGTTTCATCTTGTAGATATCTTCAGTGAGCAATTCTTGCAAGTGACATATCTTCTCCTGAATTTTGCATCCCTGTTCATGGAAAGGAGTCATGTATTGTTTCTTATTGTTCACCAGCTCCACCTATTCCGTCAAAGACTCTTTTTCTTTAATAAACTCATCTATCTGAACTTTCAAGTCTTCAACCTATTGATTTGCTGTTGAATCTCTTGTTTCTAATTCACTGATGCGGGCATCAAAATAAATTCTTTCACCCTCCATGATCATCAGTTGTACTGTCAATGCCTCCTTCTTGGTGTCTAGATTCTGATAATCAGTCAGTAATCTGTCCTTTTCAACCACTATAGCATCGTGTTTCCTCTTCAATTCTATCCCCTCTCCTCATTGTTTTACTAAGTTATCTTTTAACTTCAAAATTTTCTCCTTATTGCGCTCAATATCGTTTAACAACTTATCGACGTTATCTGCACTTACTTGTGCAGCTGCTATGCTCACAGATGCTGTGAACTTAGGGTATTTATGATTTCCCTCCATGATAGTATTCTCTTGTACATTGACTATATCAGGTTGGGCGCCCATATTCAATCTCTTCTCCGACCTTCTAGTGATGGTTTTCCTCCTTGAATCAAAATTATTGTGTCCAATTTGGCCACTGTGTGTTGTTTGGACGGGGTAAAAGGTGTGATCCCAAGCTCTATGAATTGGAGGTGTTCTCTGGTAAGTGTAAGTCCTAACACCCCTGGTGAGTCTATATCCATGTCCTGTATACTTGGGATTTCACCTTGGGTTGCTTTTATTTCCACAACTTCCTTGGACTTGTCTTCTTCTTCTTTCTTCTTTTGTTGCTCAACTGCTTCCCTTTTCTCTCTTTCTCTTATTTCTTCTTCCACCTGTTTCTTTTCTTCCTCTTCTTTTCTTTGTTTATCTTCTTCTTCCTTTTGCAATCTCTCAGCCTCTTCCTTAAGCTTTTGTTCTTCCTCTGCCACTTGTAGCCTTACAAATTCTTCCTTTTGTAACCTTTTTGTTTCTGCTTTCTGCAATTCTTCAGCTTCCTCTCTTTGCTTCTGTAATTCTGCCTCTTTTGCAGTAGTGGTAGCATGATTGGGACAAACACTGCTTTTCCGAACAAATTATTTTTTCAGCTCATTCATGTTACTTGATCTTCTGTACACCTCCTCATCCTTCACAAAGTGATCCGTATATTCATAATGTACTCTTCATGATGCACAATGATAGACGACCTTCTTGTGGATGTCATTTCTCACGAAACTCTTCTCCCCAAAATGGAATGCTTCCAAATCCTTTATGAAAGCTTCAACACCTTTAACCTTGGTAAATTTGTAGGCCCCAATACAAAATGGTAATGGTGGGAAGGAGGCCTTCTTATGTTCATGCAGAAAACTGCCAATCCCATTAATGAAAACCTGACTCACAGCCTCCTTATGTATTACGAAGTCAGTTACATACTGAGGAATTAGGGATGGAGCTCTGGAACCCCCATACATTCTAACATAGGTTCCTTCAGGAGAGAAATAATAATATCCATACTCATTAATAACTTCCATATCATTGTTAGATAGGAAATTTGGTTTGTCATTGAAAATCAACCAATACAGAGGAATGATCAACTCTTCACAGATGTGCTTGTAGTGGCTTGCATATATGTGGGTCCATGTGATCTGATAGTCTACATAGATAGGAGACTCAGCTTGATTCCAGATACATCCCAATTTAGGGAATGGGTGCCTCACCAGTATGTAGTCTATGAGATATGAGGACATGTAGAACTTCGCTTTCTTCTGGGTTAATTTTCCCTGTGCTGCTGCTATTGTTGATGCTAGGATATCTTAGATGATGCAAGCCCAAACACAGTGCCGTGGAAGTCTATATGATATATCAGGGGTACCCAATTGAGCTTGTAGATTTTTCCATTTGATTTCTCGAAAATTCTGCTTAACTTCAAAGCTATAATTCTGAATGGGGTTCTTAAGCTTTGACTATCATACTCCCCACTTGTTTTCAGCCTTAGTTGTTTCCCTGTGATTATAATTTTTTGCACACTCGAAGTGGTCCATGTCTACACCCCTGATCCAGTCTTCGGTCATCATGAACTTGGGTGTTGGTAATTTATACGCTGCTGTTATGTGACCCAGATGGAAAGAGGCAAATCCTTCCCATTTTGTGTTTGAGATGATGCTTTCACTAACATCCACGTAAGGTAGGATCCATCCGATGACTTCTGAGCAAGGAGACAGTTATGGCCGTGTGGCTGCTTTGGTGAGGCCCGATTTATTAATGTTTTGGTATAACATCATCTCTTCTAGAGATGGCTCAGGTACATTCTGATCTTAGATCATCTGATACAATTCTCCCCACTTGTATTCTGTGGTGATTCTTGTTGCCACTTTGGTGTCGTCAAACATGGTTTCTATCATAGTGTCAGCTAGTGCTTCTACGTATGAATCTGATCCAGTTGTCTTGGACTTCCTCTTGACACTCCTTCTTTGCATTTCCAAATCCTGATGAAACATTGAATCTAAGTATAAGCAATTTTAAATTCCAAAAGGGATAGCAGTAAAAACATATGAAAACATCTTTGTTACTATTGTTCATAGGAAAATGAAGTTAACAAAAAATTACTTCCATGATATTGGATGTGTCTTGGTTATGTGCTATGCTTCAAAACAATACACTGGTGTGTAAAAGTCAATCGAAAGTTCATGAGAAAATACTTCAAAAGATGTGGTGGGGAATTAATTATTCGGTATGAATTCCTTCAGGGCTACTCAAAAAATATTTTAGGTCTTAATCCTGCTTTGAAAGTGCATACATAAACTCACGATGGATTTTGCCAAAGTTTGTCGGGTTAGAAAATCAGACAATCAACTTTCTAAGGATAACCACCACGGGAAAAATTTGCCATCGACAAGCGTCTACGCAGGAAGTACTGTGTGGGGTTTCAGATAAAATAAACGGCTTTGGCTGTGGATAACTAGAAAATCGCTGAGGCCGGGTTCCTTTCGTGGTCGTATTTAAATGATATGAGCAACTCGAGAAGAACTTGCACAGCCATCCCATTCTATTTTCTCGGAGAACGCCCAGTCTTGTGCGTTACACATAAAAGAAAAAAGTTTGCTTTGCAGGTCATTTTGGTTTTCTGAGTTGGTTTCATGGCGGCAAGAAGGCCATTGTGCTAAGCTGACAAACGAAGGAAAATTCCGCTATTCGCGGCATAATATCCCTATGTGGTTATTCCAACTGGAAACACTAAGAGGGATTTCGAGAGGGTGCCATCGACTGGTAGATATGGCCCGGGGTATTTTGTTGGACGAGGATAACCCTAACAACATTTGATTGAGACCACCACTTACTAAAAAGCAAACAGGGAGCAAAAACCCAACTACGCCCAACTGGAAAAATCCTTAGGGTTTGTCTACAAATTATATAAAACAAAGGAAAAACATACAAACCAATGGTAAATAAAAATCACGCAACGGAAAAATGCCAAATGAGAGTATGCCATAAACAAAAAGGCAGAAGTGGCCTACCTGCCAGTCGCAGAGTGGTTGTAGAAACAATTTCAACGGCGTTGAGCGTTAGGCATCCAGCGATTGGTGGAAACAGTTTCGTGAGAACGACGTTTTCCAAAATGCTTTACAAAATGTTTTTTCCCTTTATATAACATTTGGAAATCCTAGTAATAAATGCGAATGTGATAATGTTGGTGGGGCTCATTAATTTGTCAGGGAAGTTTTGTATCGCAACATAAATGTTTCGCCACTAACATGTTTCGATGTCACTCTACGAGTCGCTCCGAAACGCGTTGATGATCTTTTACATTCCACACCGATGTCAGCGTCTTTTGGTTTCCTCATGCTGAAATGTGTCGGATCTCTCTCTATTTTTCCGTGGCTCTTTTGGCTATACCTTAGGTTTTTGTGCCGAAAGGCATCAACGCTAACTCTTTATCTCTATCGATCGCTTCTTTTCACCATGTCATTAGAGGGTCTTATTCATCTCCAGCGAAATGCGTCGGAGGAACTTACAATCTTGTGCCGATTTGCTCTTTCGTTAGGGCTCTTTTTATTTCATGCCGATGCATTTCGATAGCCTTCTTACTTCCATGCCGAAATGCATCGGCGTAACTCATTGAGTTGCTCCGACGGGCGCTATTATAGGTCAAATATGCACTTCTCCGTCTGTGATCACATTGCCCTGTTGATCACACAAAAGGACACTTAGGATTGAAGATCTTGATTGACCTAGATGACTTGCTGCTAGAAGTACACTCTTAAGCTGAGATTAATGTAGTTTCTCCTGATTTTTACCTCATGTATGCCCCTCTCCCTATAGCATACCAGCGTACACCTTGGGAAAATACCCTACTTTGCTCAAGGACAACCAGCGTACATCTCCCAAAATGTTGTAAACGCATGTTGTAAAGCACAGAAGTTGCTTTCTGTACGCTACTCTTGTTGTATGAAACCCATGTACATCTTAAGATGAAATCAAAAAATATATTAATTTGACGAATTGGGATTAGTTGAAGTTGGTTTTGCAACTTCCCCAACCTCCCAATCCAACCACCTCTCGATCTAAACTGCCTACCTTGTCCCATAAATACAAGAAGGATCCATGTGAGGGGTTAGATACATAGAGTCATAAATGACTTAGAAATAATACTTGGAGTACTGTTACGCTGGAGGAATTCCCAAGTCAGAGTGAAGAGAAGGAGCCCAGGATCCGGTTGCAGAAACATCTCTACACGTCAGGTATATTGTACTGATTCATGTTTCTTTGACAATAAAAAGGTCGAAACACCCTTCCTGTCCCAAATTGAATGTCTACTAGATTGTATATTCATTTGGATTAATATCTTGCTATATTTGATGATCAAGTTGTTTGTTCTTTCATCATATTTATTATATCCAAGATATGCCGAGGAGGGTATCTTTTGTGTTGCAGGTTCGTCAAGTAGAAGATCAAGCGGAAGATCAAGCGAAAGACTAAGCAAAAGCTAGGACCATCCGTCGATAAGAGGTACTTCTTTCAATCTCGATCTCTTTCTTTTGCAGTAACTAAATGCAATAAAATCAATGTGTTTACTTGTCAACCCCGCCCAGTTGGTAGTGTCCATCTCCTCACTATAAGGTAGAAATCATGACAACAGACTGGAGACTCCGCTGGGGAGTAACTGTGTGTTTCACTGCTCTAGGAGACCTAGTTAGGTGTTCTTCTAGCCCATTTTTCAGTCTTTTTGATTGTCCAAGAGGCCTTGTAGGTCTGTGTTACTTGTCCTTTTTGCTTGATTAATTTCAGTTGACTGTTTGCAAAGCCTATTTGTGCCCTTCTAAGGCATGTACGTTGGTCTTCCCTACTTACAGTAGCGTTTGTTGCCTGATAAATGCCCCTGCTTGCACTGCACAATAGTGTACCTCTCCTAATGTATGCTGGTTTCTACACTGCACAGTAGTGTTTTTTCCTGTAACTTTCAGTTCTTTGTTAGGGTTTGATTTCTAGTTTGTTTGGGTTCACTTCCAGCCTATTGCTTTGCCTCCTTGACTGATCCCTGAGACTTCCATGTCTTTTTTGAGTCTTGTTTGCCTCTCTTGAGTCTTTTAGTTTGCCTTTGCTTGCTTGAGTACTTGTTTAAGTGTCTTTACTTCTTTCTAGCCCTTTTTGAAATTTGTGCACTATTCTCTTTTGGACATAGCTGTACACTCTGGCCCTAGCTGCTTGTTGTTGTCATACAAACATGTGTTATTATCGTTAGTTGTTTGTGGCAACGTTAGCATGCTTTCTCTTTGTCTTATCCTTTTCATTAGGGTTTGACCTTCAAGTTTGAGTCCTTAGGGTTGCTTTCAAAAGGTTTCTTGGTTTAGATGCTTCCTGATTGTTTTTCAGTTTAGTCCAAGTGAGTCAAAGCTTCCTAGTTAGTCTTCCTTCGAGTTCGTGTGCTTGGTAAGGTCACTTGTTGGTTTGATTGCTTACTCCTTTACTTGGCTTAGTGTTTTCTTAGGGTTTTGATGCTTATGAGAAGCCTGTTAGGTCTGCCTTTCCGTTATGAGCATTTCTTTTCCCTGTCTCTTTTACACTTTGTTTCCAAGTCTCAAGTTTTTCTTTTGCAAAAACTTGGTAAGTCAAGTCTTCCTCGGATCATTTGATTTGTTTGTTTTGAGACATATAGGTGTTAGTCTTACTCAAACTTTACATTTAGGTCTTACTTGCGCTTTTACAAGTTCTTTTTCTTTTACAATTATCGGAAAAAGCAAAAAAATTGTTTTAAGTAGCTTAGTACTAAGGTGTAGCATTGTTTTGAAGTAGCATAGTTTGCTTCGAAATTTTAAAAGAAAATACAAAAATATTTTGATTTAGGTTTGCTTATCTTTAGTTTTGGAAAACAATGAATGAGAAAGTTTAGTGAAAGTTGATTACTTTTATGCACTCTCATTTCAGTCACAACCACGCCACACACTCCACTACAACCTTTGAGTAAAGAACAACCATTTAAAAATAACACTTAATAAAATTTATTAGCAACTTTTTATTTTTTAGGGTTGTCACTACACCAACTAGCTTAGGCTAGGGTTTTGGATTAGAACACACTTAAACTATCCGGAATCAGTTTCATTACTCAACAATCGTAGTAAGACATTCTTTAGGTAAATTCATCTGTATCAAAATCTCTTGGGAAACTCCACTGAAACCGGAGCTAAGCACGAGTTCGTGTGAGACTAGAATTTCTGAGGATAACCCTTTACTTTCTTTTCGAGCATAAACCAGAGCTGTCTCGCGTACAGGGATCCTTTTGGATTTCGGGCTTTGTTACCCTGCCCATGTGTTATGACTAGGTTGACTACTATCCCCCCAATATATTTCGTATTGATGGTAGCCTTAGTATCAGACCTCTAGGACTCTACATATGTAGAGTGGGTGGTTATTCCCACTTCACCTCGGACAGACGTGGAAGGTAACCCTCTAGCAGTAATCCCGAGAAAGCGGTTTGGTGATTCAAGCGCTTGCACCCAGTGGACCTCCGCAAGATGCTACGTAACTGACCGTCGATACTCTGTTAGTCTGTTCTGGGCCCTAATCATCCCAGACTTGCTTCCGAGAGTATTTTCCATTGTTTGCCTAGTTTGATCCCTTAGGACATTTTTAGTGGTGTGCTCTTTGTGCCTCTTGTTTTATAGTTGGCCATAGAATTTTCTGGCCCATTGAGTCATAAACTATGGAAAGCATCCCGGTGAGCACCAATCAAGGGACCCCTATTCAAGGGGCTCCTTGTGCTTTCCCATTCATTGGGAACATTGGTACTTCCTTAATGGCTACCTTGAATCTTCCGGGATTCACTATAGGGCTACCGGTTTGGTTGTTTTCCACTCTGAACGCCTTGCATGCTCCTGATGCTTCTCAAGTAAGCACCTCACATCAAGAGCATCAGAACCCTATGCCTGCTTTTCCAGAAGCATCTTCTTCTCCTCCTTCTACCTCATGTGGTGAAAGTAGTAATACCAGTAACCATTAGTCTAAAAGGAATAGATGGAGGAAGAATAGGAAGAAGATGCCAAAGCAAGGGGGCAGCCACCCAGCCTCTTGAAGTCATGTTGGGGGCACCCACCCAAACTCTGGAGGCCATATTGGGGGAACACTTTTAGTCGTTGTAAATCATACTGAACCTCGGCACCCAACCTCTGAAGGTCATGTTGGGGGCACCTTCCCAACCTATGGTGGTCATGTTGGGAGAATTCGTTCAGTCAATGGAAATCATACTGAACCCACCCATCCAGCCTCTGAAGGTCATGTTGGGGGCACCTACCTAGCCTATGGAGGTCATGCTGGGAGCAAACTTTCAGTCACTGCAAATCAGACTGAAAGCATGTCTTCGACCACTGTTTCTCACATTTAGGACACATCATTGATCATTGCTGGTCATATTAATGACACGTCACCATTTCCTGTGAGTCATACTGGAAACATTAAATCGTCCACTGCAAGTCATGCTGAAAATGTTGACATTGTTGACAAACCTAATAAACAGAAGCTTAAGTTCCCTTGTAATTTTTGTGAGGGAGACCACCTGACCTATTTGTGCCCTGTACTTCCAGAAGTGCAAAGAGTGCAGTCCTTAGTTCAAAAGTCTTATGCTTCTGAGCAACCAACCACTGCAAGTCATGCTAGGGGCAAGCTGTCAGCCAATGCTAGTCATGCTGAGAGTACTCTTGTTGTAAAGGAGTCTAAGCTTATAGGACAGAAGCCAAAGTTACCTTGTAAACTTTGTAAGGGAGATCACCTTACTCACCTGTGCTCTGCTATTCCAGAGGTGCGGAGAGTGGGGTCCATGTCTGAAGGATCCTCTGCTCCTGAACTGTTTATAGATTCCCAACAGACTGATCAACCTTTGGTTGATGAAGTGGTTGAACTAATGCAATCTCTGGTCAACCCCACTCTTTCTTCGGAGAGTGAAGTGATCGAATCGATGCAATCTTCGACCGATCCCATCAGTCCTTCAGAGATTGATGAACTTGTCCCTGAAGTCTTCTGCATTACCAATTCTGATGTTTCTGAAATGGGGGGCACTGCATCTGTGCCAAGTGAACCCCTACCAAGCTCTAGGATCATTTCCTTTGATTGGAATAGTCTAACTGGGCCTCTTCTGATAAAGGTTGATATCGGCAACCATGTTGTTCATCAATGTATTGTAGATGAAGGAGCCTCTGTTAGTATCTTATCCCCTTATGCTTGGAGAGATATAGGTTTTCCTAAACTTGTTCCAGCTGTTAATTGGTTGTTGACTTTTGATAAAAGACCTAGTGAACCATTGGGATTCCTCCCTCAAGTACCCGTTACCTTGGGTGGAAAAACAGTCTTAGTTGATTTTATGGTTTTAAAGGACCCTATGGATTTTGATATGATCCCCGGGTGTGATTATGTATATGCTATGCAGGCTGTGGTGTCTATGCTCTTTCGTGTGATGCATTTTCCTCACAATGAAAGCATTGTCACTATCGATCAGCTTACATTTGTTGATCCCTCTTATTACCCAACTATAGACCAAGTATATCCCTCGCAAGTAGGCACTACCATGTCACAATCAAATATTGTGGCATATTGTTCCTTGAGTCCAATTGCTACTGAGAAGAAGCCTCTGAATTTATGCTTACCTTCTTGGGATTGGGTCTCGACAATTGACCAGGTGATGACTCCATCTGAATGTTTGGATATGTGTTCCATTTGGGATGATATACTTCCATCTGATGAATTTTTCCTAGAGTCTATATTGCAGGCTGCCATTCATTTGGACATTAATCCACTTACGAGCATTTTTCCACCTTCACTTCGAGCTCGTTAAAAGCATTAAGGAAGTTACGAGCATTCTTCCACCTTCACTTCGAGCTCGTTAAAAACAGTAAGGAGGCTATGAGCATTTCTTTCATATTCACTTCGAGCTCGTTAAAAACAGTAAGGAAGTTATGAGCATTTTTCTGTACCTCCTTTGAGCTCGTTAAATACAATAAGGAGGTCACGAGTTTACTTTTTCGGGCTCATTAAAACTTTATGAAAAAAGATCTTTATAGAGTTCTTTCACTCTCTTGTTTGACTCTTTAAATATGACAAGATTGCCGAATATAGTTGTCTTTTTAGACTCGTTAAAGGATTTGAAGCGACATCCGCTTAAGTATAAGTTTAACCCTTTTCCGGACCTTTGTGGATTACTTACGAAAAAGGAATACTCTAGTCATACATGGCTAGAAGAGTTCTCCTCTCATTGTTTTATACTTTTACGGGGGAGGGGACTAACTGTACGAAAAAGGACTTTTGGAGCCTCTCTTTAGGGTTTTCAGGCTCTCTAAACATAAAAAAACCAAGCAAGCATTCACCTACTCAGGCTCGATGTGAAATCACGAGAAGGTATATAGAGGATTGTTTAAGTTTTTCAGACTCTATAAACAGGAAAACATCGGCGAGCATTAACCTACTTGGGCTCGATATTAAAATCCACGAGTAGGTGTATGGAGTTATTGTTTAAGTTTTTCAGACTCCTTAAAATTGAAAACACTGGCGAGCAAGAACAGATCTCGGCTTGATATTAAAATCCAGAGATCGGTGTTATAGAGTATTCATCTATCTCTTCTTCAAACTCTGTAAAAAATGAAGAAGGTCCTGAGTCTTCCTCCCATGGGCTCGTTAAACTTATTACATGGTTGGACTTATTGAGTTTTCTATCTTTCTTGGACTCATTAAAACAACAAGAAGGCCATTCTTTTACCAAAAAGAATAAGGGATAAGAAGGGTATATCACATCTTTTTCAGTTTCAAAGGCAATTTCAATCAGTCATATCCTTGAACACAGCACCTACTTAAGTCTTTCATGTCAGTTGGGTTTGAGTTTTTGCCCTTAGGGTGAACCTGATCTCCGAGTTGTTAACTCCCCCGGTTGGTTATTCTTACAACCATATGGAGGGTCTGTTATGTCTCCTACATCGCAAACTTATATCATTTTCCCTTTCATGTTGAAAACTGCTTAAGTCACTTTGTGTCATGCTCACTGTTCAAGAATACAGCCTGTGTCGGCCATTCTGCAGTTTACCTTGACTTCATGTGTTGGCCATCCTGGTGTCAGTTTGTTTCATCTTGTTACTCGTCCTACTCCACATCAGTTCATACCTGTGAGTGTTCCTCGTGTTGGATGATGGAGGATGCATTAATGCCTCCCTTCCAGCGAACTTCTTCCGATCAACTTCAGCTCATTATGCTCTGGGAACGAAGTTTAGAGTTTCGGTTAGTACATTGGGGATTGCAGTCATTAGTGGCAGTTTCCCTCGCTGTTGAATAATGAGAATACATCAATGTCTCTTATTCGATAGGTTCCTCAAGTGTTCGAATTCAAGTCCTCTTATTCACACTTGTTGGATCATACTAGGTACCTTGGGCCCCATTATCATTATCGATGGAAGCCCTCACGTTTGTTAACGGTATACATTTATGACCGGTAATCAAACGATTACCCCCATGTTCGACTTCAGCTCATTTATTCGCTCGGATAGGGTTTGTACCTTGGGTTGTTTGGATGAAGACCTTGAGACTCTGATAGCATTACTCTATTTATGTTATCACCCAAGCTGCGCAAGACTGAGCCTCACTCATTTTGGCTCTTCATGAGACATAGATGCAGTTTGTTGTTATGGCTATGATCTCTCATTTTGACATGGATCCACGCTTGTATTTCAGTGGCCATGCTATATATACATCTCCTAGTTATGTATCAGAGATCATGTTGTATCATGTTACACATCTATATGATGTCAAGATTGTAATTGCTCGCTGACCTTGATCGTTGCTTCAGGTGTTTTTGTGACTTGGTTCTGCAGTTTCTTGCTCCTCCTTTGACTTGGAATTATAATGTATTTCGGCCATCATTTCCCTCTGAACTCACACATTAGGGGGCATCTGTTATAGGTCAAATCTGCACTTCTCCATCCGTGATCACATTGCCCTATTGATCACATAAAAGGACACTTAGGATTGAAGAGCTTGATTGACCTAGATGACTTGCTGCTAGAAGTACACTCTTCAGCTGAGATTAATGCAGTTTCTCCTCATTTTTACCTCATGTACGCCCCTCTCCCTATAGCAGACCAATGTACACCTTGGGAAAATACCCTACTTTGCTCAAGGACAACTAGCATACATCTCCCAAAATGTTGTACACGCATGTTGTAAAACACAAAAGTTGCTTTCTGTATGCTACTCTTGTTGTATGAAACCCGCGTACATCTTAAGATGAAATCAAAAAATATATTAATTTGACGAATTGGGATTAGTTGAAGTTGGTTCTGCAACTTCCCCAACCTCCCAATCCAACCTCCTCTCGATCTAAATTGCCTACCTTGCCCCATAAATACAAGGAGGATCCATGAGAGGGGTTAGAGACATAGAGTCATAAATGACTTTAAAAGAATACTTGGAGTACTGTTACGTTGGAGGAATTCCCAAGTCAGAGTGAAGAGCAGGAGCCCAAGATCCGGTTGTAGAAACATCTCTACACGTCAGGTATAATGTACTGATTCATGTTTCTTTGACAATAAAAAGGTCGAAACACCCTTCGTGTCCCAAATTGAATGTCTACTAGATTGTATATTCATTTGGATTAATATCTTGCTATATTTGATGATCAAGTTGTTTGTTCTTTCATCATATTTATTATATCCAAGATACATTGAGGAAGGTATCTTTTGTGTTGCAGGTTCGTCAAGCAGAAGATCAAGCGAGAGATCAAGCGAAAGACCAAGTGAAAGCTAGGACCAGCCGTCGATAAGAGGTACTTCTCTCAATCTCGATCTCTTTCTTTTGTAGTAACTAAATGCAATATAATCAATGTGTTTACTTGTCAACCCCGCCCAGTTGGTAGTGTCCATCTCCTCACTATAGGGTAGAAATCCTGAACAGCAGGCGCCAATTCGAGAAAAAATCTAAGTATGAATCTTCCAAATGCTCTGACTGTTTCAGTGTAACACAGCCATTTGCTCCGAAATAGGGATTTCATTAAAGAAACCAATTTTTTATGTGACCGTTTCGGCGCGACTCATCGAGTTGCGCCGACCGTTTCAGCGAGAAAAGTCGAGTTATACTTGCCAAGAAAAAGCTCGCTTTCTTTATTTGATTCTCAGGAAAACTTCTAAGTGACAAAGGTGAACTTCTCTAGGATCAGCTAAACTCTAAGTTTACTAAAAACATAAAAGAAGGGGCCCTACAATTTTAAGAAAATTTTGGGGATTAGGTTGCAATAACAACAAGACCATCTGCCTTTGATGAGTTTGAGGTCCCCTTGGGAAAGGGTGGACCCTTTGTTGGCTAAAGTGTCAACCCTAACATTATTAGACCTTAGAACATGAAAGTAGGATATGTTTTCAAAGGATGAGGATGTGGATCTCACCCTTCTTAGCAATTTCCCTAGGGGTGATGAATTCCCCTCGATTCCTGCTTGCATGAATTGGATTATCATCAAGGAATCCTTAAAACTTTTATCCTTTCAATTCTTTTATCTTTAAGAATTCTCAATCCCATATGTAAAGCTAGTGCTTCTGCCATGTTATTGGTTTCCTTTCCTAATTCCTAGACAAAACATTGTTCTTCTTGTCCTTTAAAATCATAAATGACCCCTGCACCTACCACCCCTTGAAATAATTTTATTAATGTTTTTTTAACAAATTAAATTATATATATGTAAGTTCCTTCCTATATATATTTACGTTCCTTTCTTTGTTTGTACACTTACCTAGCTTGCACGTGTGTTTCATATATGGGTGTGAGAATTATATAGTTATCCACATCAACATCGTTCTTATGTGTAGATAAGTTATCTAGCTTTAATTTTGAAAAATGATCTATTAATGAAAGAGAAAGGTGATCATATTCTTAAACGCAATGAATTGTAGATTTAATAAACTATAAACATAATTAGAACAAAATCTTAAGTAGATTTTTTCCATAAACATTTTGTTTAAATAATTAAATTGTAATATATATATATATATTCTTAAAGAAAAACCTACCAAAGCTACGGTGGTTGTGCCATATTCCTACCAATATATTGGTGAATCAAATATTTATGGTTGTGCCATATTCCTACCAATATATTGGTGAATCACAATTTATTTTAATGAGATAACCTTGGTTTAGTGTCTTGTAGTAATGATGCATGGTATAAGATATTAATGATTTACTCCTTTTTTATGTTCAGAAGTTTTATTCGATTACACAATATTCCATCCTAAACTATTGGTCTAACAAAAAAGCATGTGGAGTCTAGTCAACTTTATCATTCAAGGATAAAATAGTACTCCAACTATAGAAAAGATTCGTTGATGGGTCAAACTTTATGAATTAAATTATAGAAAAGATTAAGGATCTTGGAAGCCGTGTGAGGTGCTTTTGGGACAACTACCCAAAGGGAATCTTTGATCTTAAGTCCACTTGGAGTGCACGGCTTTACTATTTGAGAGAATGGGACAAGTTCCATTAGGAAGTTGAATGGATGGGGACCCTATGAGGATTGGAACTTTGACATAAATCTTTTTTATATATTAGATTAAATTTATTATTGATATATTTTGTTGAAAATTAAATCATCGTAATAGGTTGATAGGCAACCATGTCCCTTAAACTTTAAACCTAAAACCTATGTTCTATGTTATTAAACTTTTTAAAGTTAGTTTTGTGTGTAATGTTTATATATATATAAGCTATTGTAATGTGTACTACTAGGGTTTGATCCACTTGGAGAAGGCAAGCATGAAGAACAACCACACATTGTGAAGGGATTTGTGATAATATTGACGCTGGAAAGTGATTTGTCTTATAAAGTCCATTGCATGTATGTTGAGCCTTGGACCTTTGAAGAATAGAAAGTTGGGAGAGGTCTATAATAGTATTTCAATGGGAGAAGATGATAAATCAATCCAATGGAGCTAGGAGTAGGGGATACCAGCTTAATTTTTTGATCTTCATTGGGAATTAGTGTTAAATTTGATTTGAGAAGAGGGCATTGCATGCATTCATAGTTAAGATGGTCATGGAAACCCTTGTGATCATGCTACACTCATCCAAAATAAGAGATCTACTGGAATGTTGGGAAAAAACAAATCTAGTTTGCAAGAGTAATGGATCTTGGCAAGCAAAATATGTATCATGGAGTGGATTAAGGATAACTAGGGTTTTGAACCAGAAGTTCATTTTTTTGAAAGGGGTTTGTATTCTCAAGAGAAGAAGAGAAGAATAGGGCTCTAAAAGAAGCTTGGCCTTAGTTCCATGAAAGAGAAAGTTTTTTCTTGTCCCCTGGATGCTTGAATTTATTCAGAGAATAACTTCCATCTCTTCCACCTTGGTCTGAGTATGACTCCCAAATTTTTTAGTGTACTTATAGGATAATAAGGTTTTTTTCAGATTGGGAACATACTAGGAGAGTTAATTTGCTATGATTGTAACAAAGATGACAAAGGCCTACTCTATTTCACTCAAATTTGTGTAAAGTTAGATATGACTAAAGGTTTCTTGACAAAATTTTGCTAGAGTGGGAAGGATCCCAATAGAATCAATAACTACATTATGAGAGAACTCGATTCTATTTTTGTTTATGCAATATGCCATGCTATCTAATGGTTACTTGCTTGAAGTTCAATAATGGCATAGACTAACTCTTGGTTTTTAGGGAGAGTGCCAACCCCAAGTGGAGCCTTAGGCTTCCCTGGCCAATTTATAACCTGTTAAAATAATGAGAAGAAGACATTTGACAAGGGATAGATATGAGACTACCCAACCCCAACTTGTGGTCTTGATCTTGTATACCCCTATTGAGGAACACAAACTCAAAATCCCTGTAAAGGTTCACCCCATGAAAGCTCTGAAGCAATTTTGAAGATAATTGAGTACTTTTTGGATCAATGAAAGTGAAATGTTGTTATTACCTATATTAAGATTTGAGTTTCTCAAGAAGTGACATGTTTATCTCTTATGAATCAGTGTACTCCCACAAAGAGGCTATTAAATAGTCAAGTTATCATAACTGTTAAATCATGTCAAATTATCATATACCATAAAGTGCAACACAACATCCCACCACTTAATATATAGTAAAGGCATGACACATCAAAATTGTATAGAAGCATATACCCTTTAACATGACTCTTATAGAAGTGGCATTATAAATAAAGAGTGTCCTTATTAACATGCACCCTAAAAAATGAGTGTAAAAATGATATGTTTCTTGGCTAAGTACTAGAACTTTTCGTTGAAAGTAGGGTTTGAATTTTTATAGGAAGAGGGATTCAATTTTAGCTTAAGTTACTATATGATATTGTTTAGGTGTATTCTTTATCAACACACTTTATCAATACATCATCTTTTCTCCTCTCACGGTGTAGAGAATCTCCTTGTAGGCTTCATAGAGATTTTTCAGAGACAACATTAAAAGTATTTATTGCCATAGTTATTAGTGATCAAGATTATGTGGGGAACAAAATGAAAGAACAAAAAATTACAAAAAATCAAGTATGCTAAGACACCATATGAAATGAAAACCAAATGCTATTAATATTTTAATAGTGAAAAACATTGCAATGTGAATACAAATAAAAGTGGCTAGAATTGTGGTAAATTCTCTTTGAGACAATATGTGATGGTTATGCTCATTCAAAAAATCCCATAGCAAGAAGATGAAACCATTTTTGATAATAATGCCAAAAACCTAGAAAGGAAAATGGCCTAAGATAATTAAAAAAATCATAACCCTAGGGGCCAATGTGCACAAAGAAGGTGGGCCCTAAGAAGCCTAGTTGGAATGTCAAATTCTCATGGCCATGAATTTTGCATAAAAACTACATTTGGGAGTTCTTTGTATCATTACAAATATTATTCCAAGTTGTGCAAGTTTAGTAGTCAAGATCCTTGAATGGTGAAATTGCCAAAAATGCATGAGAAGGGCCCAAAAAATGCATCAAAGTTGAGGATGATTTATTAGACAATGGAAAACTTAGATGACCATTTGGATCATTCATTCCCCCTTTGGAAGCAATGATACTCATATCATTAAGATCTTGTAGAAAATGTGGAAACTTATGTGGAATTTGATTCATAGTGAAGCACTTATCCTAGTTAAGAAGTTGCCTATGTTGACCACCTAAAATAAATTTATATTATGTTTACAAGTGCTTTCCACTTAGTTTCTATGATCCATCCATTGTATCAAATTCAATTTAGTTTGATTTGAGCTCTCTAGTGGCCAAGTGCTCTACTACCTCCAAGTGTCCAACGTAGGAAAAAAGTATGGATGAATAAGCTTTACATTAAAGATGGTCTAATTTAAGGAATGCTGCATGATTCAATTGAAATGCATTTTTATTCACAAGTAAGTTTGGTGATGGTGTAAGGTCCATATTATATGTATGACAACCTTTCCATAAAGGATTTTGAGTATTTTTTTTGCAAATTAAAACATTCCTTATCACAAACTTGTAACATGTGTGAAATTGGATATTGGTGTGTTATTGCTTGTAATTGGCATTATGTTTTTTTTTATAGAATATCATAAACTTTTTATTGAATGTATCGAATGCTTTTAATAAATTTAATTGCTTTGTTTTTATTCTTTTAAGTGTGGATGACTTTTCTCACCATGGTGATGCAATCAACATTACTCTATATATATATTGGGACCAATGCTTAAAGCCCACAGAATAAATGAGCATAACTATATAAATTGAGAATAATGAACATAACATGGTTTTTTATTCATTAATTTCTTTTCTAAAAAATCTAATTTTAATAAATTTAGAAAATTTAATTTTAATAAATTTAAATGTTGAGGGTTATATATATAATATAAGTCTATTGAATGTAGCTTGGGTGATTGGGAGGAATGATTGTTACCGTCCTCACCTAGATTCAATTCTTATAAGTGACAAGATGCTCTTGTTGAACTCTTATGTAATGATTAAGTGGATTATGTAATTTGACCATATCTTGATTCTCCAAAATAGTAAATATTGACATATTTCCAAATAAAAAATATATATAATTTTATTTCATTAAATACAAACTTATTAACACACTTGTTGATGCAATTTAGTTGTACCATATTCCTACCAATGCACTTTAGTTGTGCCATATTCCTACCAATGTATTGGTACATCACATATTTATTTTAATGAGACAACCTTTACTTAGTTTCGTGTAGTAATGATGCATGGTATAAGATATTAATGATTTGCTCTTTTTATTTGCAAATGTTTTAATCGAATACAATATATTACATCCTAAACTATTGGTCCAAATGAAAAGATTGTGGAGTCAATTTTATCAATCAATTATAGATAAGATCCCAATCATAACAATTGGTTGATAGGACAAAGTGGTTAATAGGTCAAACTTTATGAATTCAATTATTGAGAAAGATTACTCAAAGGATCTTGGAAGGCATGAAATTCGTGTGAGGCGCTTTTGGTGACAACTACCCAAAGAGAATATTTTCTTAAGTCCACTTGAGTGCACGGTTTTACTACTTGAGAGATTGGGATAAGATACATTAGGAAGTTGAGTGGATATCGAAGCTAGGAGGCTTGGAATTTTGACATCCGAAGAATATATATATATATATATATATATATATAATTAATTTAGAAATATGATTAATTTAATGAAATTCAATATTGATAGATCTGATTGAAAGCTGAATTATCTTTAAAAAATAGATTGATAGGCTACAATGCTTATATTATATATATATATATAAATTTAGAAATATGATTAATATAATTAAATTCAATATTGATAGATCTTGTTGAAAGATGAATGATCTTAAAAAAAATAGATTGATAGAGAATAGTGCTTATTAAACTCTAACCTTAAATCCTATGTTATTAACCTTTTTACTATTTATAAGTTAGTTTTGTGAGTAATTGTTTAAGAGAAGGTATGCATGAAGAACAACCCCATATTGTGAAGGGCTTTATCACAATATTGATGCCTGAAAATGATCTTTCCTATGAAGTCATCTATGTGTATCTATGTGTGTGTTGAGCACTGTACTTTTTATAAATAGGAAAACACAAGAGGTTTGCATTAGTATCTTAATGGGAGAAGATGAGAAATCAATCCAATGGAGTTGTGACTAGGGGACATCAACCTAAGTTTTCATCCTCATTAGGAGTTAGTATATTAGATTTGATCTCAAAAGAGGGCTCTCTCATGCATTCACAGTTAAGATGGTCTTGGAAACCCTTGTGATCATGATACACTCATCTGGAATAAAATATCTAGTGGAAGGTTGGGCAAACAAAGCTCTGAATTGTAGTATTAGTGATCTTTGGCAAGTAGAAGATGCACTAATGGAGTGGATTAAGTATAGTTGGGGTTGTGACCTTGAAGTTCATTTTTTTTAAAGGGGCTTGTATTCTCAAGAGAAGAAGAGAAGTAGAAGGCTCTAAAAGAAGGGCCTTGGTTCCATGGAAGAGAAAGATTTTGTGTCATCCCTTGGATGCCTAAATTTATTCTGAGAACAAATTGCATCTCTTCCACCTCGGTCTAGGTAAGGCTCCCAAATTTTTATTGTACTTCTATGAGGATAGCATTTTAGTAAGAATGGGAACATACTAGGAGAGTTCATTTGTTATGATTGCAACAAAGATGAAGAGGGCTCGTTTCCTTTCACGCGAACTTGTATAAAGTTAGATATGAATAAAAGGCTTCTTGACAAGTTTTGGATAGTGGGAATGCTCCTAGTGGAATCAAGAACTACATTATGAGCACCCTACATCCCATTTTTGGTTTTATAATATGCCAAGGTTATTAATGGCTACTTGCTTGAAGTTCAATGAAGGTATATGCCAACTCTTGGTTGTCAAGGAAAAGTGCCAGCCCCAAGTGGAGCCTCAGGTCGGGAAAAGCCAAAAACAATGAAGATTTGCTAAAACCGGCCAAGCCAAGCCAAGTGAGCTCACCTGCTCACCTCTAAGACACACTACAATGGAGTATGCCAAACCTTTTATAGGCTTCATTACATGCAACACCTTGAGCCAATACCATGGGCCACCAAATACCATTTGCTTTGACCTAAGCCAAAATTAGCTCATTGACTCATTCACCCAATCAAGATTAACCTAACACTTGGTTGGTTTCTAGCCCATTAAAATAAAGAGAAAAAGACAATCCACAAGACCACCTCCCCCCGCACAACTTGTAGCCTTGGTCTTTCATGTTCATCACTTAAGCGTTTGGAGCCATCTTGCTCAGTTTTATTTTATTTGAAGAAGATTTCATGCTATTTCCCCCAAGGTCGAACTAGTGATTTTTGCTGCTATTTGGGAGAAGGTTAGAATAGAATTAATAATTGATTAATGGTTCACATGAGACCTAAATAATTTCCCTCAGACATCCCCTACGAGTGAGTTTGGAGGCGTTTGGAGAGTCATTTTCAGTACTTACCCTGGGGGGATTTTAAACAAGTTTGAAGAAGTATTTTGATGGTCATAAATCATCCATGAACATCATAATCAAGTACAAATATCATTCATACACCTTCACTGAATATTTAGAGGCATTTGGAGCCAATTGGAGACCTAGAGACCAATACTAGTCAAAGGGAAATTACTAGTAAAGTTCCCTACATTGGCCAAAAATGAAAGAGGAATTGTAGAAGTATTTTAAAGTTCCAAAAGAATACATTAAACACATATTTATGTTCTAAAATCATCCATATACCTTCTCATAATATTTGGGAGCATTTGGGGCAAATTGGAGACCTAGGTATCAAAACTAGTCAAAGGTCGAATTTGGGGAAAAAGTGAAAAATTGGTCCTTTTAATAAAATTTTTAAAAAGGGTCATTACAGTGGTATCAGAGCATGATCTTGGCACCTGATGTGGTCTGATATTCATGAGGAAAAGAAGTCAGGGACCACCATTATATATTGAAACCAAAAGTGTTTTTGTTGAAGAGAAAAAAGTGAGGAAAATAAGCCAATGGGTGAGCATATTTTCTCAAGCACAGGACCCCATAATAGAGCAAATGAATTTCAGAGAACACTAGGCCCTACTGTACCAAAATTTCTTGAGTCGAAATATGTGGAAGAAATTCATCTCGAATGGAAAAATTTGAGTGAAAGTTTTAGAAACACTATACCATTTTATCAATACCTCGTTATCAAAAACAAGCTCAAGAAGAAGGAAGGTAATAAGAATCCATTTCAAAATAGAGATTCCAAAGATATTGATCCTAAGGAAAACAAGGGGCAAAATGCATCATCTTGCTTGAAGGAGCAAAAGGAAGAGACATCACAAGCGCAGGAAGAAGATTCTATTGAAAATATGGAAGATCATTTCGAGACATCTTCTACCTTAGACATGAACCAAAGAGCATCTATTGATGGATGCTTGAACTCTGAAGAAGTACGTACTGATGGGTTCTCACACCTCTATGTTGGTGACATAGAGATCACTTTTGAAAGTGTTGCTACAAGCCAAACTTCCATTAAACATGAAAATGAAGACCTTGTAGCAGTTGAAGAAGAATCAAGAACAACTTCCCCATTACCACTTGAGCTTCATGATGTTGGTCCAAGCAAGAAAGAAGAAGATGAGGAGGTTCATTTGTAAGAGCCTCATTTTATTTAAGGGTCCTTAAAGATGAATGAATAGAAGATCCAAGAATCCCTCAACATTCTCCATGACACTCAAGCATTGGTGTCAAATTCTTGTTGGAGAGCTACTTCATTGGAGGAAACATCCTTCCTTGAAGACATGGAGAAGATTCAAAGAGCAATGAGCCACATCAAAGGTAATTTCATGTCTTTGCTTTTTGATAGAAACCATTTGTTTGAGCTTAATGAATTGTTACATGATGCATACTTGAAGAATAATGAGGAAAATCATAAGCTCACAATTCAAAATGAGCAACTTCCTGAAAAGTTGCAAGATACTTGTTTTTCCTCCTATGTTTCAAATTTTCAAATGATAGATTGTTTTGAGGATTATCATGACATGGTGGATCATGAGAAATGTCGAAATTTGAATGTGATTGATGTGTTTGAATATGAACTTGAAGAGATCCAAACACTTGATGTGGTGGAAGAGGAACTTGAATTGTCTCTTGATGAAGATTATGCAATTTTTAAAGAAGAGCATGATTCCTCTACATTGGAACCAATATATGACAAAGGTTTCACACTTTTGAAGGAGCTGGATGATACTACCCATATGGATCCTTCCGATGATGAAATTTCTGCACTTTTTGATCATTTGGGTGAGTTAGTTCATTCTCCTATATCCTACAATTACATGTTTTGCAGTATAGATAGTCTCAATGAAGTATGGGTGAAAGGGTTCTTTTTTATGGTGCCACATGAGGAGTATGGAACTCCAAGATTTAATTTTTATGATGACATGGTTGGAGCACATTATTATTCACATTTGCAGCAGCATCCTTTGTTACTTTATGATGATACACATCTACCCGGATGCACCTATGATATGCATTTGAGTCACTTGAAGACTCATGGTTTTTCTTGCTCAACACTTGATTCATTTGATGTTGGAGGAACTTCATCCAACACTTGGGTGAATAGATTTACGATTGGAGAACATTTTTGTTGGTATCCACATACTTTGTTATATCTTTATGATTCTCACATTCGGGGATGTATGGGTGAGACTTCTTTGAGTCATTTGAAGTCTCCTTTTTTTTTTTTTTTTAATCTCTGCTCATTATTTGGTTCAGATTTTAGTGGAGATTCTTCATTCACTTCTTGGATTAAAGAATACATGGCTGAATATTTTGATGCATATCAAATCCTTTTGGAGCAGCATTATAGGACATGGATCCTTACCTATGTCATTGGAGCAGACTTGATTTGTCACTTGAAGCTTGTATGCACTTGGAAAATGGTGGTCTACTTGCTTGGAGATATAAGCACTTTCACGATTCTTTGATGAAGCACCTCCTTGATGTACATTTTCATTATGTTATGTACTTTGATGATACATATTTTGTACTCATGATTTTTGGAAGAATGCCTACAAGAAAATGGGATCCAAGAATCCTCTTATCTGATGGTATGGGTTGGAGAGCACTCCTAATTGTTGGGGTGCAGTACAAGCAATGGGACGCTGGAATAATTTGTGTCTCATTGGTTTCAATTTTTTTAGGGAAACAAGCAGTATGGGAGATGGCTTTCTCACTTAATAAAGTGATTTTTATCAGAGTAGTGCAGCAACAAGCATGGTGGTTCCTCTCTAAAATATTCTTGGAATCTCAAAGACTCAAGGTTGGGCAATTCAATGGCAACTTCAAAGAATTATACAGAAAACAGGTTCTTCAACACCCATGTTTGAAATTGCTTGAGGACAAGCAATATTGGGAAGGGAGGATTTGTCATGTCCCAAACTGGAATTGGGTCACAATGGCCTAAGCACATTGGACATATTAATTAGAGTTTGTCAAATTGATGCTAAGGGTCAAATAATTGCCAAGGAGGAAAATTACTAGTTTCCTAGGTTTGGGGTGGAAGCTTTGGGATTTGAAATAAGGGGAATAATAAATGATGTTTCACCATTAGAATGGCATAAATATTTAATAAAGGAGCTAAATAAATATATACAAGTGAAAATCAAGTGGCATTTGATCATGAAGACACATGGAGGAAGGGGGACCGACATATGGCTAGATTTCCCCACTACACTTGGCATCATTCTCTCACCAATTCGAATTCAAGGTGAATGGTAAAATACTTGGGGGAGTTCAAAAGGTATTATTCATTGCATGACTCATCCAAGGTCGAAATGTAGAGAAAAAGTAACCCCCATGGAAGAGGAATAGGTAATTTGGATCTAGTGAGACACTTGGGCTAGATTCCCTAGCTCTATGACAATAATGATGAAGATGCTATGACACCTATGAGACAAATCAGACCTGAAGGCTGACATATGACATATATGAAATGTCAGGTCTAAAAATAGCCTCCAAGAGGGCATTCAAGGGAGTTAGGGAAACTAAGATGCTTCCACATGTGATTTGGTGGAAGTGGGAGACTAGGAATTGCTATACAAGTGGCGTTCTTTGGAATCTCTTCCCAACTTGAATTGGCATGAGTCTCTTAAAAGGAATTTGACCCATGGAGAACATTAGAAGTTTATAAATGTCAATAACAATGAATGAAACCATATTTTTATCATTTTATAAATTTGCAATTGCATTTGTGAAGAGGGAGAGCTCGTGGATGACTAGTTTCTTGCCTTAGCCAATTTCGAGGGTGAAAGATTCCCATCCAAGTTGGTAATTGGAAAGGCCATTCAAAACTTTAATTTGGAGATTTGATGGAGTGTTTATTTGTAGGTGTAAGCTACAAGGCAGCTCATGCTTTCTTCTAGTGCAGCACACTCTCCTAACCATTTCTAGTTTTGATGGCATATTCTTGACCCTTGAGGGAGGGAGTTTTTGGTGAGCTCTTGTACTCTTTGGGAGAGCTTATAATGATATATTTCTATTGTAATATGATTAATATACTATTTTATTCATCTCCATAAATTTTCAGGTGGAAATACCAAGTGGTTATATGTAAAATGTATTATTAATGAGAAAACAGTGACCATTCTCCCACTAAATTGATGCATCCAATGTATTGATGATGATTTCGAATGGAAGAATATTTATATGATAGCCACATACTTTGTTATATCTTTATGATTCTCACATTCAGGGATGTATGGGTGAGACTTCTTTGAGTCATTTGAAGTCTCCTTTTTTTTTTCCTGCTCATTCTTTGGTTCAGATTTTAGTGGAGATTCTTCATTCACTTCTTGGATTAAAGAATACATGGCTGAATATTTTGATGCATATCACATCTTTTTGGAGCAGCATTATAGGACATGGGATACTCACCTATGTCATTGGATCATATTTGATTTGTCACTTGAAGATTTTATGCACTTGGAAAATGGTGGTCTACTTGCTTGGAGATATAAGCACTTTCATGATTCTTTGATGAAGCACCTCCTTGATGTACATTTTCATTGTGTCATTATGTACTTTGATGATATATATTTTGTACTTGTGATTTTTGGAAGAATGCATACAAGAAAATGGGATCCAAGAATACTCTTATCTGATGGCATGGGTTGGAGAGCACTCCTAATTGTTGGGGTGCAGTACAAGCAATGAGACCCTGCAATAATTTTTGTCTCATTGGTTTCAAATTTTTTGGGGAAACAAGCAGCATGGGAGATGGATTTCTCACTTAATAAAATTATTTTTATCAGAGTAGTGCAACAGCAAGCATGGTGGTTCCTCTCCAAAATCTTCTTGGAATCTCAAAGACTCAAGGTTGGGCAATTCAATGGCAACTTCAAAGAATTATACAGAAAACAGGTTCTTCAACACCCATGTTTGAAATTGCTTGAGGACAAGAAATATTGGGAAGAGAGGATTTGTCATGTTCCAAATTGGAATTGGGTCACAATGGCCTAAGCACATTGGACATATTCATTAGAGTTTGTCAAATTGATGCTAAGGGTCAAATAATTGCCAAGGAGGAAAATTACTAGTTTCCTAGGTTTGGGGTAGAAGCTTTGGGGTTTGGAATAAGGGGAATAATAAATGATGTTTGACCATTAGAATTTTATAAATATTTAATAAAGAAGCTAAATAAATATATACAAGTGAAAATAAAGTGGCATTTGAGCATGAAGACACATGGAGGAAGGGGGACCCACATATGGCTAGATTTCCCCACTACACTTGGCATCATTCTCTCACCAATTCGAATTCAAGGTGAATGGTAACATACTTGGGGGAGTTCAAAATGTATTATTCATTGCATGACTCATCCAAGGTCTAAATTTAGAGGCAAAGTAAATCCCATGGAAGAGGAAGAGGCAATTTGGATCTAGTGAGACACTTGGGCTAGATTCCCTAGCTCTATGACAACAATGATGAAGATGCTATGACACCTATGACACAAATCAGACCTGAAGGATGACATATGACATATATAACATGTCAGGTATAAAAATAGCCTCCAAGAGGGCGCTCAAGGGAGTTAGGGCAGCTAAGATGCTTCCACATGTGATTTGGTGGAAGTGGGAGACTAGGAATTGTTGTACAAGTGGTGTTCTTTGGAATCTCTTCCCAACTTGAGTTGGCATGAGTCTCTTGGAAGGAATTTGACCCATGGAGAACATTATAAGTTTATAAATTTCAATAACAAATAATGAAACCATATTTTTATCATTTGAGAAATTTGCAATTGCATTTGTGAAGAGGGAGAGCTAGTGGATGACTAGTTTCTTGCCTTATCTAATTTCGAGGGTGAAAGATTCCCATCCAAGTTGGTAATTGGAAAAGCCACTCAAAAATTTCATTTGGATATTTAATAGAGTGTTTATTTTCACGTGTAAGCTACAAGGAAACTCATGGTTTCTTCTAGTCCAACACACTCTCTCAACCATTTCCAGTTTTGATGGCATATTCTTGACCCTTGAGGGAGGGCATTTTTGGTGAGATATTGTACTCTTTGGGAGAGCTTATAATGATCTATTTATATTGTAATATGATTAATATACTATTTTATTCATCTCCATAAATTTTCAGGTCGAAATACTAAGTGGTTATATGTAAAATGGATTATTAATGAGATAACAATGACCATTCCCCCACTAGATTGATGCAGCCAATGTATTGATGATGATTTCGAATGGAAGAATATTTATATGATATATTTATGATGTATGGACTGGAATTGATGATTATTACAAGTTTCATGTTCATCACTTAAGCGTTTGGAGCCATCTTGCTCAGTTTTATTTTATTTGAAGAAGATTTCATGTTATTTTCCCCAAGGTCGAACTAGTGATTTTTGCTGCTGTTTGGGAGAAGGTTAGAACATAATTAATAATTTATTAATGGTGAAAATGAGACCTAAATAATTCCCCTCAGACATCCCCTACCTCTGTTCATAATTTCGAGTGAGTTTGGAGGCATTTGGAGAGTCATTCTCAGTACTTACCCTGGGGGGATTTGAACCCCAAATTGCTAGTTAATTTCCATACTTTGTCCAAAATATTAAACAAGTTTGAAGAATTATTTTGATGGTAATAAGTCATCAATGAACATCATAATCAAGTAAAAATATCATTCATACACCTTCACTGAATATTTAGAGGCATTTGGAGCCAATTGGAGACCTAGAGACCAATACTAGTCAAAGGGAAATTACTAGTAAAGTTCCCTACATTGGCCAGGATTGAAAGAGGATTTTTAGAAGTATTTTAAAGGTCCAAAAGAATCCATTAAACACATATTTATGTTCTAAAATCATCCATATACCTTCTCAGAATATTTGGGAGCATTTGGGGCAAATTGGAGACCTAGGCATCAAAACTAGTCAAAGGTCGAATTTGGGGAAAAAGTGAAAAATTGGTCATTTTAATAAAAATTTAAAAAAGGGTCATTACAGAAATGCATACATAAAAGGTATTCTAGTAATGAAGACTATCATGTGAGGAAGCATGTTGGGGTGGATACAACAATTTCTCATGCATTGAGCATAGTTCTAGTTGACAAACTAATGATCCCATGGGAAGGGACAATGGACAAGGAGAGGGCATTGTGAAGAGAAAATGTAAACCCTAGACATGTGTATAAAGTGGTAAGAGAGCATAAAGTTTGGGAAAAGTTAGGATCCCTGTGCAGTTCTAATTCATAGATGGTTATAAAAAATCTTAAGTATTACTCTTGTAGGAGAAACAAAAAAGATAGACAATAGATAGATTCTTGCACACACTAGAATATTGGCAAGGGTGAATATTCTTGAGGGGTTGGGTAGTAGAGAAAGGAAGGCCTCCGTATATACCTAAGGGACTAGAGAATAGATAACAAGGTATATTTTCACTAATACTTTGTGCAGGGTAAAGATAGAGAGTGCCAATATTGATTTGAGGATTGTATTAGTTTCCTTGAGTGTTCTAGCATGAATTGTTCATTGAGTAGGAGAGGAGATGGTTTCCATTGGGAGAGAAAGAACTCAAAAACCTTGTTTTTTCACCTTGGTGGCCTCATATCCTAGCAAGGGGGTGGTGTTCATAGTGAATATCTATGTACGGGTGGAACATTTCTCGTACACAACCAATTTCATAGACAAATTCAATGAATAGATGCTTATGCATTGTTTATATTGCCATATGCAATCTTCATGGTTATTCTCTATAAATGAAATGTTATGCAAGTGCATACCTTGTGTGTGAATGATTAATAATGTATACAAAATTGGGGCTGTGGAACTATCAGTTCATGCATGTTTGTTACAATATTTCTTCATTTTCACTATTATGCACCTACACATTTATGTGGATTAATGGGTAAATGGTTTTATACAAAGACTGGATCCATAATGTAATTACTAGAGTTTAGTGTAAGCTAAATGGGTCTTTGGATATATGAATTAAGGTTATGTATCATGGGGACCAACCATGGCTATGTGTAACATGATGTGGGAGTGCCAAAAAGCATAATGGTTAAAGCTCCCAACTATACACCTAGGTCAAATTGGTGTTTAATGGAGAGGTGGGTAATGGCATGACTAGAGCCAAATTATATGCATTATTAGTGCCATTGGCATTTACAAACCCAATACACGTGGTGAGATCATATTGGTGTGGTTATAAAGGTGCACCTCATGGGGGAAGGATATTTACCACCCATAGGGATTTGGGCCATAGGAATATTTCCTAGATCAATGGTTGAGGTTCAATATTGGGAGAAGCTACACATTAATTTGTATGGGTGGAGGCTACATGAGGAGGACATGTGGAAATATTCCATTTGTCAAGGTTTAAAAGTATCATGATGGGCATTGGGGAGTGGGATACCTTATGATCCATGGAGTTATGGATCATCAGATTAAATCCATATCTATGTAGGTGGTTTATTCCACAGGGATATAGCATGGATCGTTAACATTTCTAGGGCCAAATATTTTGGGACCTAGAGCAAATTAGGACTATTGGATGAATCAAGATTAATGGTGCAAATTTCCCCATGACATATGGTTTAATTTTTTGGTGGTTGGTGGAGGAATAATATGGAGCACTCCTAGTGGTGTACGGTTTAAACTAGGGCGCCAGTAAGAAGGGGCTCGATGAACCCACAAGGACCTCGGTCATCTATCCAATCTAAGATCTACATTTAGGCTACTTAACCCACCATTTAACAAATCATGGTTTAACACCATTGGGGGATAGTGTAAACAAGACACATGTAATTGGTTTATTTGTGGAGGTTTTAATGTTGCACCCACTAGGATGGGGTCTTATGGTCCGAGGGAGATCATGGTTGCTGATTAGATTCATGACCTATGGCAGGGAATACACCTGCAGTAAAGAGTCTCAACACTTACTTTAAAGGAGTATCATGATATCTAATTAAAATGTGATGCGTGGAACACCTCATATGGCCAATAAATCCCAAGGCTAAGAAATTAAAAAAAAATAAGGAAAGAAGAGAGAAAATAAAGGAAAGGGAAATGAAAGGAGATAATAAAGTAAAAGAAGGCCATGCAACCATGTGTGGTTGCATTTTCAATGGGAAATTTTTTATAGAGTGCCTTAACAACAATGTTAAATGAGTCAAACATCGTATAAAGCAGTTTAGTTGCTCAAGTAAAAGGAGAAAATTCATAATTAAATGTCCCATATCCTTAATGTGATGACTGAGGGGGTCATGCACATGACAGAATTATATCAAAGCTCATGTTACAACTGTAGGTCAATATGAGAAAGAATTTGATTGGGAAGATGAAATCAAAGCTCATAGTGGGTAAATAATATGAACGCACATATCAGAAAACACACATGTATAATAAACCATTTGACAAAATACTCAATGAGGTGGATTAATATTAATGGTTGGGTAGAATGTGGAAGTAAAGATGAACTTATAGATTTCATCTATGGAATGGTTAGACATAAGACACAATGGTGTAATTGTCACTTTGCAAGAAATGAGTAGGACATGACAAAGTCGCAAGTTATGGAAATACAAGTTTGATGAAGCTCATGTTTCTACTTTAGGAGTGGGTAGAAATAAAACTATGACAAAGTGGTAGTCTCTCAAGTGTGGAACTAGAAACATATTTGTAGTCCATGAAATGTGGGAACTTCTAGATGCTATAACTCCAAGTTTGGAAATGTTGTAGGATTTGAAATATTTTTCTAGAGGGGAATAGAACATGAGCACTACCTTTCCAAAACATGCCCCTGGTCAATTAGAAGTGATGGAAGAGAAGAAGACTATTTTTTTTTTGATTTGCATCTATTTATTTCTAAAGTAATTGTAGAGTAGAGCCTCTAAGCTTTAAAAGACAAAGGAATTATCAAAGTGCATGGAAACCAAGTGTATGGACTTGGAGCAAGAGTTAAGTTATGGAACCAATGTTAAAGTTACAACATCATGATTCATTCTCCAGGTCAAATTGTGTGTCAAGATTTAGCCTCGTGTGTCGAGGTAGTGCCTTATAGGAGCCTGAGTTGGACTCATGAAACTTAGAGAAGAATATTGAGTTGGACTCAAGAATCGTTAAGCTTCATGTGTTGAGGCAAGTGATTTGTTTGTCAAAGTGATGATGTTGTACGATATTGCTAGTCAAGGCTAAGGTCTTGAGTGTCAAGACAGGTCCTCATTTGTTAAGGTGGTGCCTCATGTGTTGAGGTGATGCTTTTCATGTCAAAGCATGTATGGTATGTGATGTACTACTAACCATGGTTGAGCTATTAAGTCTCCCCTAGGGATTGTCCACCCATAGAGTGAATTACTTTAGCATGTAACCACTTGGAATGATAGTAGGACAATATGATCACATCATTGGGAAAATCTCCTTAGTATATTTGATATGATAATTAAGCTGGAACATGTGGACCATGCATATAAGACAAGAGATATAGATAAGATGTGATAATATATGAGATAATTTGAATTGCACATAAAATAATTAATTAAGAGAGAACTCAAATGGTTAAATTTCAATGAAGACTTCAGTAAATCAATGGAGAACTTGAATTGATCAGTACAGTGATGTTAACAATAAATAATCACTTAAGAGAGTTAACTAAGTGATAACAAATAATATCTAGTTAACTATGTGTTATTGCATTACGACACTTACGTTAAACTAAAAGACGACACTTATGCTAAACTAAAAGACGACACTTGAGTTGCGACACTTGCATGATGACACTTAAGTTATCCACCTAACCAAGTGGGAAAGATTTCAATTAAGGGGCGAGTTCATCCTAAGACTTAGTCTAGTGAGTTAATGCACTGTATGAGAAGTGGGGCGCTCTTCTTGATGCAATATTGATACATCCAGATGGAGGGTGATTTCATCATGAAGTCAAAAGATAAAAATAGAAGCCCGCGATGCATTTGAAGAATGTATAAATATGTTACGGGATTGATGAATTCAATGTGGAGCAAAATCTCTTCTCCCTTAAAGGAAAGGCGCTTCTCTTTGTGCATGATATTATTGTGAGTCTCTCTTCTTTATCTTTCTCTTTCTCTGTAATTGCACTAGGGTTGCTTGAAGTAAAAGACATTCTCTGCTATCTATCAATTTACTAAGGAAGGTTTTTCTTGGTTTTTCTCCCTCAAGTCATAGAGGGTTTCCCTAGGGTAAATTCATGTGTCGAATGTGATTCGATGGGATTTCTTATGTTCATTATTATTATTTGATTTCAAGTATTATTGCAGCTACAAATTAAAGATAAAACATTAACAACCAAGTGTATGAAAGAAGCATGAATAAGCCTAAAGAGTTTTACATATCCTTTGTAATGGAACTTTCTTGAAAAGAAGGAAAATTTAAGCCAAGATACTAAATAGGAGTACAAAAATAATAAATGTTAATAAATAGGCTAGTTTCCATCAATGAAAGGGGTGACTTGCATATGTGACCTAAGGATCAAGGGCATGGGTAAAGGGAAATGGCCACAATTTGTTAGTTTATTTCCATGAAGAATGCATATAATGCAATGATCAATATCAACATATGCAATCTATAATTGCAAGTTTGAAAAGAATAAGCTAAGGACACTAGGTCAATGCTATGAAAAGTGCATCTAATGCATTTAATTACCATTAGTAAAGTGCATATATCCTATGCATGGTAAATTGAGTGTTGTTAATGCCCTGGGTATTGTAGAATAATACCATCAAAAGAAGGCTTGTAACAACAATGCAATTAAGGAATTAACTACAATATGTGAATGAAATTTAAGTTATAGAGAGGAGTTATGTTGCTCTTGGACAATATGGTTAGTAAAGGTATGATAGATACCAATCTAGAAAGAATGATATCCTTGTGCATAACAAAAGATGCAATTTCCCCCTAGGGGTGTAGACCAAGTGGTGACAAGGTGTATTGTTAAGGCACTCCTTACGATGTCACGAGTTTGAACTTCGGCTAGCTTGTGCCCCATTCTAGAGGGCTATGAGGGTGCACCTAGGGGTATAGTGGTGGAAGACAAGAATCAACCCTATGTCATGCAAATATGAGCCCCGCCCTAGTTATTGATCCCCCTAGTAAAAAGAAACAAAAGGATGCAATTCCTTTATCCCTTGGGATAGGGAAAGTAAACCAAGAAATAAAGGTTGTAGAGCATGATAGGCATCATGATTTCCTAAGAAAGAGGTTATGGAGACCTAGATAGTAGAGAAAATATATCGAGAGAAAAGAGGGCATGCACCATATATGTATGAGATGGGTGAACCATATTATTGGATAAGATATGCCTATGCATAGAAGATTTGTAGGATATGTACTAACCATTTATATATATGGGATGAAAAGCACTAATACATTTCACTTTTCCTAGAAGGTTAGCTGGTGATAAAATACCTAGTTAGGATTCATTCTAGACTACCTTTTTTTTTGTAAAGTTGCAAAATTTTATTAATAAAAAAGGTCCAAAATACATGAGTTATTACAATCTGCGGTGGCCTGAGAGAATGTAGCCACCAACCCAAAAAATCGAAGGGATCAAAATGGTGATGTTCAAAATTACATAAACCATGCCCTGAGTAAGAAGTCCAGGGTGTTGCTATAGGACAACACTATTTGTAGAAACCTATTAGACTGTAAGATAATAAGCTATTAAACATATTAATAAAGAAAAGATGGAAAACACAAGGAGTGACCGGATCCTTCTTAGCTGTGTGCATTTGCAGGTGCATTTGCTTCAAGTACTTGTGTGTCAGGGGAATTCACTTCTAGGATGGGACAGGGAGGATACTCCTCCGCAATCGAGTCTTTCTCCAGCAGTTTGACGGGAAGAGGCATGGTATTTCTAAAGGTAATGAACACTTGATCGTTGCACACTCGCTTGGAAAGAACATGGCCTAAGGTGGTGAGAATGGGGAAGGTCAATGGCGCCTTACCCTTAGACAGGCTCGCTTGCACTTGTAGCAGTGGAGAGGTCCCTGTGCCCATCTCTTGAGTGTTGATGTGCTGAGGGTGTTTGTTGGGAGCGTACGGCTTACAATTGAAGGTGACCTCCATAGTTACCAATATAGCTTCCATGTTAAGCAGGGCGGACTTCAAGGCCTGGGTGACATTTCTAGCAGTAGCCCAGTTGGCTAGCATGTCCTCCATAAGAATCCCGAGCATATTCTTAACGAGCCAATAAGGCTCAATTTTCTTACCAGGGAACCTAGTGAAGAGACGGTCCGCCATAAGTTTGGCTTCCCAATTGTCGATTAGAAGACAAACTGGGAGAGTGACCTCCTCCCCATACCCTTTATCCATGTCTTCTGCTTCTTTATGGGTGTCACTTTTATTTCCTCCCCCCATGGAACCTTTTGGTTGGCCCATTTCAGAAGACCAGATAGAGGGAGGCCAAGAGCTAATAGGAAACACTGGCTGGAGGATGCTTGTGTGTGGGAGAAGCGAGCTCGCGAGGGGATAAAGCAAGTGGATGGCTGCGAACAACAGGAACCAGATAACGGGAAGATCCCAATTCGCAGGCCTATAGAGGATGTAGAGCATTGCAATGACGCGCTTGGGCTGGAGGTGCATGATTATCAGCAAGTCGGGATGAAGGATTCCTGTGCTCCTTAAATCTGCACGAGGGAAAACCTAGAGGTGGTACACCGAATCCGAGGCTCGCCAGGTCAAGGGGACATCTCCAGCGAGGGTGTTAATGAGTCAGGCCTTGAGGCTTCCACCTCCTCGAATCGTCCTCCTTATCTACACCATAGAGCCCATCCATGTGTCTAGGTGTCACATGACTGGGTGCGCATGTGTCCAAGCTTGTCCCAACATCCGCATCCAGGGAATTCTAGACTACCTTAGGGGGGGAAATCAAGATGATATGAGTTGAAGGAAATTCAAAATAATATTACACCATGTGAAGGGAATGATGAACTTCAATCCATTTGGGAATTGTTATCAATGGAATGAAGCACTCCATTGTGTGGAACATCTTGTGAGATGGAGTGGATTGGCAAGTTGGATTCATTTAAGGAATGATGCGAAAGTTCTAGGGTTGGATAAGGCTTAAGGGAAACCACAAATTTTTAGGAAATAATACATCATGAAAAGTTGGGTTTTGCTAGGAACACATTTATGATAACATGAAAAGCCAAGTTGGGTTTGGATGGGTTTGCTTAGGAAAAATGGAGCAACAATTCTCGGAAATGACCATAGTTTCTCCTTCCAAATATGATCTGATGGGAGATACTTGTAGAAGGTACCTCTTGGAAATTTTATTCCTCATAATGTCTACAGTACTCTTCATATTTCTCATCACAGTCATCGTCATACTAATTAAAATCATCATCAGAGTAAGAATCTTCTTCATAGAACATGGACATGGCTGCAAATTCATCGAATTGAGAGTCTTCTTTCCACATGAGTGTTGATGTATATGTAACTTCAGAATGTATTTCACATATATGTATATTGTATTCCTATAGAGATGTTGTTATTCCTCTATATGGAAGTGTTGTCATTTATATTGTAAGTGTCGTAACTTATACCTGATGGGTTATTAGACCACCTTGTTGGGGTCGGCCCTGTATAAGTCATGTGGGTCAAAGGGTTATTAGACCACCCTACTAGGGGTCGGCCATGTGGGTCAAATGGTTATTAGAACACCCTATTGGTGTTCGGCCCAGTCATCTTTATGTTATGTGGTTAAGTTAAGGCCGACCTAGTAAAGGTTATTAGGTAAATCAAGTCAAGTATAAATAGAGTGCAGGAGGCACTCTATTTGATCATTCTATTCTCACACACACTCTTTGGAGAGTGGCGCACTTGTGGAGGAGGAGAAGTTGCTGATAGGAGATGTCTATATCTTATGCTTGGGTTGTATCATTTCTCTATCTATCTCTGAGAAAGTTATTGGGGTTTTTCACCTTTATGGTTTTCCCCAAGTAAACTTTGTGTCTCTTGTGTGCTTGCATTATTGTGTCCATGATTGATATGTTGTAGATATGCTGTACATGTTGTTCTCTCAGTTAATATCCTAGATTAGATTTAAGTAAATTATGAAAAATTAACATGGTATCAGAGCTATCCTGAAAGAAGGCATGGTATGGCATGTATGACACTTCTTGCAATTGCGAAGCTAGGGCTTGATATAGCAAAAACCAATCATCGTAGAACTTTCACTATAAATAAATTTTGGAAAGCTTTTAGGATTTGAAAATCATACAGGATGAAGCTAATATCCCCATGTACCTTGCATCCAAAGGAAAACATCTAATTCGTTGTACTTTGTGATTTATGATCTACACAATATAGGGTTTCTGCCTCTTCCAAATCTCAGTCATAAACAGGTGAGCTTGGAAAAAAGGTCATAACTTGGGCTAGGAAGATCCAAATGAAATTTTGTAAAAAGTGACAGGTAGTGAACAGACTTTAATTTATCAGGTAACTTTTTCAGAGGCCTAAACTGAACCAGTGACACGTGGAATGCCGTAAACGTTTGATCTCCTGTTTTATCCCATAAACAGGTCATGTTGCGACACTTCGCATAAATCTCTCTCAGAGAATCCATTTGAGGTCATACCTATGGGGTTGGAAAGAAGATAGGTCGGGATATCACAGAAAATTTTTTCAGACCCTGTGGATCAAAAAATTCGGAGTTACACTAGAAACAATTAGGTACATATTTCTGTCAAAACAAAATTATTTTTGAGGACCTTCATTCATGGCTTCCGGAATTTAGGGTTTCAAAGAAAGTTGGAATTTTTGTAATCGGAGACTACGGCTGAATGGTACTCATCAAAATTGAAATTTAGAGACCAAGATTAGAATTTTTGGTTGGGAAAAACGTCGGGATTGATCAGACCCTAGTTCGGGACTTTGATCGGAAAAGTGGAAAATTAGGGCTTCTGCAAAAAATGGAAATTTTTGAAATCTGTGACCACAAATGGAAGCTCCTCAGAAAAATAGAAGCTTAGAGATATGGATCAAACCTTTTGACTAGGCAAAAGGGTGGGATTTATCAAACCCTAGTTCGGGGTCATGTCCAGTGAACCCGGAAGTTTCAAAGGCAAATTTGAGGGGTGAAACTTTGCAGTTTTCAAATTATGAGTATACCAACTTGATCAGCTCATCAAGGCACATATTTCTATCCTTTCGGAAGTTTGAAATTCAGATTTTGAATTTTTAGGGTTTCTCTGACAAACCCTAATCCAGCTCTAGATCCAGTTCCTGCAAATCAAGTGGATTGGGTTAATCCTAGAAGAGAATGGATTGGTCACCTGCATAAGTGAAGAAGTTCCTGTTTCAGAGGGAGATGAGGCTAAGGCCTTACATAAGAAGATTACAAGCAATCTCGATAGGTATGACTTATCCAGGTATGTTTCGAGATTTGTTCGTGATTAAGTTTATGGTATGTTTGTCTTCATATTATTACAGTTAGTACAATCTTGATTAAATTTAGACTTGTTGTATCCCCTTAATAAAATTATGAATGCATGATAGAAGATATTCATTGATTAGGGTGTTGACACTTATGATTGTACTAATGCATTATGATGTTGTATGAGGTTTATGTTGTCCGCTAACATGAAAGGTGCACCAAGAAAGACAAATCATGTTATAGTTCAAGAACATATGATCATGGTGACATGAAGACAAAGATTCATCCATTGTCATGGATCACTTAGAAGATCTATTTACGAGGTATGTATAACTTGGTTCTATAATGGTTAACCTGTGAGATATGCAGGTTACTAGCACAAGTCACTTAAGAGAACAAGAAGACATCATGTGGGTATGTTAGACATAACTATCTAACACACTAATCCAGGTGTGTTTTTCCTATATCAAGTTAGAATCCTACCTTGTGATAGGATCTCTTATATAAGTATACATGGCATGATTGATAATGATTATTCATAGGTTTGAATAATCATGGGTGTATGCATATTATGTTTCTTCCCTTAATTGATGATATGACTAACCAGAAGAGTCATGAAAGTATAGGTTTGAGTAATCACGGGTTTAGGCATATTATGTTTCTTACTTTAATTTATGATATGACTAACCATAAGAGTCCTTGAATACTAATGCTTATTATTTCTGTTTGAAATGATCATGACTATACACGCTTAAGATTATTGTGTTTTGATAGTATTGAGAATATACTAATAAATGTATGATTATGTATGAGATCTCGAGGATATCACAATAATGATGCTTGTAAGCAGGCATAGTGATCGAGGATGGATAAGAGTTCAAGGACAAGTAATCCAAGAAGCAAAGATCAAGAGGGAGCACACTCTAGTAGTTTCTGCAAGGATGCAGATATTCAGAGGGAGTCGACCACTTCTCACAATCCGCATCAGAATGGAGTTGCAAAGATTCAGAGGGAGTCCACCCAAAAACCAAACAAAGATAAGTATTTGAATTGTCATTTCTTGCATACTTGTTTGTTTAAATAATGTTGTTCAATAATGTATATGCTTATGTTCCTAGACTTAGGTTGTGTATTATGCATATTAGAATAATTGCATTAATGAATAGTATACTACTAATATGCATGTGATGGGTAAGTGGCCTATGGCACTATACAACATTCCATTGCTACTTATCTAGAATGAAACCTCTTTGCTGACATGCTGGGAGTAGTGCAAACTCTTAACAATGTTCTGGTAGAGATTGGAAGGCATCTAGAAAGTTACAGGATATGGATGAATGTTGTATTGAAGCATTGGCTAAAATAATTGCATGAGTGTATGACATATTTCTTTATGTGTAAGAATTTGTTCTGAAAACTATGAGATGTTTCTAATCATGCAATTTAACTTGTTTTGTAGGAAAGATTGTATATCATCACCTACAAAAGAAGGACTGCAACATTTGTTTTAGCAACAAAGTTATCTATTGAAGATATTGAATATATTGAAGTTCCTAGGATTTGGGAAGAATGCCATGATCGAGGAGTACCAGTCGATCATGAAGAATGATGTTTGGGATGCAGTCCCAAGACCTGAAGGGAAGTCTGTTGTGACTTCCAAATGGATCTATAAGAACAAGCATGTTGCGGGTGGTAGCATAGAGTCTTTTGCTCCTGTAGCCAGATCCACTTCCATTAGATCAGTACTTGCTCTGGCTGCAGTGATGAAATGGAAGATACACCAGATGGATGTCAAGACAGCTTTCTTGAATGGTGTAGTCGAAGAGGAAGTGTATGTGGAGCAGCCACTTGGTATGGTAGGAAAGACAACTTTCTATCCAGTTTGGGATTTACCAAGAGTAAAGCAGATTCCAACCTTTACTACAAGGTTGAGGAAGGTAATCCAGTGATAATACCTTTGTATGTGGATGAACTGCTTGTTACAGGTGAGGATAGATTGATTGCCGACATGCAGAGGAAGCTTGCTGCCGAGTTCGAGATGAAGAACTTGGGGATGATGCACTACTTTCTAGGCATGGAGGTGTGGCAGAGTGCAGATGGAATCTTCCTTGGACAAGGGAAGTATGCAGTAGAGATCCTGAAGAGGCTCAGGATGATGGACTGCAAGGCCATGGCCACACCTATGGCATTGAACCTAAAGCTTCTGTGTGATGCTTCATCTGAGCCAGTTGATGTCACTATGTATCGTCAGATGATTGGGTCCTTGATGTACCCGATGAACACGGGACCATATATTTTCTTTGCGGTGAACGCATTGAGCCAGTTCCTGACGGATCCAAGGAGTGTTCACCTGGTTGCTGTAAAGCATATTCTGAGGTACCTGAAGGGTATGGTTGACTATGGGATCAAGTATGATGCGAATCAAAAGTTTAACCTGTAGGGTTATGTTGATTCAGACTGGGCAGGCAGTGCTGCAGATAGGAAGAGCACTTCTGGTTGCTGCTTCAGTTTGGGATCAGGTGTGATCTCTTGGTTTAGCAGGAAGCAGTCCTGTGTAGCACTAAATACAGCTGAAGCAGAGTATGTTGCAGCTTGCTCAGCTAGTTGTGAGATAGTATGGCTTTGGAAGCTACTGTCTGAGTTATTTGATCTCCCGCTGGAGGCTACTGGTATCTTTTGTGACAACCAGAGTTGTGTGAAGCTGTCTGAGAATCCGGTGTTCCACGACAGGTCGAAACACATTGAGATCAAATATCACTATATCAGGGATATGGTGCAGAGAGGAGCAGTGAAGCTCCTGTATGTTGCGACGGATGAGCAAGTTGCGGATGTGTTGACGAAACCACTAGCCAGAGTGAAGTTCGAGTACTTCAGAGAGAGGCTTGGTGTTCTTCAGATTGATGACACTTCGAGGAAGAAGTGATCTGAATCCATTCCAAGCATGGTGAGAGGAGGATCCTTCCATGGCTATGGATGTAAACGCTGGATGATGAGCATCAGGACGATGCTCCAGTTACTGCTTTGTATAAGCATCATGTTGGATGCTAGATATAATTAGTTGGATCATGTGTATGTATCTGTATATGTATCAGGTGGATACAATGTATGATCAGGTAGATCATGTATGTTGATATATATCAGGTGGATCATGTATCTATGTATGTATCAGGTGGATACATTTTATGATTAGGTGGATCATGTATGATGATATGTATCAAGTAGATACTTGGTATGCATTAGGTGGATGCATTATATGATCAGGATGATCATGGATGATGAGCTTCAGGATGTTGCTCCAGATGACATGCATTGGGACGATGCAGTGATGATGATTAGGATTATCATATGTGATGACATGTATCAGGTGGATACATTACATAATCAGTTGGATTATGTGTGATGAGTTCCGAAGACACAAATGCACATGAGATTTTCGGACATGGTTGTAGATATGTTCTCCCATGGTCGTGATGTAATTGCTGGGATTTTTTGACATGGTGGCAGATGTTTTCTCCCATGGTCGTGATGTAATTGCCAGGGCCATTCGAGCATGGTTGTAGATGTGTTCTCCCATGGCTACGATATAAGTGCTGGGGCCATTCGAGCATGGTTGTAGATGTGTTCTCCCATGGCTACGATATAAGTGCTGGGGCCATTCAAGCATGGTTGTAGATGTGTTCTCCCATGGCTGTGATATAAGTGCTGGGGACATTCGATCATGGTTGTAGATGTGTTCTCCCATGGCTGCGATATAAGTGTTGGGGTCATTCGAGCATGGTTGTAGATGTGTTCTCCCATGGCTGCGATATAAGTGATGGGCCATTTGAGCATGGTTGTATATGTTTTCTCCCATGGCTGCAATATAAGTGCTGTTCCATTCTCGCATGGTTGTAGATGTGTTCTCCCATGGCGTAGATGTAAGTGTTGTGTGATGTGCATCTGGGTTGTGCTTCGTGAACGATGATCATGACTATCAAGATGATACTTTGTGGCCATGGATAGGTTGTGCAGTAGCATGTAAAAGGTCCTAAAAGATCCGATAGGTTGAGTTGTGTGCTCATAATCAGTCCTGGGATGCTCTTTCGAGGTTTTGTTGACTCACGTAATAAGTCCTGAGGATTCCATAGTATGGCCAGTGATGATGAAGACCTGCAGGTGGTGGGCCTACATCCAGTATGGAAAAGGACTGGCTCTATAGAACTTCCTATGACGAGTAGATCGGAGATTGATTGAGATAGAAGCAGCAGTGATGATGATGATGATTCAAGGACGATGATTCACTGATGATGATCTAGAGAAGAAGACTTGTGCTAGAAGACCTGTGTCGAGAAATACCTTCCTAGTTAAGAGGGAGTGTTGATGTACATGTAACTTCAGAATGTATTTCACATATATGTATATTGTATTCCTATAGAGATGTTATTATTCCTCTATACGGAAGTGTCGTCATTTATATTGTAAGTGTCGTAACTTATACTTGATGGGTTATTAGACCACCTTGTTGGGGTCGGCCTTGTATAAGTCATGTGGGTCAAAGGGTTATTAGACCACCCTACTAGGGGTTGGCCATGTGGGTCAAAGGGTTATTAGACCACCCTATTGAGGGTCGGCCCAGTCAGCTTTATGTTATGTGGTTAAGTTAAGGCCGACCTAGTAAAGGTTATTAGGCAAGTCAATTCAAGTATAAATAGAGTGCGGGAGGCACTCTATTTGATCATTCTATTCTCACACACAATCTTTGGAGAGTGGCGCACTTGTGGAGGAGGAGAAGCTGCTGCTAGGAGATGTCTATCTCTTATGCTTGGGCTGTATCATTTCTCTATCTATCTGTGAGGAAGTTACTGGGGTTTTTCACCTTTATGGTTTTCCCCAAGTAAACTCTGTGTCTCTTGTGTGCTTGCATTATTGTGTCCATAATTGATATGCCATATATATGCTGTACATGTTGTTCTCTCAGTTAAGATCCTAGATCAGATTGAAGTAAATTCTGAAAAATTAACAATGAGTAGAGGAAAGAGATCCGATACAAATGTAATGTAATAACCAGTTTTGATGACACATTAATTCAATATCCTACAAGACTTAGTTAAAAACAATGGACTCGGTGGGCTAGTTTTACTGGATGTAGGAAAAATAAAGTACTCTGGATGGGGAGGAATATGATAGCTGTTAATACATTTTCACAAATCACTGGGACCATTAATGGTTCAAAATAAAAAAGCATGAAACATAATACAATGCCCCTGGGAACCCCAGCATATGCAAACTGGTACTTCACTATTCATTGAATGGAAGCTATTGGTGAAGGATTTTGACTTTAAGAGGATAAATAAAATCAATTTACAGTCAATATACAATTAGGTTTCAATCTGTAAAGTTAGAGAAGGTTCTGAGAAAATTTCACAAAGATACAATAAAAATTGCCTACAAGGATTGCACAACTAGTTGGAATTCAAGACTCCCAAACAATCAATTAAGGCTCATTAAATTATTATTTGAGACATGGAATAATTAGTATGAAATATTAAACAACTCTAGGAACAAGAATTACTTAATTTGGATCAAGACTCATTCATTTATTAAATGCATTCCAGAAACTAGCTCAAATCTATGCAAATCTAGAGGGGGTGTAGAAAACTCAAAATATTTCAGACTTATGCATTATAAAATTATATGATATCAAAGAATCATAATAAAATAAAATAAATAATATGGAATCCAAGAGGCTTCTCAGAATAGCCTAATAAATTCAGTCCTCTCAATACAAACAACTAGCACTAGAAATCAATAGGAAGCTTGAAGATTCAAACCATAGAATTCATGAAAATTCTTATGAAATTCAAAGAAGAGTTGAATCAGATACATGAACTCAAATAATATCATTGACAATGGATTAATTACATCATCCTCTCACAGGAAGTAGGGCGCGTTCTTCACAACTGGAATCCTCAGATCTAGTAAAATGGCCATAACTTGCTCATCCGGACACCTTTTTTGATGAGACAAAAAGTGTTTCATACTGGAAAATATTATACGGACGCAATGGAATAGGTATCAATGTCCATAAATGTTCATAAATTTCTAAAAAATAACCTCCATTTCATCCCTCCAACACTGTTGCTACTGAATGAAGGAGTTGAGCCGCACAATGAGAACACCAATCAATGGATCAGGATTCAGGACTTGCAATAGAATTAGTGATGAATACTGTATGTCATCATCCTTTCAGTAGAAGCATGGGGTACATATCCCAGCTAGTACTAGGGGCACATCTCCCAGGTCAAAGAGGCAAAATTGCACTCAATTCAAATCACAAATGATCAAAAGATGTGAAATGGATTTGTAATCCTTATTTTATAGATTTAGGTGACTTGTTGAACAAGTAATATAGTCTAAGGCGCCCTCATGGAGTGGATAAGGTTGCTTTTCATTCCGTTTTATCTTTTTCCTTGCTTTCTGCTTTAGCTTTTTCCTTGATTTCTTCTTTGCTTTGCTTTCTGCTTTCTTCTTTTTCTTTTTCATTTGGTTTTTCTTTTGCTTTTCCCGCTTTTGCTTTTCTATCCTATTTTTTCCTACTTTTCTACCTTATCCTACTTTTCTGCTTTGTCCCGTTTTTTTATGCTTTTCTGCCTTATCCTGCTTTTCTGCTTTTTCTTGCTTTTCTGCTTTATCCCGCATTTCTGCTTTTGTCCTGCTTTTCTGCTTTGTCTTTCTTTTGTCCTGATTTTCTGCTTTGTCTTGCTTTTTTCCTGCTTTTCCGCTTTGTCTTTCTTTTGTCCTGCTTTTCTGCTTTATTATGTTTTTCCTGAGCTTTGCTGCTTTATTGCTTTCTTCTCCTTTTCCTACTTTCCTTTATTTGACTGCTTTATCTTTTCTTGTCTTGCAAGTTACCTCTTATTCAACCTTATCCTCTAAGACACACTTATGGAGCATTATCCACTTTATTTTAAAAATAAAAATATCTAATTAATAATAATTATTGCTACCAAGTGCATTTCAAACTTAAAATAAAAATAAAATTAAACTTCCTAACTAATTAATGCCTTAACTTCATAATTAACCTCAAGTGCATGCAATTTTCTACTCAACCCAAAGGATTGGTTGGGCTAGGAACTCCTTCCACTAATCATCAATGAGGGGACATGACAATTACAAAATATGAAATCGAGTGTTCAAAACATGTTAATAATTAATGTTACAAAATTCTTTTTTAGTAAAAAACGAAATGAAAACTTCATGTTGATTATCATTTGATCCACCTAGTTCCTCCTTTGCAACATTTCCATAAAGCTCATGTGCTCTTTTGCATTCATATTGCAAACAACCTTATTTGGTTTCTTCAAGTTTATTCTTTGCATGACACACATAACCAATACACATCATTAATTAAAACCTATAGATAACTCAAATATATTATTTTTTTAATAAAACTTAAAGAACTTGCCTTGTTTTCTACTCTGGATGAGCTACCACTGTGCTCATATTTTTACAAATTACATTACTGGTGTGTATAACAAAAGTATGCACAATAGTGTATTTTTAATATATACACACACCGGTATATGCTTACCATGTTGATACAAATTTGAAAATGATTTTACAAATAGTTATAATTACTTGGTGCTTTGTAAAGTAATAGATGCATCAATGCTTCATCACAGTTTATTACGCACCACCAAGCCCATGAATAAATTGATAACATGACATTTCAATATTAAAAACAACTTTATTTAAATTTTAAACCAAACGACGTGATTTAAAAGAAAATACGCATTGGTATGACAGCATCGTACAGTAAGCATCGCTAATTGCGAAAGCATTAAAAAAACCCTGATATGATAGGGTTTGGGATCCAATGCAATGAGTGGTCCCATTTAAATGGATACCAACGGCCCCATATGCAAAAAAATCTTCTTGTGAAATATAAAGAGGTAATCAAGAGAAAGAACAATAAAGCTAGGGCTTCTTCCAATATTGAAGGTAACTATGAAACCATTTTATTTTTTTGACAATGCAATTTTTTTTAAAATCAAATAGGGGGAAGATTGAAATGATTAATAGAATGAAGTCACATACCTATAATTTCTCCTCTAAGGATTTGTATGTGACAGATGGTGATGCTTTACAAATTTGTCTTTCCAAAAAAATCTAGCCCGTCCATATTCATTGTTGGTAAATTTATCTTGTACAAATATCCCCTCTAAATTATGGCAAAAGAATGAACTAAAGATTAGGGTTTTCTCTTATAAACACACAGAAAAATAAAATTCCTGGACAATTTTTCACTATATATTTTAGGGCATTGATGACAAATGTGCATTATTTTTTTTAACTTACGACTACCAGTGCTCTATATATTGTAAAGTGCACCGGTGCACTTTCATGTCAAAACAAACCGAATAGGAATTTAATAGAAAATGAAAATGCAAACCTCCAAAATTAAAATTTTACGGAGGAAAAAACATAGGTCATTTTCCAGTGCATATAATATGTTAGCACACTAATGTGTTTCATATATTTAGGCACATTGGTGCGTAAAGAAATAATACAGTGCATGGATAACTTTTAAATGCCCTTCAAAATTTGGTTTGATGTTAGATTTTTCTATGTTTTCCAAAATTTATTTTAAGAATTTATTCACATATTGATTATAGTTTTGGCTCAAATGCAAGGAAGAATAACTTATAATGTCAAATGTCCAATTCTTCAAATTCTAGCTCATTCCATATCATTGCCACTTCTTCAAGCGCCCCGCCCCCCCCCCCCCCCACCATCGTTTGTAGTAAGTCCATATTTTATTTATGATTCATTTATCTAATTTAATTTATGTTAGGTATGCATGTACATTTGAATAATTGTTCATAGAATTTTGTAGGATCATGATACAGGATTGAGTTTGGATGCAAAATATATTCCACTAGTGTAAAAAATCCACAAGATCTTATCCGGAGAAATATATTGTAGGCAGATGATTGATGAAAATGGACATCTGTTTTACCCTTCCAATTGTAGCATGCCATCTTCCAACAACAAACCTGGGTCAGCAATAATACATCGTGAATTGGATCTCTTTTATGTCACACTGGTAGTATGTAGTTCAAAATGTAAAGGGTTGAAGGAGAACCCTCAACATGTCACATTATCCCATTATATTAATGATCAACTACCCAAAGTTAATGGTCTAATACCTCCCACAATGGTTGAGCACCGAATAGGTGATAGAAAAAAGTCACATAGGAACACTTTTATATGCTCCTTTTGAAAGGTTGGAATTCAAATAAACTAATTTTCATCCTAAAATGACTAGCTCGTCTCCTTCTATTGAGTCAAGAGAGATTTCTAGTGATCCAAATTATGCTATCAATACTATGCAAAATATATATACTAGGAGATCCAAAAAGTTGTATAAGTTAAGAGAAAAAATGTCCAAGTACACAACAAATAAGGTTCAATTATTGCAAGGTAATGATGAATTCCCTTTTCATATCCATCTGCAAAGTAAATACCAAACCTGTTAAAACTACACTTTTTATGGTGCTTGGCCATCTTCCATGCCTATGCCTAATGTTGGAACAAAATTCTTCTTTTGTGGTAATAGTTATATGATTTCCAGGCTAAAAAGGATGTTGCAAATCTTGGGTTGTTTATCCTTTCACATGTATCTATTGTTAAATTTTCAGAATTTACTTCAATCTGATCTAGGATCTTAACTGAGAGAAAAACATGTACAGCAAATATACGGCATATCAATCATGGACACAATAATGCAAGCACACAAGAGACACAGAGTTTACTTGGGGAAAACCATAAAGGTGAAAAACCCCAATAACTTCCTCAGAGATAGATAGAGCAATGATACAACCAGAATACAAGAGATAGTCTTCTCCTAGCAGCAAAGCCTCCTCCTCCACAAGTGCGCCACTCTCCAAAGTGTGAGTGAGTGAATAGAATGATAAAATAGAGATCTCCCGATCTCTATTTATACCAGACTTGACTTGCCTAATAACCTTTACTAGGTTGGCCTTAACTTAATCACATAACACAATGCTAACTGGGCCGACACCCAATAGGGTGGTCTAATAACCCTTTGACCCACATGGCCGACCCCCACTAGGGTGGTCTAATAACCCTTCGACCCACATGACTTATACAGGGCCGACCCTAACAAGGTGTTCTAATAACCCATCAAGTAGAAGTTACGACACTTACAATATAAATGACGACACTTCCGTATAGAGGAATAATAACATCTCTATAGGAATACAACCACTTTCGTATAGAGGAATAATAACATCTATATAGGAATACAATATATATATATGTGAAATACATTCCGAATTTACATATACATCAACACTCCCTCTTAACTAGGAAGGTATTTCTTGACACAGGTCTTCTAGCACAAGTCTTCTTCTTTGGATCATCGTCACTGGATAATCGTCATCATCACTGCTGCTGCTATCTATATCAATCTCTGAATCTACTTGTCATAGGAAGTTCTACAGAGCCAGTCCTTTTTCATACTGGATGTAGGCCCACCACCTGCAGGTCTTCATCATCACTGGCCATACTGTGGAATCCTTAGGACTTATTACGTGAGTCAACAAAACCTCGAAAGAGCATCCCAAGATTGATTACGAGCACACAGCTCAACCTATCGGATATCCCAGGACCTTTTACATGCTGCTATACAACCTATCCACAGCCACAAAGAATCACGAAGCACAACCTAGATGCACACACACAACACTTACACTTACCGGCATGGGAGGACCAACCTACCACCATTCGTGAAAGGCTCACAGCACTTACATCAACGACCATGGGAGAACACATCTACCGCCATGTCGGAAAGGCTTTGCACTTACATCAACGCACATGGGAGAACACATCTACCACCATGTTGGAAAGGCTCTTCACTTACATCAACGCACATGGGAGAACACATCTACCACCATGTCGGAAAGGCTCTGCACTTACATCAACGCACATGGGAGAACACATCTACCACCACGTCGAAAAGGCTCTGCACTTACATCAACGCTCATGGGAGAACACATCTACCACCATGTTGGAAAGGATTTGCACTTACATCAACGCACATGGGAGAACACATCGACCACCATGTCGGAAAGGAACTGTGCATCTGTGTCTTCGAAACTCATCAAACATAACCCAACTGATTATGTAAAGTATCCACCTGATACATATGATCATCCTAATCATCATCATAGCATCACCGTGATTCATGTCATCTAGAGTATCATCCTGATGCATATCTAGAGCAACATCCTGAAGCTTGTTATCCATGATCATCCTGATCATACAATGCATCTACTTGATGCATACCAAGTATCTACCTGATACATATCACCATACATGATCCACCTGATCATACAATGTATCCACCTGATACATACATAGATACATGATCCACATAATGTATCCACCTGATATATATCAACATACATGATCTACCTGATCATACACAGTATCCACCTGATACATATACAGATACATGGTCCAAGTATCCAACATGAAGAATATACAAATACACATAAATGATCCAACTGATCACATCTAGCATCCAACATGATGCATACATATAAAATGTAAATGATCCAACTAATCATACAGAGCATAAACTAGAACATCATCCTGATGCTCATCATCTAGTGCTTACATCCACAGCCATGTGAAAGATCCTCCTTCCAAAATGCTTGGAATGGCTTCAGCAAATGTCTCCATCACTTCTTCATCGAAGTGTCATCGATCTAGAGGACACCAAGCCTCTCTCTGAAGTACTCGAACTTCACTCTGGCTAGTGGCTTCGTCAACACATCTGCAATCTGCTCATTCGTCACAACATGCAGGAGCTTTGGCTGTACTCAGTGCTACGCAGGACTGCTTCCTGCTAAACCAAGAGATCACACCTGATCCCATACTGAAGCAACACCCAGAAGTGCTATTCCTATCTACAGCACTGCCTGCCCAATCTGAATCAACATAACGCTGTAGGTTGAACTTTTTGATTCACATCATACTTGAGCCCATAATCAACTGTACCCTTCAGGTACCTCATAATATGCTTTACAACAACTAAGTGAACACTCCTCGGATCCATCAGGAACTGGCTCAATGTGTTCACCGCAAAGCAAATATCTGGTCTCGTGTTCGTCAGGTACATAGAGGACCTAATCATTTGACGATATATCGTGACATCAACCGGATCAGATGAAGCATCACACAAAAGCTTCAGGTTCGATGCCATAGATGTGGCCATAGCCTTGTAGTCCATCATCCCGAACCTCTTCAGGATCTCTACTGCATACTTCCCTTGTCCAAGGAAGATTCCATCTGCACTCTGCCACACCTCCATGCCAAAAACAAATAGTGCATCATCCCCAAGTTCTTCATCTCGAACTTGGTAGCAAGATTCCGCTGCGTGTCGGCAATTAATCTGTCATCTCCTGTTACAAACAGGTCATCCACATACAGGAGTAGAATCACAGGATTCCCTTCCTCAACCTTGTAGTAAAGGTTGGAATCTGCTTTACTCTTGGTAAAGCCTAAACTGGATAGAAAGCTGTCTATCCTACCATACCAAGTTCTGCACGTATATGACTCCCTGTCATGTGTCTCAAAACCAAGTGGCTGCTCCACATACACTTCTTCTTCAACTACACCATTCAAGAAAGTTGTCTTGAAATCCATCTGGTGTATCTTCCATTTCATCACTGTAGCCAGAGCAAGTATGGATCTAATGGAAGTGTATCTGGCTACAGGAGCAAAAGTCTCTATGCTACCACCTGCAGCATGCTTGATCTTGTTGATCCTCTTGGAAGTCACTACAGATTACCCTTTAGGTCTTGGGACTGCATCCCAAACATCTTCATGATCGACTTGTACTCCTCGATCATGGCATTCTTCCCAGATCATAGGAACTTCAATATTTTCAATAGATAACTTTGTTGTTGAACAAATGTTGTAGTCGTTCTTTTGTAGGTGATGGTATACGATCTTTCCTACACAACAAGTTAAATTGCATGATTAGAAAACATCTCAAAGTTTTTAGAACAAATTCTTACACATAAAGAAATATGTCATATAGTCATGCAATTATCTTAGCCAATGCTTCAATACAACATTTATCCATATCCCGTAACTTTCTAGATGCCTTCCAATCTCTACTAGAACATTGTTAAGAGTGTACACAACTCCTAACATGTCAGCAAAGAGGTTTCATTCTAGATAAGTAGCAATGGAATGTTGTACAGTGTCATAGGCCACTTACCCATCAAATGCGTATTAGTAGTAAGATGTTCATTAATGCAATCATTCAAATATGCATAATACACATCCTAAATCTAGGAACATAAGCATATACATCATTGAACAATATTATTTAAACAAACAAATATGCAAGAAATGACAATTAAAATACTTATCTTTATTAGTTTGTTGGGTGGACTCCCTCTAAGTCTTTGCTTCCTTGCTGGAGCTAATCTGAAGTAGCTTCTTCTACACCTTTCTATTGTGGAATGTAGAGAGATGGTCAACTCCCTCTCAATATATGCATCCTTGAAGAAACCATTGGAGTGTGCTCCCTCTTGATTTTTGCTTCCTAGATTACTTGTTTTGAACTTATATTCATTCTAGATCCCTATGCATGCTTATTAGTATCATCATTGTGTTATCTTTGAGGTCTCATACATAATCATACATTCATTAGTATATTCTTAATACTATCAAAACACAATAATCTTAAGCGTGTATAGTCATGATCATTTCAAATAAACATTAGTATTCAAGGTTTCAGGGAAGTCTTCTTTTACTCATGCATATTCTTATTTGATCATAGGACTCTTCTGATTAGTTAAATCATCAAAGCATAAACCCATGATTACTCCAACCTATACCTTCATGATTATTCTAGTTAGTCATATCATCAATTATGGTAGGAAACATAATATGCATACAACCATGACTATTCAAACCTATGACTTCATGAATAATCATTATCAACAACACAATAGTATAAGATCCTAACACAAGGTAGGATTCTAGCTTGATATAGGAAAAACATACCTGGATTAGAATGCTAGCTAGTTATGTCTAACATACCCACATAATGTCTTCTAGTTCTCTTCAATGACTTGTGCTAGTAACCTGCATGTCTCATAAGTTAACCATTGTAGAACCAAGTTATGTATACCTCGTAAGTAGATCTTCTATGTGATCCATGACAATGGATGAATCTTTGTCTTCATGTCATCATGATCATATGTTCTTGAACTAGAACATGATTTTTCTTTCTTGGTGTACCTTTTATGTTAGCGAACAACATAAACCTCATACAACATCACAATGCATTAGTACAATCATAAGTGTCAAAACCTTAATCAATGAATATCTTCTATCAAGGTGATACGACAAGTCTAGTAATTAATCAAGATTGTACTGTAATGATATGAAGACAAACATATTATAAACTTAACCATGAACAAAATTTGAAACATACCTGTAAGCCATACTTGTCAAGATTGCTTGTAATCTTCTTATGGAAGGCCTTTGCCTCATCTCCCTTTGAAACAGAAACTTTTCACTTATGCATGTGACCAATCCATCATCTTCTAGGATTAACCCAATCCACTTGATTTGCAGGAACTAGATCTGGAGCTGTAATAGGGTTTGTCAGAGAAACCCCAAAAATTCAAATTTTGAATTTCAAACTTCCAAAAGGATAGAAATATGCGCCTTGATGAGTTGATCAAGCTGGTATATTAAAAATTTGAAAACTACAAAGTTTCACTCCTCAATTTTGCCTTTGAAACTTCTGGATTCACTGGACATGACCCCAAACTCGTGTTTGATGAAGCCCACTCTTCTGCCCAATCAAAAGGTTTGATCCAAATCTCTAAGCTTCTATTTTTATGAGGAGCTTCCAGCCATGGTCACAGATTTCAAAAATTCCCATTTTTGCGGAAGCCCTAATTTTCCACTTTTCTGATCAAAGTCTCGAACTAGGGTCTGATCAAGCCCGACCTTCTGCTCGACCAAAAATTCTGATCTTGGTCTCTAAATTTAGATTTTTATGAGTAGCATTCATCCGTGGTCTCCGATTACAAAAATTCCAACTTTATCCGAAACCCTAAATTCCGGAAGCCATGAATGAAGGTGCTCAAAACTAATCTGTTATGACAGAAATATGTACCTGATTGTTTCTGGTGTAACTCCTAAATTTTTGATCTACAAGGTATGAAAAGCTTTTTTCAGATAGCCCGACCTATCATCTTTCCATCCTGATAGGTCTGACCTCAATTGGATTCTCTGAGAGAGAGTTATGCCAAGTGTCGCAACGTGACTTGTTTATGGGATAAAACAGGAGAGCGAACTTGTACGGAGTGCCACATGTCACTAGTTCAACTTCGGCCTCTGATAATGTTTCCTAAGATAGTATAGTCTGTGTACTACCTGTCACATTTTACGAAGTTTCATTTGGAGCTTCCTATCCCAAGTTATGACCTTTTTTCCAAGGTCACCTGTTTTTGACTCAGATCTGGAAGAGGCAGAAACCCTATATTGTACATATAATAAATCACAAAGTACAACACATTAGAGGTTTTCCTTTGGATACAAGGTACATGGGCATCTGATATTCGACTTGTAAAAGTTTCATATCCGAAACCTTCTGCAAAATGGATTTATAGCGAAAGTTCTACGATGACTAGTTTTTGCTATATCAAGCCCTAGCATCGTAAGTGTAACAAGTGTCATACATGCCATATCATGCCTTCTTTCAGGCTAGCTCTGATTCCATGTTAAATTTTTCAGAATTTACTTCAATCTGATCTAGGATCTTAACTGAGAGAACAACATGTATAGCAAATCTACAGGATATCAATCATGGACACAATAATGCAAGCACACAAGAGACATAGAGTTTACTTGGGGAAAACCATAAAGGTGAAAAACCCCAATAACTTCCTCAGAGATAGATAGAGCAATGAGACAACCAGAATACAAGAGATAGTCTTCTCCTAGCAGCAGAGCAACCTCCTCCACAAGTGCGCCACTCTCCAAAGTGTGAGTGAGTGAATAGAATCATAAAATAGAGATCTCCTGATCTCTATTTATACTAGACTTGACTTGCCTAATAACCTTTACTAGGTCAGCCTTAACTTAACCACATAACACAATGCTGACTAGATCGACACCCAATAGGGTGGTCCAATAACCCTTTGACCCACATGGCCGACCCCCACTAGGGTGGTCTAATAACCCTTCGACCCACATGATTTATACAGGGCCGACCGCAACAAGGTGGTCTAATAACCCATCAAGTATAAGTTACGACACTTACAATATAAATGACGACACTTCCGTATAGAGGAATAATAACATCTCTATAGGAATACAACCACTTCCGTATAGAGGAATAATAACATCTATATAGGAATACAATATACATATATGTGAAATACATTCCGAAGTTACATATACATCAACATCTATTCCTCCCAAACAATCAATAGCACTTATGCCATTTTGTGGTCCTCTTTATAACTGGTATGATTACTTGAATATTGTTAAATACAAACATAACATTTCCACATATAGTATGTGGATGAACGGTTATGCTTCTAGTAACTTTAACAAGAAAAACATGTTATATATAAATGAATGTTCACAAACTCATGGGAAGATTGCAGGAATAGTTGTAGGTCCTCATTATTTAGTGCAAATTGTTCATTTGAGGAACACTCTAATGACAAAGAATTATTTATGAAAAAGAAGACATCCAGATTTGTTGTTGTGCATGCAATACATAGTTTGTTTCCTTGTGACAAGTTGTTAATAAATTATAAATTTCGTAGACCACCAACTGGTTGTAGAAAACACCTTTCGTTGGGTCTACTTCTAGACGTCCTCTTGGGGTGTAAGAAAAATATCATTAAGTAATTGCATTTTTGGAATTTCAATGGAACTAATGGAATTGTATTACTTAATTTGACATTTGTTTTATAAATCAGTTGCATGTTTATTATTGGGAATTTTTTTCCCATGATTATAATAAATGTTTGGTATAATGTTTGAACATACTAAATGCATCATGTTACTAATATTAAAAATGTAACATTTAATATTTTTACAATCAATATTTTGATGACGAGCAACCTTATATCTACCATCTACCATTGAACCCCACTACAATGTCAAATCAAGAGAATGTTATTAAATGAATGCAACTCAGAGAGGAAGCATACCAGGCATGGTTTAATCAACCTCCTATTCAATTCCCACTACGTAATGAGTCACCAATTCAAAACCTCTATAGTAACACTATCTCCTCACACGTTGAGGAAGAAAGCAATGCTATACTAGTGGTTGGTATGGATGATTCTTACAGGATATATTTGCCATGGAGGGAATGTTGTTACATTCATTCCAAAAAAATGAACTAGGGGATGATGTTAATATCATCTATTCTTTCTTTTAAAGCCTAAACTATTCTTCCACTACCTCTCTTTGGACATGGATCAAGGTATACCCAACAAGGGACAACAATGCTACTGTACAAATTGAAAGCAATGTATGGTATGTCAGATACATGTTTCTTAGTACTTTTGAGGTAACTAAGTTTTCATTCCCCTAATTTTTTCAGGAATCTTGTCACATAATGAACATTGAAAATGGTTAGAATGGTTACTTTTATACATGGTTGATGATAGTGTACATTTATATTTCCGACTAATTGTAGGCTACTCAAAGAGAAGGTACTACCAAGTGATAATTTCTTGCTCAATAGTTTTGCAGAGGCAAAGAAAATGTTGAAAAAGTCAGGTGTTGAGTATATATCATACCATGCATATCCAAATGATTGTATCCTATATAGATATGAATATGCAGACAAAGTGATATGTCCAAAATGTGGGCATGACATGTAAAAAAAGGTAAGGCGGCATGACATGTAAACAAAGGTAAGGCACATGGTCCTCCTCATAAGATATTGAGGCACATGCCTATATTTTATGAGCTTCCATATAGGGAGCATCTTAAGATTTCCCACTTACTAGATCCCATGCATATATTAATAAATGTTTCATCTTCTTTATGGAGGCATATATCATAAAAAAGAAGTGGCACATTGGTTGTTAGGAGAGATCTTATTTCTTCGAATACAAAAAGAGACATTGGATAAGAAAAGAAAGAAGAGGAGAGACTGGTCCCTCTTGGTTTCTTAAAGAAGGTAATGTCCCATGGATTGTAAAGAAAGATGAGATTTTTATGGCGAATGATGTTATATTGGGTGTGAAGGATCCTGCTTTATAAGGGTCGAATATATAACATTGCTTCAATGTAGGACATTTTTCAGGATTGAAATCGCATGATGAAACAAACCTTGTGAGGGTATGTATGTCGAATACATGATTGTTTTTATGTAGTGTAGGTTAAAATATAATATGCACTCATAGTTTTATGGAAATTGATTATGTGTGTTTATTTTGTAGTGTCATTATCCTTTTCTCATGCATGGTTGTGTGAATCATGATTTCCCACAATGCCTACGACATGCCATATCAAAATTATGTGCAGTTGTATGTTGGATCACATCAAAGGAGTTTCAAATGGCTAACTTTCCATGGTGGCATCAAGAGATAGATGAGATTATTTGTATGCTTGAGAAGGAAATCCTATGAGTTTTATGGACTTGCAAGTCCATCTTCTAATTCAACTACCCAATGAGGTTGCATTTTCTAGGGTTTGCTCATGTCATTAGATGTTCTTCTTAGAGAGTTACATGAAAAAATTGAAGGGGTTTGTTCAACAAAGGGAAGAACCAGAGGGATCTATGATAAATGGGTACATGTATGCGAGTTGTTCTATTATTCCAGTGAGTATGTGATCAAGCAAATTAATGACACACCAGGGGCAGTGGTTTGGGATGACCAACAGGATGAGGACAAAAGGGAAGGGAATATACTATAGACAAAAATAAAAAGGTGCATGATAAAGAGTAAGTATCTTTTGTCAAATTTGTACAGAGAATTGTTTTACATTAAAGTTGACAATATACATTTGATGTCATACAATTCATTTTGAACTATTGTATACATCAGTGAATTCAGAAATTGATGTCATCAATAAATTCGTTCTTTACAAATTGAAACCAATGTGACCATGGGTTGCATCGTTTGAAGAGAAAAGAAGGAAACAAGACAATGAAAGAAAATAATTCAGATGGTTGAATGGTAGAAGCATTCATTATCTTGATCATTTAAAAAATATGCCAAATATCTATCCCAATAGTTGGGTGGCTATGCAGATAACAGAGAAATATGGTGCATCCAATTGTTACCCACATGGAGAAGAATATGCACTAAACATAGGTATCAGGTGCAACAACTCTATAATAATATCTCTATGTACCACATTCAATTTATAATGCATATTTGAATTATAACATGTATTATGTTTTTACTAATGATAAGGTTATTAGACATATGACATTGTCCCTTGTTTGCATTTTTATATATGTATTTGTTCCCATCTATGTGGGCATATGGACATCAATTTCACATTGAGGATTCCAATGATGGACACATCACACAATATTGTGGAGTGGAGGTCAAGTTCAACCAATCTAGTCTTGGTAGCCATCATGATCAAAACCTAATAGAGGGGAAGTTAGGCTACGTTGGAAAGGTACAAGAGATCATTTAAGTGGAATTCTCATCTTTTTAATGTGTTATTTTTAGGTTCAAGTGGTGGGATACCTTCAATAGAAGTAATATAAAGAAAGATCGTGATAGTGGGATAAAATTTGTTGATTCTAAAAAAAGTGGGTTGAAACTAAGGAGCCTTATGTTTACCCAAAATGTTGTAATCAAGTATTTTTTTACCTAGATGTGTTGGATGGGGATTGATGGTTTGTACTCATACATGATCCAACATCAAACATGTTTTTGAGAACAACAATGTTATAATTCCAAGTGAGGAAGATAATCATGGTGATGGCAGCGAAGACTATTATGCAAATGTTTTATTTTGACATTTATATTGTGGATGTATCATTTTATTATGGGTATATATAATTGGCCAATTATGTTTTTTTTTTTTTTCCATTTTATAATGTTGGATATGAAAAATTAACAACAATTTAATACCATCATATTTAAAATGAATTAAATAGTCATATATATATATATATATATATATATATATATTTCTTACAACAAATTATTAATACCACCATATTGATTGTTTATTACAACAAATTTATATTATATTATATTAGCACATGTTTATGTTATCTTTCTAAATACTAAGCATTAATTGAGATATAAATCACAAAGTTGATGATGTATTCATATAATACAATAGTAAATTTTTATTTTGAAGTAATTTTTTATTAAAAATGATGATATTAAAAAATCAGGCATTGAATTTTTTATTGTTTAAAAAATTCAAATTCAAATTCAAAATAAAATATATATATTTTGATAGAACTTCGATTCACTAGTTGGATTTTCAATGATACCAGACAAAGATTCAGAATTAATGTTTAATTGTGGACCATACCATTCTGCAGTAGATCAATATAATAGATTGAAATTACAGTGCTTGATAGGATACCCCACAACGAAGAGTGATATGTGAATGTTTTCTTTTGACATTTATATTGTGGATGTGTCATTTTATTATGGGTATCTATAATTGGCCAATTATTGTTTTTTATTTATTTTATAATGTTGGATATGAAAAGTTAAAAACCATTTAATACCATCATAATTTAAAATGGATTAAATAGTACAAATATAAAATGTAGTTTTGATATGTATTTATTGTTTATTAGAACAAATTTATGTTGTTTTATATTAACATATGTTTATGTTAACTTTTGAAATATTAAGCATTAATTGAGATATAAATCATCATTTGATGACATAGTCATATAATACAATAGTAAATATTTATTTTTTAGTAAATTTTATTTTAAAAAATGATGATATTAAAAAAACAAATCTTAACTTTTTTTTATTGTTTGAAAAATTCAAAATTGAAATAAATATATACTTATTTTGATGGAACTTATTTTCATTGTTCCGATTTTCAATGATACTAGACATAGATTCATAATTAATGTTTATTTACTGACCATACCATTCTACAGTTGATCAATATTAATAGATTGAAATTGCAGTGCTCAGTAGGATACCTCGTAGTTCTTATTATGCTTTAATGCTCATGGGATGAGATGGGATACCTCGCAGTGATTATTATGATTTAATGTTGATGGGATGACATCAATGAATGCATAACAAATTTGGCCATCTAATCTAACTATATTTATAGATCACAAGAAAATCATTGAAACCAACATAAATAAGGTTTTATATTTCATACAAGAATTTATATTTATTATCATCAATTAATACTACAATATTTAATCAAACAAATTAATTTAAAAATCAATGAAATATAATTTATAAATGTTTTGGTATTTGAATAAGCAATATGTTATGTCACATCCATGCCCATCGATACAACCAATGGAGGGAACATGAACAACTTATGGGGTTCTAAATTTCGCCCCCACACCCATATTATGAAATTCATAAGCTTTTAAATGCGTGTGCAGATGCATGATAAAATACATAGTGGGAAATAAATTCATTCCACACACACACACACATTTTGCATATACCATCATACACGTCATAGTGTAATGTCCCCATTCAAATAAGTGCATGGTAAGACAATCCCATCAATCCTACTAGTTTCCTAGGTTGGATGGGCACATGTGGGATGGTAATAAGGAAGCTAATAAATGATATTTAGACATTAGAGGGATTCAAGCATTTAATAAATATGGTGAATAAATAAATTCAAGATAAATTCTAAGTGGCAAGTGGTTTTGGAGACATATGGAGGTGGTGGGACCCACACTAGCTTGATTTTTCATAATACATGGTATCTCTCTTTTGCAAATTCGAATTAATGGGAATGTGAAAACTCTTGGGTGAGTTGGTAAGTCATAACACATGTCATTGAGCATCTTAGGTCGAATTGGGAAGGATTGGTAACCTCCATGGAAGATAAAGAGTCAAAGTAGAAGTTTGTGGACACTCGGGCTACATTCCCTAGCCCCTATGACACCAATGATGGAGCATCTATGACAACTATGACAAATTGCAGACCTGACCTCTGACATCTGACCACTATGACATGTCAGCACCAAAAATAGGCTCAAAGAAGGTGAATTTGGGAGTTGGAGAAGCCAAAGAGACTCAAAATCGAATTTGGGAGAAGATGGAAGGTTGGAACTAGGAGACAAGTGGCAAATGTGGAATATTTTCTAAATGGAAATCTATTGAATCTATTGAGATGATTTCGACCCTTAGAAGGCTAATGTTGGTTATAAAATGTAGAAATTAAGAATGAGAATGGCTTTTGGTGATTTGAGAAAAATTGCATTTGTGAAGAGAGAGCTAGTGGATGACTAGTTTCTTGCCTTAGCCAATTTCAAGGGTGAAAGATTCCCATCCAGGTTGGTGTTTGGAGAGGCCACTCAGGTCTTTCATGGTGATTTAATGGAGTTTGTATTTGCAGGTAGCAGCTACAGGAAGTTTCATGGTTTGGTTTAGTGCAGCACTTTATCTCCACCGTTTCCAGTTTTGAAGGCATATTCATGCTCCTTGAGGGAGGGCGTTTTTGGTGAGCACTTGTGCTTCTTGAGAGAGATTCTCATTATATATTTCTGATTTTAATAGCTTCATATCCTCTGTTATTAATATTCAGAAAGTCTCAGGTCTAAATACCCACTGGTTGTATGCAAAACTATTGATTAATGAGCAAACAATGTCCATTTCCCCAATGCATTGATGTATGACACTATAATGTTGATTATTTCGAATGGATGGATGATTCTCTGATATATTTGTGATCAATATATTGCCATGGATGTCTTAAACAAGTTTCATGTATTTTACTTGAGCATTTGAAGCATTTTTACTTAGTTTAGTTGTATGGGGAGGTGAAATAGTGCCATTTTCCCAAGGGTCGAATTGGGGGTTTTTGCTGTTGAATGTGAGAGAGTTAGAACAGTAGTAAAAATCAATTAATGGTGCATATGAGACCTTAATAACATACTTAACAAATTATATACCTCTGTTCATAAATTTGTGGGAGTTTGGAGGCATTTGGAAGGCCATTTTCAGTGTTACCCGGGGGGGATTTGATGCACAAATTACTAGTCAAAATTAGCTATATTGATCAGAATACAAATCAAATTTGCAGTAGTATTTGGAGGGCCATAAAACATACCTGAACCTGATATTAAAGTCTAAATACCATTCATACACTCCTACAGAAGATTTGGGAGCATTTGGGTTGATTTGGAGGTCAAAACAGTTAAACTAGTCAAAGGTCGAAATGGGGAAAAAAGTGGAAAAATTGGAATTTTAATAGAATTTTGAAAAAGGGTCATTACACATAGGCATAATAATAATAACAATTCATGCACATTCAACACAAAAGTAAATTAAAAAATAAACATTTATCTTTTAATTAAAGTTGTCCAAGGAATTGGTTATGGAAGAGCAACGTTCCACCCAACCATAGGCACTCTGGCCAGCACTTTATCTCTTTGCTGAGAGGCCACCCACAATTTGAGGCTATATATCCACTAAGGAGGAACTACACAGGCTCACTCACAGCCATAGGAACACAATCTCATGCTAAGCCAATGCACAAATAGGTTTATCAAGCATACATAGAGACAAGGAAGGTGAATGCTAAGCCAATAAGCTCAACCAAAGAGCTACAAGCATTTCAATTGGCTTCATCCATCCTTGGAACCCATAATACCTACCACACCCAACAAAAGGAAGTTCCCCTTCTCTACTGCACAGTCCCTTAGGTTCCCCTTACCCTCCTGTGCTATTCAGGTGGGCATAGAAAGGTCCAAGCTGCTAAACCTTCATATGTTTATTCCTACACTGGGTTTATCAAGAAATTCCATCCTCTCATCCCTCTCATAATTCATTTGTCTCTTGGATTCTCTGCTTTTTGGCCACACTAATTTGCAGCCACGAAATTCAATTTCTGGGCTTCCAAATTGAGGTGAATTCCCACAGATTTTTGGGATTTTGACACTCTAAAATTCACCGCAGGGTTAACAAATATGGATTCCCCACTGGACTCCACAACCCACATGAATTTCAGGGCATTTTTTACACTCTAAAATGTATATTTTTCTCGAGTTACAATTTCTATTATTTTTCTTGTCAGGAATGCATAGCTTGCTCAAAATTGGAGTCTAGTTTCCTTACCATGGAATGGGAATACAGGGAAATGAAATCCCATGAGGGAAATTGAATTATGGGTAGGAAAAACAAAGCCCATACTTAGCCCTACGAATTTATGGATTGTGCCCATGCCCCATTAAATTCATGAGCTGATTTTTCAGCTACCTTCTTACAATAGAAATAAATATCGGCAAGGAAGTCCACTTGGTTATTTTCTTATCAATTATGGCACATGGGTTCTCAGGATGACACTTGGGAACAAAGGATTTGATCCCACAACCCCTCTCCTCTCCCTACTGGATAAAAAAGGCCCCTCATTTTTGTTGCTTCCATAACCAACTCTTGGAATTTTATTTGTATTATAAATATTTACATGTTGTTACATTTTTCCATGGATGATTAGCACATGTCCACAAAATATAAAATACGTGCATTTATAATCTGAACATTAGCAGATGAGTGAACTTTTTCACTGAAAATGTCTTGGTGAAAAATTTGCAATTTGCTCTTCTGAAGGGCAGTAGAGCAGTGTGATGGTACAATCATGCACCAATCCTCGAATATAGGACATGTGTATCTCAATATGTTTGGTCCTCTGTATCTGAACCAGATATGTGGAAATCCTGATAGTACTCTAATTTCCACAGAAGATGACTGGTGATCCCCATCAACACATGGGATAAATTTGTCGAATACGTCCGAAAGGAGTTTTACCTGCCCAAATACGTTGAACAATAGTATAAGAAGTGGCAACAGCTAAGGAAATGGAAATACCAATCAATACAGAGTTACACCAAGGAGTTGTATCGACTCATGGCTAGACTTGGCGTCCAAGAAGAAGAAAAATTGCCTGAATTACGTTAGTGGTTTATCTCAGTACATTTAGTGGGAGATGGAGATTTTGACTATCAATACACTCACGGATGCATTACACTATGCTATCAAACTTGAAACCAAGTAGAAAGGAAAATCACGCTTCGCAACAAAGCCAACATCAGGACAACCACCCGACAAGAAGGCACCAACCGACTTCAACAAGTCAAAATCTTCTCAACCGACCCCACCAAATCCAAATCACGAAAAAATCCTTTTCATAAAAGGGAAGGCAACAAACAACCCCCTAATAGGAAATGGTGAGATTACCATCACTCATCTTGGCATGATACGTCTGAATGCAAAGCTCAGAAGATATTTTTGGAAAAAGTGTCGACATTCGACGCGTTCGACAATACGATGGAAGAATCTGATCTAGACGCAATGACCCTTTTGACATTGATAACTCTAGCAGCATCGATTATCGTCGACAAGGAGGAACGAGAGTGCCTGTTTCATACACGGATATGGGTTCAGCATAGTCCATTGCATCTGATTTTGGACAATGGGAGCCAGAAGAACTTTGTTTCTGAAGAACTTGTGAAGAAACTAGGTCTTGTTACCACTCTGCATCCTCAGCCTTACAACATCGGTTGGATGAAGGATGGACAAGAACTATGGATCACTCGACAATGAAAGCTCGCATACTTCATAAATCCTTTTGAAGATGAAGTACTTTGCGATGTGGCACCACTCTCTGTAGTCGACTCCCTGTTTGGGAAATCTTACCTATGGGATCGCCATGGAAGTTACTAGTCACAACCGTAGAAGGTGATTGTCAAAATTCAGAATCGATGGTACAACATACCTGAGTGATGACCTACACCTACGGTCTCAATGATATCTACTAAATAGACAAAGAAGCTCATCAATCATGCTCAGAAGTTCTCATTAATCATGATCAAACCGAAAAATTCTAGGAAGACTGTAGCAACTAGTTGACTCACCGACCAGTGCAGCTCTCGACAAAAGCAGTTGATCGACAGCATTATCGACGAGTATTCGAGTTTATTCCAAGTTCCATACGGAGTACCTTGACATTTCCAGGTAAAACACTCTATTGAACTTGCTCCTGGTTCTTATTTTCCTAACGCATCTATTTACAGAAGATCCATTCTCAAAAATGAAGAGATTCACAGACAAATTCAAGATTTGATCCAACCCAACTCCTCTCCTTGTGGAAGTCCAGTTGTCCTCGTTCCAAAGAAAGATGGGACTTGGCACATGTGTATCGAATACCAGGCACTCAACAAAATTTTGGTAAAGAATTGCTACCCTTTGTCGTGGATAGATGAACTCATCGACTATTTGAAAGGTGCCAAATTATTTACTAAGCTCGACCTCAAGTTGGGTTATCATTAGATTCCAATCGAGCCCGCAGATGTGTGGAAAACTGCTTTCAATACCAAGGAAGGATTATTCGAATGGTTAGTCATGCCTTCCGGCTTAACCAATGCACCTACGGCCTTCATGCGATACATGGATAACATTCTCCAACCTTTCATAAGAAAATGTGTCATTCTCTATCATTGGAAGAACATGTCGGACAACTTCGAAATCTCCTCGACACTCTCCGGCAACATTGACTGTACTTGAACATGGACAAGTGTACCCTTACGATGAAAAACATCAAATATTTGGGGTATGTAATTGACTCTGCAGGAATTCACATCGATCTAGACAAAGTACAAATCCTCAAATATTGGCCCATTCCTCAAATCATTCAAGAACTAAGATGTTTTCTTGGTTTGGCGAATTTCTATCGACGATTTATACACAACTTCAGTCACATATCCTGGCCCTTGAATCAATTGACGAAAGAAAATGGGATAACTGTCTTTAAATGGACACCGACACAACAAGAAGCTTTTGAACATCTCAAACACAAGCTTTGCACTGCACTAGTACTTGTGTTTCGTGATTTGCATTATCCCTTTGAGATTGAGACGGACGCATTGGACTATGCCTTGGGTGCAGTGATAAGTCAATCTGGTCACCCAGTCGCTTTTCATTCCAAAACTTTTAACGACACTATTAGAATATATTCAACGTACGAAAAAGAATTTTATGCCATTGTGCAAGCTCTCAAGCAATGGAGGCATTACATCCTTGGAAAGGAAATAGTCATCCTCACTGACCATAAGCCTCTTCAGTTTGCCCCGACCCAGTAAAAAATACAAAAAAATCGACAACTCAAGTGGATTAATTACCTACAACAATTCCAGTTGGTGATTAAGTATCAAAAGGGTAAATCTAATGTCGCCGCCGATTGTCTAAGTTGACCACCCATTACTCTCCTTTTCACAGTGATGAGTATGAAGTGTTATGACATGACCACTTGGCCTCAGTTGTTTCAAGACGACATCGAATTTTCTCCAGTATATTGACAAATGCAGACTGACAAGTCGTCGACCTCTGACTATTTTCTGAAATATACCTTGCTATACAATCTCGGATAACTTTGCGTACCGACCGGTGAGCATCGACAACAACTCATTTGGGATGCACACTATAACAAGACTGCAGGACACTTTGGAGTAGAAAATACACTTGCTATCCTCCAGAAGTATTTCTTTTTTCCTTCACTTAAAACTAACATCAAAAAGTACATTCGATCATGCGTGGTTTGTGCCATTGCTAAACCACCTAATCGACGACAGGGATTGTAGACAGCTCTGCCAGTTCCTATTTGACCATGGGAATATATTTCTATGGAATACTTGATGGGATATCTTAATACCAGACATCAGCATGAAGCGATCTTAGTAGTAGTTGACAGATTTTCCAAGATGGCCATTCTCATTCCATGTAATAAGACCACAAAAACACAACAGACCGCTCAGCTCTTCTTTACACATGTTTGGAAACACTTTGGTTTACCCAAAACCATCATTTCTGACCAAGATGCCAGATTCATCAGCATCTTTTGGAAGACCCTCTGGTAACAGCTGGACACACGACTCTCATTTTCGATAGCTTGCCATCCTCAGACCGACAAACCGACAGAAGTTGTGAATCGCTTGGTAGTACAATTGCTTCGCATGTACAACCACATGCATCGATGAACATGGGATGAAAGTATCCATACATACAACACAGGTACAATCGTGCTTAGCACAGCTCTACAGGAAAGAGTCCATTTGAGATCTGTTACAGATTTCATTCCGTAGTGCCTATCGAATTGATCAACTCCTCGACACATTTGAACCATGACACTAACTATAGCTAGTGGGAAGTTGACAAAGCCTTGAAATTTTGAGATTATATTTGCGACATCCAGTGACAAGCAGAAGAAATGTTACAATGAGCAAAGGTGAAAGCTAAGGTTCGACACAAGAAGCATCGTATTCCTCATTCATTCCTAATTGGGGATACAATTTGGTTACATCTCAACAAGGAACGCTTCATTGGTCCATTCAATAAGTTCAAGCCTTTGCGATACGACCTGTACAATATTCTTCGACAGATTGGTGAAAACACTTTCCATCTCGACATTCATGCATGCCTGGGTCTGCATCCAGTATTCAATGTGGATCTACTTTGACCATATCATGCACCACTATTGGAACAGAATGACATACCAACAACAGAACCCAATGACATCAATCCAGATGTTCACGAGCCTCTTCCTTGCGACATCATTGTGGGACGATGAGTATGCCTTATAAGGACGAACATAATTTCCTTGTTTCAAGTTGCTAAAGCCGGACAGATCCCAACACAAGGAAAATGGTACTCTGCTATTGAACTGAACGACAAGTTTCCTCACCTTCACGAGCAAACAATGGGGACCATTGTTTCTTAAGGAAGGAGGTCTGATCCACATCGCAGTTGGCATTGTTTTCGAATGCTAACATCGACTGCGACAAGTCATCGACGTCGACACAACTTCGACAAGTTCTGACTTCGACACGACTTTGACATGCTCAACGACTTCGACAAGTTCAACAACCTCAATAGTTTCGCGATGTCAACATGTGACTTGTGATTGTCGAACTAAGACAGATTGTCTCTCTATCTTCCAGTCGACTGTGACGGTTGAACTTCCGAACCGTTCTAACTTATCTTGTAACTGAACGTAACGGGAAGGCATCCAAGCATCTCAACATTCTATATAAGCATGTATAATATTGTAACATACATCAATGGATCTCGTTTTCCAGTAATAGAGAAGATCAGTTAGCATTCCTGTGTATTTTTTGTGTGTACTTGTGTTTTATCTGTGTAGTGTATTCCTGCTTTGCTTAGTCTTTTTATGTTTCCACCATAATAGAACCGACTCATTCAGTCGAACTATTTTCCCCCTCGTGCTTCCTGGCCACGTGTAGATCAATTGGTGGAGTACTGTAGCGAATACCAAACTTTGATTGGATTCCCTGCAACTAGATGCACTATGTGGCTGCATTCACTACACCTCTATACTCGGATTCAACTGATGAAAGAGAAAGAATTGTCTTCTTTTTGCTTGACCAAAAAATAGGACAAGATGCAAACATGAAAAAAAATCCTGATGTAGAATTCTAATCTAAGTTGTCTCCATCCCAATATGAATATGTGTACCCAACAAGGTTCAATGGAGACCCAACTTCATAGTGAATACCATAGGTCTTCATCCCTTGCACATAGTGCAAGATCCTTTTAGATTCCTTCCAGTGAATCTCATGAGGCTCTTGCATGTATATGGAGACAACACTCACTACATAGGATAGACCTGGATGAGTATGTGTAAGAAACAAAAGACTCCCGATCAGTTTTCTATATAAGGTACTATTCACCAATGGTGAAGAAGAACCATCTTTGAGGCTAACACATGAAAGAAAATGAAATGCTGTTGGTTTGAAATCTATCATATGAAACCTATCAAGTAGATCTGATACATACTTGGAATTTCCAATCTTAATTCCCAAATCACTATGAGAGACTTCAAGACCAAGAAACTGCTTTAGCACTCCCAAATATGACATAGAGAATGAATTGTGCAAAGCATATTTGATAGAGCTAATGCATGAAGGTATACTCCTTGTAATCAGTAAATCATCAACATATAGGACAGTAAAGAGAAGAGAGAAGACAATATAGGATGCACTAGCGCTAATGTAGCAACTACATGCACCGATTCACTAACTTTTTTTATCAAATTTTAACATTGTAGTGCATGTTATTTTGTGCATCGTCAATGGTGCATTACATGTTTTATATCACACCGTTAAGGGCATGCCATAAAATATTCACCTTCACTAGTGGTTCATGTACATTGGAAGAATGCACCTGTGTGAATTAATCAAAATGACATACCGGTTTGCTAAATTGCTTTCCAAAATCTTAAACATTTTGATGTGTTTTATGGTGAGAAAAATAAATGGTGCATTAGTTTATGGTGATCACTGGTAATGGAGTGTCATGAAATATGCATCATGGTTGATGCTTCCTGTACAATTACAAGGCACACTAGTGCTAATGGGTCGATCACATGTACCGGATTGCTAGAATTTGTTTATAGATTTTTAAACATTGTGGTGTGTTTTCTTGTACGCACCGGTAATGGCACACCATAAAATATGCACCATGATTGGTTCATCCTATACAATTAAAGGACGTGCCAATGCTAATTTTTTGAGCAAATGCACTAGTGGGGAATTTGTTTTAATAAAATTTTAAATGGGTGATGCGTTTTATTATGCGCAACGTTGATGTTGTGTTAATTTTTTTTGTCACACTGGTTATGATGCACTGTAGGGTATGCACCATAGATGGTGATTTATATGTATAAAGAAAATACAATATTGGTTAGGTTTTAGTGTGAGATGAACCAATGAAGCACACTACGTGGAATTAAGAAAAAGAGAGATAAAATATTGGAATTTGAGGTGAGTTTTGAATTTTAATCTGGTGAATTTGAAAATAAAAAGGTAACAAAGAATCTACCTAGTCTCTTGTTGGATGAGGAGGCATGGTTGCTTCATAGAAAAAAATGACTATTTCAAAAAAATTGAAATTGAATGGAATTGCTCGACAAAGCTATTCAACAAGAGAAATGAACACTCTAGAGAATTGAAATTAGGGTAGTTGTATAGGGCCTATGAGCATCGGTTCTTGTGTGAGTGGTTGGAATCATGGATGAAATATAAAAATGAATTTTACCCTACTATAGTGCACCTCGTGGCAGTTAAATGCACCATAGCATTATTACATTAATATAACGCATCAAAAAGGTTGAAAAATGGTGTTTTTTTATACGTAATGCACCACTGTGTTTTATTATTTATGGAGCACCAGTCAGTTTTATGGCTCTATGTTGAAAATGATCGAACCTATAGCAATATTAAATGTGTTGTTAACATTTTTAGTGTGGCTATTGTTTATATGCACCATGGAAGTTATTTTTGTTAAAGGAATTGGTAAAAGAAAAATTAAAACTTTTTAATGAATTACAAATTGTCATATCTAGATCCAGTGCATTATTATAATGAGAACCAGTTTGTTGGGAGCACCAGTATGCATTTATTTTTAAAAAAATGATATTTAGCATTTTGTAACAATAATAGTTATCGGTGCTACTTATGAGATATGTACACGTGCAATTTTCTGTTTTTGTGCACATTGATGTGTTTTAGCATGCCAATATAGATTTTTTTTTTTTTTAATTAATTTTTTTATTCAATAAGAAACTATTCTAACCTGATTTGGTGTATCATTAAAAGGCATGCGGGTTCCTCCTAAGTCTTATGGAGCACCAATATGCATTTAATTTTTTTAAATGAAAACTATATTTTATCATTTTATAATAAATGCTTGTTATTTGCTAAGCACCCTTCAATTATTATCCATATCTCACTGGTGCAGTTCTTTTTTAATTAATTTCTTAAAAAAAATCTATTTTAAGTTGACCAGTGCATCATTTCAATGCACACCGGTGCTCTATGTTTGTTATAGAGAATCGATACACATTTTAATTTTCTAAATCACAAAAAGATAATTTAGTATTTTAAAAGCATAAATGTTTTCTTTGTGCCTTATTTTTTATGCACTAGTGCTTTATGTATTTAAGTGCACTGGTGCATTTTATCCATTTTAAGCATATTTTTTTGCAAACCTCCTCAAAAACATCTAACTGCCCTCCTCCACTACCAACTTCCACTATAAATAGAGAAGGGAAAACGTTTTTGGGGAAGTTACACAAAAACCTCCACTGCAAGGTGTTCTCCTTGTAGTGAAATGTGGACATTCTTCTCAAAGTTGTAAGTTATTCATATAATAACAGGGAATGTGATCACTGCTATATTAAACTAAAGTTTACAACAAACATAATGAGTTTTTTTACTTTGATTAGTAGTAAAGTAAGGGTCAATTGTTGGAAAAAATGTCATTTTTTTTGCGAGGTATGGAGAGCTCTGCAACTAGGGTTTTGTAATTAGAGTTTGAATGTATTTATATTTCTTCCATGGAATAGGGTGGGGGATCCCCCCTGCCTATGATTCAATGGCATTAAAAATTCTGATTGTGAATGCAAGAAAAATCCCCGGACAAAGGAAATTCCAGATTCGTCAAACAAGCAGATGCAATTCCAAAAGTTGTCATCCCCCTGGCCACTCCAAGGAGAGTTTCCCTTGTGATAGTTAAAAGAGACTTGGTGGGACAATTCACGGTGTGAGATTTTATCTTATATGGAATTCAGTGGTGCTTAGTGTCAAGAAAAACTCTCTCCAAATCGTCTCACTGATCCTAATTGGAGGAATATTTTTTAATCTTTCCTCATTGGATTCATAAGGATCACAATATTCTTTGGTCAAATGGTGCCTATGATTGTTTTCCTTATGGCCTATAGATGACAGGAAATAATATTTAAGTATGGGAGGCAATATAAATTTGGACTGCAACATAAAAGTAGTGAATTAATAGATGTCATCATCAATTGTTTTGAAATAAACATTTAAAACATGCAAAAATACAAATGTAAACAAATATTCAAATGTATAATACTCACGTTGATGACATTCCACAAATCCTCCTTTAGCTTATTTGGAACCTTCCGCGAATAAAAAAATGTGATCAGAACCATTTACCTAGCAAGTACACCTAGAAATGAAGCTAGCTTCACTGAGTTTGGACCAATTGGTTGGTTCCTTTCATTAATATTAATTTCAAGATTTTCCTCCAAGTTATAATATATGCACATCTAGTTGGTCCTCTACACTTCTTCTTGACTGTCTCAGATGAATCTTGTGTAGAGGGATTAGCCACTTCTATACTAATATATTGATGGCCTGATTGTTTTTGAACATTTGCTGTAAAATAAGGGCATGCAAAGGTGTTATGGATTGATCAACAGTAAAATTTATAGTTATCACTAAATGATAAAATTTAGAAAGTAATGGGCATACAGTGTTCTTCATGTTTCACCTCGTCTTGAATAGAAGGAAATGTCTCTTCAAAATCATTTTTTCAATGTTAGGAATAATAGAGTCATTTATTTCATTGTTGGGACTAATAGAGCCATCCAAAGGCAACAAAGGTGTTTTGTTGCATACTCTTGTTTAAATTTTCCTCCTCTTAGTCACTATAGAAAAGAATGTTAGTAGACATATGTATAACATCGTATGTAATAAAAATAAGTGTGATATTGCATAAGGAGATAAACTATTTTGTTTCTAAATATTTACATGTAGGGGATCATGTTCCTCTCTTCCCCACTTTATTGCTTTTATGCGTTCTTTTTTTAAATTCCAAAATCATTTTTTTTATTATTTCGTGTCAAAACTTGTTTACTCTATGTTTTCTCAAATGGATTAGTGTGTTGCTTGGACAAATCCAATTAGATTGTTATTAAAGTACAACATAGTATGTTCTAAGCATTAAAAATTCATGAAAAGAATGATATAGCTCAAGTATAGACAATCATTTACCTCCATATATGCACTTGTACACAACTTGAATAACAATTTTTTTTTTGTACCATTACTAGTGAACTAATGAGTGAATGAGAATTAGCGAACTTTAATTGAGAACTAGTAAATGAGGCATACCCTCCTCTAAGGGAACTAGTAATAAGTATGTATATACCTAGGCTCACCTCCTTAACAAATATCTCTTCAGCTAATTTAATTGAAAACTTTCAACTTTCCTACATAAGACCAATATCTCTTTACAAATCCTTACCTAGGCCCCTAGGGACAAGATGACTAGGTGAATAATAATCGTAAATAGGTTCAAGAGAGTAATAGCCTCCTCCCATTATGAATGAATTCCTAGAATTTTGACAAACCCCTTCTCGAGATGACTTTAAACCCCCCCGTACTGTGAGGGATTCTTCGACAAAAGAAATTCAAAATCCCCTTTATCTACCCACAAAAACTTAGAGGGTACCATTAACCCTACCCTCACCCAAGGAAGGACCACTAGAAGCACTAATCCCAACATCCCCTTTCAAAAGAACAATATTATTATTTAGAGAAGGAGAAATAGTATTGAACTTACTTGAAGTTGAAGTTCCTTCAAACACCGACTTTGACAATGTTTCCACCTTCAAATCCATTGGATAAGGAAGACTAGGAGATTCCAAAACCACAGTAGAGCCATCACCACAATATAGACATAACCACTAGTCTCGACAATGATAAGGATTGACACATCCTGAATTTTCAAATCGGCTTCCTTGTGAACTTGAACAAGCCTTGTAATCACCTTGTATTAAAAGAAATAGAATTAATGCAATATTAATCTAGAGATGAGAGTGATGCTACACAGGAGAGTGATGCTCAAAGGACATTACATTGATCACGGGTTCAGATCCATTGAAGCAAACTCACTTTTCAGAATTTGAGGAAGTTGAATATGGATATGTTGTAGGTGTTGAAGTTGAATCCTCTTTAGAAGAGAAAGAATTGGGTTACCATGTCGATGTCAGTCAGCCGACTTGAACAAGGATATTTAGTTATAAAATATCTTCCAAAAATACACCACGGGAAACGGGAAGGTGTGGCGGGAAGGTGGATACCAAGGAAAATTCACTATTGTAATTATTTGAAATATTATTAAAATATTGTTATCTACATGTATTATTTTCTTAATATGAATTGGTTCAAAAGTTGAAATAGCCTAATTTCCTAATATGATCAATTTCCTTAATATGATCTGTAATGCCCCCATTTTGACCCTCAGGATATTTTGGATTTTAATATAAATAATGTATACATGCGATGTATGTTTTCCCTCACGTGGAGCTCAAGTCCAAGGCCCTGCTAGTGGATGCTCGGATTTTATTTTAAAAGGAAAGTATTTGATATTTATGTTAGCCATGTACAATTAAGCCATGGAAATTGTAAAAATGATATAATTTTTAATAATGCAATAAAATACAAAAACAAACTGGCTATGGAATAAACCAACAAGAGGGGGCCATGTGTATCCACTAGGGGTATGTGAGTGGGTTGTGGGATCATGGAACAACAAGGATCAACTTTCATGCGTTACACATGATAGCAATGGGGAAGTAGGAAAGGTCATGATTATGGACAAGGTTACGTTGAAAGAGGAATGCGAAAGGAACAGAAACAGGGTATGGCAAGGAAAAAATAAATCGAACAGGAAATCCCCATTCGATTAGGCACTAGCGCAAGGCGTTTTAGCAGAACAGAGAGAGAACCGAGCATAGAAGAAAGGATTAAAATCACGACTCTGTGTAAGTCACGAATTGCAAAGCCGAGAATGCACAAGAAACCCTGCGTGGGAAGTAGAATCAGTTGGGAAATCCATGGGCCAAAACCTGGGGTAAATTCTAGAGTGTGAGAAGCTTAGTATACCTATGAGAAGACCTTGATCTGATAGCAGAAGAACCTAGTTGCATGACAGAGCTTCGATCGCAACCCTAAGAAGATACCAGCAAGGATAACTGAGAAGAAGGAAAGACAGAGGTTGGATTTTCTTGATAAACCCAGTGAAGGCTAAAGTCTCATGAAGGCACCAATTTTGACCTTTCTATGCCCAACCTGAAGAGCACTGGAGGGAAGGGGCCCCGAGGGAATGCACATCAGAGAAGGGAGCCTTCCTTGTGTTGGGTTTGGTAGGTATTGTGGGTGCCATGACTACTAAATGGTTTGAGATGCCTGTAGCTCTGTGGTTGAGCTCACTGGATTAGAATCACTCTACCTGTTTTCCCTTGCATGGTTGATAAAACCAACTGTATGTTGGATTAGCATTAGTGTGAAGGCTTGACTATGAAGAGAACCTATTTAGCCTCCTTAGTGGATACATAGCCCAGATTGGGGGTGGTATCTCAACTGAAAGAGTATAGGCTAGACAGAGACCTATGGTTGGGTGGAACATTTCTCTCACTTAGCCAGTGGCTTGGACAACTTCAATTTAAAGAAGTGCTCCTTGTGGTGTTAAATGATTCTAATTCCCTATGTGATGTCTACTTGTTATATTCAAGTTATTGAATGAATGATTAAATGAGAATGATTAGTAGGAAGATTATGTATGAGCCTGAGTATGAGGAATAGGAATGTCTGATTGTTTCACCATTTGCTTGAGCTTAATGTGCTGCTAACCTTGCATGTTGTAGACGCATTGATTAGATTTAGTTTAATTATATGTGTTTTGTTATGTATTGCATACACTTTTAGATGGACTGCATGGCATCACCTAGACTTGGGGAAAGAATTAGATAGCCCCTGTTGTGTTTCATGACCCTCTGTGGGTCAGGTGAAGGGAGAAGCCATGGCAGGGGGGAAGTAGAGCTCCTTGCAGAAGGATAAGGGGCATTGAGGGAGTTTAGGAAAGACTTCAGCTGGAAATATGGCCAAGTCAGAGTACTCAGATGTGGTAGGGGATCACACCAGTGTATAGAGCTCTCCAAGAGATTTCCAACCGTAAGGGAATTGTCCAATTTGGTCTAAGGATGAATAAGTTATCAACCTGACAAGTTTGCAGGTGCAGGGGTATGTGGTCCCAACTTTATGAATAAACAATTCGGATTGCAGAGGTCGGGGACCGACCTTTGGAGTTGCGTGGTTATACATTTGAATTTCCAAATTTGCAAGGGGCATTGCGTATTGCGGAAGTCGAAAGGGAGATTTCCACGAGGTTGGCATGTTGGAATTCTGAATTTTTGAATCCGCAAGGCGGATTGCGGATTACGAAATTCAGAAGATGATTTTTTCCCGAATTGTGAAATGAGGTTTCCAATTTTTTACTTCTACAACGTGGGTTGCGGATTGCAGAAGTCAGATGATTAACTTTCCCGGGAAGGATATTTTGGCGTTCCAACTTCCAACTTCCGCATTGTGGATTGCAGAATTCGGGAGCACGATTTTGTCAGTGATGTGAATTTGGAAATATGACTTTCGAATTCTGACTGCAGATTGCGGCAAGGTAGATTGAGGATTACAGATTGGAGGCCATTGTGGTTGTTTGTAAAAATAGAGAGAATTGTTGAAAAAAAAGTATCAGGTTGTCTCCCATTGCCTCTAAAGGGCACTAAGGGGATTGGGGACATGACATGATCGATCCCAAATGTGGAAACCCTTAACAATTGTATTTGGGGATCATGGGACATTGCATTGGAAATCAACCCTAGGCCACATGCACATATACCCTATATTTCAACAAAACTTTGTATTAGGAGGAATTCATAGCGTGACATTCAGTAATTACTATATTGCGTGGAACATCTGAAAAATAATATAGAGTCAGCTGAAAATGAAGCTAAAGAGGGGTTATCAAGGTCAGGAGATCAACAAACCACATTGAATGTTCTCAAAAGTATTTCTCATTGCAATATTACAATTATTACCGCATTCGCGGTACCAACTGGATTCACAACACCAATATATACTTTGTTGATGGTTATGGCCCATATTTCCATGGTGAGATATCATCCTACAGCGCAAGGTTGCAACAAAGGGTTTCCTATTTATAGCTTTAGTGTTAGTGGAGGTTCGGTCATGTGTTTAACTTCCATCTCTAGTAGGTCTACTACAAATTCTGAATGAGAGACTATTGCTTCTCACTCCAACTTTGATGGACCACTGTGGCATAATGTCCAATGAATATTAGCTCCAAATGACATAGTTATACCCATTGCATTAGTAGTACTAGAGAAGTCTTTCCAACGTCAAAAATAAGAAAACAAATAACCAAACATTTTCATAGGATCCATCATATTATATAAAAGGTACATCAAATTCTGAAGAGTATCAATGCCAAGTACAAGTAGAATCATGATCAAAAATTGAGTACTGCATGAATACAAGTTTAATAAAAATAAGGTCATGTGGTTTCATTTATTGAACAAAAGGCTCAAGAATCCAAATATGAAAAACATACTACTCTTTTATGAACCATATGCTTCCATATCATAGAAGGTGGAAGATAACTCCTTTGAGATCAACATGTCACCCTATCTTATATTTCACTTCATTTTCAATGTGAGTTAGTTATAGTACATGCATACTTTCCACTTATATTTATCAACACATAATGTTTGATTAAACAACTAGAACTTATAAATAGGATCTTAATTTCACAACGGAAACTACAAAAAATAGGGAGTGGACATAAGGTTGAGAAACACTTGAGGTTATAAAATTCCACTCTATCATGGGTGGCTGAGATTTGAACTTGACCATGAATTCGAATGAATTCACGATCATGATCATCCTCATCATAATCATAAAGTCGGCCCTAATCATCATCGGCATCCCCATCACCATCGTCATCATCGTTAGGGGGTTAGTGGGTAGGGTTAAGGTTAGTGCGTGGTTAATGTTAACGAGTTTAGGAGTTTAGGGGGTAAGGGGTGTAGGGGTTATCAAAAACCTTGATCATGATTATTGTTAGCACCAAATTTAGTTTGAAGGGTTTGAAGGGTTTAGAGCCCTGAAAATAATGAGTAAGGTGCTAGGTTTCTGAGTCATATGACCCAGAGGAACACTAAGTGAGACCTCTACATGTTCATGCTTTGGGTTGGGATGGAAAGGATTGAAATCCTTGAGTTTTGACTTTGCAAATGAGGAAAAAATGTAAAAACCCGCTCAAAGTTATATGAGGGGACTAATGAATGGAGCAGATATGTGGTGATGGAGATCAACGACTGAAGGCAACTTCACAGAAGTAAGATGTGGTGGTTTAAGTGTGGGAGGAGTTTTTCTAGCTCGCAGGAAAATAAGAGGTCAGATCAATGGACGGGAGGACAGATCTACAGTCGTCAAGTACTTTGTTGATTTGACATGAACAGATAAATGAACTTTTCGAAATTGAAAAGTGGCGATAGGATCCACATCCTACGATGGTGCAGATCTGGTGGGGAAAGGCATCGACGGTGGATGTTTAGTTCGCATATGGAACATGTGCAGATTATCGACACTTTCCAAGTCTGCGAACCTTGGTAGGGGATGCACATTTGGGCGGTCGAGATGCGGATGGGATTTGGATCAACGGTTGACAGCGGCTACGTGGATCTGAAGCGCAAGAAAGGAAATACTTGAAAACTGCGGAGGATTGTAGAGTTAAGCGGGGAAAAGATCAGTGGTGCAAGGTTGATAATGCAAATGAACGGCTAAACAAGCTTCTTCACTACAATAGATGCATGAATGATAGGAGAGGAAAATAATATAAAAATAGTTATGCACGGGGATCTGGATAATGTTTGTCCAATTGCCTTGGAAAGGAAAAGGCAATGAATGTGCTGCACGTAAACAGCTCAGCCAAAATCTCAGACCAATTGTCAGTAACCAGGTAGGCCTCTTGTCTTCCTACAAAACTATTTAAATGGCTGAGCTTGGAGAAGTAGAACCCCCAGGTTTTGAACACCAGAATATAGAAGAGTTATTAGAAGACAGGGATGTTGAGGTCTATGACACAGTGTTGACTAATGGACTCATTGAAAGAGTAAAGGATATACTGGACCTGATTAGGAACCAGGGTATATATGTACACAAGGTATACAGGTCATTTTTCCAGTTTTTTGCAGTTGACCAAACCCTAAACTGTCCCAAGTTAGTCGACTGGTGCACCACTAATTACTCCTCCTCTGAGAGGGTGATTATGGATGCATCCAGCTCAAAGATCTTATGTCCTGTCAATTCTCTCGTTATAAGAAAACCCCTATCAATCCTTAATGAATTCAGCCTAAAGTCCAAAGAGTACAAGGAAGAAGCCCAAATTCAATATTTTAGACAGTCCACATTCGAGTTTAAGCAAAGTTTCTATAGGATTTGCCTAAAACCTAGTGTCCCATTGCAAGACCATGCCTTCCCAGTCGAAGTCCATCTCTTTACTGAAGAATCCAAGTGTGTTATAACCTTGCTAAGCCAATTTTTAGGATTAGATACAGACATGTATGTCACTGAGCACATGATGAACCTATTATTTTTCCTTAGCACTTTCCCATTAGAGTCCGAGGAGTCTGAACAGTCTATCCAATGTGCTTGCATTAAATTTGATGAGTCCCTAGCTGAGAATATCCATTCTCAGCTAGTGGACTTCCACAAGACCAGGAGCTTCAGGTTCCAATCATATTTGTTGAGGATGTTCCTGTCATATAATGAAGAAAAATTGCAACTTCCTAAGATAATGCTCACAAAGGAAATGCTCATAGACTACAACAAATTCATGAACAACCTCATGTCTGAGGTTTACAATGTTTTCTTTCAGAAAAGATTGCCCAGGGTGTTATCATAGATGAAGGAGATGTTGCAACCTTCTCCTGAGAAGAATATAGGTGACTGGTTTCTCTCGGAACACAACACAACAATCATATTTTATGGGTTTTCTCATTCACCCTATGTACTGCAAGCATTCTTAACTACTAGAATGTTTGCTCTAGAATTCATCAAGCAGAAGCTAAGAGTGGAAACAAAAAAAATTTTGGATCATAACAAAGCCTTAGATATTGCATTCCCATGAGTTGTAGGCCCGTTCATCGTTAAGAGCAAGGCTTCCATTTCAACCATTGAATGTATGTTAAGAGAGATGGGACTCCGAACAAAGGATGCCATCAACTATGATCCCCACCACATCATCTCCAATAGAAGGAAAGAAAGTAACAGAAATGGATTTGTGCATTTTGAGATTACAAGTATGGCAGAGAATGCCAACTGGTTGTAATATACCAGCAAAGGGAAGATGGATGTAGATGTATAGGATGACTCCACCTCTTTGGTGCAGAAAACCATATCCCCACTTCCTGGCTCCTCTAGCTTGGTCCCAACAGTTGGAGAAATTATACCCCTTGCTAGTGGCTCTAGATGATCCAGCAAATTGGAGGTCATTGATTCCATGGATGTAGAAGATGAGGACACAGAGAGAGCTTCAAAGCAGAAAGTAGAAGAACCGAGGAAGCAGATTGTGTAGGTGTCAACTGGTCAAGCTAAAAAGAAGCAAGTGAAGGCCAAAATACCTACCTTCGAGATCAAGGAATATGTATTTGATAGGGTTGTTGCTGAACCTGTTGCACAAAGAAAGAGTAGAGAAGAATTATTGGATGAGTATAAAGAAAGCAAAGAGGAGAATTCAGAAGAATCAAAGTTATATGCAGAGGTCAGACAAATCTCTAGCAAGGATGTGTCCTTGGTTACTATCAGGAACCACACTCAAAACACCTTGAATTTGGCCCTAACTACCAAGAGTAAGGCCACTGAATTGAATATGAACTTAGAATACATTCCCATATCTGACATGATCCATCTTCACAAAGAAATTGGGGAGATAATTTATGCCAAGTTGTTAAAGGCTGCACTAGAATTGTCCAAACTGCAAACCAGTAAGAATAAGGTTGGAAATCAGCTCAGACAGGAAAGAGTGGAGAACAAATCCCAAAAGTCACAAATCAAGAAGCTGCAGAATGAATTAGTGGATACTAAGGGCCATGAACACAAGAGAGCTAGTATACAAATGCTGCTGAATGAGAAAGACAATACTATTCAGTCATTGAAAAAGAAATTGAAGATTCCTTCCACCCAGTTGGTAGAAGCCTCTGAGTTGACAGAGTTAGAGGAGAAAAGAGAAGAGCTGAAAAATGAACTAATGAACTGTAAGGCCATGTTACTAAAGTTTGAAGAGAAAGAAAAACAGTGGCAGAAGGATATGGCTCTTATGGTGGAAAGCGAAAAGAAGTGGAAAGCTAAGTTTGAGGATTTGGAAGGAAAATTGTAGGATAAGGGCAAAGAATTGGAGAACATGGTCACCTCCTCCTCCATTGAATATGGTGATTTATCCATTGTTCAAGCAATGGCGCAGGAAAATATGAGGGATTTAGAGCTAGAAAAGTTGCAGAAGCAGAACACAGATCTAGAAAGCAGAGTTTCAGAAGAAGAGTAGGAGAGGAAGACTTGGGAAGCTAAGTACCTAGAGTTACAGGTTAAATATGATGAATTAATGAAGCAGGATACAGGTCAGACATCACTGCAGGAAGAAAAGAAAGTAATATGGGATGATGTTATAGCCAGAGCAAACAAATAAAGACCTTACCTTGATTTTATTTTAGACAAGGAAGCTGTCATCAAGTTGGCTAAGCAGAGTGTAATAGCAGCAAAGGAAAAGTGAATAAGAAGCCTATTGAATGCACTGAAAATGCTACAGAGTTCTTGAATGGCCTAAATGGGGGTGAAGTGAAAGAAACATGCATAAAGGACAGATTATCCACCATCATCTGGGCCAGGAGGGTGATAAACAAACATCAACAGTTAGTTACAGTTCATGCCAGAATAGATATTATGGAACACCAATTGAATCTCTTTAGGGATATGTTTGATCCATTATTCATGAAGGGACTCCCACTCTTTTGGGAAGAAAATGGTACTATGCTGACTCAAAAGAGTATCAAGGGAGGTTGATGGGATGCATTTTGGATTATACAGAATTTTCTGGCATGACCTAATCATTGTCTGGAAAAAAAGTGGTGGATAAGTTGACAAAAGAGTTTGAATTGGTCCTGGTTTTCAAAGAGGCTTGTGCACACCTTTAGAGCTATTCATATAGAGATCATACAGAATTATGGGTATTGCTAAAGGAGGTGGCCACATCATATTTTCTAGCTGTCGACTAGTGGAAGCTTGTGGAAAAGTATGGAAAGGCTAAGCTAACGCTGCATGCATGAAGATTGTCAAAGATCGTGGGATTAGTAGCTCGAAGAATTAGTTACTTAGGATTTTTGCTTATTTACTAGGGTTTGTTACCAACTAGTAAATTCCTATTGACACTTGTAAAAGGAAGTTAAGCCCATTTTGTCAGCACTTGTATTTCTGTTGTAACTAATTCTCGAGGATGATAGACCTGCCTGTATAGATGTCACCTCTCTTGTAACAACTTTATGTTTTGGAGATTAGGTCAGAATATTTTGAGCTGGAGGGATGATGTATCATCTACTATATATTCATATGTAGTAGAAGGAAGAAAGGGTTGAACCCGTGATAACTGGGATGTTGTATTGTGAGAGTCATCTTTAATAAAAATTACAGAGTTAAAGCTCGTTTTTTGAAGAGATTCATGTGTTGTTTGCATTGTAGACCGTTTTCCACTTTCTTATGTGAATGTGTACCTTGTTTATAACTTCCATGATGTTTTTCCTTTCATGTCTGAAATGAGTGTTTAATAGTACATAATTCATATACATATGCTCTCTCTATTGTTTCAGATATTCACAAATTATTTCCTCTAAAGTTAACATTGAATTCATCCTTGTTAGATGCTCATGTTAATGGACTGTTCTTCATTTCTTCTCCTCCACCAAACCAAAGCATTTTGGCTGTGATTGAATGGCTATCTTGCCTCTGTTATGAATTTCCATGCAGCAACACTGTAAATTGATATAATTGTTTGTTTTGACTCCATTTCCCAATGAATGCTTATCTTGTTTCAACCAAACAACAATTTGATTTCAATTCTTATTCATATATCTGGCCTTGTTAAATAATTAGTGAGAGATCCCTCTTTGGAAAGAAAGAGGCCAACTCTCTTTCCTAAACTTGGTTTTGTGTGTTACCTCTAAGAGACCTTTTCCACAACCTGAGGTTCAATTTGAGTGCTAACATAATTGGCGCCATTTCCAGGGAGAGAAATTTATGTTGTCCTTGGGAGAAATGACAAAGAATTCCAAATTTCAAGGAGAGAAGGATTTCTGTGGGAAAACATAGATTCTAACATACTCATATGGTTGTACACTTTCCCTGGTGACTCCACGTTGATTTCCCAAGAAGGTTTTATAAGGCATCATGGCCTTTAGAAGAATCCATACAAGACGTAATCCTAATTCTGAGATTTTACAAAGTGTGGAAAACCCAGAAAATTTATTTAGACATCGAAGTGGAAAAGAAAAAGCTAGTACTTCTAATACTGAAAGGTTTTTATCTCAATAAGAGTTTTATGGTTCTCAAAATTTGGATTTAGAAGTAAGTGTTGTAAAGTCTTTGTTAAGATCAAATTCAAAGTCAGACCTAAAGTAAGCAGAAATCAATCCAAATAGGTTTGAGTCATACTTGCTATATCCCTTGTGGTATAACTTGCAGAACATTGTAAAAGTTGAAAAAGTAACCCTCATTTTCAAACATCTCGGCCTCATACTGCAAACCTTGCTCATAATCCTCCTTAGAATCCTCCTCAGAACCCTCCTATAGCATTGAATCCACCTAGACCAATGGCAACTAGGTTTGCACCCTTAGCTTTGTCAGTTGCTTTGCATGATCCCCCTCAGAATTACTCATAGAGAATTTCTTTATATGATGGAGATGGAAATTTTACAGCAAGACAACATATGGATAGATTTGAAGATTTAATTGACCTAGAAGAAGTAGACCATGATGATGTGAAAATGAGGTTGTTTGCTCATAGTTTTTCGGGAGAGGCAAAGAGACGGTTTAAGGATTTACCACCAGCATCTATCCTTACCTTTGAAGCTTTTCAGACCTTGTTTTTGGATAGTTGGGAGGAAAAAAAGAGTCCCTTACAAATATTATCTCAATATGACCATTTAAAGAAAGGGAATTTCGAGTCTGTACATGAGTTTTCTAGCATATTTATGAAGGTATACAACTCTATTCCAGCTGATATTAAGCCTTTGGTAGGTGCTGCTAAACTTCATTATGCAGATGCCTTTGATGGAGAATTTTCATGTATGTTGAGAGAGACGAAGTCATCTACCTTGTCAACTATGTTAAAGGATGCTCTAGAAGTAGAAGAAAATTTAATGGCCTCAGGAAAATTGAAAAATAGAGTGGAAATAGATAAAAGAAGACAAGAAAACCAACCAACCACTTCTGCTTCTTCCTCTGCAAATGATGCCAAATTTGAAATGATGATGAAAACCATGGAGATATTGATGGATAGGTTGGCTTTAGATAATCAACCACCTAACAGGGAGCAACCTGGAAATCAAGTGAGAAATCAAAATTTTAGAAGACCCCCTTTTCCTCAAAGAAACCAAAGAAACCCCAAAGACCAGCAAATAAGACCACCATTCCCAGAAAATTTGGTTGATGAGGAAGGACAAGAAGATTCAATGAATAACCAGATCCACCACTTTGATGATATTGATTATGAAATACATTTAACTGAAGAAGAACATAATTTTTTCACTCAAGAGGATGACAATCATATTTCAGAACTAGATTCAGAGCAATATCAGAGAGGATATCAGAATTCCATTGATGATTTTCAAAGAAAATTAAAACTGAGAAACCGTGATGTAATTACCAATAAAGGAAATCCCAATACAAACCATCTTTCCAACACCCAACAGAATTCAAAAAAACAAAAAGAAAGGCATGCTATGATGCAGAAAAGCCTAGAAAATAAGGAACAACAGTCAAAGGAAACTAAACAATCAATGCCAATTGATGTAGATAGACCAATTTCATCCTTCTGTTTGAAGTCAGAGTTGTCCAAGGTCAAAATTTATATCCCCTTTAATGAGTTGTTGAGGAACAATGAATACAGAGAAGAGATTACTAAAATGGTTAAGAATCATGGTGATCATCAACCAAATATTTTAGAAGTAACAGATGACTCTCCCACTATTGTCTTTGGACCTATAATTGAAGATACAAATAATGAAGAAGTTCCCCCATTTTATCTAAGTCTGAATATCCATGATATGATTTTGCACAATGCCATGCTAGATTCTGGTGCATCTCATAATATCATGCCAAAAATAGTAGTGGAAAGTTTAGGATTGGAGGTTACTATGACCTATAAAGACTTGTATTCTTTTGATTCTAGAAAGGTCAGGTGTCTAGGATTGATAAAAGATATGGTGGTAACTCTTACACAACTTACAACTAAAAGCATTGTGATGGCTGTTGTAGTAGCTGATATTCCTGCAAAGTTTGGTACGTTGTTATCAAGTTCCTGGAAATCAAAGTTAAAAGGAACTATGCAAATGGATTTTCCATATGCCACTATACCTTTATTCGAAGGCAACATGAGGTTATATAGAGAGAAAAGGTTAGCCTATGTGGTCAACAGTCAAGATAAGCCTGAAAATCATCCCATTTATGATGTTGATACTGATTTGGGATCTTCCATATTTTTCAATGACGGACCACACACTGATCCTGAAGTTCCTATACAGATTGAAGTTAAGGAGGATGAAGAATTTGCAAAAATACAAGAATCCTTGGAGAAGAAACAAAGTGAAGAAGGATCGTGAACTATGTACTTTGATGGGTCCCTAAGTAAAAATGGGGCTGGGGAAGGTGTTTGGATTATATCTCTAGTCAGAAAGTTTAAAGCTCTATCTTTTAAACTAACTTTTGAATGTATTAATAATGTAGCTGAGTATGAGGCTATGCTGTTCGGTTTGCAGGCTTTGAAAGACATGGGGGAAAAAGAATAGAAGTATTTGGGGACTCAGAACTTGTGGTAAATCAGGTGAATGATAGTTACCATACCAAACATCCCATAATGAGAGCATACATGAATGAATTTTGGGACATGTTTGGCAATTATTTTACAAAGCATAAAATCATAGTGGTCCCCATAATTGAAAATCAGGTAGTAGATTCTTTGGCTACAACTGTTGGCAGTTTCAAGGCTCCTATTTATTCCTAGAAAAAGTATGATGTTGAAATTATAAATAGACCCTCAATACCATATAAATCCAACTAATGGCAGGTTTTCGATGATGATCTACAAATAGAGAGGTTTTTGGAAATGTCTGATGAATTCGTGAATGCTCAGATTGATACAGAAAATGAAAATTTAGAGAATTTCCAAGATGATAGATCAGCTGAAGATGAAGAAGCTGGAAACAAGGAATGGCAGAATACGTTGGGAGGAAAGGACATAATTCAGTTGAAGAGCAATTTTATTCCAAGGGGCCTCATTCCTCTAGAGAATTTGTTTGATCAGAATGACGTTGCTAAGGATCCTAAAGTCAAGTCCGCTGATGACGTCGTTGAAGATCAGAACGTACGTACTGAAGAAGCACCACGAATCGTAAAGCTGTCCAAGAAATTACCTGCAAAGGAGAAAGAAGAATATGTCAAGCTGATGAAGAAATACACAGATGTATTTTCCTGGAGCTATGAAGACCTGAAAGAGTATGATACCTCTATCATACAGTACACCATTCCAATAAAACCTGGAGAGAAGCCTTTCAGGCAGAAGTTGAGAAGAGTAAACCGCAAGTTGTTTCCTGTGATAGAAAAAGAGATCAAGAAATTATTCAATGCTAAGATTATTGTAACTTTGAGGTTTTCAAAATGGGTTGCTAAATTGGTTCCGGTTAGAAAGAAGAATGGTGACATTAGACTTTGCATTGATTTCAGAAATCTCAATACAGTTTCTTTGAAGGACAACTACCCATTACCAAAGATGGAGCACATTTTGCAGAAGGTGGTAAGGTTTGAAAGGATTTCAACTATGGATGGTTTCTCAGGCTATAACTAGATTAAAGTATTCCCAAAGGACTACGAGAAGACTGCTTTTACTACACCATGGGGTACGTTCATGTATGCTAAAATTCCCTTTGGGTTGATGAATGTAGGAGCTAGATTTCAACATGCTATGGACATCGCTTTTGCTGAAGAAAAGGATAAATTTGTAGTTTTCTACACGGATGATATCACTGTCTATTCCAGGTCTGTCAGGGAACATATCAAGCACTTGGATAAAGTCTTTATGAAGTGTAGGAAATATGGTATTTCACTGAATCCCAAAAATTCTAATTTTGGACTAGAAGAATCCAAATTGATTGGGCATATTATTTCGAAGGATGGTATTAAGATTGATCTAGAAAGGTTCAGTGCAATTTTGAAGTTTGAGGAGCCTAGGAGCAAGAAGGAGGTGCAGTCATTTATTGGACAAGTAGGTTTCTTGAGGAGATTCATTCCCAACTTTGCTGAAATATTGAGGAATATTACTAGCATGCTGAAGAAGGAGAGTCAAATAAAATGCACAGAGGATGCTAGAGATTTTTTCAAAGGTATTAAAAGGGCCACCACTGCAGCTCCAGTTTTGGCAAGTTCATATTTTATTAGAGATTTCCTAATATTCTCCTATGCATCTAAGCATACTATTGCTGGATTCCTACTGCAGAAAAATAGTCAAAATTTTTAGCATCCTATAGCATTTTTCAGTAAGGTATTGAGAGATGTAGAGTTGAAATATGATATCATGGAAAAAAATGCCTATGCCTTGGTGAAATACTTGAAGGATTTCAGAGTGTACATTCTGCATTCACACATTGTTTCCTATGTCCCAACTAATGCAGTGAAGAGAATTCTTACCCAACCAGATCCAGAAGGGAAGAGAGAAAGTTGGATTGTTGTATTATTGGAGTTTGATCTTGAGATCAAGCCTACTAAGTTGATTAAAGGGCAGGGACTTGCTAAGATGATGACATATTCTAATTGTGATTCTCTACAGCTTAACTTCTTGTCCAATCATTCAAATCAGCTTGATACAGAGATACATGTAATGCCATATTTTTCTATGTCTCCATGGTATGCTGATATTGTATATGTTTTGCAAAATCTACAAGCTCCTGCGGGGTTAAGTAAAACAAGAGCTAGATCTGTCAAGATGAAGGCTGCAAAGTTTTGTATCATGAATCAATACTTGTATTGGAAGGACCCTGGTGGTATATTGTTAAATTGCCTATTGGAAAATGAAGCTCAGCAAACAATGAAGGAATTCTATAAAGGAGATTGTGGAGGACACCACTCACGGAAAGTGATAGTAAATAAGATTCTGAGAGATGGTTTCTATTGGCCCACTATGTTTTCTGATGTTTATAAAGAGACTACCACATGTCATCAGTGCCATATTTTTGGTGGTAAAAGGAAACTGGTTTTGCTTCCTCTTAACACAATTTCAGTAGAGGCACCTTTCCAACAATGGGGGTTGTATTTCATTGGGGAAATCAACCCAAATTCTTTAGGTCAGCTTATATGGATTTTGACAACAACTGATTATTTCACAAAATGGATTGAAGCTATACCCACAAGGAGAGCCACTGATGTTATGATCATGGTTTTTTAGAGAATAACATTTTGGCCAAGTTTGGATGTCCTAGAAGGATTGTGACAGATAATGTAGCTACTTTTAAATCTAAGAAGATGATAAGTTTTTGCCATAAATATCACATCAACTTGAACCATTCTACTACCTACTATCCACAAGGAAATGGATTGGATGAGTCTTCTAACAAAATCCTGGTAAGAATAATTAAGAAAATGTTAGAAGAGAACAAAAGAGCTTGGCATACAAAGCTAAAATATGCTCTGTGGGATGACAGGATTAGCACAAAAAGGGCCATTGGAATGTCACCATTCCAGTTAGTATATGGGGCTGCAGTTGCTTTTCCAACATCTTTAGGATTGTCAGTCATGAAATTGTTGCAGGGACATGAAGATGAACCAAATCATATGCAGAGAAGGATAAATAAGATAATGGAACTGAATGAGATGAGAGATAAATCCTATGACAAAGTACAAGTACATCAGGAGAAAATGAAGAGTACTTTCGATATGAAGGTTAAGGAAGAACAGTTCCAGATTGATGATTTGGTCTTGAAATGGGATGCTCCTAGATAAGACAAGCATGGGAAGTTTGATCATATGTGGGTAGGTCCATACTTCATTGCATCATTTAGAGGTGCAAATTCGTTCATTTTGGAGCATCGGGATGGGTCTCAGCTCGGTAGTGGCCCAGTAAATGGAAGGTTTCTGAAGCATTACCTGTCGTGAGGATGACGGGTAACTTTTGTACCATAAGTGTATATATTTATTTATTTTAAAATCACTGCAGATGGTGAGCCGAAGATTTGAAGCCCGAAGAGAAGGCCCTGAGATCTTATGGGGTAGCCATTTTTCTTTGTTTCATTTTGTATATAGAAAAAGTGAAAGACAGTAATGTGAGGTTTTTGAAATTTTGGGAGCCTCCCAATGGATGAGGCACCTCGTCTACGAGTTCTTTTCCACCTCATAGGGAGGATGGCATCCCCAATTGGAGCCAGTTGTTAGCACCCGTTTTGGTTTGAAGGGTTTAGAGCCCTGAAAATAATGAGTAAGGTGCTAGGTTTCTGAGTCATATGACCTAGAGAAACACTAAGTGAGACCCCTGCATGTTCATGCTTTGGGTTGGGATGGAAAGGATTGAAATCCTTGAGTTTCGACTTTGCAAATGAGGAAGCAATGTAAAAATACACTCAAAGTTATATGAGGGGACCAATGAACGGAGTAGATATGCGGCGACGGAGATCAACGGCTGAAAGGCGACTTCGTAGAAGTAAGATGAGGTGGTTTAAGTGTGGGTGGAGTGTTGCTAGCCTGCAGGAAAATCGGAGGTCAGATCAACGGACGGGAGGACATATCTATGGTCGTCAAGTACTTCATTGATTTGACATGCGGGGAGAAATGAAAATTTTGAAATTACAAAGTTGTGGTAGGCTCCACATCCTTCGACGATGCAGATCTGGCGGGGAAAGGCATCGACGGTGGATGTATAGTTCGCAGATTGAACATGCACGGATTATCGAAACTTTCCAAGTCTGAAAACCTTGGTAGGGGCCTCACTTTTGAGCGATCAGGATGTGGATGGGATTTGGATCGACAGTTGACAGTGGCTACGCGAATCTGAAGTGCAAGGAAGGAAGCACTTGAAAACTATGGAGGATTGTAGAGTTAAGCAAGGAAAAGATCAATGGCATAGTGTTGATAATGTGAATGAATGGCTAAACAAGCTTCTTCACTACGACAAATGCAGGAATGGCAGGAGAGGAAAATAATATAAAAATACTTCTGCATGGGGATATGGATACTATTTGTTCAGTTTCCTTGGAAAGAAAAAGAAGACAAACATGCTGCACGCAAACAACTCAGCCAGAATATTAAACCAGCTGTCAGTAACCAAGTAGGCCTCCTGTCTTCTTACAAAACTATTTAAATGGATGATCTTGGAGAAGTAGAACCCCTAGGTTTTGAAAACCAGAAGATAGGGATGTTGAGTTCTATGACAAATGTTGACTAATGGACTCATTGAAATAGTAAAGGATAGACTAGAGCTGATTAGGAACTAGGGTATATATTTACACAAGATATACAGGTAATTTTTTCCAGTTTTTTGCAGTTGACCAAACCCTAAACTATCCCGAGTTTGTCAACTGGTGCACCACCAATTACTCCTCCTCTGAGAGGGTGATTATGGATGCATCCAGCTCAAAGATCTTATCTCCTGTCAATTCTCTCCTTATAATAAAATCCCTCCCAATCCTTGACGAATTCAGCTTAAAGTACAAAGAGTACAAGGAAGAAGCCCTAATTCATTATTTTCGACAGTTCCCAGTTGAGTTTAAGCAAATTTTCTACAAGATTTTCCTAAAACCTAGAGTCCCATTGCAAGATCATGCTTTCCTAGCTGAATTCCATCTCTTTATTGAAGAATCCAAGTGTGTTATAACCTTGCTAGGCCAATTTTTAGGATTAGATACAAACATGTATGTCCTTGAGCCCCTGATGAGCCTATTATTAGTCCTTTGCACTTTCCCATTAGAGTCTAAGGAGTCTGACCAGTCTGTTCGATGTTCCTGCATTAAATTTGATGAGTCCCTAGCTGAGAATATCCATTCTCAGTTAGTGGACTTCCACAAGACCAGGAGCTTCAAGTTCCAATCATATTTGCTGAGGTTGTGCTTGTCATATAATGAAGAAAAATTGTAGTTTCCTGAGATAATGCTCACAAAGGAAATGCTCACAGACTATAACAAATTCATGAACAAACTCGTGTCTGAGGTTTACAATGTTTTCTTTCAGAAGAGATTTCCTAGGGTGTTAGCAGAGATGAAGGAGATGTTGCAACCTTCTCTTGAGAAGAATATAGGTGAATGGTTTCTATCGGAACACAAAAAAAAATCAGAGTTTATGGGTTTGCTCATTCACCCCATGTACTGCCATAATTCTTAACTCCTAGAACGTTTGCTCTGGAATTCATCAAGCAGAAGCTAAGAGTGGAAACTGAACATTTTTTGGATCATAAGAAAGCCTCAGATATTTCATTCCCATGGGTTGTAGGCCCATTCATCATCAAGAGAAAGGCTGTCATTTCAACCAGTGAATGTATGTTAAGAGATATGGGACTCCAAACAAAGTCTACCATCAACTATGATCCCCGCCACATCATCTCCAATAGAAGGAAAGAAAGTAACAGAAAGGGCTTTGTGCATTTTGAGATTGAAGGTATGGCAGAGACTGCCAACTGGTTGGAATATCCCAACAAAGGGCAGATGGATGTAGATGTATAGGATGAATCCACCTCTCTGGTGTAGACAACCATATCCCCACTGCCTAGCTCCTCTAGATTGGTCCCAACAGTTGGAGCAATTATACCCCTTTCCAGTGGCTCTGGGGGATGCAACAAATTGGAAGTCATTGATGTCGTGGATTTAGAATATGAGGACACAGAGAGAGCTTCAAAGAGGCAGAAAGTAGAAGAACCAGCGTAGCAAATTGTGCAGGTGTCGACTGGTCAAGCTAAAAAGAAGCAGGTGAAGGCCAAAATACCTTCCTTCAAGATCAAGGAATATGTATTTGATAGGGCAGCTGTTGAACCTGCTGCACAAAGCAAGTGTAGAGCAGAATTATTGGAGTAGTATAAAGAAAACAAAGAGGAGAATTCAGAAGAATCAAATTTATATGCAGAGGTCAGACAGATATCTAGCAAGGATGTGTCCTTGGTTACTGTAGGAGCCACACTCAAAACACCTTGAATTTGGCCCTAGCTACCAAGAGTAAGGCTACTTAATTGAAGATGAACTTAGAATACATTCACATACCTGACATGATCCATCTTCACAAATAATCTGGGGACATAATTTATGCCAAGTTGTTAAAGGCTGCACTAGAACTGTCCAAATTGCAAACCAGTAAGAAGAAGTTTGGAAATCAGCTCAGACAAGAAAGAGTGGAGAAAAAATCCCACAAGGCACAAATCAAGAATCTGCAGAATGAATTAGTGGCTACTGAGGGCCAAGAAGATAAGAGGGCCAGTATACAAAAGATGCTGAATGAGAAAGACAATACTATTCAGTCATTGAAAAAGAAATTGAAGATTCCTTCCACCCAGCTGGTAGAAGCCTCTGAGTTGACAGAGCTGGAGGAGAAAAGAGAAGAGATGAAAAATGAACTAACAGACTGTAAGGACAAGTTACTAAAGTTTGAAGAGAAAGAAAAAAAGTTGTAGAAGGATATTGCTCTTATGGTGGAAAGCGAAAAGAAGTGGAAAGCTAAGTCTGAGGATTTGGAAGTAAAATTGCAGGAGAAGGAAAACGAATTGGAGAACATGGTCACCTCCTCCTCCATTGAATCCAATGATTTCTCCATTGTTCAAGCAATGGTGCAGGAAATTCTGAGGGATTTAGAGCTAGAAAAGTTGCAGAAGCAGAACACAGATCTGGAAAGCATAGTTTCAGAAGAAGAGCAGGAGAGGAAGACTTGGGAAGCTAAGTACCTAGAGTTACAGGTTAAATGTGATGAATTAATGAAGCAGGCTACAGGTCAGACATCACTCCGGGAAGCAAATAAAGTAATCTGGGATGATTTTATAGTTGAAGCAAACAAATTAAAACCTTACCTTGATTTTATTTTAGACAAGGAAGCTGTCATCAATTTGGCCAAGTAGAGTGTAACAACAACAAAGGAAAAAGTGAATAAGAAGCCTATTGAATGCACTGAAAATTCTATAGAGTTCTTGAATGGCATAACTGAGGGTGAAATGAAAGAAGAAGGCATAAAGGATAGATTATCCACCATCATCTGGGCCAGGAGGGTGATAAACAAACATCAACAGTTAGTTACAGTTCAGGCCATAATAGATATTATGGCACACCAATTGAAGCTCTTTACAGATATGTTTGATCCATTATTCATGAAGGGAATCCCACTCTTTTGGGAAGAATATGGTACTATGCCGACTCAAAAAGAGTATCAAGACAGGTTGATGGGATGCAGGTTGGATTATATAGACTTTGCTGGCATGAACCAATCATTGTCTGGCAAAACAGTGGTGGATAAGTTGACAAGAGAGTTTGAATTGGTCCTGGATTTCAAAGAGGCTTGTGCACACCTTCAGAGCTATTCATAGAGAGATCATACAGAATTACGGGTATGGCTAAAGGAGGTGGCCACATCAGATTTTCCAACTGTCGACCAGTGGAAGCTTATGGAAAAGTATGGAAAGGCCAAGCTAACGCTGCATGCATGAAGATTGTCAAAGATCATGGGATTAGCATCCTGAAGAATTAATTACTTAGGATTTTTGCTTATTTACTAGGGTCTATTACCAACTAGTAAATGTCTATTGACACTTGTATAAGGAAGTTAATCCCATTTTTTCAGCACTTGTATTTATGTTGTAACTAATTCTCGAGGATGATAGACCTGTCTGTATAGGTGTCATCTCTCTTGTAACAGATTTCAGTTTTGGAGATTAGGTCAAAATATTTCGAGCTGGAGGGATGATGTATCATCTCCTATATATTCATATGTAGTAGAATGAATAAAGGGTTGAACTCGTGAGAACTGGGTTGTTGTATTGTGAGAATTATCTTTAATAAAAAATTACAGAGCCGAAGCTGGTTTTTTGCAAAGATTCATGTGTTGTTTGCATTACAGTTTGCTTTCCCCTTTCTTATGTGAATGTGTACCCTGTTTATTACTTCCATGATGTTTTTCCTTTCATGTCTTAAATGAGTGTTTAATAGTACAAAATTCGTATTCATATGCTCTGTCTATTGTTTCAAATATTCACAAATTATTTCCTCTAAAGTTAACATTGAATTCATCCTTGTTAGATGCTCATGTTAATTGATTGTTCTTTATTTATTCTCCTCCACCAGACCAAAGCATTTTGACTGTGATTGAATGTCTATCTTGCCTCTGTTATGAATTTCCATGCAGCAACACTGTAAATTGATATAATTGTTTGTTTTGAATCCATTACCCAATGAATGCTTATCTTGTTTCAACCAAACAACAATATGATTTCAATTCTTATTCATATATCTGGCCTTGTTAAACAATTAGTGAGACATCTCTCTCTAGAAAGAAAGAATCCAACTCTCTTTCCTAAAGTTGGGTTTGTGTGTTACCTCTAAGAGACCTTTTCCACAACCTGAGGGTCAATTTGAGTGCTAACAATCATCATCATCCCCATCACCATTTTCATCATCATTTGTTGGGTAGGTAGTTAGGGGGTTATCATCACCGTCATCGTCATCGTTTTCTTCATTGCGAACACCATCATCCCTTATGAACCCTAAAAAAAAACCACCCAACACTTATATCCACTAACCCAACACCTATATGTCACCATTATCATATCCATCTTCATGATCGTCATCACCATGATATTTTTTATTATTGAGTAGAATTAGAAACGTTTTGTAATAAAAACAAACCACTAAGAAGTCACATGAATTCAACTTTGGAGGTGGTTTTTAAAAATTTGCCTTTAAAATCCCAATTCTTATGCCTTTTTTGGGGGGGAGGGGAAGGGGTCTGTGGGGAATATAAGAAAACCCACCCTTAAAAGTAGTTCTTAGGGTGTTCTTTCAACCCCCCCCCCCAAAAAAAAAGCGATGTGAATTCAACTTGTTGGGGCATTTTGTAACAATCGGCCCTCAAAAGTCTAATTCCCATCACTCTTTGGAGGAAGGGGTTAACACTGCCTTTAAAAAAACCTTTGGGGGGGGGGTGGTCTATTGAAAACTGTCACCAAATGTCTAATTGTCATGAAATTTGGGGGGTGGGGTTTACCCGCCTTCAAAAAAAACCTGTAGAGTTGTCCTTTCTAACCCCCCCCAAATGTCTTGAGAATTGGACTTTTGGCGGCGGTTGTTTAATACATTTACCCAAAAGTCCAACTCACAATACTTTTGGGGGGGAGGGCGGTTTCTAAAAAACGCCTTCAAAAACACCTTTAGGGGAGGTTTTTTAATAACTCCCCCCCAAATTCTTGTGAATTGGACTTTTGGTGGTGGCTATTATAAAAATGCCCCCAAAAATCCAATTCTCAATAAATGTTTTTTGGGGGGGGGGTTAAGAACCATCCCCAAAACCCCCCAAAAAATATTGAGGGCGGTTTTGGAAAGACCTCCTCAAGCCAAAACCACCCCAAAGGGGTAAATTCTTGTAGTGAGGGAACCTTCTAACAATTATCCAGGGAGCATGAAGGCCCAAAACCAATTGACAAAGGTGGGAAAGATACAATTATGGTAACCCTCATGCAACAATCACCCAAGGTGCAGGCATTCTTATGAAGACAAGTATCCTTTAGGGAAGTTGAGGCAGATAATATACATCCCTCTTATTTATTGCAAGTACTTATCCATTGTTGTCAGCCATGCGAAACCTAGGAAAAGAAACTAAGGTTACCACTTCACAAAAAATAGATATGGGGAACAATCATTGGTTAGGTATCTATGTATGGGAAGGGAATGTAGGATTATGTCCTAGACCTGAAAATATAGAGAATTGGTGTCATCTCAAGGACTTTCCAATTCCAATAAATCTTTCAGACACATAACCCACTAACAATCAAGAGGGAATAATATCTACACTTGCCTAGCTTGACCTAGTGCTTGATGCATGTGTGAGGATCACTTTGCCAACAAATGCTATATTCTACTAATGGATTTTAGATCTCTTTCATATTATCGAGTTTAGTGTCCATATCCTTAGAGAATTAACTCTCCACACTACACCAAGGCTTTACAACCTAAACTATGTATTTTGTTTAAAACAAGTCTAGATAAACATATCAATTTATTTTAATATACATTATTTATCCAAAGGTATTGAGTGGAACTTATATGGTGTTTGATAGGTCAACATAAATTTTGATGAAATAATATTAATTAATTTCATGTGTCTTTCAATGAAGCAAGGAAAATTTTTAATAGCCCGAGAAAAGGGAAAGATATCTCATTGTTCTTTTACAAAATACAAGGAAAAAACAATGTTCAAACTCCCAAAAGATTTTTTAATGATTAAGAAAACATGAAATCCAATGTGGACATTTTTTCAATTTATTTTTCGATTCAAAATCATACAATAATGAAAATAAAGAATGATCATGGAACTAATCTAGAGGACTTGTTCACTTCTTATTCATGTGGTAATTAATGAAAATAAGAAATTTTTAGAACAAGGGTCAAGTAAATTCATTCATGCAACATATACAAATGATTTTCAAAGATAGAAATATTTTTTTTCTAATTTTTTGAATGCACTCACGATTCTTATAATGAGAAGGAGTGAGTGGCCATGTGAGTTATTCAGAATAAGTGCAAGAAGCCATGCCTATTGATTATAACATGCATGAGTTGTTGATGTATATGTAACTTCGGAATGTATTTCACCCATGTATATTGTATTCCTATAGAGATGTTATTATTCCTCTATACAGAAGTGTTTGTATTCCTATAGAGATGTTATTATTCCTCTTTATGGAAGTGTCGTCATTTATATTGTAAGTGTCGTAACTTATACTTGATGGGTTATTAGACCACCTTGATGGGGTCGACCCTGTATGAGTCATGTGGGTAAATGGGTTATTAGACCACCAAGTGTGGGGTCGGCCCGGATTAAGTTAACCATGGGTTATTAGGCCAAGTTAGACAAGTCGGCCCCATTAGTTTATTGGGAAGGACAGGACAAGTATAAATAGAGATCAGGAGATCTCTATTTGATCGCTCATTACACACTTCTCTCATTCGGAAAGTGGCGCACTTGTGAGGAGGAGGATCTGCTGCTAGGAGAAGACTATCTCTTGTACTTTGGTTGTATCATTGCTCTTTCTATCTCTGAGGAAGTTGCAGGTTTTTCACCTTCTTGGTTTTCCTCGGTGAAATTCTATGTCTCTTGTGTGCTTGCATTATTGTGTCCATGATTGATATGCTGTAGATATGATGTACGTATTATTCTCTCAGTTAAGATCTTAGATCAGATTGAAAATTCTGAAAAACTAACATGAGTAGTGACCATATCTTGGGAAAAACAATTAAATAGTCTATATTTTAACTTTATTAAGTTCTTGGTCTATTCCCTACTTTTCTATTAGCATGTAGAAGCTACTATGTTTTCCAAAATGATAAACGAAGAAAAAAAATGCAAAACATGGAGATGATTGTTCTAAACCATTCTCTAGTATGGTCACCAATTGTGTCATGGGTGGATTCACCTATGTGCTAAGTTAATCCTCTCCGTGAGTGGGTTAAGCTCACCATCCCTCATTAGTAAAGAGCATTTATCAATATTTCCTTAGATACACATGCATGTCAATAAACAAAAGGGAATGAGGGTAAGTGAAAAAACATGTATTTGACATTTGTCCAAATATCTTGAGGACGCTTGTCCAATCCAGCTACTACTATGGATTCCTTCTCGTTCCTGTACACACTTCAAATACATAAATTTCTCAAACTCCTTTGTATAAAATTAAGAAAGTATATAATAAAATGTAAGCTATTTTAAGGTAAAGTAATCCATAGACAAATATGAAACTCATGTATTTTCTCATAAATCAACAATCACACATATGTGGGGGGATGGAATAATATTGATTTATATAGTAATTAAAGGTAATGTTACAACAATTCAAACACTTGAATCTTGAAGAAACATTACCCTCACTAGATTAGATCCTCCTACTCTTAGCCACACGTACTAATCCTTTATTCATGACGATCTTGGACCTTAATGTAGTGGATAAGGAAACTGATAATTCTTTAATCTCCACACAATGTCATTGTGCTGCTAAAGAAGCCAATTGATAGCTCCCCCTCAAGAATAGAAACATCGTCCTAACACCATTTTCACCAAGTCACTCTAAATTTCTACAAAGTTTTGATGATTTCAATCACATTCTTTGTTCTCTTAAATCAACATTACCCTTGCTAGATTTTAGATTCTCCTACCCTTAGCCACATGTACTAATCCTCAATTCATGGTGATCTTGGACCTTATTATGGTGGATAAGGAAATTGTTAGCTCTTTAATCTCCACACAATGTCATTGTGCTGCTGAAGAAACCAATTGATAGCTCCTCCTTAAGAACGAAAAACATGGGCCAAAAGTTGTTTTCACCAAGTCACTCTAAATTTATCCAGAGTTTTGATGATTTCAATCACATTCTTTATTCTCTTCTCTGATTATTGGATCTTATATTTGTAGTCCAAGAAGGTGATAAGATTGAAGTTTAGAGTGAAGAGCCAAGGCATATCACATATGTGTATTCTATGAGTAAATTTCAATTGTTACTTTATTATTTTTGAGCTTTATTTCCTTTTTTAGGGTTTTGAGATGTGGTCGGGCTTTTATTATTGAGAAAGCATGACCAACCATGGTTTCCCTTAAAAAAAAAACCCACACAGATCACTCTACTCTTGAAGGAAAAGCATGACTAAGTGACAAAACTCTATGCAAGCTCCATATTAAGCCATCTAGTCTTTATGTTCTTAACTAATTCTCACTAAAAGTGTCAAATATCCATATGTAATAGACTAAGAATGTAAAATATTCATATAACAAAGATTCATCCTACTTATCGGATAACTGACCCAATCTCTATGCATATAAGAGTTCAATTTATTCTGAAAAGATAGATAACCTTTTTGCACTTGACACCCCTTATATTCACTATACATTCAAACAAAATTAAAATTTGAATATCGATCATTATTAAAATACTAATTTTAAATCTTTCATTTAATTATAAAAAATTAAATAACTTTTTTCCCACCTTTAATATTGATATTAGCAAACTCCAAAAAGTTTGTGAGTTAACATTTTCTTTCACTTTACAATAATGTCATGCTTTTGATTTTTTTTTTAAATTTATTCCTGCCATTTATGTGATACATTAAAAAAATAATTATTATATATTACTTTTCATTGTTTATAATTATATTATTCATTAAGATATAGTTTCTAATTATGAATATGCAAATTGACTTATAATAAAAAAGTTATTCATAATTCCAACCTATTGATTCATAATCTCAATCATTATGAATAGGATTATGTATGATGCTTAATGTTTTTATGCTCCATGAACATATGTGAGGTGATATTGATAGTGACATTTCAAAGGATCTTAATATACAAAATTCGTTTTTTACAGGAAACCTGATCCAAAAGAGAATATTTTTTCAAGAGAATAACTTCTCATCATTCACTTGAAAAGCAGTGTCATTAGTTGAGAAGTCTAAATCTCTTTAGTATATTAAATCTCTTTAGTATATTAGAAGTTAGAAAAAAGGTCATTCAACTTGTGAGGTCTAAATCACTTTAATAATTAGAGTACATATCTCCACGAATCTAGGGAATTTGAAAAGCTTTTTGGCTTAAAATTTAAATACGCAGTACAAAGTTGTCCTCCATTAAACCTATGATTGGTCCAAAATGTTTTATATCTAAGATTATTATTCCTCCATTAAACCTATGATTGGTCCAAAATGTCTTATATCTAAGATGATTATCATCTTATTGACCATGCAAATATATTATTGACAATGTATATCTAGTTACCTTACAAAGAAGTTGAATTAAAGTAAAGCTCAATGTCATTAACACCAAGGGAGAAGAGTCTCATGTACCATCATTAAAATAAAGGGTAGTTGTTGGCATCATTAAAATAAAGGGTAGTTGTTGGTCATCCCCTTAAAGATGGTTGTTGTGCTTGTCAAGTCAATTCCTTGTGAGATGGGTCCCTAAACTTTGTTAAGGAGAAACACTCTCTTTTAAAGATGTTGTTAGTGTTACTATAAGGTGTGGTTTTTATGTGATTTTTTTTTATTGATTTAATTACCATGCTCAATCTTTAAATGGTTAATGTTAAATATGTTTATTTAATGATTATGGGTTGATTTATTGTTTTAAAAAATGTATTTCTCAAAAATAATAAATTTTACATTCTTGTATATTGAAGATTTTTATGTAAGGATTGTTCAAATTCATATTTTTACTAAAGGATTTATCATTATGGAATATTTAATAGTTGGTGAGATAAATATGTTGTGTAATGGTATTTGGTTTTAGGATTGTGTTGGATTGTTATTTTTTAACAATAATTTTTTGATACTTATTGGTTGCAATTTGTATGAGGATTTTGAATCTCCTCTAGTTTTTTGGAATGTGGATTTTATGTTGAAATTATTTAAATGATTTAAATACCAATATCAATTGCTAGATGGTTAATGCTAAATGCTAAAGAAATTTATTTGGGCTAATTTATTGCTTTAACAAATTTTTGGCAAAACTAACAAACTCGGCATTCTTGTATATTGAAACATTGGAATATCTCTCTATAAGGATTGCCTAAATTCATCCTTCTACTAAAGGATTTATCATTATCGAAGATTTAATAGTTCATGAGATAAACATGTTGTGCAATGGTACTTGGTTTTAGAATTCCGTTGGATTTTTCATGCAACCTTAACAATAATCCTTGGATCCCTGAATAGTTTTTTGATAATCATCTACTATAATTTGTATGAGGTTGCTAAACCTCCCTCTTGTATGAGGATTCTGAACCTCCCTCTACTTTTTTGGAATGAGGATTCCCATCATACAATTGTGGAGTATCTAATACAATTGTGGAGTATCTAATGATTAATTTTAATTTATCTAGAGTCTAATTTTGGAGACTTTAATGTAGTCATCCATCCTAGCATGAGATGGTAAAGTGGGTTGTCACTTGAAGGAATTCCCTCCCTTAACATAAAAACATTAAAAGATTAACTTTTCATTACAATTATTTTTGCAAACATGAAATATTAAGGAATGGAAAACAAGAAAAAACAAATTATACAACTTATTTGTGTCCAACACACCTTGAGGATGTTCAACCAATTTGTAAAAAACACTCTTGAATCCTAATCACTCATGTAGGGAATTGCACCCCAAAGAAATCTTTCATCCCAACCAATATGATCACCAAGAAAAACATGTGATGCCTCCTATGTAGGGCCGCAACTCAATGATGATACACAAGGGTTCACTCACCTACAACTAAATCAAGGTAGTAAGTATAAGTATCCAATTTTTTACATGATTCTATGTGGTACAAAGGCCTATAGTACATACAACACCTCCCTGCAGGGCTCTTGTGTGCAATAACTCTATCCACTCTTGCTCCAATATTGCAGTACCTCTAGTAGTGGAGTTATTTAAAAATAAACCAAGACAATGGGTTTAGTACCTCTCATATGCTCTAATACACCCAAACCCCTTCTTACCTAGTAATAAATAGTTATTATCAGTCTTCAACTTGCCCCATCACTTAACATGTCAGTAGATTCACCCTTCCCAAGAATTCACAAAAGAAACAATGCAACAATAAAAACTAGTAGTTGTATCAAAGGTTATTTCCTCTCATACTCGTCAATGAAAGCATATTCCCTCCCTTATTTCATATTCCATCAAACCCCAAGGGAATATTTTGTCCCAACCAATAAGATCACCAAGAAAAACATGTGATGCCTCCCGTGCATGGCCACAACTCAATGAGGATACATAAGGGCTCACTCACCTACAACTCAACTCAAGAAAACTTTGCAACTAAATCAAGGTAGAATTTATAAGTATCCAATTTTTTACATGATTTGATGTGGTAAAAAGGCTTATAGCACATACAACACCTCCCTATAAGGATCCTATGTGCAATAACTCTATCCACTCTAGGTCCAATATTGTAGTACCTCCAATAGTGGAGTTATTTAAAATTCAACCAATACAGTGGGTTTAGTACTTCTCATGTTCTCTAATACACCCAAACCCCATGTTACCTAGTAAGAAAGAGTTATTATCAGTCTTCAACTTGCTCCATCACTTAACACACGAGTAGATTCCCCTTTCCCAAGAAATCACAAAATAAACAATGCAACACTAAAAACTAGAAGTTGTATCAAAGGTTATTTCATGTCATACTCGTCAATGAAAGCATATTCCCTCCCTTATTTCATATTCCAACACACCCCAAGGAAATATTTTGTCCAAACCAAGAATATCACCAAGAAAAACATGTGATGCCTCCCATGCAGGGCCACAACTCAATGAGGATACAAAAGGGGTCACTCACCTACAACTCAACTCAAGAAAACTTTGCAACTAAATCAAGGTAGTAACTATAATATCCAATTGTTTACATGATTCTATGTGATACAAAGGCCTATAGTACATACAACACCTCCCTGTAGGGATCCTATGTGCAATAACCCTATCCACTCTGGCTCCAATATTGCAGTACCTCCAATAGTGGAGTTATTTAAAAATCAACCAAGACAGTGGGTTTAGTACCTCTCATATGCTCTAATACACCCAAACCCCATATTACCTAATAAGAAAGAGTTATTATCAGTCTTCAACTTGCTCCATCACTTAACATATAAGTAGATTCGCCTTTCCCAAGAACTCACAAAATAAACAATGCAACACTAAAAACTAGAAGTTGTATCAAAGGTTATTTCCTCTCATACTTGTCAACGAAAGAATATTCCCTCCCTTATTTCATATTCCATCATTTTCCACTAACTCGCCATTAATCTACCACAAAAAGATATTTGCAAACTATAAATAACAAACACAAAGATATTAGGGTTAGGGTAAACTAACAAATGTCACATAATAAAGTGATTACTACCTTAATATCAAGCCATTAAGCCTTAAACCCCAATTAAACTATGAGTGCTTTTTATCCAAATAAATCATTATTGTACCCCTTTTCTACCTCACAAGGTCAAGCCAGGTTATCCTCACTGAGTTGGAGTCCATCCTTAAAGTGTTTCCATAATGATGTTAATATTCACTTAGTATGCTCCCAAAATATGGCTTAGGTCAATGCAGGTCTCGATAAATGCATCCCTATAACTCAAATGGATTTTCAATCACATAATTAGCTCCATGAAATTCATAAAATTCATGTACATTGTAAACAAGACAAATCCAAAATCATGATAAATAAATAAGGTGCACTGAGGGGAATTAATACAATGCAAAACAATTTATATCTGTTAAACATATACGACATTGAGACACCATATATCAACTATAATCATGACAACATATCTATCATGATTCATGTAAAAATAAAGAAATGATAAGTTGTCTCTTAAAGAGGTAATCGAAAAGTACTCAAAATGTAAGATAGGAATATTAATGTATAACATAACATAGTAATCAAATGTAACCTAGAAACATTAATGTATCAACATAGCATAGTACTTAACTATAACGTCATAGAAACACTAGGGTGTCAACATAACAATAACTTCTAATGTTTTTAGTAACAATGAATCAAGCCAAATGTTATAGCCAGGTGATCAAAATAGACAAAGAACAAATTGGGGTAAGATGTTCAACCTTTACATTGAGATGAATTTTTTTTCAAATTTTTTAGAGTAAATAATATTAGATATTGAAGATGTAATATAGGGCCAAAAATAAGATTACAAAGTTTCTTCGAAGTGTAGATCATATTTTGAGATTGACCACCTAGCAATCACTTATCTTAAGTGATTTTTTAAGGTTAGCCCTAACTGAAGAACATGCTATGAAGAAACACAAAACCTCCTAAGGGGAAGCTATAAAGTTGTGTTACCATAATGTTGGTGCAAAGGACTTAGATAAAAAGAGAAAGAAGGAATATGTGATCTCATATAGAGTCAAAGATTGATTAATTACATGGAACGTGTATTTCATTAGAAATAGACCTGTTATCACCTAAGATGTAGTTACCCCTATGGATGGATCCAGTCATGGATAGCAATAGGGAAGGGCAACTCAAAGGTGCAACCACGATCACCTCGACCTCCAATATGTATGGTTGTCACGCCAGTCGAGGCAACCTTCGCTTTATGTTATCTAGCCCAGACAACAAAGGGGGAGACCCGATCTACTCCCGACAGGAGAGATCAAAACCAAAACACCAGATCAGGGTATTCCTAGGTGAAGTTAGGTGTATGGTTTATCCTAGACCTAAGGATGAAGTCACAAGCCAAGTGAGGGGTTTAATAGGTATAGCTTTGGTTCATAGTTGAATGTATGAGTGACTTATAATGTTTGTAGTGAGATCTAGGGCTAGGGTACTAGTTCAATGTCAAAAGATCCACTGCCTTGGGAACCGTGTCCAATGCAGAATAGTTAAGGTTTGTATTGGGGCTAACTAGTACATGAGACAAGCTTGACCATGGTTCATAATGTCTTCAAAGGTATAGTCTACCATGCATAGGTCAAACCACAAGTCAATCCAACAATCTAGGAAAGTTGAATTACCTTGTAGAGAAACCAGTGCCTTGGGAATTGGGAAGTGGAGTCAAAGTAGGGTTGACTTGTGGTTTAGGACTCCTACAACATGAGATAAGTGGGCAATATAGGTCTTGATGGTTGAATGTGTCTAGACCTAGGTTTAACCCAAGTGGACCACAATCCCTTAAAACAAGGAATGCAGTCCCCAAGGCAAGATTTGACAAAGTGACAGTCTAGACCTAGGTTTTGAATTACTCCGGTTTCAGATCTCCAAAAATCTCAAGTACCCAGTTCCTGGAAGTGAGTCAACTCACTTCTCCAAGGTGGTGCGACTTTGCCCAAGGAGGCCTAAAAGTGGGGTTATGTGGGTCAAATCAAGTCGGATGGCATCCAAACTTTAGATCCGGGTAGATCGGTCAGGTAGGGGTATGGATCTATAATTTCGTGGCAATCCACCGGTTAGATCTTAGTAGATCTGAGTTTAAGTGTTCCAAGTGGTCCAAAATGGGGATTAAATCCCTTAAAATGTGGAATGGGGCCCACAAGGTGAATTTCAAGAAAGGGACAACCTGGGTGTATGTTATTTGATGTATAGATGTCAAATCAAGTGGAATCTCAAACACCCATCAACTAGATCTAGGTCAACTTGCTCAAATGGTGAAGTGCGCCTTCCTTGGGAGAAGCTAAGTTGGCTTGGGAGAGGGGTCAAACGGAAGCCAATCCTCACCAAACTATAGATCCAGGATGCCGTGGATGTTATAGAGGTGGGTTTTCAATATCATGCCCAACAACCCACTAGATCTAAGTAGATCTGAGAAAATGTAAAATGGGGGTTTTGAAGTATTTAGGGTTTTAACAATTTATGAGTTATGTCAATGGATTGGATAAAGGAAAGAGAAACAAACCTGTGGATCTTACCTGGATAACCTTGTAGATGCCTTGATGATGATGATCTATGCAATCCCGATCAATTTGGAAGCTTTGAGGTAGTTTCTATGCAAATCGATTTTGTCCAAGAAGCCAATGCGCCCTCTCTCCTGCACAACAAACGTCAACAATATCAGATTTGATGCATCAAGAGATAAGACTAATGCCACAAAAGAAGTAACAGAAAGATAGCATAGATCACAATGATACTAATGATAACCCCCTGATACAAGCGAATGCCAAGAAAGTCGATTTGAAGAAGCCTTGCAAAATCGCCCTTGTTGAAGTCGCCCTCCTGTAGACAAACAATGATTTCCAAAAAAATATAGATCTTGCCACAATTTCCAAATGCTAGGTTGCAATAGACTTTCCAATCACCATCTAAGAACACCAGATGCAAAGGAGACCACAAGAATTTCCACAAGAATATTTTTCTATACCAATAATCCAAGAGCCAAAGACCCTTTACAATGAGAGGCTCTCTCCTTTAAATAGGAAGGAGAGGCACCAAAACCCTAACCACTTTTTGAATGAGTGGCTAAGATTAAAAGATACAAATGTCTAATCAATGGTTGAGATGAGCTCAACAACATAATACATGGATCACACATAAAATATAACATAAGTGGACAAAGTCGCCCTAGGAGAGGGGAATCCCACCAAATCACGATGACAAAATATCATAAGAGGCTCATGGTGGGTCCAAGGGGTAATTTTATCCCTCCTTGGTCAATCCCCATGGCACAATAACCAATAAATAATCATGAAAGTACCAAATCGTGCCTCCCTAGTGAAGTCGTGGTCCTCAAAAGACCTCAAAAATCCACAGAAAGTGCCATAAGTGATGGATGCGGGCCCCGATGAAGCTGAAACTGCTGGAGAAGGTGTGGAAGACCCCGATCTATCATCACTGATCATCCCATGCCATAACTTTTCCTCAGTAGCCCAAATCGATTTCCTCAATAGCCATTTCTACCAATCCTGAAATGCCTTGGGAAGCGTGAAACTGCCCAAGCGGCCTCCTGGAGTGATGGCGTTGTCAAGGTGAGGGCACCAATGTGTCTGGGAGGGGGGTAATATGGTAAAAACAAGTGGCTGGACCACCCCCTCCATCATCAGCACCCTAGGTCAACCGGATAAAAGTCATCTCTGCTCCGACAGGGCCTCCAACAGACCAAAACTGCACTAGGACAGCCTACTGAGGCTAAATCATCACTGTAAGTGCCCGGAACTAAAAAAAAACTGTCCCATTGGACTCAGAAGGTCCAAATCCATCCAAGATGTGTACTCATACACCATATGAATCTCTGCATGATCAAAATAGATACCCAATGTACCGGAACAAGGCCAATAATAATGATCTGTAAATGACCAAACACTGCTGTATCCCAAGAATCATCATCATAACCCTGTAGCTGCTGCATAGAATCATCATGTATGTGTACATAGACCATATATCATCTATCCATATCATCATAAGGTCTAACATCTCATGTCCCATGGTCCTCCATGGTCAAACTAGGTCTAACCAAGACCAAATACAACTCAGACCATCATCCATAGCTGCTGCAAGGTGTCAAGGTTAATACATGCTCTACAACTTATTCGAATAACAATTATAACACAGAGTAATCATGACTGGCGATCTAAATCCAAATATATAGTGTCGTTAATTATTATTATTACTCAGACTAGACTTTCAGGACCATACTCACTTCATAGTTGTGATCAATTTGTTAGTGAAGGGTGAAGGCTTAAATTAACTGGCTAGGCCAAGGGATGACTTGACTGACTTGACTTTGTGACACTTTGGCAAGGGAAAGGGAATACACACCATAGTATATACTGAATGAGCAATAACACAGGGAATGGCGGTGTCTCACAAATGGATGAGTTGTTTAAAGAGGGTTTATTCACCTTCACAGATGCGCACAATCCATAATACAAGCAAGGCCAACAATTATTTAGATATAACATTTAAGTTCCATTGCTTTTTGGGCCTGAAGTTTCCATAGCCTTGATCTATGTGTGTTTACAAACACATTGCATAGATTTACATTTATTTTTAGGCTTTCTGCTGCAGGTGTGTTTTTAAGGCACTTGTTTACCTGAGCACTTCTAGGTGTGTCATGGACAACTTGTTTACCTAGGTATTTATTTTTCCAAAAGATGTAACATTTTATTTTTCATGGCCATTTTCAATTGGCATTTCTTTCACATACAAGATATAGCATTTCATTTTTCCAGATTTTGTATTCATGGCAGCACTAAAAGTTTCAGGTTTAGCCAACACAACTTTAATGACTAGGGGGAATTCACAAGGAACTCCAACTCACCATAGGTAAGTTTTGTCACCAACTCAGAGCCAAGACACAATAAACAGGGAAGCTCATCCAATACAGAGTCTAAGATGTACTTACCCCTATGGATGGATCCAGTCATGGATAGCAATAGGGAAGGGCAACTCAAAGGTGCAACCACGATCACCTCGACCTCCAATATGTATGGTTGTCACGCTAGTCGAGGCAACCTTCGCTTTATGTTATCTAGCCCAGACAACAAAGGGGGAGACCCGATCTACTCCCGATAGGAGAGATCAAAACCAAAACACCAGATCAGGGTATTCCTAGGTGAAGTTAGGTGTATGGTTTATCCTAGACCTAAGGATGAAGTCACAAGCCAAGTGAGGGGTTTAATAGGTATAGCTTTGGTTCATAGTTGAATGTATGAGTGACTTATAATGTTTGTAGTGAGATCTAGGGCTAGGGTACTAGTTCAATGTCAAAAGATCCACTGCCTTGGGAACCGTGTCCAATGCAGAATAGTTAAGGTTTGTATTGGGGCTAACTAGTACATGAGACAAGCTTGACCATGGTTCATAATGTCTTCAAAGGTATAGTCTACCATGCATAGGTCAAACCACAAGTCAATCCAACAATCTAGGAAAGTTGAATTACCTTGTAGAGAAACCAGTGCCTTGGGAATTGGGAAGTGGAGTCAAAGTAGGGTTGACTTGTGGTTTAGGACTCCTACAACATGAGATAAGTGGGCAATATAGGTCTTGATGGTTGAATGTGTCTAGACCTAGGTTTAACCCAAGTGGACCACAATCCCTTAAAACAAGGAATGCAGTCCCCAAGGCAAGATTTGACAAAGTGACAGTCTAGACCTAGGTTTTGAATTACTCCGGTTTCAGATCTCCAAAAATCTCAAGTACCCAGTTCCTGGAAGTGAGTCAACTCACTTCTCCAAGGTGGTGCGACTTTGCCCAAGGAGGCCTAAAAGTGGGGTTATGTGGTTCAAATCAAGTCGGATGGCATCCAAACTTTAGATCCGGGTAGATCGGTCAGGTAGGGGTATGGATCTATAATTTCGTGGCAATCCACCGGTTAGATCTTAGTAGATCTGAGTTTAAGTGTTCCAAGTGGTCCAAAATGGGGATTAAATCCCTTAAAATGTGGAATGGGGCCCACAAGGTGAATTTCAATAAAGGGACAACCTGGGTGTATGTTATTTGATGTATAGATGTCAAATCAAGTGGAATCTCAAACACCCATCAACTAGATCTAGGTCAACTTGCTCAAATGGTGAAGTGCGCCTTCCTTGGGAGAAGCTAAGTTGGCTTGGGAGAGGGGTCAAACGGAAGCCAATCCTCACCAAACTATAGATCCGGGATGCCGTGGATGCTATAGAGGTGGGTTTTCAATATCATGCCCAACAACCCACTAGATCTAAGTAGATCTGAGAAAATGTAAAATGGGGGTTTTGAAGTATTTAGGGTTTTAACAATTTATGAGTTATGTCAATGGATTGGATAAAGGAAAGAGAAACAAACCTGTGGATCTTACCTGGATAACCTTGTAGATGCCTTGATGATGATGATCTATGCAATCCCGATCAATTTGGAAGCTTTGAGGTAGTTTCTATGCAAATCGATTTTGTCCAAGAAGCCAATGCGCCCTCTCTCCTGCACAACAAACGTCAACAATATCAGAATTGATGCATCAAGAGATAAGACTAATGCCACAAAAGAAGTAACAGAAAGATAGCATAGATCACAATGATACTAATGATAACCCCCTGATACAAGCGAATGCCAAGAAAGTCGATTTGAAGAAGCCTTGCAAAATCGCCCTTGTTGAAGTCGCCCTCCTGTAGACAAACAATGATTTCCAAAAAAATATAGATCTTGCCACAATTTCCAAATGCTAGGTTGCAATAGACTTTCCAATCACCATCTAAGAACACCAGATGCAAAGGAGACCACAAGAATTTCCACAAGAATATTTTTCTATACCAATAATCCAAGAGCCAAAGACCCTTTACAATGAGAGGCTCTCTCCTTTAAATAGGAAGGAGAGGCACCAAAACCCTAACCACTTTTTGAATGAGTGGCTAAGATTAAAAGATACAAATGTCTAATCAATGGTTGAGATGAGCTCAACAACATAATACATGGATCACACATAAAATATAACATAAGTGGACAAAGTCGCCCTAGGAGAGGGGAATCCCACCAAATCATGATGACAAAATATCATAAGAGGCTCATGGTGGGTCCAAGGGGTAATTTTATCCCTCCTTGGTCAATCCCCATGGCACAATAACCAATAAATAATCATGAAAGTACCAAATCGTGCCTCCCTAGTGAAGTCGTGGTCCTCAAAAGACCTCAAAAATCCACAGAAAGTGCCATAAGTGATGGATGCGGGCCCCGATGAAGCTGAAACTGCTGGAGAAGGTGTGGAAGACCCCGATCTATCATCACTGATCATCCCATGCCATAACTTTTCCTCATTAGCCCAAATCGATTTCCTCAATAGCCATTTCTACCAATCCTGAAATGCCTCGAGAAGCGTGAAACTACCCAAGCGACCTCCTGGAGTGATGGCGCTGTCAAGGTGAGGGCACCAATGTGTCCGGGAGGGGGGTAATATGGTAAAAACAAGTGGCTGGACCACCCCCTCCATCATCAGCGCCCTAGGTCAACCAGATAAAAGTCATCTCTGCTCCGACAGGGCCTCCAACAGACCAAAACTGCACTAGGACAGCCTACTGAGGCTAAATCATCACTGTAAGTGCCCGGAACTGAAAACAAACTGTCCCATTGGACTCAGAAGGTCCAAATCCATCCAAGATGTGTACTCATACACCATATGAATCTCTGCATGATCAAAATAGATACCCAATGTACCGGAACAAGGCCAATAATAATGATCTGTAAATGACCAAACACTGCTGTATCCCAAGAATCATCATCATAACCCTGTAGCTGCTACATAGAATCATCATGTATGTGTACATAGACCATATATCATCTATCCATATCATCATAAGGTCTAACATCTCATGTCCCATGGTCCTCCATGGTCAAACTAGGTCTAACCAAGACCAAATACAACTCAGACCATCATCCATAGCTGCTGCAAGGTGTCAAGGTTAATACATGCTCTACAACTTATTCGAATAACAATTATAACACAGAGTAATCATGACTGGCGATCTAAATCCAAATATATAGTGTCGTTAATTATTATTATTACTCAGACTAGACTTTCAGGACCATACTCACTTCATAGTTGTGATCAATTTGCTAGTGAAGGGTGAAGGCTTAAATTAACTGGCTAGGCCAAGGGATGACTTGACTGACTTGACTTTGTGACACTTTGGCAAGGGAAAGGGAATACACACCATAGTATATACTGAATGAGCAATAACACAGGGAATGGCGGTGTCTCACAAATGGATGAGTTGTTTAAAGAGGGTTTATTCACCTTCACAGATGCACACAATCCATAATACAAGCAAGGCCAGCAATTATTTAGATATAACATTTAAGTTCCATTGCTTTTTGGGCCTGAAGTTTCCATAGCCTTGATCTATGTGTGTTTACAAACACATTGCATAGATTTACATTTATTTTTAGGCTTTCTGCTGCAGGTGTGTTTTTAAGGCACTTGTTTACCTGAGCACTTCTAGGTGTGTCATGGACAACTTGTTTACCTAGGTATTTATTTTTCCAAAAGATGTAACATTTTATTTTTCATGGCCATTTTCAATTGGCATTTCTTTCACATACAAGATATAGCATTTCATTTTTCCAGATTTTGTATTCATGGCAGCACTAAAAGTTTCAGGTTTAGCCAACACAACTTTAATGACTAGGGGGAATTCACAAGGAACTCCAACTCACCATAGGTAAGTTTTGTCACCAACTCAGAGCCGAGACACAATAAACAGGGAAGCTCATCCAATACAGAGTCTACAGTGGGGAAAGGTCCTCCATGCCACTAGTCAAGTAGTAAGTCAGGGTGATAATCTAAACGGTAGGCCATGGATGGATGAAGACAATGAAAAGATGAAACCAACACTAGCAAGCCAAGGTATGGTTGAATGATCACCTCTATTCTCCCTAAGGAGGGTATGTACCAATGAGTATGGATAGTGAACTTCTAAGTCTGAGTAGGGACAGTAATATATATAATAGGTCAACCGGGTCCAAATATCTATATGATCGCCAGATCATGACACTAAGTGCTAAGACATGCTATAAGAATAAGTATAAAAGCCATCTAACCACAATACCATGATATACCTGCTGAGTCATATACCTGAAAGCTCATCAACCTGTACCATCATCTGTCCTCTGAGACTGCTGCTGTAACTCTGGGCACTATTGTCTGCTCTGTACCAATGATATAATGGCTACATCGGTCATCTCTCTGAGTGTCCTAAAACTCAGTCATGGCATGGGGAATACAACTGCTGTCCACAATCTGATAGTAATCCAATAAAGATGCTCATCTCGGCCTCTCAAAATGCAAGGGAACTGGCTGAAAAGTGTACTGGAATGAGAAAAATAATGTATGGTAGCCTGGCTACTATATATGTGATAACAAGACCCTTTTACATAATTTCGTATTTTCTTCCATTTTTTTTTCAACTTCTACGTAGATCAAAAATTTTTATTGAGCACTTGTTTGTTTTCAAATTTGGCCTTTTTCTTTGATGTTTTTTTATTTTATTTTATTGAAAACACATCACTTGAAAATCTTTTGTTATATAAAATCATACTTTTCTTTTCTCTAAATTATTCAATATGTAATAATTGACATTTTAAAAATAAATTTAAGAGTATAATACTGGAAAGATAAAAGCAAAGTAAATCAATTATTATTTGTAATTGTAACAAATTTGAAGTTATATAACATTATTAATATTATTATTTGAAGTTATATAACATTATTAAAATTATTATTTGTAATTGTAGCAAATTTGAAGTTATATAACATTATTAACATTCTAAATTGAGTTCTTTCTACAATGGCTTAATTTTTTTTTTTTAAACATAAAAAATTGGAGTTAGGGTAAAAGCTAGATCCCTTTAAACCCTCTTTTTACGAAGTTGTTTGACTTAGATTTACATGAGCTAGTTTGAACATTTGAAAATTTAAGTATTCACTTCTAGGAATGCAATTTCATTATTCACTCATTGAATTATGATTTAAATATGCAACTCCTCTCCAACTCATAATTCATGTGGAGTGTGATTTTACCCTTTCTCTTTTCCTCGTGTGAATTCCCTCGTTACTTTTACTTTGAAACTATTAAAACAATATATTGAAAACTAAATTTAATGAAACATGGAAAGATTGCATATACATGTGAGGAAATTTAATTTTACTCCCTAAATGAATTTACAAAACTAACTTTGAATGGAAACCTAGGTTTTATGTAACAATGCCAATACTTTGTTTTTCAAAATTGTTATATCAATGTTCTACTAGTATGGTATAATTAAGTATTTGGTGAGTTAGACCAAAATTACTAGGGGAGGAGAAATATAAAAATGAAGCATCAAATAAGAGGGAGGGCACTTGGTATGCTAAGAATGAAGTACCTAACTAAAGGGTGAGAAATGAATTGCTTAACTAACGGAATGAAGTTACCCACTCATGTTATTGTGAGTGATAGAAACATGGTGACTATCAAGAAAGAGAGAGATTATAGGGTTAAAGAGAAATCATATTCCATAATTTTGATGCAATGGAATGACAACAATAAAGAATCACAAGGATTGGATATGTTTGAAACCCAACTCTTACCATAACCTGCATGCCAACTAACTAAGATATATGAGAGAAAAAATTCACTCCCAACAAAGATGGATAATTCCACAAGGACGATGATCATAGTAGTGTAAATCTAACACATGTCACATATGGTTTGGAAGCTATACATGCATTGTGTTTCTACGCTATCTAAACTATTCCCCTATGTATGGGTTCAACACCTGATCAAGAGCAATAATTTGGAGGATAAACAAATGTAATAGGATGTATAAGGATGCATAGTTTCTTGCACTCATGGTGCTACTGATTTTGTGATGACTCTGACCTCAAACTCATGTAATGAGGCCAATTTATCATATCATTGGTTCTTTTATTTTGAATTATAATGATCTTATTCCAATATGGAAGACGATATGAATAGTCATACATAATTTGAAGGATCCACGGAAATGTGAAGAGGCACCTTTTGAACTTTTATATATACATGTATTGAACCATTGTTGTATAAATTCCTTTTGGCAAGGGAAACTTGAGTTTAGGAGGATTGTGTAATCCAAATTTCAAGCTCCCATTAGGTGGATATAATATAATAATGGAAATTTATGGTGAAGAATTGTGTAATGCATTTGCTTCCATCATGGTTGATATGTGAGTATACTTCTTATGAACATGTATTCATTAAGTTTAATATATATATGTTTTTTTGACACAATGGATTTGTTAAGCATTGGTTGTCATTGATATCAACTAAAGATGATGTCAAGTGTTTGACTGTCAACTAATATGAAAGAGGATGTCAACTAATTCAGTCTGAGTCATTGATATCAACTGAAGTCAAAGTGGATATAATATTCCTGTAGAAGTATGAAGAAGTATATGGAATCCAATTTGAAGTAGTATATGCGCAAGATGAAGAAGAACATGAATACCAGAAGTATATGTGCAAATGGTGAAGGTGACAGACATGTATGCAACTTTGGAGTATATCTAGAAGTGCATTCAGTCTGAAGATGTGTGTCAAGGATACATCATGCATGATGAATTTGAAGAATTACATAAGGAAGATACATCATGCAGATTTAGTCCAAGAAAAGAACACAAGTAATGTATCCTACAACATGTGGTCCTTGCACAAATATCAAGTCTACCAAGTCATACTCTCTCATGATAGCAATCAAAGGAGTTGGTTGGACAATGGTACATGTGCACAAACAACCAAGGAGATTGGTTGAGCAAATGGTACGAGTACGCAAGAAATCCTAAGAGTTGCTTGATTAAAGATTGGAAGTGTGCAAGCAATTAATGGTTGGTCAATCCTGAAAGCACGCAAGTATATCCAATCAGAATATGCCTTCAGTAAGTATAACACACACAAGTTCCTAGAAGGGTAAAGTGGTTGAAGACCATCTATGTGCAAATTCCACAGTCGACTATATAGCAGGTGCGCAAGTTCCACAAAGGATGATAAGGAAAAGGACAAAGACCCACTTAGAAGAAGTTGGAGTATGCACAGATCCCGAAAAGTACTAATATCACAAGGGCACATTACCCATAAGGGATGGTACAACACAAGTCATAGACACATCAAGATGAAGTATAATATTGTGCACATACCTTAAGGCAATGATACATCAAGAGCGCAATGGTACACCACCAAGGTGTAAAGTCCCACTAAGTTTTGGACCTTGAGGGCGCTTGATAGATCAAAGATGGCACATAAATAGAACAGAAGATGACATGTGGCATATGCATAATCCATGAAATATTGAAGAAGGGATGCCATGACCAACTTGTGAATATAAAATCCATGCAGGACATGTATAAGTAAAAATTCAAGTTGGAGATTTGAAGTAAAATTGATGGCGATAGCATAAGAGATTCAAGTGCAAGTTTCAATTTTTTTTCGGGGCATCAAGGGGCTTGTGGATAGAACAGATGATCTAGTGAAGAGTCGAATGTGCACATCCAACAGAATGAAGTTTTTATGGTGCGCAAAATGATGTGATAGATCTGTGATAGATGCGCGAGTACTGAAAGAAAGAAATATTGAAGTATGCGCAAGTGATTGATGTTTCGAAGGACAATATTACAATCAGCACACCGATAGTCATAGATGTTGTAGAGACAGAAGCACAGAGACAAAACAAAGTTTATCAGATATTGCGCAGATGTCTAGCTTATGCATATGAGTAGAAGTGAAAGTGTGCGATGTTGAGAACTCCATCTGGTGTGCAACGAGAGAACAACAACATAATCCAAGAGGCGTATCATGATGAAGATGATCTGAGACAAGTGTGTTAAACATAACAGATGAATCATTTGATGCACAGGACGTCATAGATTATCTGAGATACTGCAACACTTAAATATAATGGACACATCAAAAAGTGTGTAGTTCCATCTGTTACTAGTGCTTCATTTCATAACAACAAACTATCAATTGAAATGACAATATTAGTTGGTCATTGCATTCATGCAGAGCAAAATGTTGAGATAACCAAAGACGCGGATTGTAGAATCAACAAAAAACAGTACATGAAGTAAGTCATTAGCAAAAGTATAATTTGAGAGGAATGAGAAGTCAAGTTATGTGTGCAATGGAGTGCAAAGTATAATTTGCATACGAAGGTATTGCACAACAAAATTGTCATCATAATATCTGAAGAAGTGCGCAGAGTTGAATTTCAGTAAGATAGCAACATACATAAGATATCAGGGCATTCTGATGAGGCAAGGAGACAGGGAGTTGGAGCTTCCTTTAGGCTGGTGCTTGTAAAACAAAGAAGATAGGAGGTCGGTGCCTCCTTCCAGTCGATGTTGGAGAAACACAGGGAGTGGAAGCTTCCTTCAGGTTGGTTCCTGTAAAACTAGGTGGTTGGTGCCTCCTTCCAGTTGGTGTTATTTAACAAAGGAAGTCAGTGCTTCCTTGAATGTATTCTTTCTCACTGTAAAGAAGCATTCTGTGGTTTTCTCCCGTTTTGGTTTCCATGTAAAAATCCTATATGTTATGTGTTTTTTATGTGGTGCATATATGCGTGGATGTTTATTTACTGATGCATAACAGAAGATATATATTAAGTAAAAGTTAATCTGTTAAAGAAGATAAAAAATGCTAATAACTGCGCTAATACTGATTCACCCCCCTCTCAGTATTAAATGGATTGAAACAATTGGTATCAGAGGGGGTGGCTTCAGTAACATATTTTCATCTGGAAGATAGATCATTGCACATAAATGGATAAGCAAGAAGGCCTTTCAACAAACAGAGCACCAAGATTCGACGACACCAATTACATTATCTGGAAGGTATGTATGGAAGTTTATTTTCAATCATTGGGAACAGATGCTTGGAAATATAACGTCGATGGTTATAATGTCCCAGCAACTATACCAGTCAATCTGGTGCAAAGGAGACTCTATGAAAACAATGCTAGAGCCATAAATGCTTTTCTATGTGGTTTGAAAGGTGACGAATTCATCAAGGTTATGCATTGTGCATCAGCCAAGGAGGTTTGGGACAAACTAAAAGGTATATACGAAGGCGATGAAAAATTAAAGAAAGAAAAGCTACAAAACTAATCTGGGTAGTTGAATCTCTGAGAATGAAACATGAAGAGAACATCACATCCTTCTTCCTAAGAGTAAATGAGATAGTTAATGCTATTAAGAGCCTTGGGGTCAATCTGGATGAAGAATAAATTGTACAAAAGATATTGAGAAATTTGAATCAAGCATTCGATGTGAAGGTATTAGAGGATCGAGCTAATATTGAAGACATAACAAAGGATCAAGCTAATATTGAAGACATAACAAAGGATCAGATTTGGGGGATTCTCATTTCATATGAGATGAAAACTGAGAAAGAGACTCCCATAAGAAAGGAACATGCCTTTAAAGCCACAGGAAAGGACAAAAATGATCATGACAAAGACTGATGTGATGAATCAGATGATGAAGAATCAAAATTTGTCAAGAAGCTGAAAAGACGATGAGGTAAGTACAAGAACAAGTTGCCCTTTAAATGTTCCAGATGTGGAAGAGTAGGTCATTATGCCTCAAAGTGTCCTTACAAGGAAAATGGAGACAACGAAAGTGATGAGGAATCTTGTTAAGATTCTAGTGGGAGGCCTTCACTAACACCTCAAGGTTTTGGTGTAACGGTTCGTATCATTTGGTATCAGAGCCTCCACCCAGGTTCAAGTCATAGAGCGGGTGGCAAAGTCGGCATTGTAGTGTTCGTCCGGGGCTCATACGACGCAAAAGGGACACCATCGTACGGGCGCACATCCAGCCCAGATTCTGGACTGTGGAGCGTGGTGGGATGTTAAGATCCTAGTGGGAGGCCTTCACTAACACCTCGAGGTTTTGGTGTAACGGTTCGTATCAAATCTATCTCATATGATCGAAAGATTGCGTGCTCACAACACAGACTTGAGAACAAAAGGAGGATTCCAAAATAGAGGAAGTGTTTGTACACCGAAGAAGGGACAATGCATCTATAGGAAGTGACTGCAATGAAGAACCTAAGGAAGTACTCTTCATGACCCATGTAGTTGAAGAAAGCAAATATGAAAGAAAGAAGAGTAGTTCGAAGAATACTCTAGTTGCACAAAATAATCCAGGATCATTATGTAATGTCCCCAATTTGAATTTTTTCCCAATTTAGTCTATTTTCCAAACTTGGACTAGTAAAGCCCCAAAATGTCCCAAATGATCCAAAATATTTTCGAATGGTGTATGGAGTGGATTGATATGTATTTGGACACATTAAATCATCTATTTTATTATTGGAAAATTTCCAAATACTTCAGCAACTTGCATTTACAATTAGAGAATGAAAGGCAGAATTACTAGGAAAATCGATGTTGAAACCCCCAAGGATAGAAGTGTCCAAAAGAATCCTAAGGATTTTGAATTGAGACTGAGAATGTTTGAAGGGTATTGATACATAAAAATGAATCTTATGTATCCTTGTAAACTCTCAAAATACTTCTGCAACATTCATTTAACTTCAGGAGAAAATAGGGAAATTTACTAGTAAATTCGACGTTCAAACCCCCAAGGGTAGAGGTCACTAATGGCTTCCCAAATGCAGTACAAACCTCCCAAATTTCAGAAAAGAGACATGAATTACTTAAAGTACTTCAATTTTCACCCAAATGCATCAATCATTTCCTAAAGGTTGCTTCAACTCCCATAAATCAGAGGTTTGTAGACATGTCTTCACATAGGGAGAAATGATAGGAAACTTCAGACTTGCTATGAAATTCGATATTTGTGTTCCAAAGGCTTATGTAATGTATATTAAACTTCTTCAGGACATTAATGAATCTCCATACATCATAAAAATCACAGAGATGAACTGATACAAATCAAAATATAGGAAATTCAAGCTCCCATAACAAGATATAGGGAAAATGGCACCATTTATGCATTGTTTGGTATTTTTACATAGTTTCACTTGGTATTTAGACCTGGGAGTATTATGAGAAGTAAATAAAGAGTATATATATCAGAATACAAATAAATGGTGTATCTTGGACTCTCACAAAGAGATCATCATCTCACCAAAGGTTCCCTTCCTCCAAGAGCCAAAATATGCAGAGAAATGTGAGATAGAGATGTGAACAAGTTGAAGAAGAAAGAATCCCGAGCTTCCCTGTAGATTCAAATTGAAACAAATAAATCCATTTTATCTCCAAATTAAAGGTCTGAATGGCCTCTCCAATTTCCAATTAGGATGGGAATCTTTCACCCTCGAAATTGGTACTAAGGCAAGTGGAGTAAACACTCCACTAGCATGGACAAGCTAGAAGCTCTCCAAATTGCAAAGATGCAAATAAAAAATGATCAAAAGATACTCTCCTTATTTGTTCTTATATTTTATAAACTTCTCAAGTCCTCCATGGGTTGAATTCCTTCCAAAATACTCATGCCAACTCAAGTTGGGAAGAGATTCCAATGTGTGCCACTTGTCCAACAATTCCTAGTCTCCATCTTCCCTCAATTCGAATGGATGTCTCTTTGGCTGCCATAAATACCTTGTGCACCTTCTTGGAGGATATTTTTATCCCTGACATGTCATATATGTCAGATTTCAGCATTCAGGTTTGATTTGTTTCATAAGTGTCATAGCATCTTCATCATTGTTGTCATAGAAGCTAGGGAATCTAGCCCAAGTGTCTCAATATCTCTCAAAAGCCTCTTCCTCTTCCATGGGAGTTACTCTTCCACTCCAATTCGACCTTGATTGAGTCATTCCAAGTATATTGATCTTCCAACTCCCCAAGATCATTAGAATCCACCTTGTATTTGAATGGGTGAGAATAGAATGCCATGTGGCATGAGGAATCTAGCTTTGTGTGGGTCCCACACCACCAATGTGTCTCCATGACCAAATGCCACTTTATTTTCCTATCATAAATATTTATTTAACCCCTTTTAATATATTTATGTCAATCTAATGTCCATTTGGGGTTTTATTGTCTCCTTATTCCAAATCTAATGTTTCCACCCCAACCTAGGAAACTAGTAGATTGGTGGAATTTTCTCTTTTGAGATTTATTTGAATGGGGACATTACACATTAGACAAGTATTTCTTCAGTGGTTTGTTCAAAACACATCCAAAGCTAGTCACACCTCCAAAACATGTTGAATAATTCAAGGCTGGCATTCAATCCAATGATGAAGACACTGCATACATTGTCTGGGAAGGTGAATTAATAAGTGCCTTGGACTAGTTAAAGAAGTCTAAGAAGAAGAATAAGCTATTATAGGAACAACTGTAAAAGTATGAAGAACAGGATAGGCCATGTCAGGAATCTGTTGGCGCAAATATTTGTGAAAGGATAACCAGCTATGAGATTCAACTGAGTTGCGCACAAGAAAAGTTTCTAGTATTTGAGAAAGAGAAATATGTATTAAGAGCTTCACTAGAGGAATTGGCACAGAAAATTAGGATGATGAAAATCAACTTAAGGAAAAGGATAAAGAGATATATCGTCTAGAAGACAAGCTGATTGAGATAAAGGGAAAGAGACAAGTTCGTATTGATCACATCTGCACATAATATGGAAGTGAATAGAAATAATCTAAAAATGAAGTGCAGAACAAGTTACAAGACAACACATCAATATTGAACAAGATTCTAAAAGATAAAAGACCACCAGAGGACAAAACTGGTTTAGCTTATGTAAAGACACCTAAGAAGATCCGCGATAGAGAAACTTTCTCAAGTCAGAATAAGACTTTCAGGTATAATGGTTCCTTAAGCTATAACTCTGTCTGATATCTAATCAAATAAGGATCAATAGGGTGAAGTGCGCAAGATGCAATCGTTTTGGCCATATTGCAAAATATTGTCAAACTGTGAGATGTTATGCATGCGACTGTTTTCAACGCAAAGCTATGTACTGTTGAAGATAAGTAAACTATATGGATGAATATTAGTTGTGAAAAGTCTATTACACTCAAAGAGACTTCAGTGGAAAATATCCAGATCATAATCAAAACATAAGTGCACACAACAAAGCTTGGGTCAGAAATTATCCTCAGAAGTGTGTTGAAGATGCAGACAATCTAGGTGCAGCAAGCAATTGCTACCTCTTTGGCTAGTCCCATAAGGACTATGGGAAACCCTTGAGTTCAACACGATGCATATTAAGGAATTCAAGGGATGTTAGTTAGGTGTGTGGTTAAGAATGTGTGATGTTAGTCAGAATGTGTGGTTAGAAGTGTCTGAAGTTAGAATGTGTTCATGATTGTATATTTATGTCACAAAAAGAAATAAACACGTACATACATTAAGTGGTTATAGATTTACACTGCATATGATACATTATGGAACAAAGAAGCATCACATTGAGTTCAGTGGCACAAATTCAAGAAGAAAATATTTACATGAAGAATCAACCATTGTTGAAAGATATGAGTCTACGCAAAATGAATCTTTTCTTTATTTTCAAAATTGGGCATGATTACAAAAATTGCATGAGTTAAAGATTCCATGTCGAAGCCAAGAATGGCATATACAAGAAGATGCAAAATTGAGAAAATGTCGAAGCATTCTACAATCGTAGTTCAAGGTCAAGTTCAGATTCTGGATGGTTCGCAAGATGTAACTCCAAATCCACCGAATCCTAGGATGTGCATTCAGAAGCAGGGTGCAAAGGAAGAAGCTGTAAAGTAGCAGACGATGATAGTTCAACATGTTGAGGCCGAAGACAAGACAAATCATCCAGAATCTGCTGCTACCAACGCTGCAGATTATCAACCCAATGATTTAGAAGGATCAACTGCTCATATTGTTTGTGATTTATCTGAGACTGAGAATATTGTTGAAGAACCTGGTTGTCCTGCACTTGTTGTTTCCAAGAACCCATGTCAGTTATCAAGCGCAGAAACTCAATCTGCTGAGTCTGAATGACAAGACATACATTCTCAAGGGAATTGTTTACTCTGTGATAAAATGAGGCCATTGAAAGGAATAGAAATAACTAGAGGTCAGATCAAACATCAAATGCAAGATGGAAATGTGATACGGAAATGCCATGATGCAAGAGGTGATGAACCAGATATTTCTCGCATAGATCTTATAGAATCCATTGAAGGAGGTCCATGCACATGCATTTAGTTGATGAGATAGGCATTCAACATCACACAATGTCGAAGAAGGTGATGGAGTCACCAAAATTAAATGTTGGAATTAATAATTTTTGGAAACAGTACAAAAAGGTGGAAATTTGATTCATTGCACCATACAATGAAGAATGTTGCCTCAAAAGGTTTGAGTACGAAAGCGACACGTCATTGTTGCCAAAAAAATTGAGTTTCATGTCTTCTTTTACGTCGGGTTGGCGGATAAATGAAAAAATAGCCATGTCTTTGGTTGTATTGGAAAAGGATGCGACAACATTAAATGCGACAAGACCTTGTGAAAACATAGTAAATGCGAGAGGTGAAGCAATCAGGCGCATGAAATGTAATGAAAAATAAGTAAAGGATTGACTTCGGCACTACACAGTTGGAAAGTAAGGACGACAGCATGGATCACTACCGAAGGAATGGTGAAGTATTGTGACAGGAATATGAGATCAAGGTAAAGGAACAATGTAATGTATTTATCAGAAAATAAATCAAAGGTAATTATGAAAATATATCAGTATAGAAATTGTGCAAAGTAAGGACGCATGATGATAGGGGAAATTATCCCTGGATACAGTCATGACGAACACTAGCAAAAAAAAATAAGAAGAACTTATATAGCGCAAAAGAATGACACCTCTTTTCCATTGATGTCAAAGGGGGAGAGATACATGAAGCTGAGGCATGAAATGCAAGATACATGAAGCCGAGGCATGAAATGCACATCAAAAGCTAACATGAAGAGGCCAATACATGAAAATATGTATGAAGTCAGCATAAAAGAATGAAAGGATAGATGCATGAAGTTGTTATATACATGATGATAGAAGCAATGCATGAAGTTAGCAGGACATCATGAACGGGGGAGAATTGTAGACAACAAAAGGGAACAACATGAAGAACTAACAGATGTGAAATAGCATGAAGCCTTAGCAGATGTGAAAGTGTGTGAAGATGAATTAACATATGGTATGTGCATATGTAACAAAAATCATAATGGATCGCGCGAAAAATTGGTAGTAGAAGTACTAACAGCAGAAAATGTAGTAATCAAAATCCCAAAGAACTCATGAGGAGCATATACATAGGGGGAGCACTGCGACAAAGTACAGATGAAGCATACAGTTCAAAGAAGATCAGGTACAACTTCATAATGTGTTGAAATCAATGCCAAAGGGGGATGATTGTTGAGCATTGGTTGTCATTGATGTCAACTAAAGATGATGTCAAGTGTTTTACTATCAACTAATATCAAAGAGGATGTCAACTGATTCAGTCTGAGTCATTGACGTCAACTGAAGTCAAAGTGGATACGATATTCCTGCAGAAGTATGAAGAAGTATATGGAAGCCACTTTGAAGTAGTATATGTGCAAGATGAAGAAGAACATGAATACCAGAAGTATATGCACAAATGGTGAAGGTCACAGACATGTATGCAAATTTGAAGTATATACAGAAGTGCATTCAATCTGAATATGTGTGTCAAGGATACATCATGCATGATGAGTTTGAAGAAGTATATAAGGAAGATACATCATGCAGATTCATTTCAAGAAAAGAACACAAGTAATGTATCCTACAACATGTGGTCCTTGCACAAATATCAAGTCTACCAAGTCATACTCTCTCATGATAGCAATCAAAGGAGTTTGTTGGACAATGGTACATGTGCACAAATAGCCAAGGATATTGGTTGAGCAAATGGTACGACTACACAAGAAATACTAAGAGTTTCTTGGTTAAATATTGGAAGTGTGCAAGCAATTAATGGTTGGTCAATCCTGAAAGCACGCAAGTATATCCAATCAGAATATGCTTTCAGTAAGTATAACGTGCACAAGTTCCTAGAAGGGTACAGTGGTTGAAGACCATCTATGTGCAAATTCCATAATCGACTATACAATAGGTGCACAAGTCACACAAAGGATGACAAGGAAAAGGACAAAGAACCACTTAGAAGAAGTTGGAGTATCCATAGATCCCACAAAGTACTAATATCGCAAGGGCACATTACCTACAAGGGATGGTACATCACAAGTCATAGACACATCAAGATGAAGTGTAAGATTGAACACATACCTTAAGGCAATGATACATCAAGAGCACAATGGTACACCCCCAAGGTGTCAAGTCCCACTAAGTTGTGGACCTTGAGGGCACTTGATACATCAAATATGACACATCAATAGCGCAGAAGATGACACATGGCATATGCATAATTTGTGAAATATTGAAGAAGGGATGCCATGACCAACTTCTGAAGATACAATCTATGCAGGACATGTATAAATAGAGATGCAAGTTGGAGATTTGAAGTAAGCTTGATGGAGAGAGCATAAGATATTCGAGTGCAAGTTTTAGTTTTTTTGGGGGGGAATCAAGGGGCTCATGGACAAAACCGATGATCTAGCGAAGAGCCGAATGCACACATGCAACGGAATGAATTTTTGATGGTGCATAGAATGATGCGATAGATCCGTGATAGATGCGTGAGTATTGAAAGAAAGAAATACTGAAGTATGTGCAAGTGCTTGATGTTTCGAAGGACTGTATTACAATCAACACGTCGATAGCCATAGATGGTGTAGATATAGAAGCGTAGAGACAAAACCAAATTTTATTAGATATTGTGCAGATGTCTAGTTGATGCATATGAGCAGAAGTGAAATCGTGCGATGTTGAGAACTCCATCTAATGTGCAACGACAAAACATCAGCAAAATTTGAGAGGTGCATCATGATGCAGATGATCTGAGACAAGTGCGTTAAACATAATAGACAAATCATTTGATGCACAGGATGTCGCATATTATCTAAGAGACTGCAACACTTAAATAGAACAGACACATCAGAAAGTGTGTGGTTCCATTTGTTACTATTGCTTCATTTCATAACAACAAACTATCAATTGAAAGCACAGTATCAGTTGGTCATTGCAGTCATGCAGAGCAGAACGTTGAGATAACTAGAGATGCAGACTGTAGAATCAACAAAGCACATAGTACATGAAGTAAGTCATCAGTAGAAGTATAATTTGAGAGGAATTTGAAGTCAAGTGATGTATGCAATGCAATGACAGAGTATAGTATGCATACGAAGGTAGCGCACAACAAAATTGTCCTCAAAATATCTGAAGAAGTGTGCAGAGTTGAATTTCAGTAAGACATCAACATACGTAACACATCAAGGTGGTCGGACAAGGCAAGGAGATAGGGAGTTGGAGCTTACTTCAAGTTGGTGCCTATAAAACAAAGAAGACAGGGGGTCGGTGCCTCCTTCCACTCGGTGCTGGAGAAACATAGGAAGCAAAAGCTTCCTTTAGGTTGGTGCCTGTAAAACTAGGGGTTTTTTTCCTCCTTCCAGTTGGTGCTGGTAAACACAGTAATTCGGTGCTTCCTTGAATGTATTCTTTCTCACTATAAAGAAGCATTCCGTGGTTTTCTCCCATTTGGGTTTCCACTTAAAAGTCCCGTGTTATGTTTTTTATGTGATGCATATATGCATGGATGTTTATTTACTGATGCATAATAGAATATAGAGATTAAGTAAAAGCTAATCTATTAAAGAAGATAAAAACTACTAATAACTGCACTAATACTAATTCAACCCCCCTCTCAATATTAAATCGATTCCAATAGGATTGATGAATTTAAATTATGGATTTATTGGTTTTTGTAAATATAGTAGATCCAGGATCATGGTGGGCATAAATGTTGGGATGGATTCCTTGCATGTTCTTGTAGTCCCAAACAAAGGCCGAACTATGCTTCTTGAGTTTTTTTAGTAGTTTTTGCTCTTGGAAAAAAAATTGGTTGGTGATTTTTAGAGTTTTGTTGAGTAAAATATCCTTGGTTTGACTATTTGCAACTATGTATCAACCAAGAACGCATTCTATGAGAATATCTAATCCACATTATCATAGTTTTCATAATATTTCACCCAAATTTCAAAATTAAATAAATATGTAAATTTTATTTCCATAAACATGGGGTTATTGTGAAATTTACATTTGGACCCTTACCCCAACAATTTTCTCTGTTAATTAACAAAATTGGTATTTTTACAGTGTTCATTTTTTTTCCAAACTTTTTAGAACTGAATTTTCCATTGCAATTTTTTATTATAAGTATTATCACCATCTCACATGTTGGTTCTAAAAGTTCATCTGGACATTAAAACCATGGATTTGTTTAAGGAATTTTGTTAAACAGTTAATTTTCAAACTTTGATTTCCCCCAAAGTTTCACAAAGAAAAATCCAAAAATGTATAATTTTTACTTTATACATTTCCATAACCTACCCATTTATTCCAACTATAGTTCATCTAGTAGTTTAAGCCTCCAATAAAATGTTTGTAAGCTTCCATACTGGTTTTCCCAAATAATTTGCTCATACACTTTTCATCAAACACTTTGTATGAAGCATTGAATTCTTCTTGTAGAATCCAATTCCGGCCCATGCAACCCCAATGTTGTAACTTATAGCTCTAATACCACTCTACAACGTCCCCATCCATCCTTCCAACCGCAGAATGTGTAGCTATGAATTCCACATTCAAAATTTTGCCCCATGGTGGCCATTAGTTGAATTTAAAACTAATTTAAGCCTTCCATGAGCAACATGAACTAATACATTCATATACATGTGCATAAATATAAGATGAAATGGAATTTAAACCGTATTCACACACCCAAAATCCATCACATAATATTATTTTCATAACATAAGACAAATACACTTTGCACAATCATAGACAAGATGACTACTTATCATTAACCAAATAATATCCAAGTAATTGGCTATGTAAGAGTGATTCTCCACCTAACTATAGTTATCATCTATAGATAACACCCCCAAGTTAAGATATGAGGCCACTAGGGATACATAAACACCTACAATATTCTCTCTCTCATCTCAATATATTTTCTCTCATTCTTAGCCAATATACTCACTACAAATCACTATAGACATCTCATTCAACCATCCCATCCATGGAACTCTCTTCCTCTTCTCCACACAAAAAATGAAGACCTACTCTTTCTTTGTTCAATAGTCCCTCCGAGTACCCAAACCTTACAATGATATTTAGTGTGTGCATAAAGAGTCCCACCTATTGTATGGTTTTAGAGAACATTGTGTAAAAATAATTGATGGCTTCTCAAGCATCCAATCAACAAAAAAATATATATTGGGTTAAGGTTTCTTATCATGTCCAACCTCTATGGTCTGCTACAACCATAATTATTCATTCTATCTTTGTCATTTTCTCTTCACAATGCTAATTTCTAGTTAATTTCATATTCTAGTAATTTTTATTGGAGAGAAAAATACGGAAAATGAGTGAGACTCCCATGGAGATGAGAGGATTCGTGAAAATATAGTTGGAATTAATTTTAGCCATAGAAGAAAGGACTCTTACAATTGTCATAAAACTATATCCCTCCCATGATTCCATAACCTCACACATGCATTTAATGATTGGATTTGATAATTTAAATGAAGTAAATGGATCATTAAGGAACATGGAATAAAGTGGATGATTTCTAAGGATGACACCGAGCAAAAGATGATTTACTCTCTAGGCATAGGGTTCCTTTCCTCTTCCCCTCTAGTGGAATCATAACCCATCTAGTGTTTTTACACAACCATCTTGGACCATTATATTATTTTCCAACATAATATTCACAGCTTTAAATCATCATGATAATCCTAACACATGGTCCATTTATGTATATTCACGTCTTATATGACTAACCATTCACTACGAATATTTAATAACATATTTACATCATTTTACATAATTTGATTCAATACATTCCAAGGGTAAAAATTGGCATATTACATCCTTAGTTCACCTAACCTTGAAATAGCCATATCGAAATCATGGGACATAGATTTACTACTAAATGCCTATTTGATGGATAGGGAGAATGTACATGATGTATGTGCCATAGAGATAATTTTTTGTTTTATAATACTACAAATTATGATCTTGAACCATTACATGTGCCCCAAGGACCATCCTCAATGCAATAATCCTAAAAATGTTGACAATACCTCACTTGTAGTATAAAGATTTCATGTGTAGGGATTGTGTGTTTCTTTTGGGTACTATGCATGAACCATAAGCCTCAGAGTCCATTTATATGTAATTAGACCTTGTATTTTTCTCCTGGTCCATACATGAGCTCCAAGAAACATGCTTGGTGTTTCAAAGCCTAAAATCACCACCATATTCTAGAAACTTTAGTCCAAAGATTCTCTAGTGTAGAAAAATTCAAAATTGGGTCCTATGTTTAAGGGGTTCATTATGGTTATGGGATAATGTGTGCTCAGTATTATAATAATCAAGGGTTAAGGTGTTTTAGTAGTCTACTTCCATTTCTAGGGTCTTATGAGTTAGGGATGTAGTTTGTGAGGGGTGGGAGCAGTTATTGTATAATGAGGCATAGCATGTTCATAAGCCATCATGTGTTAAGGCTAAGTGTATAGGGGGGTAAGTGTGTTAGAATGTCATTATGATGATGGTGGAAAGTGTGCTTGATAAAGGATTTTAGAGTTCTATTTTCATGTTTGGGATCCTAGGATTTAGGAGGATATTGTGTAAGGCACACAAGGGGTTAGTGTGAAATGGGTCATAATTTGATGGTATGGGGGCCTACACATGGCCCTTAATCATTGAGACCATGGCTTAGTTTGGATAACCATCCTTAGTGCACCTAATCTTGAAATATACACCACATTGAACTCATGGGACATGGATTCCCTATTAAATGTCTATTTGATGGCTAGGGAGCCTTTACATGGTGTATGGGCCCTTGAGAGTTTTATTATTATTATTTTATAATACCACAAATTGTGACCTTGAACCATTACATGATTCCCAAGAACAATCCTCCATGCACTAATGCTAAAAATGATGACCATACCTCACTTGCAAACTAAATATTTCCTATGTAGGGATAATTTGTGTGTTTCTTTGGGGTATTATGAATGATCCATGGGTCCTGAAGACCATTTATATGGACTATGACCTTGTATTTTCATCCTAGTTCATACATTGACTGCAACAACTATCCTTGGTTCCGGAAAATTTGAAATCAACACCATTTCTTAGAACCTTTAGTCCAAAGATTCCCAAGTGTCCTATGTGTCCTAATATCATACTAGTGTCCTCAGTATTGACTGTGTTATAATGATGGAATACTCTTTCTTATCATGTTTACCATGTGCTATCATTGCATATTTTACCTTGTGGCATAAGTCTAATTTACTTACATTGTAGCTAAATTGGGGGGTCATCATATTTGGAAGTTTATAACATGACATTGATAAATTGACTCGACTATGCAAGGTAACATCTAATCATCCACCATAAGACCTTGTCATGTCTCGAGTTTAAAAAATAGTTGGGAGTTGTACTAGTTTTGAAAGGGATGATTCTAACCTTTTAGACAATTTGGATGCAAACATAAGAGAAGAATTTGGGGACCCGAGTTCCAATCAAACAATCAGAGAGCATGTTATTAACATAATTAAGTAATTTTTTGAGCAAAAATCAATGATTATACAAGCTTGAATCCCACATGGATTGGTAAAACATACAAAATTAAAACAAACAAAAAAAGCAATTGGGTTTTCAAGATGCTTAACACATAAAGACACAACACATAAAGACACATGAGACTATATAAAAAAAATGTATCAAACACATTCTCTTTATTTGGAAAAACAAGAAAAAACAATATCCATGCTACTCATAGGGACAATACAATTGTTGTTGTCACATGAGGGACTTCAAGAAGTCAACTTGTCGCAAGGATATCAAAATTGATTCATGTTTCAATAAGAACATAATGGAGGGATAATAAATTCAAGGCCTTTATAGATGAAAACAATGAAGTTGTTTGTTGCACTCCAATTTGTAGGAAACCCTACCCATATAGACTTCTAGAAGGAATTAGAAAGGAATTGGTATAGTTTTGGGAAACCCATTCTTGTGTTCTACTAGATCAGAAGGATTTTCTACTATGATACTTATCTAAAGACATGTATCATAAGCATTGTAAAAACATTCTAAACATGACGCAAGTTGAACTATTTGAGGAATTTTAAGAAATAAATTAAGGCATACATATTTCCTTTATCATTTTTAATAAATTGAAACCGTGGTATGTTAGGCCCGACACAATTGTAATACCCCTAGTTTTAACTTGGAACGTCGTGAATGAAAATTATGTAAATGATGTAAATATGCTAGTATGGATTCCTAGTGTGGATCTCAAGGCCAAGGCTTGACTAGTGAATGGTTATGCATGTATGCCGTAAATATTTTAATTGGACCGTATTGTTGGTTGGTCATGCTAACTCTAAATCTATGTGAATATTATGTTGGAAAATGTCACCTACCCAAATTCTGAGAATATTATTTTATTTGCAAAATACTTTACGTTAAATTTTAATTACAAAGTTTTGTAATTATGACCAACTTTGGTCAAGGATGAACGTAATTACTGATTATTATTATTTAATAAATTAAAATAGGAGACAAACACCCAAGGGAACTGTTAAATGAGTGTTCACTGAACCACTAGGAGGAATGGAAGCTATTAGAAGGTATGGGACAGATGGCAACATTTTCACTTCACCACTAGCTTTTGGTTATGGGAAAAATACCCCTAAAAATGTGGCATTATCCCCCAGGTGGGTGGAAGAGAGCAGGAAGCCCATTGATGACCAGTTAACCACTAAAAGGCCTAGGCAGCCTAGATAAGGCAATTCAAATTGGGCAGGCAGCCTTACAATATTTTCTGCAGAAATATTCCTCAAGTGCATCAAGTGATCACTCAGACATTCGAATAGGGAGGCTATGTGAGAGTGCAACTGTGAGTCTTCTAATTATACTGAGAAGGAAAACCAGAGGTGTTGGTGCAGGTCTCTTTGACTGCTGAGTTTTGATGACTGGACAATCTATATTCTATTGCAAGTTGATATACTAAGGCTTCTATAGAATCTTCCTCCTGGTGGTTCAGTGAACAGGCTCGGGGGTCCTAAGGCAAGTAACTTGGTTGTCTTCAGGAATTGGTTGGGTGGAACAAGTTCCTTGGGCTGTTTGTTTCTTCTACAGTCAACCATATTTTAATGTTCTTACGTTTGTTTACAGTTAAATGTTTCTGCATAATAGAATTATTAATTATAAGTCATATAGAAGAAACTGTTTTATTTCCTGATCTAAGTATGATTCTGAATGAAAGAGCTTTATGAATTGATTGAATTGATAACCTTCTCTATATTTTTCCCCATGCTGTTCTCTGCATCATACTCCAGTATAGAGAAGTAAATTAAGAAAGATGAGAGATAGGCATAATGCCATTGATTGGAAAAATGAATACAATAGTGTTCTTCTCAAATTTTGTCATATGTTTAAATGCAGGATATATCACAGTATAGTATAAACAGCTGCATAACATTCAATTCATTCCTAAATAAAAAACACATTTTGTTTCTGCACAGTTCTATATATTTCTTTTTAACTCTATCTGGTTCAGATAGTAATCACATGCATTTCAATATTATACATTTCATGTTTTCAGAGCTTTTATATTTTAAAAAATTATAGCAGCTGCAAAATTTATCTCTGTACAGATTTAATTATAAATATACACATATTATTTCTTCACTAACTATCACTTCTGATTTCTTTTATTAAACTTCTACACAATAGTATCAAAACCCTAAGTTATCACAAGACTTAGAATCTGAGTGATTATTTGATATACAATTTACAAATTTTCTCCTCAAGCCATTCATGGCAAAACATTAGACATTTCTTTTATGAGCCTAACAGTTATAGATTTCCAAACCCTAAACTAACATTTCGAGACTACTACAAGACAATAAGCATCACTTAGCAGAAAGCACAATTCAGTATCAATACCTAACGATAGTTTACAACTCTAGTAAGAAAGCATACACAGTTTCGAAACATTCACATGTACGAGTTAAGGACCAGTTCGTGAGTTCAACTGCATCTGTACAAACAAGATTACCAACAAAAGCTATAGGTAGGGTTTCAATCGTGAAATAAAATAGAACACTGTAGCATAGCCAAACCAAAAACATTTGACAGCCGAACTATATCTCATCATATTTTCAAAACATAATTATCAACAACTATGACGAAGTACAGAAACAACTATCTATAGTCAATCATCATTGCTCGACACACCTTAACAATTATTTACACAGTTTTCTCAATCATTATTTTAAAAACACAACTTTCCATTGCAAAAACGAGCCATTGTTTTTAAGTGCAAGAGAACCCTCGGTTCTAGGTTTCCCATTCAAAATTTATAACCGAGTTTACATTACGGGCCTTACAAGGTTCCCAACATTACACAGAGTTTACCCTCATCAATTAGAAACATTAAACCGAGACTGTGGAGCAACAAACTACACAGGGTTTTACCCTTAACATCTAGCAGAACAAACAAAAGTTCGAAGTTCCTTTCAAATAATGCAGTTAGGCATTAAAGAGACGAATGGCATCTTAAAAGAACTAAAGGTTATCCTACGTACATCTATTAACAAAACAAGACTTAAAGCTTCACACTCGGCTATCACTGAAACAAAGTCGAATGGTTTCAACTCTCGGCACACAGAAATCACTATCAAAGCCATGCCAAAGGCACCTACGAGGCTTCGAGAACCACTGGAGCTTACCAGGAAGTAGTAGCAGCGTTTCCATTCTCCAAACCTTTCGTTTATTAATCTCATACGAAGTGGGTACCTGCCAAAACATATTTTGAAAGGTTAAAACAAGAAAATGCAAGAATCAAAGCAAGTAATACAGTATTATTTCACTGTCACAAAACACTTACCCTTTAAAAAAACGATACTTCGAAACATTGACACACTACACCAACAAACGACGAAGCATGTTGATATTTGATAGCAACCACAAGCTAACACAGAAGACCATTCTCACCAATAGGAGAATCGAACCCAGTCCGAATTACATTCAATACACTGGCAGGAGAAACCCCATCATTATATTGTCATCGTGGGTTAAGTGCAGAGAGCTTAAGCCTGTAACTTTTAAAACTACCTCCCACAGGTCACAGGATCGAAACCTCCCGAGAGATACTCTCTCCAAACCTACATGTTAGCAGTCTGTCGGCCTCATAACTCCAACTATAATGTAAAAATGAATATTGGGAAACTCTCCACAACTACATACAACGAGGTTTAGGGTTTCATTTTCAACGATCAAGATCTGGTGAGATCGACGAGCAAGAAGGTGCCAACCAGCTATGTTAAAAGTCGGGAAACTATTGCATTGATATCTCATTAATTACAACAACCACGATGATGCCGAAACTGCATGGACAATACCTTGTACAGCTCAGAGGAGAAGCGATATGGTAACCATGCACAGCTACGATTCCTAGTTATATTATCAATCAAACTTCACGTGGGTGGATTACGTGGGTTAACAGCCGCACTTTCCACTATGGATTTTGGTTGGGACCATTAATACCTGAACGGGACACTGTCAACCTCCCAATAGAAAATTTAATACCTGTCAACTCATCACCTCATTAACGAGTTCGTTGTGAAATGCAATAACATACATTATCAATACTTAGAACAAGGGCTAGGTCGAATAGCATAGTTCATCTATTGCTAAAGTCTTAGCCTTTCAAACGTTTGGTTACATCACTTAAATGAATACAAATCATATCATTGCATAATGTAAATCATATCATTGCATATTGTAAATCATATCATTGCAATATTAGTGCACATTTTATATAGTTCAAAGTTTGAACTTAGGCATCGTAATATTTGAATTCCATACCAATATATTATTGTGGATGCATAATAACTATAAAATATTTCTATTTCATTTCTATAGTTTTGTATAAGCAATAGGATGAAGTTTTATAATGCTAGTTCATAGCATAAACATCATATTCATAATAAATTCCATATGATTAGTAATGTAGTGCAAAGACTATTGATAAAGGTATCACCTTAGGTATAGTTTAAGTGTGGACAAGATACACTCTAAAGCTAAGTTCTTAGTACAAGCACTAGTCACTATACTTTACTTTTATTCAAATGATAAATTCAGGACCTAGAGTAGTCTAAGTTCTGTAGACACAAAATATAATGATAGTTCAAAGGTATAAATACTATTTCTACAAGCTTCCTAATAACATTATCAATAGATATTAGTATCACTGTTTTGATAATAATGACAATAGTCATATGATAATAATTGCAGCATTATAATAAATACTTGGACGACGTGAATTTATAACACTGAAGAACTATGTAAGTCAGCACATAAACTAGAATTAGAACCAAGTATCCATACCTCTAGTAACTTGTGTCGCAAGAAATTACTTAGCATTCTAATTCTATATTGACGTGGAAATGAAAGACACATGTACTCTTAACACATGTTGTCGTAGAATTTCTTACCTACGGTCTACACATGGAAATAGGATTCAAATGCCTTAGCTAAACGTAGGTAAGTAAACTCCAGGGTACCTCGTAGGACCCCTTCATCATCATACAAACAAATTGTCAACACATCATCAAGAACATCATAATAGTACAAACTATGTACAACATGTAATCATAATTAGAACTTAAGCAAATCTATAAATTGTATTCTTATGCATAATCATAAAAATATCTTTCGTTAAGGAGATTAACATCAGTTTAAAATCTGAAATAGAAAATACAATTATACCATATTTATTTGAGAAGTATGACGTGTCATCATTATTAAACATCTTAGTTAGGAAATCTAATTAGTTTATATGTTCTGCATTAATGACTTTGATAATTATTGTTATTTAAAAAAAAAATTAAATTTTGGTATTTTTCGGGATGTTACATGTGGTATCAAAGCTCACGTTCGAACTCTAGGCCTGAAAAGGTCCAAGAACACGCAGTAAAAAATTTATTTACAACATAAATCTTACTAATTCAAAAATTTAAACTATTTGTGTTATACATAAATTATTTTAAGTATAGGTATGGAAGGATGGGCTGAACATTTAGAAGATAGATTTCGACCCAACAGTCATAGCACGGGACAACATTATGAAGAAGAAGTCCATGGCGAATTAAATGACAATTCATCATAATTGTTACGAGCATTTCAAGAGTTAAAGACAGAAATCAGATCTGTAAAACAAGACAATGAGAAAATTTTGAAGGCACAAGAAGAACTAAATCAAGTACTGCTCGAACAATGCCCAACTGACGAATAGGATAAAGAAATTGAAAATACCTCCAAGATTGAAGATTTACCTCATCGAGACAGGGGTAAGAAGATGAAAACTGATGATGTAACAACCTTTCAACATCATCAGAAGCTGTTCATAAAAAACGGAAAAAGAAGCGAAACTATTCAAGTGACAGCAACGAAGGAGACTACAAACCCAAAAGAAAATTTCACAAACAGTATGAACAGATTTCTGGGGAGTTCAAGAAAATCAAACCCCCAACCTTCAATGGTGAAACTGAAAAAGAAGAGACAGCCGAAGCATGGTTGTCCGGCATGAAAAAGTATTTCCAAATTTATGATTATTCAAAATCATTGAAGGCAAAGATGGCAATATACAACTTGATTGGGAAAGCAGATATTTGGTGGCAGGACATCAAAAGAGTGAAGGGAATCAAAGACAAGGATGTAAATTGGAGCACCTTTAAAATATACTTCAAGAAAAATTTCTTATCGGAACAATACTATGAAGAAAAATCAAAGGAGTTCTATGACTTAAAGCTGGGAAGTATGAACATGAAGGAGATGAACAGTAAATTTCTGACTTGACTGAGATATGTGCCATACCTCATGGAAGAAAAACCGAAGATCCAAAGATACCTGAGTTGTCTACCTTTCAACATCAAGGATAGAATCGAGTATGACAATCCAAAGACCTTAGAAGAGGCCATGAGGAAAGCAACTTTATGTTATGACGCTAATCGGAAAAGAGAAGGAATAAACTAGAAAAGTCATAAACCCAGTAATTTTGAGCTGAAAAGGAAAAATTTCAGGTTTAGTGGAAATTCTGGTTTCCAAAAGAAAAATTTTCAGAATCGGAATTTTCAAGGAAACAATCCTAGAAACAGTCAGTAGCAAAATTTTACAGCTCCTAGAAACACTCCCAATGCTACCAGAACTAATGACCAAAAGGCACCTATCGAATGTTTTGAGTGTCAAGGTCCTAATTATGCATCAAAATGCCCCACGAGGAAGCAGACATCTAACAATATTCATTCCATACAGACTCAACCTACTGTTGGAGACTTGGCAAGGGAGATGCCCAAAATTAATGCAACACTAGACAACAGGCAAGCAGATCATCAAGTTTCTATGGTAGAGATTGAAGGTATGCTACAAAACCATCCTGTTACTATTTTGATTGATCCAGGTGCTAGCTTAAGTTATATATCACCAGATATTGTAGAAAGTTTTAAATTGAAAATAGAAAAATTCAGTAAATCTTGGTTAGTTAGACTAGCAACAGGAACAAAAAGGAAAGTATCTGATTTTATTGAAAGTTGTGCTTTATCCATGAATCAGTTAAAGACACAAACCAAGTTGAATGTTTTACCTTTAGGATCCTATGATATTATAGTCAGACTGGAATGGTTAGAATCCCATCATGTCATTCTGAATTGTTATGAGAAAAGTTTTACATGTTTAAATGATGAAGGAGAAACTGTAGAAGTAAAAGGTATTCCAAGAAAGACATCCCTTAGATAGATTTCAGCCATGCAAGTAAAGATGGCAGTTAGAAAAGGATGTCAATTGTTTGCAGTAAATGTAGTAAATGATGAGTTTATTTGTAAAGAGGACAAACTGAAACTAGAAGACATACCTGTCCTAAAATATTTCAAAGATGTTTTTCCTGACAAGATTCCAGGAATACCTCCTAAAAAAGATTTAGACTTGACCATCAAAGTTAATACTAGGAGCACTACTGAATTCTAAAGCTCCATATAGGATGAATATACTAGAATTAAATGAGTTGAAATCATAGTTGAAGGAATTGATTGATAAAAACTATATAAGACCCAGCGTGTCTCCTTGGGGAGCACTTGTTATATTTGTTAAGAATAAAGATGGTACCCTAAGACTGTGCATAGATTATCACGAACTGAATAAGATGACAATCAAGAATCGATATCCGTTTCCCCGCATAGACGATCTATTTGATCAGCTGCGTGGAGCAACGATATTTTCAAAGATTGATTTAAGGTCAGGATATCATCAAGTTCGTGTGAAGGACAAGGATATTTTTAAAACAACCTTTAGAACTCGATATGGACATTATGAGTTCGTAGTCATGCCATTTGGCTTGACTAATGCCTCGATTGTATTTATGTGTTTAATGAACAATACTCTGCACAAATATTTGGATAAGTTTGCTATTGTGTTCATAGATGACATTTTAGTGTATTCTAAAAGCAAAGAAGAGCATGACGAACATCTGCGTATTATCTTACAAGTTCTGAGAGATCATCAACTATACGCTAGGTTTAGTAAGTGTGACTTTCATAAAGAAAAAATTCAATATTTAGGACACATAATTTTCAAGGAAGGAATCTCGGTTGACCCCGATAAGATAAAATCCATTAATGATTGGCCGGTTCCTAAGGATGTGTTGGATGTAAGATCATTTATGGGTATTACTAGATATTATAGAAAATTTATAGAGGGTTTTTCAAAGATTGCAAACCCCATAACTTCCTTACAGAAGAAAGGGAAGAAATTTGTGTGGGATCAGAAATGTTCAGACAATTTTAAGAAGGTAAAGGAATTATTAACTACAACACCTATTCTGAGGATAGCAGATCCTAATAAGGATTTTATAGTATGTAACGATGCATGTAATGACGGACTCGGTGGAGTCCTAACACAAGAGGGACATGTTGTTGCATACAAATCTAGAAAGCTGAAAATACATGAGAAGAACTACTCTACTTATGATTTAGAGTTATTAGCAGTAATTCACGCTTTAAAAATGTGGCGTCACCACCTTATTGGCAGAAAATTTACCTTGTTAACAGATAACATGGGTCTGAAATATTTATTAGATCAGACAAATCTGAACGCTAGACAAGCTAGATGGTTAACTTTTCTAAGTGAATATGATTTCGAAATTCAGCATATTAAAGGGAAAGAGAACAAGGTTGCTGATGCATTAAGTCGTAAAGCAAAACTGAATTTTATTTCAGCCATCAATACTTATTGAACAAATTTAGAAAAAAGGAGTGAAACGGATGAAGAATACAACAAATTACAAGAAAGGACAACAAATAACAATTCTGAAAATTCTATGGCAGATTACAGTTTAAAGGAAAATGGACTGCTATTATACAAAAACAGATTGTATGTACCCAACATACCAGAAGTAAAAATTATGATTTTAAATGAGATGCACAAAAGCCATTACTCTGGTCATCCAGGTTATCAGAAAACCATCACTATGCTACAGAAAGAGTACTATTGGCCCGGAATGAAAGATGAAGTAGCAGAGTACATAGCTAAGTGTTTGGACTATCAAAAAGTGAAGGTTGAACATCAACATCTGGCTGGGCTGTTGCAGCCATTGCCTATACCTAGCTGGAAATGGGAAGTGATAAGCATAGACTTTATTACTGGACTACCCAAAAATCAGAAACAAAATGACTCTATCATGGTGGTAGTGGATAAACTCAGCAAGGCAGCACACTTTATACCTGTGAAGTCTACTCATAAGGCTCCAGACATTGCAGAAATCTTCATGAAGCAAATTTTTTGATTACATGGTATACCGAAAGTGATAATTTCAGACCGTGATTCTAAGTTTACTAGAAACTTCTGGAAGTCTTTATTTAAAGGGTTGAATACAACCTTAAACTTCAATACAACATTTCATCCACAAATGGATGGACAGACAGAAAGAGTGAATCAGGTTTTGGAAGACTTTCTGAGAATGTATGTTAAGGATCAACCTGGCAAGTGGGAAGACTACTTGCATTTAGCAGAATTTGCATATAATAACCATTATCATGCATCAGTCAGACTTAGCCCTTTTGAAATTCTTTATGGTAGGAAATGTGATACACCTGTTTCTTGGAATGATCCAGTAAATAGAGTTATTTTAGGACCTGAATTGTTGTAGGATTTAGAAATAATTATGAAACAGGTACAAAGAAATCTTAAAGCTACCCAAGATAGGAAAAAGAGTCAAGCAGATCTTAAAAGGACTCATAAAGAGTTCCAGGTTGGTGAACATGTTTTCCTCAAGGTAAGACCGAAAAAGAGTTCATTGAAATTGGGAATCTATGCCAAGTTGGCACCCAGGTATTGTGGTCCTTTCGAAATATTGTCAAGGGTTGGACTAGTGGCATACCAACTGGCTTTGCCACCAAATTTAAAGATACATAATGTTTTCCATATATCATTTTTAAAGAAGTATGTACACAATGCTACTCATGTTGTAAATTGGAATGATGTACAGGTGGGACAAGACGGCAATTTTCAGGTGGAATTGGACTATATCCTCGAAAGGAGGGAAAATCTACTCCGGAATCACACCATTGGGTAGGTAAAGGTGCAATGGAAGCACCTTATCCCAGAAGAGGCAACCTGGGAGTTGGAGAGTAGTATGTGGGAAACATACCCAACTCTGTTTCAGGAACACTCAGAGAGTGATTAACCAACATCGAGGACGATGTTGAGACTTAAGGGGGGGTGTATGTCACCTACCCAAATTCTAAGAATATTATTTTATTTGCAAAATACTTTATGTTAAATTTTAATTACAAAGTTTTGTAATTATGACCAACTTTGGTCAAGGATGAATGTAATTACTGATTATTATTATTTAATAAATTAAAATAGGAGACAAACACCCAAGGGAACTGTTAAATGAGTGTTCATTGATCCACTAGGAGGAATGAAAGATGTTAGAAGGTATGGGACAGATGGCAGCATTTGTACTTCACCACTAGCTGTTGGTTATGGGACAACTACCCCTAAAAATGTGGCATTATCCCCCAGGTGGGTGGAAGAGAGTAGGCAGCTCATTAATGACCAGTTAACCACTAAAAGGCCCAGGAAGCCTAGAGAAGGCAATTTGAATTGGGCAGGAAGCCTTACAATATTTTCTATAGAAATATTCCTCAAGTGCATCAAGTGATCACTGAGACATTCGAATAGGGAGGCTATGTGAGAGTGCAACTATGAGTCTGCTAATTATACTGAGAAGGAAAACCAGAGGTGCTGGTGCAGGTCTCTTTGACTGCTGAGTCTTGATGACTGGACAATCTATATTCTATTACAAGTTGATGTACTAAGGCTTCTATAGAATCTTCCTCCTGGTGGTTCAGTGAACAGGATTGGGGGTCCTAAGGCAAGTAACTTGATTGTCTTCAGGAATAGGTTGGGTGGAATAGGTTCCTTGGGCTGTTTGTTTCTCCTATAGTCAACCATGTTTTATTGTTCTTACTTTTGTTTACAGTTAAATGTTTCTGCATAATAGAATTATTAATTATAAGTCATATAGAAGAAACTGTTTTATTTCCTGATCTAAGTACGATTCTGAATGAAAGAGATTTATGAATTGATTGAATCGATAACCATCTCTATATTTTTCCCCATGTTGTTCTCTGCATCATACTCCAGTATAGAGAAGTAAATTAAGAAAGATGAGAAATAGGCAGAATGCCATTGATTGGAAAAATGAATACAGTAGTATTCTTGTCAAATTCTGTCATATGTTTAAATGCAGGATATATCACAGTATAGTATAAACAACTGCATAACATTCAATTCATTCCTAAATAAAAAACACATTTTGTTTCTGCACAGTTCTATATATTTCTTTTTAACTCTATCTGGTTCAGATAGTAATCACATGCATTTCAATATTATACATTTCATGTTTTCAGAGCTTTTATATTTTAAAGAATTATAGCAGCTGCAAAATTTATCTCTGTACAGATTTAATTATAAATATACACATATTATTTCTTCACTAACTATCACTTCTGATTTCTTTTATTAAACTTCTACACAGTAGTATCAAAACCCTAAGTTATCACAAGACTTAGAATCCGAGTGATTATTTGGTATACAATTTACGAATTTTCTCCTCAAGCCATTCATGGCAAAACTTTAGACATTTCTTTTATGAGCCTAACAGTTATAGATTTCCAAACCCTAAACTAACATTTCGAGACTACTACAAGACAGTAAGCATCACTTAGCATAAAGCACAATTCAGTATCAATACCTAATGATAGTTTACAAGTCTAGTAAAAAAAGCATACACAGTGTCGAAACATTCACATGTACGATTTAAGGACCAGTTTGTGAGTTCGACTGCATCTGTACAAACAAGATTACCAACGAAAGCTACAGGTAGGGTTTCAATCGTGAAACAAAATAGAACACTGTAGCATAGCCAAACCAAAAACACTTGACAGCTGAACTATATCTCATCACATTTTCAAAACATAATTATCAACAATGATGACGAAGTATAGAAACAACTATCTACAGTCAACCATCGTTGCTCGGCATACCTTAACAATTATTTACAAAATTTTCTCAATCATTATTTTAAGAACACAACTTTCCATTGCAAAAATGAGCCATTGTTTTTAAGTGCAAGAGAACCCTCGGTTCTAGGTTTCCCATTCAAAATTTATAACCGAGTTTACATTACGGGCCTTACAAGGTTCCCAACATTACACAGAGTTTACCCTCATCAATTAGAAACATTAAACCGAGACCGTGGAGCAACAAACTACACAGGGTTTTACCCTTAACATCTAGCAAAACAAACAAAAGTTCGAAGTTCCTTTCAAATAATGCAGCTAGGCATTAAAGAGTCGAATGGTATCTTAAAAGAACTAAAGGTTATCCTCTATACAGCTATTAACAAAACAAGACTTAAAGCTTCACACTCGGCCATCACCGAAACAAAGTCGAATGGTTCCAACTCTCGGCACACAGAAATCACCATCAAAGCCATGCCAAAGGCACCTACGACGTTTCGAGAACCACCGAAGCTTACCAGGAAGCAGTAGCAGCATTTACATTCTCCAAACCTTTCGTTTATTAATCTCATATGAAGTGGGTACCTGCCAAAACATATTTTGAAAGGTTAAAACAAGAAAATGCAAGAATCAAAGCAAGCAATACAGTATTATTTCACTGTCACAAAACACTTACCTTTTAAAAAAATGATACTTCGGAACATTGACACACTACACCAACAAACGACGAAGCATGTTGATATTTGACAGCAACCACAAGCTAACACAGAAGATCATTCTCACCAACAGGAGAATCGAACCCAGTCTAAATTACATTCAATACACTGGCAGGAGAAACCCCATCATTATATTGGCATCGTGGGTTAAGTGCAGAGAGCTTAAGCCTACAACTTTTAAAGCTACCTCCCACAGGTCACAGGATCGAAACCTCCCGAAGGATACTCTCTCCAACCCTACATGTTAGCAGCCTGTCGACCTCATAACTCCAAATCTAACATAAAAATGAAGACCAAGAAACTCTCCACCACTACATACAACGAGGTTTAGGGTTTGATTTTCAATGATCAAGATCTGGTGAGATCGACGAGCAAGAAGGTGCCAACCAACTACGTTAAAATTCGGCCAACTATTGCATTGATATCTCATTAATTACAACAACCACGATGATGCCAACCCTGCATGCTAAGGGACAATACCGTGTACATCTCAGAGGAGAAGTGATATGGTAACCATGCACAGCTACGATTCCTAGTTATATTATCAATCAAACTTCACGTGGGTGGATTACGTGGGTTGACAGCCGCACTTTCCACTATGGAGTTTGGTCAGGACCATTAATACCTGAACGGGACACTGTCAAGCTCCCAATAGAAAATTTAATACCTGTCAACTCATCACCTCATTAACGAGTTCGTTGTGAAATGCAATAACATACATTATCAATACTTAGAACAAGGGCTAGGTCGAATAGCATAGTTCATTCTATTGCAAAAGTCTTAGACTTTCAAAGGTTTGGTTACATCACTTAAATGAATACAAATCATATCATTGCATAATGTAAATCATATCATTGCATATTGTAAATCATATCATTGCAATATTAGTTCACATTTTATATAGTTCAAAGTTTGAACTTAGGCATCGTAATATTTGAATTACATACCAATATATTATTGGGGATGCATAATAACTATAAAATATTTCTATTTCATTTCTATAGTTTTGTATAAGCAATAGGATGAAGTTTTATAATGCTAGTTCATAGCATAAACATCATATTCATAATAAATTCCATATGATTATCCATGTAGTGCAAAGACTATTGATCAAGGTATCACCTTAGGTATAGTTTAAGTGTGGACGAGATACACTCTAAAATTAAGGTCTTAGTACAAGCACTAGTCACTGTACTTTACTTTTATTCAAATGACAAATTCAAGACTTAGAGTAGTCTAATTTCTGTAGACGCAAAATATAATGATAGTTCGAAGGTATAAACACTATTTCTACAAGCTTCCTAATAGCATTATCAATAGATATTAGTATCACTGTTTTGATAATAATGACAATAGTCATATGATAATAAATACTTGGATGACGTGAATTTATAGCACTGAAGAACTTTGTCAGTCAGCACATAAACTAGAATTAGAACCAAGTATCCATACCTCCAGTAACTTGTGTCGCAAGGAAGTACTTAGCATTCTAATTCTACATTGACATGGAAATGAAAGACACATGTACTCTTAACACATGTTGTCGTAGAATTTCTTACCTGCAGTCTGCACATGGAAACAAGATTCAAATGCCTTAGCTAAACGTAGCTAAGTAAACTCCAAGGTACCTCGTAGAACCCCTTCATCATCATACAAACAAACTGTCAACACATCATCAAGAACATCATAATAGTACAAACTATGTACTGTTGATGTATATGTAACTTCGGAATGTATTTCACCCATGTATTTCATCTATGTATATTGTACTCCTATAGAGATGTTATTATTCCTCTATACGGAAGTGTTGTCATTTGTATTGACAAGTGTCGCAGGTGTTGTAACTTGCCGATGGGTTATTAGACCACCATGTGTGGGGTCGGCCCTAATTAAGTTAACATTGGGTTATTGTACCAAGATAGACAAGTCGGCCCCATAAGTTTATTGGGCTGTCAGGACAAGTATAAATAGAGATCTCCCGATCTCTATTTGGATCACTTCATAACTCACTCTTCCATCACTTGAAAAGTGGCACACATGTGAGGAGGAGTATCAGCTGCTAGGAGAAGTCTATCTCTATTACTTGGGTTGTACTTTGGTTGTACTATTGCTCTATCTATCTCTGAGGAAGTTGTGGGGTTTTTCACCTTAGGGTTTTCCCCACGGAAACTCTGTGTGTCTATTGTCACTTATGTTTTGCTTCTTGTGATGATTGACATGCTTGCTATGATTGATATGCATTGATATACTGTACATGTTATTCTCTCAGTAAAGATCCTAGAGTATATTGAATTAATGCTAAAAAATTAACATGTACAGCATGTAATCATAATTAGAACTTAAGCAAATCTGTAAATTGTATTCTTATGCATAATAATAAAAAGATCTTTCGTTAAGGAGACTAACATCCGTTTAAAATCTGAAATAGAAAATACAATTATATCATATTTATTTGAGAAGTATGACATGTCATCGTTATTAAACATCTTAGTTAAGAAATCTAATTAGTTTATATGTTCTGCATTAATGACTTTGATAATTATTGCTATTTTTAAAAAAAATTAAATTTTGGTATTTTTCGGGATGTTACAGAAAAAGAATACAATGGTCCAAGATGGATATATAAAGAGAACTAGAGGGGACATGTTTCCAATAGAGGGGAAGAAGAAAGGGGGCCTATAGGATGTTAAATCCCTATTGCCGAGTGTCAACCTTAGAACTCATCCAAATGATGCCATGTTCCTTAAAAGAACCAACTACATCTTTTTTACTATTAAATCCAAACATTGAATGCATGTCTGATGTTGGTGGGAAAGGTCATTTCATGTAGTTATGTGAGCATAGGAGGAATGTACTTCTATGATAGTTATGCTAGTTGTCAGAAGTCATGTCAGTTGTATTTTTATCATTATCTCATATTCTTTGGATTATACCATTCATTTTATCATTATTATTTACTTATGTATATTTACACTACGTGGAGTTTTTTTCGCTTGTTGTTGATTACCATTACCATTATTAGACTATGCATGACCCAAAAATTCAAATTTGGAAGAATAACTACAAATTTGAGGGAAAAATAGATGGTTGTAGGTGAGCATAGAGGTTGGAAAATATAGAAATATTTACCCATTGATTTTAGCTACTTGTGCATGCTTGAGAAGCCATGAATTAACACTAAAGGATGCTCTCCAACAACATACAATAGTTTGGACTCTTACTGCACACACTAGTAAGAATTGTAAGGGTTGGATTTACTAAGGGAATTGTGGATGAATGAAGGGAAATGCATTCCTTGTATTGTGTGGGTAGCTGGAAGGAGTGCCATGGCTATGATTGTTGAGTGAGATTCCTATAGAGATCTGGATGAGCATTTGGATAAGCATGGAGAGCAGAATGGGTTGTGGGATGAGAGAAAGAAGCTTGCATGCATTTCCTTCACCTTAGGGGCCTCATAGCCCAACTTGGGGTGGCCTCTTAGTATAAAGAGTATATGCGGGACAAAGTTCCTACGGTTAGGTTAAAATTTTCTCTTACAAATCAAGTTTCTTAGATATTCTTATTTAACGATAAGTATTCTCTTGTATTTGGATGTGCAATGATTTTATTTTATGGTTGTGATTAATATGCTTGTATATACATGATGTGTGTGTGTGTGTGGATAGAAAATTAATTCCACTTTGGTTTACAATTTTTTTATGATTATACATCAACACATGCATAGGAGCTTGCATAAGCAGAGGTTCCTGGAGCAGATCCAAATATAGATCCAAACCTTAGTGAGTCAGATTCTGTTCTTCGAGATCTAGATTCCAATTCTGTTTTTTGAGATAGAGATATTGTTCTGGATGCTCCAATCGATCTAGATGCAGTTAATTCAGTTTATCTAGTTTCCCAAGCAGATCCAATCCCTGTTGTAGCCAAGGTCAACCATTAATTGATGGAATGGAACACCAAAGCACAATATTATCTGTGAATTCATAATTATCCTCATCCTTTAGTCGAATTAATGGATGGGGATGTGAAAAAAATCCACGGCACATTTTTTTGTTAGTACCATGTTGATTTCCAACTCTATTATGTCACATTCATAGAATTTTGCACAAGGTGGACCTCCTCTTCCCATAGTGCATGATTTTATTTCAAGGATATTACGTACAAGGAATCTTATAGATATGTTTTTTAGTAAAATATGTGTAGGTGGAAAAAGGTTCCTTGAATGTGGTAGTTTGGAATTTTTCCAGAGGAATTTTCCTGTGGATCCCACACACCCTAGATTGTTAGATATCATGGTCACATAGAGGCAACATGAGTATGTTACTATGAACATGTCCTCTTCTTCGGGTGCGGTCCTTAAGAGAATTGACTTGCTTGAGAATGATATCCCTATTTTAGAATTCATGGGAAAATTAAAATTTATAAATATATCAAACACTCTCACAGGTCTAGGTGGAATATTTCCAATTCCAATAGTCTCGTGAGGTATTTGAGCTAGGAACAGTCTTATCAGTGGTATAATTTGTCAAGAATTATACATTTTCTCCCCATAAAGAGATAAAGAATGAGTACTATCATGTTGACCAGGTTATTATATTCATAAATGTTTTGTTTAGACATACATATGAGAGCATTGATGGTAGGGGATAGTACTATAAAATCATTCGATGTGATTAAGGATTACCATTTTTATGTCAGTGATGATCGTGAGGATGACACTTTGTTTGTTCGACATTGTTTTGGTTTGATATATGAATCATTTAGAAAGAACAAAATAACATTTACAAAACACTTGATTTGGTCATATGGGTGTGCGAGGTAGTTCAAATCATCATGCTTTTTTTATTGATTGAGTCTGATTCATAAGGATATAGGATCAGTTCAACATATCTAAATATTTTTTTAAACAAGACACATAAAAGGTGAACACAATGGTGTAGTTGCTTGAGTCAAATGAGGACTTATCACTACAAGTTAAACACCTTCTAGCATATGTTTTTAGAGTTACAAAATTGGGAAAAATTATAAAAAAACTTTGCCTAAACCTGCACAAATGGTAATGGATGGTTTGGTGGAGGTTGTAACAGATTTTTATTATATATAAGAAAATTTAGGTGGTCGGAGGTTATAGTGGAGTATTTTTTCTTTTACTAGTGTGCATACATAGACTAAACACATTGATGTAGGTTCATACAAGGTGTATCGGTGCATATACATTCAATATTCCACACTATTTCTTTCCATTTATGTATCGCACGGACACATATTGTTTAAATGCACCACACCATTGCTTTCCAGTAAAGTAATGCACCGATGTGTTTACTATTTATTATAGCATCGATGCTTTGTAACTCAAAGAGAACTAGTACTTTGTAACTTAAAGAGCACTGATGCTTTCAATTTAAATGTGATATATGAGTGTCATCCATTTATATAGCAGATCGATGTGTTGTTCATGGATTATAGATCTGGTGCGTTAAACATGGCTTATAGCATTGGTGCATACTATCATTTATGTTGCACCGTGAGATAGGGATAGTAAATATGCACCGACACAGATCATTATATGCACACCGTAAATGCTACTAAATTTGATGGTGAAAATGGTCCTTTGATGCTAGTAGTAGTGCATGTATAATGGAAAGGTGCACCAATTCACACCATTTCAATTAAGCATTGGGGAAATTATATCATATGGGAGAATTTGTGTGATTTATAGGTTTAAAATTACCAGAGAGAATTTTTAAGCAAGAATTAAATATTGTCAACAAATTATGTATGCCCCACACCATACATTGTGTTCATTTTTTTAAAATTCCATTATCATTAGAAAATGAAATTATTTTTATAATAATATTAATGTTTGAATTTTTACTATTGTGTTTGGATATAATGATTGTATTAATATGTTATACCATCGGATTACACATATGTTCAGTGTAGTATTTTATCATCCATGTATTTAATTAACAATGTAACATTTTACAACATCAAACAATGAAATATAATAAGAAACCCATTTTATTATATATGAATAAGAGGCCCTTCGTCATACAAAATAGGAAAGCAAAAAGGTACACAATAATCAAAATGTCAAGATATTATTGCGCCGAGAGGTGCTCTACAGCCCAGTATGAGGGAGATCTTATAACATGTATGTGTCCCGTTCAACCTAATAAAACATAAAAAGTAAAAAACGATAATATGAGGGAGATCTTGTAATGTGTATGTGTCCCGTTACACCTAATAAAACATAAAAAGTAAAAAATGATAATATGAGGGAGATCTTGTAACATGTATGTGTCCTGTTATATGTGTCGTCCCGTTACACCTAATAAAAAATAAAGAGTAAAAAATGATAATATGAGGGAGATCTTGTAATGTGTATGTGTCCCGTTACACCTAATAAAACATAAAAAGTAAAAAATGATAATATGAGGGAGATCTTGTAACGTGTATGTGCCCCGTTACATGTAGCAATAAAACATAAAAAGTAAATGGAAGATCTTCTAACATATGAGGGAGATCTTCTAACGTGGATGTACCATTACATCTAATAAATCGTAAAAATATAGCGTTACATCTAATAAAATGTAAAAAGTTATAATATGAGGGAGATCTAATAAAACGTACAAACTAATTAATATTTAGTCAGCCATTAAAAGGAACGTGTATTTTCGATTGAAAAACATGGTTGACATCAATGCACATATAAACAAAAAACAACATAAAAAAATGATAAAATAACGTTTTCGAAAAAATAAAATGTAAAAATTCATAGTATGAGGGAGATCTTGTAATGGATGTAACATGTAAGGTTTGTAACCTTTGTCGGCCATTAATAAAATTTAATAGAAAGAAAAAAATTACAATATGAGTGAGATCTTTTAATGTTACATGTAACCTTTGCGACATTATTGTCGGCCATAAACAAAAATGAATAATACAAACTAAAAAGTAATAAATATTATGTCGGCCGTAAACAAAAAAGAAGTTAAAAAAATATTATAGCCGACATAAAATAAAGAAGTTAAAAAAATATTATAGCCGACATAAAATAAAGAAGTTAAAAAAATATTATAATGGATATGAAAAGTAGAAACATAATATTATATCCAACATAAAATGAAATTAAAAAAATATTATAGTGGATATGAAAAGTAGAAACATAATATTATACCCAACATAAAATAAAGAAGTAAACAAAAATGTAAAAAAATATATTATAGCCGACATTAAAACTAGAAACATAAAAATTAAAAAAAAATATTATAGCTAACCTAAAAACTAAAAACATAAAAAGCAAAGAAATAAAGAAGTAAAAAAAAATATTATAGTGGTAGAAACCAAAGAAGTAAAAAAAATATCATAGCTGACATAAGAATAGAAAAGAAAAGCAGCCATAATAATAGTTAGTTTTGCTAACTGATAATTATATTTGATAACTAAATATAACTCCAAGCAAAAAGAGATTTGAATCTTGGTCTCTAGGTTAAGACAAACCCAATCATCTCACTACTTACCAATAGATCACACATAAATGGTGTTTAAAAAAAAAGCATAATAATAGTTAGATTTGATAACTAACTATAACTTCAAGCAAAAAGGGTTTTGAACCTTGGTCTCTAGGTTAACACAAGCCCAATCACCTTAATTCCTACCAATAGACCACACACAAATGTTGTTAAACAACAAAATATGCATATTTATTTCATTCGTTGCATTGATTTCAGCAATGCATTTTTTTTTTACATGTATGCATTGAATTTATCAATTTAATAAATAAAAAAATCTTTCATTAATTTCAGCAATGCATTGTTTTTTGTTATTTACATCTATACGTTGAATTTATCAATTTAATAGAAAAACTACTTTGCAATGATTTCAACAAATTAGATTTTGGTGTTCTCTATTTCAGGTTATATCGTGGATCCTCATGATAATATTGCAAATAATGAAGATACTGATTATCAAAGAAGAAAAGTACGACAAATGTATAGAATAAAAAGATAAAAATAATATTTGTAGCAAGATTTATGTGGTTGTTGATTTCAAGAGGTTTTTGAGAATCCATAGTATCCATGTTCTTTAGTCAACATTTCGAATCCATAACAGAAAAAGAAGCATCAAAACATACAGAAGAACAAAGAAAACACGACCGTTAACTAAAGAGATCGTGAAGAAGTGTTATTTGTGCAAAGGGATTCTCAAAAGCATGAATGGGAGATAATTTCAGGGTTATATAGGAATCAATATAACTACCAATGAATATGACATACTTGGATACATGGAATGTGATAACAATTTACTCATGCTTATTACTTACATTATTATAATCCTCATAATTCTTTATGTGTTTTCAACTTAACCTGTTCCTTACAATGTTGAAATTTTTTATTGCATATTTTTCAATGTAGATGTTATTCTGTGGATGCATAGATTTCAGTGTATGGACACATTGATTTCAGTGAATGGACGCATAGATTTCAGTGTATGGATGCATTGATTTTAGTGAATTTACGCGTTGATTTAAGTGAATGGACGCATAGATTTCAGACGGTATGGATGCATTGATTACAGTGAATGGACGCATAGATTTCAGTGTATGGGGTTTTTTATTGCATATTTTTCAGTGTAGATGTTATTCTGTGGATACATTGATTTCAATGTATGGACACATAGATTTCAGCATATGGACAGATTGATTTCAGTGTATGGACGCATTGATTTCAGTGACAACAAAAGAATGAGAAAAAGACTTGAAACGAAAAGCAGAAGAACAAAAAAAAAATTGAAAAAGGAAGTTGGAGGAAATGATAGTACAAGAACTAAAAGAACGAAGAAAACGAAACACAGATTGACAAAAAGAATATCGAAAAAGAAAGTTAGACGAATTGACAGCAGAACAATTGTTAACACTCAAAAAGTGCTCACTACCTCATCTACCCCATTATATGACTCATTTGTCCATATTTCTTACCATATTTACCTTCAAAACCTTAAAATCCCATTAAAAATCCTCCACAAGGCCAAAAAAGCCTCCAAAATGCCACAAAACCATCAAAAAAGCCTCCAAAAGGCTAAAAAACCCCCTTTTCCCCCAAAATTATCCAAAATTCCTCCAAAATAGCAAAAACCCTCTAAAAAGGGAATAAAAAATATATAAAAAAAGAGGAAAAAACCCTATACAGCTGACCTAAACCATATGGTTCCCAAAACCATGGGCCAACACTCCACCACTAAAAACCTATAAATAGGTGATGGAGACCCCTCATTTCATATCCACGGTCAAATACACCCTTACTCTGCCAAAATCACTCTTGAAACCCTAGCTCACCCTTGAGCTACTTTCACTCTTGAGTGCCCCTTTTGGCCCATTTCCACCCTTTGGAGAAAGAGAAGAAGCAAAGCTGGAGTTTGGAGCAACCCTCTTGGACCATTGCAAGAACTTCACCAACCTTCACATTGGAGGTGTAATATTTAATACAAAAAACCATTTCTATTCCATGTTTTGTTATGTTTGTTAATGATCATGCTAGTTTAGAATTCGTATTGTTTTAGCATTTTAATTTACTGTTTATTGAACTGCTACTAAGGAGTCCATTTTCCTTAGTAGGTGCTCATTTGCACAAGCTAGGGTGAAAACCCTAGCTACAACAATGAGAGGAACAAAGAAAACGAAACATTGATCAACAAAGAGTGTATCGAGAGAGAAGTTGAAGCAGTTGGAAGAACGAAGAAATCAAGTTGCAGAACAACAAATAAAACAAAATGTACGAAATGTCGAAATGTCGGCAGAAGAAGGAGAAGAATGAACAAAACAAAATGCAGATCAACAAAAAGAAAATCGAAAAAAAAAGTTAGGTGAATTGACAGCAGAAGAACAAGAAGAACAAAGAAAACGAAAAGTTGATCGACAAAGAGCATATCGAGAGAGAAAGTTGAAGCAATTGGAAAAACAAAAAAATCAGTTTGCAGAACAACAAATAAATCAAAATGTACGAAATGACGGCATAAGAAGGAGAAGAACAAACAAAAAAAAACGCAGATCAACAAAAAGAGAATCGAAAAAAAAAGTTAGGTGAATTGTCTCTATTTTTCAGTTTAACAATTTACTCAATCCTTAATATTTATTACTTACATTATGATAATCCTCGTAAATGTATCGATGTTTTCAACTTAACCTGTTCCTTACAATGCTGATCAAACTCCAGTTTTGTGTCACTGCCCACGACAGAAACCAGCCTAGATCCAAATCCTAGGCTCTATCAAGCGCCAAGAGGGATCAAATCTCTCGAGGTGCAAACCTCTTCTCAGGTATTGCACTCAAGGAGCTTTTCGAGGAGAGGTTTGCACCTCGGGAGATTTGATCCCTCTCAGCACTTGATAGAGCCTAGGATTTTTGGTAACCAATTGGGATAGTATGTCCAATACATTAAACAAAATGTCTGATTTTCATAGTTAATCATTTTAAAACATACAACTTGCATTAACATTATATTGACAACCATTCTTTACTCAAACTATTGCCAATGTTTGAGATGCTTTCATGGTGCCTTATTTCTTCATCACTTGTAGATTGACTTGATTTTGTTCCTCATCTTCGGGATCCATCTACAAACAAAAAAATAAAGTGTAATGAGTATATTGACACTGGTAGGAATAATGCAAAACAAAAGCATGTACATGATTATGTAAATCAAAAAGTGTACCATAGAAATAAGTGATTCATAAATGTTACACATTATTTCAAAGTCTTTCCTCATGTTGTATCTCAACAAATATTTTGTTGCCTCCACTCCATATATTTTGTTGCCTCCATTCCATAATTTGTTTCCTACCAATTTTAAAGGCCATGACAAATCATAGATTTAATATAAAGGTCTCTTGTTGTTCTATTAATTATAAAAAGAGAGAATAAAAATAACATAGCTAAACAAATTGCACAATTAACTCTTGATACTACAACATGTACTCACAACCCATATTTAACCTAATGTCAATCAATTCTTTGGATGAATATTTGTATTTTAAAACCTATTAGAAACCATCCAATGACGAGTGTAAAATAATTAAAATATAAATATCACAACAAATATGAAATCTTGAGTAAGCAAAACACAAGTACTCACAAACTTTGCGATTAACTATTTTTTTTCCTTGTTATCCTATCTTATATGTTGAATGGGTTCCATCTTATTTTATTTTTTGCAAGAAAACAATTGAAATTAATATTTCATGTAATAATTAAATCTTATGTACATAAAAGAAAAAATATATGATTATATACATTTGATGCACATCGTTGTTGAGATGGCTCCTTTTGCAATTAAATTATGTTCATTTCCTTAACCATCTCTTTGTACACTTTTTGGACATCCCTACTGTAATTTTTCACATATCACCTTGTTCATCCTTTGGTATTTTTCATAATATTCTCAAAAAATGAAAATCACATAAAAACAAGTTTTTATATTGATATGAAAGTAAATATTTATAGCCAAGCTATTAATTTCATGATTTCTTGTAGTAGTATCTACATATTAGAGAAAAACATGCTTAGGAATAATACTCTTTGAATCGATTTTTTTTGTTATTGTATTTTTTATCTATTTCAAGTTTGAAATGTCTCATTGACCGTTTGTTTGGACATGCTTCCTTTAGTTTATATATAACTTAATTCTTGGGATCACTATATTGATTTTGTATTATACATAGAAAGTACGTTAATACATTCTTTCCACTATATCCCTCATAGTTTTATAAATGTTTGTCCCCTTTTATTACCTTTCAACACCACTCTATATGAACTAAGGACCAGTTCATCATCATTTACATCCTTCATAAATTTTATTTTCTTACGATGACATTCCCTTCCCTCACTATTGATCCATGCACAACACTCAACAAATGTGAAATAGCTTGCTTGAAAAATGTTAGCAAATATTATTCGGAAGTACATTATTACTGAAAATTCAAAGTTTTTTTTCTTTGGTTACCTTTTGATTCACCTAATTCATCTCTTTGCAACTTTTCCATCAAGATTTTACACTCTTTTGCACTCAGATTGCAAAAAAATTTATCAAGTTTCTTCAAGTTTTTGCTCTACATGACAGATGCTAATCAATATACATCATTTAAACATACAAATAATTCAAATATAATGATTTTATATTAAAATTTCAAAGAAATTTCTTTGTTCTCTTTTTTGGATTTTTTTCCATTATGCTCATTGCAAGAAGAATGTTTCCTTGAACTTGAACTTGTATCAGACATCTTCTATCAATAAAGGCACTACATAATTAAATAGAGAAACTATTAAATATATTTTACAGATAAATTACATAATTTTTATCAAAAAACATTTCCTAGTTAGTCGGCATGGGTTAAACCACAATATGCATTGGTGCTCTACAATCCCGTACACACACTGATATAGTGTGATTTTTTTTTATAAATTGAATAAAATTTTAACAGTGTGTTTCCAATTAGAGAACTGATGCATATTAGTTATATGTATCACACCAATATACCCATGAACTTTAAAAAATTATGAATTGGAATGGTGCACTTTTAGATGAAGTGCACTAGTGCATTAATATATACAATACATACCTAAGAATGGAAACATCTTTTTTGAAATTGACAGGGATAGGTTTTGACAATTGATGCAATAAGTGGACCCATTGCAATAGATGCCCAAAACCTCATATATATATATATAATCACAAAGACATTAAATATACAATGCATAGAAATAAAAACTCTCATTATGAAATAGAAGAGAAGATAAAATTTGAAGAAACCCAATGTCTAGATATACAATGTCTAGATGCCCAATTACTCTACTAAAGAAACCAACTCATAGCGCCTCCTCAACAATGGAAACATGGGCCAAATATTGTTTTCACCTAGTCACTCTAAATTTCTCTAGAGTTTGAAACTTTCAATCACTTTCTCTCCTTTTTTCTCTCAACCTTTAATCTTCTATTTATAGTCTAGGAAGGTGATAATATTGAGATTTAGAATGAAGGGACAAGGCATGTCATACATGTGTATTCCATGTATGAATTTTTCTCATGAGTTTTTGATATTTGATCATTGTTTCCTTTTTGTGGCTTTGAGACCTGAACACACTTTTATTACTAAGAAAGTGTGGCCAATCGTGGTTTATATTAAGAAAACCCATGAGGATCACTCTATTCTTGAAGGAAAAGTGTGACCAAGTTATAAAAGTTATAAAAGTCTATAAAAACTCCATATTAAGCTATATAGTCTTCACATTCCTAACTAATTCCAACTTAAAGTATCAAATATTAAAGATGTAAATATCCATATAACAAGGATTCATCCTAGTTATGAGATAACTCACCCTATCCCTAGACATATTGAGAAAACCTTTCTTGCACCTACAACCTTCTATATTCACTATATTTATACAAAACATTCAAATAAAATTGAAATTTAAACATTAATCATTATGAAATATACTAGTTTCAAATTTTATTTTATTTATAAAAGATTAAATAACTTTTTTCCACTTTAATATTGATATTGATGTTAGAAACTTCCCAAAAAAATAAAAATTATTTAATACTTTCTTTAATTTTAATAATGATGTCATGTTTTTGTTTTTTTGTTTTCTTAAAATTTGTTCTTATCATTTTTTTAAATGATGGTTTACTATTTGTTAGAAAGTTACATCTATCAGAAAAATGCCAACACCAACTATTTCGGAGAATCAAGGTATGGCTAAAATTACAATCATTACATAAAATTATGTGATAATCATAAACTATTATTTATATAATACGTTTTTATTGTTTATAATTATATTCTTTATTAAAAAATAATTTATAATTACGAATATGCAAGTTGGACTTGTGATAAACACGTTATTTACAATTCCAATCTACCGATTCATAGTCCCAATCATTCTGAATAAAATTATGTGTAATGTTTCATGTTTTTATTCTCCATGAACAATTGTGATGTGATGCCAATGGTGACACCTCAAAGGATCTTAAAAGACAAAATTCCTTTTTACAGGGAAAACTTTCCCAAAAGAGAACCTTTCTCTTTTTGATAATAATTTCTCACAATTCACTTAAAAAGTAGTGTATTTAGAGATTAGGATAAGTCATTCCTTGTGAAGTCTAAATCACTTTAGTATTTTAGAGATAAGGACAAAAGTCATTCAACTTGTGAGGTCTAAATCACTTTAATAATTAGAGTACATATCTACACGAATCTAGGGAATTTGAAAAGCTTTTTTGACTTAAAATTTAAATACGAAGTGCATAGTTGCCCTCCATTAAACCTACAAATTGATTGGATCAAAATTTGTTATTTATGAGATGATTATTGGCAATGTATATATAGAAGATGTTGAATTATAGTAAATATTAATATCATTAAGACCAAATACCTTAATGAAGGGGTAGAGTCTCATGTCTCCATCATTGGGAAAAGATGATTATTGACAATGTATGTATAGTTACCATAAGAAGAAGTTGAATTATAGTAAATATTAATATCATTAAAAGCACAGTATCAGTTGGTCATTGCAGTCATGTAGAGCAGAACGTTGAGATAACCAGAGATGCAGATTGCAGAATCAACATAGCACATAGTACATGAAGTAAGTCATCAGTAGAAGTATAATTTGAGAGGAATGAGAAGTCAAGTGATGTATGCAACACAATGACAGAGTATAGTCTGCAAATGAAGGTAGCGCACAACAAAATTTTCATTAGAATATCTAAAGAAGTATGCAGAGTTGAAGTTCAGGGCGGTCGGATGGGGTCAAGGAGATAGGGAGTTGGAGCTTGCTTAAGGTTGGTGCCTATAAAACAAAGAAGATAGGGGGTCGATGCCTCCTTCCAATCGGTGTTGGAATAACACATGGATCAAAAGCTTCCTTTAGGTTGGTTCCTGTAAAATCAAGGGGTTCATGCCTCCTTCCAGTTGGTGTTGGTAAACATAGGAAGTCGGTGCTTCCTTGAATGTATTCTTTCTCACTATAAAGAAGCATTATGTGGTTTTCTCCCATTTGGGTTTCCACGTAAAAATCATGTCTGTTATGTGTTTTTTTATGTGGTGCATATATGCATGGATGTTTATTTACTGATGCATAACAAAAGATAGAGATTAAGTAAAATCCAATCTGTTAAAGAAAATAAAAACTGCTAATAACTGCGCTAATACTGATTCACCCCCCCTCTCAGTATTAAATCGATTCCAATAGAATTGATGAATTTAAATTATGGATTTATTGGTTTTTGTAAATATAGTAGATCCAGGATCATGTGGGTATAAATTTTGGGATGAATTCCTTGCATGTCCTTGTAGTCCCAAACAAAGGCCGAACTATGCTTCTTGATTTTTTTTAGTAGTTTATGCTCTCGGAAAAAAAAAAAAAAATGGTTGGTGATTTTTAGAGTTTTGTTGAGTAAAATATCCTTGGTTTGACTATTTGCAATTATGTATCAACAAATAACACATTCTACAAGAATATATATTCCACATTATCATAGTTTTCATAATATTTCTGGTGACCGAAGATTTGGCTTAACCTGAAGGCCACACATGAGGGCCACTCACCAGGCGATTTTTTTTTTCTTTGTTAAGTGCCAACTATGGTTCAATCTCAAAGGAGATTTCAAACTGGGTTTGAATGCTATTTCAAGTAAAAAATTAGTGACATGAAGGCTCCAACGCTGCCACAAGGCTAGACTCAGAAGCATTGAACAAGTAATCAGAACCCTAGTCATATTCCATGGCCATTGAATCAATAATTCATTGGTATGCCTACGTTTGCAAGGCAGTCAAAACCGTGACTCCAGCATGCTCCTAGCTTGGCCAAAAACACTGAGGATGCGCCATCCACCATCGAGGAATACTTTACCCTGCCCCTATCACATTGGAAATACGCCCAACTTCCTCCCAATTCGACCACAAAGTATACGGTGGGGAAAATCGGCTCTGTCTCACCCACTGGAGTTTCTCAAAACATTTTAGGCGTGCAAATGGTTGGGTCTCAGTCAAACTCAGTTTTAGAGAGACTTGGCACTACTATATCTCATAAGAAAAACCTAGTTAATCCTCAAATGCTTCTATGCACACCGGTGACATGCATACACAATGAATTTCGCATTCCAGAAAACAAAAAATGTCGATCCATTCGCCAGTTATTCACACAAATACTTGACATTACCTCCTAAATGCTCAGATTCACTCTTTTATTAAATTGCAGGCTATCACGCATTACTGCTCTGGAGAGATCGCAGGTTTCCTTCTTTTCTCCTTTTTGACAGCTAGGAAAAACTCTTCAGTTCCCTCCCTAACCGGGAGTTACAAAAATGATGCCTGGAACTTCCATTCGCCAGATTCTACTTGCCCAAACTGAAGAGTTTCTTTCTAATTTCAACTAACTTCTCCTAAAAAGATGTAACGGCCCATCCTCCACGCAGGGAGCTGTATATAGCCACTTATTCCTACTTAGAATCTATAACTAACAACCTACCATTTTCCACATAAGTATTCATTCAATAAGATATTCAATTAAGTTTTTATTTTCTTGATATTCAATTAAGTTGGATGGCCTAATGAAATGCCACTGCATAAGACTCCCAGGGTGGAAAGAATTGGACTCCTGTTCAAGAGGTTAGCAACAACAAAACCCTTGGTGGCTAGTTCTGCTGCACTCATCCAAGTAGCATCTTCTACGGGGTGTGCTTTCCACTTTACCAAATACTCCAAGTAGTCCTTCTACCTAGTTCTATTTGCAATTTTAGTGTCTAAGATCTCCTATGCCTCCAATTTCTGTGTTACTGGCATCTCCTTCAACCATTTCAAATCATCCTCAGCATCTTTGTCTCCTGCAACTTTACCTGCATCATCTGCTATAAAGGGATATATATCAGCCACATTGAAAATAGGAGATATGCCAACTCCTACTGGCATTTCCAGCTCATAAGCATTAGCAGAAAACTTTCTGAGGATTTTGCATGGCCCAATCTTCTTCATTTTCATTTTTTTGTACTCTCCCTTAGGAAATCTTTCCTTTCTCGGATGGGATAACACTAGGTCTCCCACCTCATAATTCTTTTCTCTTCTTTTAGAATCATCCCTCGCTTTGTAATTTGCATTACTTCTCTGCAACCTTTCCTTAACTTCTTCCTGTAGCTCTCTGATTCTAGCTACAAAGTCTTCTCCATCCGCACTCCTCTTTTCCAAATGTCCCAAATCTCGCAATTCATACACTCCTCTAGGATGCATACCATACAAGACCTTAAATGGGCTCATAACTGTGCTTCTTTTTGGCGAGTCATTATAGGAAAACTCAGCTTGTGCCAACACTCTATCCCACTATTTTGGATTTTCTCCAACCAAGCTCCTCAGCATGTTACCCAGACCCCTATTAACTACTTCAGTCTGACCATCAGACTGTTGATGATAAACTGAACTGAAATTCAGCTTAGTACCCAGCTTATTCCACAATGTCCTCCAGAAGTGACCTGTGAATCTCGTATCTCTATCGGAAACAATACTTCTAGGAAAACTATGCAGCTTCACCACTTCATTAAAGAACAAGTTTGCTATGTGAGTGGCATCACTTGTCTTAAAACAAGGAATGAAATGTGCCATTTTTGTAAATATATCCACTACTACAAAGATGGAATCATTTCCTTTCTGAGTCTTGGCAATCCTAAAATAAATTCCATACTCACAGAATCCCAAGGCCTGGTAGGAACAGGAAAGGGTGTATATAAGCCTATGTTTTGGCTTCTTCCTTTGGCATGCTGACAGATTCTACATCTGCTCACAAACTTCTCAACCTCAGACCTCATCTTAGGCCAGAAGTAAAAATGACTTAGCTGTCCATAAGTCTTATCACTTCCAAACTGACCATCCATTCCACCATTGTGCTTCTCTTGAATCAAATTTTCCCTCATTGAACAGCTTGGGATACACAACTTACTATTTTTGAAAAGTAAACCGTCTTGCAACATATATTCATCCCACAACTCTCTATCCACTTCCACAGGGTTCTTGCATGCTCTATATGCACACTGAAAATCATTGTCAGATTCATATAAGTCTCTAAGATATTCAAATTCTAAAACTTGTACCTGATTTTCCTGTATGATTAAGGCTCTCCTACTCAATGCATTAGCTACACGATTTGACTATCCACTAATATGCTTCAACACAAAAGTGAAACTCTATAGGAACTCTACCAACTTGGCATGTTTCTGATTCAATTTAGGCTATTGCATTATGTACTGCAAAGCATGGTTGTCAGAATACAATACAAATTCCTAAGGCATCAAATAATGCCTCCAATGTTTCAGGGCTTGGACTATAGCATAGAATTCCTTATCATATGAGGAATATTTCTATTTTGCATCATTTAGTTTTTCACTAAAATAGGCCACTGGTTTATGTTCGGGTACACAGGGTACTCCCAAAAGACCGAAAACCTAGAGCAACCACTTCACACAAATAGATCACAGATCAATAGCTCGATGTTTAGACGTGGTTTAAACCCTCGAGAGGGAAACACTCCATGGCCCCGGCCAAATAGCTTCTACGAAGCAATTTATTATGCAAAAGAAAGAAAGTTACAAATGAGCTTCTCATAATTGATCAACTAGACAATGACCCTCCATGCTCTTTAAATAGAGATCATGGACCAATAGGGTGTTAATCCATGGATCAAGGTTAGGTATGATCTAAGAGAAGTTGAGCTGTCGGATCACTCTATGTCTAGAACATATCGTGACCATCGGATTAAATATTTACAAATGCATACTAATGCATACTAATGCATACTAAAGAAACACACTTTTCCTAACGGATATATTACACAAGTTGATCTTAACTAACTCCTAAGTGTCTAAATATCCTAACATCCCTCCTTAAGAACAACTTGGGATAGGATTGAAGGATTTACAAAAGTGACACTATTAGGAGAATGAAGGAGGCATTAGAGCCTATCCCCTCTTAATGACAAATTCCTGAACTCCTAACATAGATCGAAGTTTAGAAAAATTCGCTTCTATAAGAGACTTGGTGAAGATGTCTGCAACTTGATCATCTGTAGGACAAAAGAGCACTTCAAGAACACGATCATGAACAATATTTATGATGAAGTGCATATGTAGCTCAATGTGTTTGCTGCGTTGATGTAGGATTGGATCTTTGGCAAGCTTGATGGCACTTTGATTGTCGCACCAAAGTGGAGTAGGCTGCTGCAGCTCGAATCCAAACTCTGAAAGGATCTGTCGAATCCATAAAGCTTCCTGACTGGCATTAACTGTTGCTCGATATTCTGCCTTTGCTGAAGAAAGTGCAAGAGCTTGTTGTTTCTTACAAGCCCAAGTGACAGGTCCAGATCCCAGACTGAAAACATAACCTGCTGTAGACTTTCAATCATCAGGATTGACGACCCAATCTGAATCAGTGAAACCAACCAACAAAGGTTTCCCCCCTGTACTGTAATGAATCCCAAACTGAATTGTACCTCGAATATATCGAAGTATTATTTTAGCTGCTTTCCAATGAATTTCATGAGGTGTTTGCATATAACGGGCAACACGACCAATGGAAAAGGAAAGGTCAGGACGGGAATGAATTAAGTATAAGGGACTATCAACAAGCTAATGATACAAGGTGGCATCTACTTTAGGTGAAGTACAAGCGGCAGAAAGTTTGATTCCAGACTGGAAGAGAGAAGGGGTTGGTGTACAATCTTCCATGTGAAAGCGATGAAGAAGGTCACAAGCATACTTAGACTGAGAAAGAAAGATTCCTTCTTTAGTTTGCAAGACTTGGAGACCAAGAAAATAATGCAGATGTCCTAAGTCTGACATTTCAAAATTTTGCTTAAGACTGGATTTCACATGGGTTATAAGCTTAGGGTCACAACCAGTAATAATAAGGTCATTAACATATATAACAAGTATGATGAGATGGTTTCCTACTTTCTTGGTATAGACATTGGGGTCAGAATGGCATCTAGAAAAACCAGTGTCAAGGAGAAAGCTATCCATTTTGGCATACCAAGCTCTAGGAGCTTGCTTAAGGCCATATAAGGATTTCTTAAGGCAGCAGACAAGGGTAGAGTTATTTTGAACATATCCAAGAGGTTGTTCCATGTAAATATCCTCCTGTAAATCACCATGTAAGAATGAAGACTTGACATCCATTTGATGGACTTCCCAGTTATGTAAGGCTGCAAGGGAAAGAACAAGGCAGATGGAGTTCATTTTTGCGACAAAAGCAAAGGTTTCATTGTAGTCAATCCCTTCAACTTGGGAAAAACCTTTGGAAACTAACCTTGCCTTAAGTCTTTCAACACTTCCATCTGATGCATACTTAGTTCTGTAGACCCATTTACATTTGACAAGTTTTCTTCCTTTTGGAAGAGGTACAAGATCCCAAGTATCGTTCGCCATTACGGAATGATATTCTTCATCCATAGCTGCATCCCAATCTGGATTTACTGAAGCTTCTGCAAAAGTTTATGGATCATGATTCTTGGAAACCTGAGCCAAAAGAGAAGAGGATCGCTGAAACTGAGAACGTGTTCGACATTGATCTCTAGGATCACCGGCAAGATCACCAGCTACTTCACATGTTGAACGGACCCATCGAGGAAGCACTTTTACTGGTGCAACTGGAGGAACATGAGCAGGCGGAGGTGGATTTTCATCCTCACTATCATCATCAGAAACTGGAGTTGGAAACCCGTCAAGGAAGTTGGAAGAAGAAGAAGGCACAATCACCGAATCAGGCTCGCAAGCCAAAGATGGCACAATTGTCGAGTTAGACTCATAGACCAAGAGATTTTCATCAAATTTAACATCTATTCTAATGATTATATCATGAGAATGTGGTTGAAGAAATCTATAACCTTCTACATCTTCAGAATATCCAACAAATATGAACTTTTCACTTTTAGGCTACAATGCTTTCCGTTTTTCATCCGGAATATGAGCCCATGCTTCACTATCAAACACATGGAAGTGACTTACATCAAGTTTAGTTTTACTCCATGCTTCTTCTAGTGTGATACCCTATAAAGATTTAGTGGGGGTGCGATTAACTATGTAATTTGCACAACTAATGGCTTCAGCCCAAAATTGAAGACTTACTCCCTTAGATTGGATCATACAATTAGACATTTCTTTTAAAGTGCGGTTCTTCCATTCAGGTACACCATTTTGTTGTGGTGTATATGGAACAGTGTGTTGTTGTTGGATTCCTTGTTCAGTGCAGAAAGTAGTGAACTTTTTGTTAACATATTGTCCTCCATTGTTAGATCTTAACTTAATAATTTGATGACCAGATTGTTTTTCAATAAGGGCCTTGTAGGCCAAGAACATGTTAAATACTTGGCTCTTAAGTTTTAGGAAATAAACCCAAGTGCGTCTGTTGTAATCATCAATGAAAGTTAAGAAATATTTGAAGCCAAAAAAGGAAGCAAATGGAAGAAGACCACACAAGTCACTATGCACAAGCTCCAAGGGAGCCGAGGCATGCCAAGAGGCACGTTTGTCAAAACTGTCCCGATGATGTTTTTCGAGTACACAACCGGAACAAACACCATCCCTGCAAGATACCATTGGAAGACCTGTCACCATATTTTCTTTACATAGTTGTTGCAATGAGCGATAATTTAAGTGACCAAATTGCTCATGCCAAAGTTTGCTCAAGTTATCACTATGAGCAACAAAAACTGAAGGAAAAGGTGATGACCCAAAGTCATTAAATTTGTACAACCTGGTAATATCATCAACAATTCTGGTAGCTAGGACCTGTTGAGGATCTTTAAAATCCTTGATTACAACTTGGTGAGGTGTAAATGTCACAGTTTTACCTTCACCAAAATGAGTGATTTGATAGACTGATAACAAATTGCAGGAAATTCTTGGAACACATAGTACATCACTAAAATGACCATTATCTACTGGAACTGTTCCAGCTCCTACAACACTTAGAGATCTATCATCACCAACAAATATTTTTTTGGTGTTACATTCATGCATAGTAGAAAAGATGGCTTGATCCTTAGCCATATGATAAGATGCTCCAAAATCAATGAGCCATTCATTTGAAGTAGAAGAAGAAGATGCATTACAAGAAAAACCAGAAGCACAAAGTGCATGTCCATGAGAGGTAGATTCTGAAGGCGAATCTAGGCTGATGTGGTGCTTCTTCATTGCTGCTTCCAAGGCTTCCATATTCTTGAAACACTTAGATTCATCATGATTATCTTTCCCGCAATAGTTGCAATGACGCTCAGTCTTCTTGCCTTTTGGCTTGGATCCTTTGTCATTTTTTAAAGAAGGAGCTGATTGAGAGGGTTTGGGACCCTTGTTTGACTTATTATTGCGGAAATTTTGTTTCTTGGGAGGCTTGGACTTTTCTTTCTGTTGGGACAATAAGGCTTTCTCAGATGTATCTGCATTGTTAATTATTCCAAGATGGATGAGCTTATCTTTCTCTCTAATCAAGGAATCGCAAAAGGATTCAAGACTAGGCTCTTGATAGCTAGCTGCATTCAAGGATTCTTTCATGGAGTAAAATGTAGATACAAAAACATAATATGCAGGTCCAAGTTTTGAAAGAATATGATAAATGCATTGTTTTTCTTCCCTCTTAATATTGCATTCTTCACATAAGAGTTTAAGAGTTTTGTACTTGGATAAATAATCTTGAATGCATGAAAAATCACTTGGATTTAAAGAAATCAACTCATTTTCAAGTTGGTGACCTCGAATTTCATTATGTTTACCAAACACAGATTCCAACTTGTCCCAAGCAGCATCAGGTTCATCAATTCCAGATATGTGGAATCGCAAACCAGTAGAGATTGACATCCCAATCAATCCACAAGCTTCGTCACATCTATTTTTCCATTTTATTTTCTTATCATCATCAGTGGGTTCTGTTTCTTTCCCTGAGGTAATTTTGAAAAGTCCCCTACTTCGTAGAACATCCTCCATACGAGATTTCCATGAGAAATAGTTGGAACTGGTAAGTAGAATATCACAAGGGGCATCCATATTGTAAATTAATGGCTATAAAAATAGAAACCAATAATCTAGATGCGAAGAGCTCGAAAAAATAGGCGGTTTAAAAAAAAGCACTGAAAACTGACTCCGTATAATATGTAAAATATGGGAAGGAGGAAGGGGGCTTTTTTTTTTTTACTCTTCTCTCTCGGTTTCCGTGCTTGCTGCAAATCACAACAAAAATCGAAACAAAAAAAAAACTTTTCCACAATATGGGGTTAGATCTCGTTAGCTTTCCCGGAAAGTCTACGCTTTCTCTCTGTTTATGATTTTCCGAGATTGCACAAGGTGCATGGCAAAGAGCATACGCAGCCGAAAAAAACCCTTTCCTTTTCTGTTTCTGATTCGCCAAGATCGCACAAGGTGCACGGAAAAGAGCATATGCAGACAAGGAAAGCAACAATCCGAAACTAAAAAAAATATAATAATAAAAACTGATAAAATATGAGATATTTAAAAAAAAAACGTCATTGTAACATTATACCTTCAGATTTGATGAAATACGCATTTCTGAAGCAACCGGAAACTGTTTTCGATCAAATGAAAAACTATTTCTCAATGGAAACAACGCTCCAGACGCAATGGAACACCTCCCACAGCCCAGAAATGCACAGAAATACCAGAAATATAAACCCTTTCAAGTTTCGGCAACAACATATCAAGATCTAGATCATAACCAGAAGCGTCTCTTCATAAAAGCTCTGATACCATGTTTGGGTACATAGGGTACTCCCAAAAGACCGAACACCTAGAGAAACCACTTCACACAAATAGATCACAGATCAACACATCGATGTTTTGACATGGTTTAAACCCTCGAGAGAGAAACACTCCACGGCCCCGGCCAAATAACTTCTATGGAGCAATTTATTATGCAAAAGAAAGAAAGTTACAAATGAGCTTCTCATAATCGATCTACTAGACAATGACCCTCCATGCTCTTTAAATAGAGATCATGGACCAATCAGGTGTTAAGACACAGATCAATGTTAGGTATGATCTAAGAGAAGTTGATCCGTCAGATCACTCTATGTCTAGAACATATCGTGACCGTCGGATTAAATATTTACAAATGCATACTAATGCATATTAAAGAAACACACTTTTCCTAACGGATATATTGCACAAGTTGATCTTAACTAACTCCTAAGTGTCTAAATATCCTAACAGTTTACCTTCTTGACTGAGCATAGCCCCAATGGCTATTCCACTATCATCACACATAACTTGGAATGGTTTTCTAAAGTCTAGTAACCCCAACACGGGCTGCTCAATAATCTTTTTCTTTAACAGCTGAAATTTACTTTCAGCGCCTGCTGTCCAATTGAATGGCTGCTTGTCCTTTCTAATAGTCTCAACAATGGGTGAACAAATGCCACTAAAGTTCTTTATGAATTTTCTATAAAAGATTGCTAAGCCATGGAAGCTTCTTACCTCAAATATTCTTTGGGGGGAAGGCCAATCCAAAATTGCTTGCACCTTTTCTGGATCCATGTTCAAACCATCCTTCGAAACCACAATGCCCAAATACACCAACTCAGATTTCAGAAATGAACACTTCTTAATGTTCACCAATAACTTCTCTATTTGCAACCTTTCCAAGACATATCTCAGATGCCTTAGATGCTCCTCCTTTGACTAACTGAAAATAAGTATATCATCCAAGTAGACGATCACAAATTTTCCTACGAAGTCTCTCAAGACTTCATTCATCAATCTCATAAAAGTACTTGGGGCATTTGATAACCCGAATGGCATGACCATCCACTCATATAGCCCTTCATTTGTTTTGAAGGCTGTCTTCCACTCATCCCCCTCTCTAATTTTTATTTGATGATACCCACTTTTCAAATCTATCTTAGTAAAGTATGCTGCCCCACTCAGACAGTCCATTATGTCATCCATCCTCGGCAATGGAAACCTATATTTGATGGTTATTTTATTAATGGCTCATGAGTCCGTGCACATCCTCCATTCACCACCCTTCTTTGGGCTCAACACTGTAGGCACTGCACATGGGCTCAGACTTTTCTTAATCAACCCCTTATCCAATAGTCCTTACACTTGCTTTCTGATCTCTTCATTCTCCTGAGGTGTCAACCTATAGGCTTCCTTGTTGGGTAATCTAGCTCCCAGAATGAAGTCAATGTGATGGCTAATATCTCTCTTTGGCGGAAACTCATTGGGTAAATCATCCACCACTATGTCACCAAATTCAACCAACATTCTCTGAATTTCTTCAGGCAGGTCTGAAATAGTAGTCTTCATCATTACTACCTTGGGCTTGCACATCACAGCGTAGTTCACTTCCTCCTCCTCAAACTGCTGCAAATACTTTTTTCCGGTCAACATCAAGACTTTCGTTGCTGGATGCTCTACTGTACTACCTTCTTGCAAAGGAAGTAAGACGTGTCTCATTCCATCCTTATCAAAACTATAGCAGTTCCTCCTACCATCGTGTACTGCTTTCCTGTCAAACTGCCAAGGTCTCCCCAAAATAACATGACAGACATCCATGGGCATAATATCACATATTATTTTATCCTTATATGTACCTACTTGTAAATCAAACTCACATTGCTCACTCACCAGGATTTGATGTTCTTTATGCAACCAGGATACCTTGTAGGGAACAGGATGTCTAATCTTCTTGAAGCTCAGTTTCTTCACCATATCTGTGGAAACCATATTGTCAGTACTCCCACTATCAATCACCATCTTGCAGCACTTTCCTTTGACCTTGCACATAGTCCTGAACAAGGATTTCCTCTGAGCAGGTTCTGCACTTTCCTTCTCAGGCTTCAACAAGACTTTGTTTATCATCGAAGCTTCTCCAGTCTCAAGAAAATTTTCAGCCACTGGTAATTTCTCTTGCTACTGCTCCTTCTGAGCTACATAGGCCCCTCTTTGTCCTATGTTTTCCTTCTTCGGGCATTCGAAAGACCTGTGACCTAGTTTGTTATACTTGTAGCATTGAAAGACAGTTTCTCTGCCTCTCCCTCTACCTCTACCTCCCTGGTAGGGTCTTCTTCCTCTGGGGTCACTGTTTCTGTCTTGTTGTTCCTGCTGATTTGAATTGTTGGAATCTACCTTTTGGGCTGCAAACTTCTCCCTTCCAGCTGGTTGTCCTCTTCCTTTGGTTGTACATCTTCCTCTATTGAAGTTTGGTTTCCTCAATAGCTTTTCTTCTGCTATCAAGGCACATTGGTAGGCCTCTTCCATTGTCCTAGGTGATATCATGCTGATTTCATCCTGGATCTCCATCCTCAAGCCATTTACATACCTGGCATCCTTCTCAGCTGATTCCTCCACATAACCAGCTCTCAAATTTACTTTGTAAAACTCCTTAGTGTACTCTCTCACAGTCAACAATATTTGCCTCAAGTTCTGCATTTTCCTATACAGAGTCAGCTGGTAATCCTTGGGCAAGAATTTGGCCCTCATCTTGGCCACCATCCTATCCCAGCTCTTAATTAGTGGCTTATTCTTCCTTCTCCTCTCTGCCTGCACACTATCCCACCAGAGGGATGCATGCCCCTTCAACCATGTCACTGCCAATCTGACTTTCCTGTTCTCCTAAATCTCATCATACTCAAAATATTTCTCCAAATCACTGATCCAGTCAATGACGTGTTCAGCCGTAAGGCTTCCATCATAGGTAGGCAACTCAGGCTTTGGTTTGGATGTGGTTCCTAAAATGGATCGAAGACATCTCATTTCAAGTGTCTCTGCCATAGGAGCTGCCTCCTCTTCACGTTCTTCCTCTTCAGGCTCACTCACATCTCCTGCCATTGGATCTCTCTGTCTTCCCATCTCCATAGCTTCCATAAGTGCTCTTAGCTCTCTCAACTTCCCCATAACCTCTGCATTTGCTGCTGGTCTTCCTATGCCACGACCCGGAGCTCTACCAACATGAACAACCATGTCTTTTCCTTATTTTACTGAGCAAATCTCCCTGCTCTGATACCAAAATTGGTGACCGAAGATTTGGTTGAACCTGAAGGCCACACCTGAGGGCCACTCACCAGGCGATTTTTCTTTTTCTTTGTTAAGTGCCAACTATGGTTCAATCTCAAAGGAGATTTCAAACTGGGTTTGAATGCTATTTCGAGTAAAAAATTAGTGCAATGAAGGCTCCAACGCTGCCACAAGGCTAGACTCAGATGCATTGAACAAGTAATTGGAACCCTGGTCACATTCCATGGCCATTGACTCAATAATTCATTGGTATGCCTGCGTGTGCAGGGCAGTCAAAACCGTGACTCCAGCATGCTCCCAACTTGGCCAAAAACGTTGAGGCTGCGCCATCCACCATCGAGGAATCACTTACCCTACCCCTGTCACACTGGAAATATGCCCAACTTCCTCCCAATTCGACCACAAGGTATACGGTGGGGCAAATCGGCTCTGTCTCACCCACTGGAGTTTCTCAAAATGTTTTAGGCGTGTAAATGGTTGGGTCTCAGTCAAAATCGGTTTCAAAGAGACTTGGCACTACTATATCTCATAAGAAAAACCTAGGTAATCCTCAAATGCTTCTACACACACTGGTAACATGCATACACAATGAATTTGGCATTCTAGAAAACAAAAAATGTTGATCCATTCGCCAGTTATTCACACAAATACTTGACATTACCTCCTAAATGCTCAGATTCACTCTTTTATTAAATTGCATGCTATCACGCATTATTGTTCTAGATAGATCGCAGGTTTCCTTCTTTTCTCTTTTTTGACAGCTAGGAAAAACTCTTTAGTTCCCTCCCTAACCGGGAGTTACAAAAATGATGCCTGGAACTGCCATTTGCCAAATTCTACTTGCCCAAACTGGAGAGTTTCTTTCTAATTTCAACTAACTGCTCCTAAAAAGATGTAACAACCCAACCTCCATGCAAGGAGTTGTATATAGCCACTTATTCCTACTTAGAATCTATAACTAACAACCTACCATTTTCCACATAAGTATTCATTCAATAAGATATTCGATTAAGTTTTATTTTCTTGATATTCAATTAAGTTGGCTGGCCTGACTAAATGCCTAGTCCCTTGCATCAATTTCACCCAAATTTCAAAATTAAATAAATATGTAAATTTTATTTCCATAAACATGGGGTTATCGTGAAATTTACATTTGGACACTTACCCCAACAATTTTCTTTGTTAATTAACAAAATTGATATTTTTATAATGTTCATTTTTTTCCAAACTTTTTAGAACTAAATTTTCCATTGCAATTTTTTTATTATAATTATTATCGCCATCTCACATGTTGGTTCTAAAAGTAATATCTGGACATTAAAACCATGGATTTGTTTAAGGAATTGTGTTAATCAATTAATTTTCAAACTTTGATTTCCCCCAAATTTTCACAAAGACAACTCCAAAAATGTATAATTTTTACTTCATACATCTCCATAACCTACCCATTTATTCCAACTATAGTTCATCTAGTAGTTTAAGCCTCCAATAAAATGTTTGTAAGCTTCCATACTGGTTTTCCCAAAAAAAATTCTCATACACATTTCATCAAACACTTTGTATGAAGCATTGAATTCTTCTTGTAGAATCCAATTCCGGCCCATGCAACCCCATTGTTGCAACTTATAGCTCTAATACCACCCTACAACGTCCCTATCCATCGTTCCAACCGTAGAATTTGTAGCTATGAATTCCACATTCAAAAAATTTCCCCATGGTGGCCATTAGTTGAATTTAAAACTCATTTAAGCCTTCCATGAGCAACATGAACTAATACATTCATATACATGTTCATAAATATAAGATGAAATGCAATTTAAACCGTATTCACACACCCAACATGCATCACCCAATATTATTTTCATAACATAAGACAAATACACTTTGCACAATCATAGACACGATGACTGCTTATCATTAACCAAATATTATCCAAGCAATTGGCTATGTAAGAGTGATTTTCCACCCAACTATAGTTATCATCTATAGATAGCACCCCCAAGTTAAGATATGAGGCCACTAGGACGACAAGAACACCTACAAGATTCTCTCTCTCATCTCAATCTATTTTCTCTCATGCCTAGCCAATACACTCACCACAAATCACTATAGACATCTCATTCAACCATCCCATCCATGGAACTCTCTTCCTCTTCCCCACACAAAAAAAAAGAATACCTACTCTTTCTTTGTTCAATAGTCCCTCAGAGTACCCAAACCTTACAATGATCTTTAATGTGTGCATAAAGAGTCCCACCTATTGTATGGTTTTAGAGAACCTTGTGTAAAAATAATTGATGGCTTCTCAAGCATCCAATCAACAACAAATATATATTAGGCTAAGGTTTCCTATCATGTCCAACCTCTATGGTCTGCTACAACCATAATTCTTCATTCTATGTTTGTCATTTTCTATTCACAATGCTAATTTCTAGGTAATTTCATATTCTAGTAATTGGTATATTGGAGAGAAAAAAATATGGAAAATGAGTGAGAATCCCATGGAGATGAGAGGATTCGTGAAAATATAGTTGGAATTACTTTTGGCCATAGAAGAAAGGACTCTTACAATTGTCATAAAACTATATCCCTCTCATGCTTCCATAACCTCACACATGCATTTAATGATTGGATTTGATAAGTTAAATGAAGTAAATGGATCATTAAGGAACATGGAAGAAATTGGATGAGTTCTAAGGTTGACAACGAACAAAAGAGGATTTACTCTCCAGGCATAGGGTTCCTTTCCTCTTCCTCTCTAGTGGAATCATAACCCATCTAGTGTTTTTACACAACCATCTTGGACCATTATATTATTTTCCAACATAATATTCATAGCTTTAAATTATCATGATAAGCCTAACACATGGCCCATTTATGGATATTCACATCTTATATGACTAATCATTCACTGTGAATCTTTAATAACATATTTACATCATTTTACATAATTTGATTCAATACATTCTGAGGGTCAAAATTGGGATATTACATCCTTAGTGCACCTAACCTTGAAATAGCCATATTGAAATCACGTGACATACATCAATTATTAAATGCCTATTTTATGGATAGGTAGCATGTACACGATATGTGCCATCGAGAGAAATTTTTGTGTTATAATAATACAAATTGTGACCTTGAACCTTTACATGTGCCCCAAGGACCATCCTCAATGCAATAATCCTCAAAATGTTGACAATACCTCACTTGTAGTATAAAGATTCCATGTGTAGGGATTGCGTGTTTCTTTTAGGTACTATGTATGTGTGATAATCTGCAAGGGATCTAGCAACTGTAGCAACTCACAATCAAACTCTCAAGTATGTTGCAAAGAAGAAGAGAAGGAGACACTCAATAATCACTCATAAACACAGAAGAATAGACAAAATATCAGTATCATACAATGAATAATGAATGTACAGAATGTGTTACAATGGACTGCAAAGCAGCATGATATAGGATTCGAATTAGCCAAGTAGGGCATTTGAATCTCTGATCTCAAAGTCTAGCATGAATAACTATGGAGACATCAACTAGTTAGCAGTATCAGTCATGAGTGGTAAGAGTTAGTTAAGTGTGTCTAACTGAGTCTAACAGAACTAACTATCCATAAATCAAGGAATGGAGACTCTAAGTGGAGTGCATGAGGCTATCTAACTCAAAGTATAGCTTGGATAACAATGAAGACATCATCCAGTCAATAGTATCAGTCATAAATGGTAATAGTCAGTCAAGTGTGTCTAACTGATTTTAACATAACCATCTAGGCATAAATCAAGGATGGAGACTCCAAGGAGGGCACATGAGGTTGTCAAATAGTCGAGTGGAACTCCAGAACTAGCTAACTAGAAGCTACAAGCAATCAACATGAGAAATCAGCTGAAGAACTACTCAATCAATGCACTAACTGAATGATAACTCCCGGTAGGTGAGATAAGGCACCCCAACTGAGTGATAACTGGTGGTAGGTGAGTAAGTGCACTCTAACTGATAGTGGTAGGTGATAAAGGCGCACTAGCTAAGCAGATAAGTCAAGGAGGGTGCATTAGGTAGGTAGGAGGCCAAATGAGGAATAAATACAGGCTGTGGAGAGCTAGAAGCAAGCTCTAGGTGTTGGGGAGACAACCATGATGATGACTGGATGCATGCAGTGGCATGCAAATGCATGCAGCATGCAGTTTTGCATGCAGGCAAAGAAGAGCTAGAAGCAAGCTCTAGGTGCTGGGGAGACCACCATGATGATGGATGGATGCATGTAGTTGCATGCAAATACATGCAGCATGCAAAATACAAAAATGATGGTGTGAATATTCCAATAGTATGAACCATGAGCCTTAGAGTCCATTTATAAGTAATTAGACCTTGTATTTTTCTCTTGGGCCATACATCATCTCCAAGAAACATGCTTGGTGTTGCAAAGCCTGAAATCACCACCATATTCTAGAAACTTTAGTCCAAATATTCTCTAGTGTAGAAAAAGTTAAAATTGAGTCCTATGTGTAAGGGGTTCATTATGGTTATGGGATAATGTGTGCTCAGTATTATAATGATCAAGGGTTAAGGTGTTTTAGTATTCTACTTCGATTTCTAGGGTTTTATGAGTTAGGGATGTAGTGGATGAGGGGTGGGAGTAGTTATTGTATAATGGGGCATAGCATGTTCATAAACCATCATGTGTTAAGGCTAAGTGTATAGTGGGGTAAGTGTGTTAGAAGGTCATTGTGATGATGGAGAAATGTGTGCTTGAGGTCATATTGATAAAGGATTTTAGGGGTCTATTAGCATGTCTGGGATCCTAGGATTTAGGAGGATATTGTGTAAGGCGCTGTGAGGAACCTCCAACAATTAAATGATGAAAATGCACGATATATCAGAAATAGCAGAACACAAAAGATATTTATTGATCGCAGGCCACTTCGAGGGGGAAACCTCCTTTGAGAAATCTCAATACAAATAAATCGTGGATGCCTTCATTGGCCTCAACACGTACTTATATACTAAGTCTATGTGTCCAATACTATGGATCAATACCTTGGAACATATAATACTACGGGGCAACTTACAAAGCATATGCGTCCAATACTATGGATCAATACCATGGAACATATAATACTATGGGATAATACAAACTATGGAACATATAATACTACGGGGCGATTTATGAAGCATATGCGTCCAACAACAATATACTAACAAAGTAAAGAGAAGGGTTGACACAAGTTCCTAACAGGAGCACGAGGGGTTAGTGTGAATTGGGGCATAATGTGATGGTATGGGGGCCTACGCATGACCCTTAATCATCGATACCATGTATTAGTTTGGAGAACCATCCTCAATGCACCTAATCTTGAAATATACACCACATTGAACTCATGGGACATGGATTCCCTATTAAATGTCTATTTGATGGCTAGGGATCCTTTACATGGTGTATGGGCCCTTGAGAGGTTTTTTTTATTTTATAATACCACAAAATGTGACCTTGAACCATTACATGGTGCCCAAGGAAAATCCTCCATGCACTAATTCTAAAAATGATGGCTATACCTCATTTGCAGACTAAATATTTCCTATGTAGGGATTGTGTGTTTCTTTGGGGTATTATGCATGATCCATGGGTCTTGAAGACCATTTATATGGACTATGACCTTGTATTTTGATCCTAGGTCACAGATTGATTGCAACAACTATCTTTGGTTTCGAAAAATTTGAAATCAACACCATTTCGTAGAACATTTAGTCCAAATATTCCCAAGTTTCCTATGTGTCCTAATATCATACTAGTGTCCTCAGTATTGATTGCATTATAATGATGGCATACTCTTTCTTATCATGTTTACCATGTGTTATCATTGCATATTTTACCTTGTGGCATAAGTCTAATTTACTTACACTATAGTTAAATTGGGGGGTCATCGTATTTGGAAGTTTATAACATGGCATTGATAAATTGACTCGACTATGTAGGGTAACATCTAATCATGCACCATAAGACCTTGCCATGTCTCGAGTTTAAAAAATAGTTTGGATTTGTACTATTTTTGAAAGTGATGATTCTAACCTTTTAGAAAATTTGGATGCAAACATAAGAGAAGAATTTGGGGACCTGAGATCCAATCAAACAATCAGAGAGCATGTTATTAACATAATTAAGTAATTTTTTGAGCAAAAAGCAATGACTTTACAAGCTTGAATCCTACATGGATTGGTAAAACATACAAAATTAAAACAAACTTTGGTTTTCAAGATGCTTAACACATGAGACTATATCAAAAAATGTATCAAAAGCATTCTCTTTATTTGGAAAAACAAGAAAAACCAATATCCATGCTACTCATAGGGACAATACAATTGTTGTTGTCACATGAGGGACTTCAAGAAGTCAACTTGTAGCAAGGATATCAAAATTGCTCCATGTTTCAATAAGAACATAATGGAGGCATAGTAAATTCAGGGCCTTTATAGATGAAAACAATGAAGTTGTTTGTTGCACTCCAATTTGTAGGAAACCCTATCCAGATAGACTTCTAGAAGGCAATAGTAAGGAAGTGGTACAGTTTTGGGAAACCCATTCTTATGTTATACTAGATCAGGAGCATGTTCTAATATGATACTTATCTAGAGACATGTATCATGAGCATTGTAAAACATTCTAAACATGACGCAAGTTGAACTATTTGAGGAATTTTAAGAAAGAAATTAAGGCATAAAGATTTCTTTTATCATTTTTAATATATTGAAACCATGGTATGTTAGGCCCAACACAATTGTAATACCCCTAGTTTTAACTTGGAATGTCTTAAATAAAAATTATGTAAATGTTGTAAATATGCTAGTATGGATTCCTAGTGTGGAGCTCAAGGCCAGGGCCTAACTAGTGAATGGTTATGCATGTATGATGTAAATATTTTAATTGGACCGTATGGTTGGCTGGTCATGCTAACTCGAAAGCTATGTGAATATTATGTTGGAAAAATAATACAATGGTCCAAGATGGATATATAAAGAGAACTAGAGGGGCCATGATTCCAATAGAGGGGAATAAGAAAGGGTCCTATGGGATGTTAAATCCTCTATTTCCAAGTGTCAACCTTAGAACTCATCCAAATGATGACATGTGCCTTAAATGAACCAACTACATCTTTTTTACTATTAAATCAAATCATTGAATGCATGTCTGATGTTGGTGGGAAAGTTCATTTCATGTAGTTATGGGAGCATAGGGGGATGTACTTCTATGATAGTTATGCTAGTTGTGAGAAGTAATGCCAGTTGTATTTTCATCATTATCTCATATTCTTTGGATTATACCATTCACTTTCTTATTATTATTTACTTACGTAGATTCACACTACGTGGAGTTTTTTTCTCTTGTTGTTGATTATCATTACCATTATTAGACTATGCATGACCCATAAATTCGAATTTGGAAGAAGAACTACAAATTTGAGGGAAAAAGAGATGGTTGTAGGTGAGCATATAGGTTGGAAAATCTAGGAACCTTTACCCATTGCGTTTTTCTACTTGTGCATGCTTGAGAAGCCATGAATTAACACTAAAGGACACTCTCCAACAACATACAATAGGTTGGACTCTTACTTCACACACTAGTAAGCATTGTAAGGGTTGGATTTACTAAGGGAATTGTGGATCAATGAAGGGAAATGCATTCCTTGTATTGTGTGGGCAGCTGGAAGGAGTTCCATGGCTATGATTGTTGAGTGAGATTCCTATAGAGCTCTAGATGAGCATTTGGCTAAGAATGGAGAGAAGAATGGGTTATGGGATGAGAGAAAGAAGCTTGCAGGAATTTCCTTCACCTTTGGGGCTTCATAGCCCAACTTGGGGTGGCCTCTTAGTAGAAAGAGTATATGTTGGAAAAAGTGCCTACGGTTAGGTGAAAAATTTCTCTTACAAATCCAGTTTCCTGGATATTCTTATTCTTATTATTTTTTTCTAGGGGAATCAACAACGGGGATTGGGCTGGTACTTGCATCACACGAGGTCTAGGGGTCCAATCTTGCTACCACTATAGCCCTAGGTGCAACCATAAGGCCCGAGTCATGGCGCACAATGCAAGTTGGGGGGAATCGAACACGTGACCTTCCATTTACAACCAATTTCAACTTAACCACTTGAGCTACCCCCCATGGGAAACTTGGATATTCTTATTTAAAGATAAGTAGTCTCTTGTATTTGGATGTGCAATGATTTTATTTTATGCTTGTGATTAATATGCTTGTATATACGTGATGTGTGTGTGTGTGGATAGAAAATTAATTCCACTGTGTTTTACAATTATACATCAACACATGAATACGAGCTTGCATAAGCAGAGTCTCTTGGAGCAGATCCAAATACAGATCCAGACCTTAGTGATTCAGATTCTGTCCTTCGAGATCTAGATTCCAGTTCTATTTTTTGAGATAGATATGTTGTTCCAGATGCTCCAATCGATCTAGCTGCAGTTAATTCAGTTATCTAGTTTCCCAAGCAGATCCAATCCCTGTTGTAGCCAAGGTCAACCATTAATTGATGGAATGGAAGACCAAAGTACAAGATTATCTATGAATTCATAATTATCCTCATCCTTTAGTCAAATTAATGGATGGGGACGGGAAAAAAATACAGGGCACATTTTGTTGTTAGTACCATGGTTATTTCCAACTATATTATGGCACATTCATAGAATTTTGCACAAGGTGACCCTCCTCTTCCCATAGTGTGCGATTTTATTTCAAGGATATTATGTAGAAGGAATCCTATATATGTGTTTTTTAGTCAAAGATGTAAAGGTGGAAAAGGTTCCTTAAATGTGGTAGTTTGGCATTGTTCCAGAGGAATTTTCCTATGGATCTCACACACCCTAGATTGTTAGATATCATGGTCACATAGAGGCAACATGAGTATGTTACTATGAACATGTCCTCTTCTTTGGGTGTGGCCCTTAAGAGAATTGACTTGCTTGAGAATGATATCCCTATTTTAGAATTCATGGGAAAATTCAAATTTATAAATATATCAAACACTCTCATAGTTCTAGGTGGAATATTTCCAATTCCAATAGTCTTGTGAGGTATTTGAGCTAGGCACAGTCTTAGTAGTGGTACAACTTGTCGAGAATTATACATTTTCTCCCTAGAAAGAGATAAAGAATGAGTACTATCATTTTGACTAGATTTTTATATTCATAAATGTTTGGTGTAGACATACATAGGAGGGCATTGATGGTATGGGGATAGTACTATAGAATCATTTGATGTGATTAAGGTTACCATTTTTATGCTAGTGATGATCGTGAGCATGACACTTTGTTTGTACAACATTGTCTTGGTTTGATATATGAATCATTTAGAAAGAACAAAATAAATTTTACGAAACACTTGATTTGGTCAGATGGGTGTGCGAGGTAGTTCAAATCATAATGCTCTTTTTATTGATTGAGTATGAGTCATAAGGATACAAGATCAGTTCAACATATCTAGATATTTTTGGAAACAAGACACATAAAAGGTGAACACGATGGTGCAATTGCTTGAGTGAAATGAGGACTTAGCACTACAAGGAAAACACCTTCTACCATATGGTTTTAGAGTTACAATATTGGGAAAAATTATCAAAAAAACCTGTGCCTAAACCTCCACAAATGTTAATGGATGGTTTGGTGGAGGTTGTAACAGATTTTTATTATATCCAAAAAAAATTAGGTAGTCGGAGGTTATAGTGGAGTATTTTTTCTTTTACCAGTGTGCATACATAAACTGAACACATCTATGTAGGTTCATACAAGGTGCATCGGTGCATATACATTAAATATTCCACACTATTTCTTTCCATTTATGTATCACACTGACACATATTGTTTAAATGCACCACACCATTGATTTCCAGTAAAGTAATGCACCAATGTGTTTACTATTTATTATAACATCGATGCTTTGTAACTCAAAGAGAATAGTACTTTGTAATTTAAAGAGCACTGATGTTTTCAATTTAAATGTGATATACGAGTGTCATCCATTTATATAATAGATCAATGTGTTGTTCATGGATTATAGATTCGGTGCGTTAAACATGGCTTATAGCATTGGTGCATACTATCATTTATGTTGCACCATGAGATAAGGTTAATAAATATGCACAGACACATATCATTATATGCACACCGTAAATGCTTCTAAATTTGATGGTGACAACGGTCCTATGATGGTAGTAGTAGTGCATGTATAAGGAAAGGTGCACCAATTCACACCATTTAATTAAGCATCGGGGAAATAATATCATATGGGAAAATTGGTGTGATTTATAGGTTTAAAATCACCAGAGAGCATTTTTAAGCCGGAATTAAATATTGTCAACAAATTATGTATGCCCCACACCATAAATTGTGTTCATTTTTTAAAATTCCACTATCATTAGAAAATGAAATTATTTTTATAATAATATTAATGTTTGAATTTTTAATATTGTGTTTGGATATAATGATTGTATTAATGTGTTATACCATCGGATTACACATATGTTCATTGTAGCATTTTATCATCCATGTATTTAATCAAGAATGTAACATTTTACAACATCAAACAATGCAATATAATAAGAAATCCATTTTATTATATATAAATAAGAGGCTCTTTGTCATATGAAATAGGAAAACAAAAAGGTACACAATAATCAAAATGTCAAGATAAATTTCTTACACTTATTGGTAACCAATTGGGATAGTATGTCCAATACATTAAACAAAATGTCTTATTTTCATAGTTAATCATTTTAAAACATACAACTTGCATTAATATTATATTGATAGCCATTCTTTACTCAAACTATTGTCGATGCTTGAGATGCTTGCATGGTGCCTTATTTCTTCATCACTTGTAGATGATATTTTACTTAGCTTATTTGGCCAAATGTTTTTTGATTGACTTGATTTTGTTCCTTCTCTTCAGGCTCCATCTACAAACACAAAAATAAAGTGTAATGAGTATATTGACACTGGTGGGAATAATGAAAAACAAAAGCATAGACATGATTATGTAAATCAAGACGTGTACCATAGAAATAAGTGGTTCATAAATGTTACACATTCTTTCAAAGTCTTTCCTCATGTTGTATCTCAACAAATATTTTGTTGGATCCACTCCATAATTTGTTTCCTACAAATTTTAAAGGTCATGAGAAATCATAGATTTAATATAAATGTCTCTTTTTGTTCTATTAATTATAAAAAGAGAGAAGTAAAATAACATATCTACTTACGGATTGCACAATTAACTCTTGATACTACAACATGTACTCACAACCCATATTTAACCCAATGTCAATCAATTCTTTGGATGAATCTTTGTATTTTAAAACCTATTAAAAAAAATCCAATGATGAGGGTAAACTAATTAAAATATAAAGATCACAACAAATATGAAATCTTGAGTAAGTAAAACACAAGTACTCACAAAATTTGTGATCAACGATTTTTTTCCTTGTTATCCTATCTTATATGTTGAATGGGTTCCATTTTATTTTCTTTTTTGCAAGAAAACAATTGAAATTAATATTTCATGGAATAATTAAATCTTATGTACATAAAAGAAAAAATATATGATTACATACATTTGATGCACATTGTCGATGAGATGGCTCCTTTTGCAATTAAATTATGTTCATTTCTTTAACCATCTCTTTGTACACATTTTGGACATCCCTACTGTAATTTTTCACATATCACCTTGTTCATCCTTTCGGATTTTTCATAATCTTCCTAAAAAATGAAAATCACATAAAAACAAGTTTTTATATTGATATGAAAGTAAATGTCTATAGCCAAGATATTAATTTCATGATTTCTTGTAGTAGTATCTACATATTAGAGAAAAACATGCTTAGGAATAATACTTTTTAAATCAGTTTTTTTTGTTATTGTATGTTTTCTCTATTTCAAGTTTGACATGTCTCATTGACCATTGCTCTGGACATGCTTCCTGTAGTTTATATATTACTTAATTCTTGGGATCACTATATTGATTTTGTAGTATAAGTGAAAAGTACGTTAATACATTATTTCTACTATATCCCTCATAGTTTTATAAATGTTTGTCCCCTTTTATTAACTTACAACACCACTCTATATGAACTAAGGACCAATTCATCATCATTTACATCCTTCATAAATTTTATTTTTTTACGATGACATTCCCTTCCCTCACTATTGATCCATGGACAACACTCAACAAATGTGAAATAGGCTTGCTTGAAACATGTTAGAAAATATTATTAGGAAGTACATTATTACTGAAAATTCAAAGTTTTTTTTCATTGGTTACCTTTTGATTCACCTAATTCATCTCTTTGCAACTTTTCCATCAAGGTTTTACACTCTTTTGCACTCAGATTGCAAAAAAACTTATCAAGTTTCTTCAATTTTTTGCTTTGCATGACAGATGCTAATCAATATACATCATTTAAACATACAGATAATTCAAATATAATAATTTTATATTAAAATTTCAAAGAAATTGCTTTGTTCTCTTTTTTGGATGTTCTTCCATTATGCTCACTGCAAGAAGAATGTTTCCTTGAACTTGTATCTGACATCTTCTATCAATAAAGGCACTACATAATTAAATAGAGAAACTATTAAATATATTTTACAAATAAATTACATATTTTTTATCAAAAAACATTTCCTGGTTAGTCGGAACGGGTTAAACCGCAATATGCATTGGTGCTCTACAATCCCATACACAAACCGATATAGTGTGGAAAAACTTTAAAAAATTGAATATAATTTTAATGGTGTGTTTCCAATTAGAGAACTGGTGCATATTAGTTGTATGTATTGCACCAATGTACCCATGAAGTTTAAAAAATTAGGAATTGGAATGGTGCACTTTTAGATGAAGTGCACTAGTGCATTAATATGTACAATACGTACCTAAGAATGGAAACATCTTTTTTGAAACTGACAGGGATAGGTTTTGACAATTGATGCAATAAGTGGACCCATTGCAATAGATGCCCAACACCTCATATATATAATCACAATGACATTAAATATACAATGCATAGAAATACAAACTCTCATTATGAAATAGAAGAGATGATGAAATATGAAGAAACCCAATGTCTAGATATACAATGTCTAGATGCCCAATTGCTCTACTAAAGAAACTAACTCATAGTGCCTCCTCAACAAAGGAAACATGGGCCAAATATTGTTTTCACCTAGTCACTCTAAATTTCTCTAGAGTTTGAAACTTTCAATCACTTTCTCTCCTTTTTTCTCTCAACCTTTGATCTTCTATTTATAGTCTAAGAAGGTCATAATATTGAGGTTTAGAGTGAAGGGACAAGGCATGCCATATTGGCCACACTTTTATTACTAAGAAAGTGTGGCCAATCGTGGTTTATATTAAGAAAACCCATGAGGATCACTCTATTTTTGAAGGAAAAAGAAAAGTATGACCAACGTATAAAAGTCTATAAAAACTCCATATTAAGCTATATAGTCTTCAGATTCCTAACTAATTCCAACTAAAAGTATCAAATATCCATATATTATAGAATAAGGATGTAAATATCCATATAACAAGGATTCATCCTAGTTATGGAATAACTCACCCTATCCCTAGACATATTGAGAAAACCTTTCTTGCACATGCAACCTTCTATATTCACTATATTTATACAAAACATTCAAATAAAATTAAAATTTATATACTAGTTTCAAATTTTATTTTATTTATAAAAAATTAAATAACTTTTTTCCACTTTAAAATTGATATTGATGTTAGAAACTTCCCCAAAAAAATTAGTTAACACTTTTTTAACTTTAATAATGATGTCATGCTTTTGGTTTTTGTTTTCTTAAAATTAGTTCTTGTCATTTATGTGATACATGATAAACTATTATTTATATAATACCTTTTTATTGTTTATAATTATATTCTTTATTAAAGGATAATTTCTAATTATGAATATGCAAGTTGGACTTGTGATCAACATGTTATTCACAATTCCAATCTACCGATTCATAGTCTCAATCATTCTGAATAAAATTATGTGTATTGCTTCATGTTTTTTATTCTCCATGAACAACTGTGTGACACCTCAAAGGATCTTAAAAGACAAAATTCCTTTTTACAGGGAAAATTCTCCCAAAAGAGAACCTTTCTCTTTTGGATAATAATTTCTCACAATTCACTTAAAAAGTAGTGTATTTAGAGATTACTCAAAGGATCTTAAAAGACAAAATTCCTTTTTACAAGGAAAATTCTCCCAAAAGAGAACCTTTCTCTTTTGGATAATAATTTCTCACAATTCACTTAAAAAGTAGTGTATTTAGAGATTAGGACAAAAGTCATTCCTTGTGAAGTCTAAATCAATTTAGTATTTTAGAGATTAGGACAAAAGTCATTCAACTTGTGAGGTATAAATCACTTTAATAATTACAGTACATATCTCCACGAATCTAGGGAATTTGAAAAGCTTTTTTGACTTAAAATTTAAATACGGAGTGCATAGTTGTCCTCCATTAAACCTACAAATTGATTCGTTCAAAATTTCTTATTTATTTATGAGATGATTATTGATAATGTATATATAATCACCCTTGGAATAAGTTGAATTATAGTAAATATCAATATCATTAAGACCAATACCTCAATGAAGGGGTACAGTCTCATGTCCCCATCAATGAAGGGGTACAGTCTCATGCATCTGGGAAAATTTATTATTTTTGAGATGATTATTGACAATGTATATATAGTTACCCTCATAAAAATTTGAATTATAGTAAATATTAATATCATTAAAACTAATACTTTAATGAAGGGGGTAGAGTTTCATGTCCTATTAGTAAGGAAAATTTCTTATTTTTAAGATGATTATTAACAATGTATATATAAATGTATATATAGTTACCCTAGGAAGAAGTTGAATTAGAGTAAATATCAATATCATTAATACCATGATCTTAATGAAGGTGGAAGATTCTCATGTCTTCATCTCCTTAATGATGACACTCCATTCAAAACAAGGAAGATAGAAGCAAAGCTTCAAGTCCCTGCCATAATTATTTCATCAGAAGGATAATGCCTTAGGAATAGAATTTGTTTGCAATCCTCCCTTATCGCACAAGTAGGAGCAGCTTGATATTGGGAGCACCCAGAGTAGCAACAACAACATCAGCCTTAGAAGATGCGAGGTCATCCTCCAGCTTCTTCCATTGTAAAAATCCTGCTTCTGCCTCCAAATTTAGAGGGTCTTCTCTCATGCAGAGATCATTGTTAGTTGGAATAAACTATACGAATGTGAATTGTGTGAAGTCCAGTCAACCTCTCAAAGTAACAAGCGTCTCTCCACCCTCTCATAGGGATATTGTACTCAAGGAATTCCATGTGTGAGGTGCACTCAAGATAAATTCTCTTCACATGCACAAATTAGATTGAGTTAAAATTCCTTTAAAATAAGATTAAAATATAACCATCCATGGAAAAATGATTGAGAATTACAATGTTACAAATCATAGTTTTCAAGACATGTTGTAACTCTAAAATTAGAATTATCATTACAATGTTACAACAATTTCCAATTTAACCTATTTACAAATGCCACTATGTATATTAACTTAATTTCTTTTGTAATCACTCATTTTCATGTTATTAAAAAAACACTAAAAATTTGAAAATACAATAGACATTTGAATATAGAGAAGAATTTTGGAAAAAAAGATTTTTTTTATATAGAGAACTTCTAATAATGTTGTTTGTCGGTGCATTTACTAGCGAGAGACCAATGCTATTCCAATTTCTAATCAAAACACCCTGGATATACAATTCAGAACTGGCACTCCTCAATCTTCGAGAATAGATAGATAGATAGATAGATAGATTCCAAATTCTAATCCTATTTTTCAAAACACCCTGGATATATAATTCAGAACTGGCACTCCTCAATCTTCGAGTATATATATATATATATATGCAGAGACTCTGTTATTTAATAAATTTGACAGCCTTTTCTAGAAGTCTCGTTGCCTCTCTTTTACTGACACCCAGCTCTACACTACATGCATACTCCTCCAGATAATGGTTTTGCCAGAGATTTATTCACTCTCTACATTATCAAGGTTCGTTATACTGACATTAGCTCTACACAGTTTAAAGAATAAATGGAAATCACATAAAACCAATTTATATATCATAAATATTATGTTATGTGCAATATATTATATAATTTAATTATATATATTGCAATATATATTATATATATTCAAGTAATCTCATATTAAATGATAATATACCAAGTTTTTATATAAATAACATTAATTACATGAACATTTATAACCACTATTAAAATATTGCCACAACCCCGAGTTCTATGCCCATATCATAAAACATTACAATGTTAATTCAATTCAAATCACATGGAAGGGGACAAGGTAATGAGTATTTGACTCTGCTGATGAGGTTGGATTAACTTTAGTTATAAAATTTAGGCGTTCAACAGACATGTGGGGAAAATAAAATGTAGCACGTAGGTGGCCATGGAAGATAGAGGCCATCATGCAGTGGGAAGAACGAAATAGTAACTTGGGAAAGAAAAAATAGGCAACGCCAAAACCGTAACTAACTATTGTCATGGAATAAACACTCACGATTATCGTGCCTTAAAAATACGATGAACCAACAAAAGGTAGGTAGGTTTATTATTGTTTCAGTGATAAAATTGTGAAAAGTTGTTCCATCAAATGCTTCCAAAAACACTCATGCACTTCGAAGGTATAGCAGGGAGGATTCCTAACATTTGAGGTGATAATTTGTAGAAGGTCTTTGGTACAATTGTTGTAGGAAGCAAGAGATGAAATTCAACTTAATAAAATTCAAACAGTAAACCTAAGAGTATGATATATAGGTGAAATTATATAAACAATCACTAAGAAGATGCTTTAATTTTAAAATGGGTTACCTATGGAATCCATGGACCTAAAATAAGAGATTATGTAAGTCAAATTTGCACTAAAACATTGCAAACCACAAGAACACAGAAAGAGAGAATTGTGTAGAATTGTGAGATTACCTAGAGATGAATTGTATTGTTTGTTTCCTTAGGGTTCTGAATGAAAATTTGGGTGACCCTCCTGCTTTTCGCATCACACTGTCCACTCTTTCCCAGCCACCACCATAACAAGTATGGTTCTTACATTGTGTCTTTGGAAATGGTGACCTTGAAGCTTAGTAGAGATACTTTGTCTTTTAAAAATCATGCTACAACTAGGATTTCATCATCTACAGATGCAATTACGGCGGCCATGGATATAACCAATAACAGCATACTTATTGTGATTCTTCCTCTCTTTCCTGTGTTGGATCCAGCTTCCTTTTGTCCTATTGAAGATTGGTCTTTGAACATTCTCGTGTTCTTCAGATCTCGAGCAAATCGTTGTGTGCCGCTTCCTAACACTTGTGCTAGGCGATGACAATTGGTGAACATGTAGCATGACACTAAGCTTATCGCACATGAATTGGATTGCCTCTTTCATGTCCTCTCAACAATGATCATTGGATCAAGTTCCTAACCCAACCAATCCCTTGGGTTGATGAGACAACTTCATTTACTATGGGGTTAATCTTTGAATTCTAGGGATTTAATTAATTAGGAGTGTGAATTATTTTTGCCTAAAGTTTATTATGCACTTGAAATAATTATTTTTTATCCATTTAATAATTTTATCATAAATAATAGAGGATAATTCTCCACAATTGTGCCTTAGTGGACGAGGTTGACTTTGGAGATGACTTGCAGAAGAAGTTAGAAGAAAGCATCCAAATCTAGAAAATCAGGAAAAAGGAAAGAAAGATGGTGCAAATTAGAAAAGCAACAAAAACTCAAGAAAAGCAACATAAAGCAGAAAGCAACACAAATGAAGAAAGCAAGATAAGTTAGAAAATCCAGAAAAAGCAGAAAAATCTAAGGCGGAAAGCAGAAAGTAGAGTAGAAAAGGAAAATGGAGGAAAGCAAAGCAAAAAGGAAAAGGAAGGAAAGCTAGATTTCCTTATCCACTCGTGAGGCGCATTAGTCAAGGATAATTTATCCTCAATTCATCCTCCATCTATAAATAAAGGATTGCACACCCCCTTCACATCTTTTGACAGTTTGAGTTTTGGAGTGACTGCAATTGTGCCTCAGAGACTTGGGAGATGTGCCCCTACTTCCTGTGAGAGTATGATGGAATTCAGTTATTTTCAATGATTTTATTGCAGGTCATGTAGCTTATTCAAGTCTATTTTTAAGTTCAGAATAAGTGTCATGAAGTCTATGGTTCGAATCTTCAAGCTTCCTGTTGATTTCCAGTGCTAGTTTGTTGTGTTGAGAGGAGAGGATTTCTTGTGCTATTTTGAGAAGAATATTGGATTACATATGATATAATTATAGTAATTATGATCTAATTATGATTCTATTATATCATTCATAAACTTTAATATTGCATAAGTCTAAAATATTTTGAGCTTTCTACACCCCTTCTAGATTTGCATAGAATTTGACTAGTTTTCAGAATGCATTTGATAAATGAATGATTCTTGATCCAAATGAAATAATTATTGTTCTTGGATTTTTTTAAGATGTCATATGAATTATTCCAAATCTCAGATCATAATTTCGTGAGCCTTCATTGAATTTTTGCAAGTCATGAATTCTAACTAGTTGTGCAATCCTAGTAAGCAATTTTTGTCATATCTTTGTGAGAATTCATAAGAACTTTCTCTAACGTTATGGAATGAAACCTGACTGTATATTTACTGTAAATTGATTTTATTTATCCTCATAAATTCATAATTCTTCACCAATAGCTTCCAATCAATGAATAGTGATATACTAGTTTGCATATGTTGGGGTGCCCAGGAGCATTGTAGTAGACTTCAGCCTTGTTGATTTAGAACCATAAATGGTCCCAGTGATTTTTTTAAATTTATTATCAGCTATCATAGTCCTCCTCCCATCCAGAGTGCTTGATCTTGCCTACCTCCAGTAAAACTAGCCCACTGAATTCATTGTTTTTAGCTGAGTCTGGTAGGAGATTGAGTTAGTGTATCATCAAACCTAGTTGGTTCATTACAGTGGTATCATAGCATGGTCCTATGAACCTTCTCTTTAATTCTTTCTATGATTCCAAGAAGATACTCAGATTCTAATAAGAAGGATCTTTTGTCGGAAGAAGAAGAGGGAGAAGAAATAAATTCTACTGAAGGGAAACTACAAGGAGAGTCAGACATGTCTCACAATGAAGAAAAATATGAGTTCAAACTCTTTTTTCAAAGAATTATGAAATTATTACAAGAAATCTCTCACAATATTGTTTAATCCGGTAAAGAGACCAGAGAGTTCTTAGCTCAGCATCTAGGAAGCAAGAATGGACAGGGGAGCAACAATGGTACCCCACATGGGGAAAGGAAGATCAGTAGTGTCCATATTTTCTCAAGATTTGGGCCTCACAATCACCCTAATTAATTCAAGATGGAATATCAACCTCACTCGAGGCCTATTATGCCCAAGTTTACCGAAGAACAAAGAGAGGAGCCTGAGGTTCAAAATGGAGGTCTTACTTCATGGGAAGATAAATATGTTGAGTACCTTACATTGAATGAAGAGTGGAGAAGTGCTTTACCATTCAAAGACTTATGTGATCTACAATACAAGACCAACCCAAGAGGAGGATTCCAGATGCAAAATCAGAACTATGAGCTAAGAAATGCTATTGGTAAGATTTCTTTACCTTACTTTGATGGTTCACAGAAATGCATTGCTAACTCTTGGATTTAGAAGCTTGCTACATATTTTCAGTTGAATCAAATGGCTGAGAGAGATGCCATCAAGATGGCTACTCTACACTTAGATGGTGAAGCCAATGATTGGTGGTTTCATGGCCTAAAAACTCTTGGGCATGATCAAGTGACCACTTATGAAGAGTTTACAAGAAGGTTGGCTGAAAGATTTGAAAGAATAGATCCTAAGATCACCTTCAGGAAACTAGCACATGTGAAGAAGACTGGAACTCCTAAAGCCTACATCTCTGAGTTTCAAAAACTAGCTGTGATGGTCTTTGATATCTCAGAAGCTAGATTGATCTTTTTTTTCATTGAAGGGTTATTAGAACCTTTGAAAGGTTTGGTGAAGGATTACAGACCCTCTACCTTGCAAGATGCACTAAGTAGAACCAAAGACTTGCAAGACTCTATTCCAAGGACTAGATTTCCTCCTAGGACCATTGGTCCTACTCAATTCAAGAATCAAAGTTCACCCATGAAAAGACCTTATGGAAACTTTAGAAAGGATAACTATTCAAAGGATCAAGACGAATTGAGAAGAAGGAAGTTGTGCTTCACCTGTCAGGAGCCACTAGTTCCAGGACACATATGTGCTAAAGGAAAAGAACACTACATTGAAGTTTAGTCAGAGAGAGAATATGAAGAGGGAGAAGAAGAGGCCCCAGTAGATGCAGAAGTGGCCTATGAGACTACATAAGAAGAACCTACCCTCGAGATGAGAAAGATTTCAATACTTTCAGGAGTGCCTCACTTCCATACACTCAGATTCAAAGGAGTGGTTCAAGGACAATTAGTCACTATGTTAGTGGATGGAGGAGCAACACAAAACTTCATTGATTCAACTCTATTTGAAAGGAGGAATCTACATACTAAAAATTTTGGAGGCTTCACTGTTATCATTCCAGGTAATCATTCTATGGATTGTTCTACATGGATTCCTAAATTGCAGATTACTATAGGAGAACATACCATTACAGATAGCTTTTATGTTGTGAATGTGGCTGATACTAACATGGTTTTGGGAGTACAATGGTTGTACTCCATTTGGAAGCACTCAATAGACTACCAAATTTCTGAGATGACTTTCAATGGAGAAGATGGAAAGGAGGTAGGGTTGAAAAGGATCAACACCTACCCAAAACAAGTGGTAAGTGCACATAGTATGAGATCCATACTAAGCCATGGAGACATTGAATGGGCTGCAGAATGCCTAATCACCACAAAGGGTACCTCTTTGGAAGTAGACCAATATCCATAAGACATTCAAAAGTTGCTCCAAAAGCATAAGAAGGTGTTTGGGAACCTTCCTAATGGTATGCCGCTTGATAAAGGAGTGGAGCACATAATTGAGTTGGAGATAGGCACCCTACCTATCAAAATACATCCCTACAAGCACCCAAAAAGATTCAAGGATGAGATAGAGCGAACCATCAAGGAACTGCTTCACTTGGGGTTCATTAGACCGATCTCATGTCCTTTTGCCTCATATGTAGTCCTTGTGAAGAAGAAATATGGGACCATGCGAATGTGCATAGACTACAGAGCTCTCAACAAGAAGACTATCAAGAACATATATCATATCCCAAGGATTGATGAGCTTATGGATGAACTCCATGGGGCTAAGTAATTTTCAAATATTGATCTTCGATCTGGTTACCATGAAATAAACATGTAGGAAGAAGACATCCAGAAGACATCCTTCTGATGTCACCATGGGCAGTTTGAGTTTCTAGTTATTCCTTTCGGCCTAACCAATGCACCTGCAACTTTTCAATCTTGCATGAACAAAGTGTTTAGTAGGTATCTCTGTAAGTTTGTACTTGTTTTCTTTGATGATATTTTGATCTATACTATAACTTGGGAGGAGCATTTGCATCATTTGGATATTGTACTAACAATATTGGAAGATCAATCTTTCTATGCAACTCTATCCAAGTGTGAGTTCAGAATGACTGATATTTTGTATCTTGGTCATGTGATTGGGAAAGAGGAATTTAAGGTTCACATGGAGAAGATCCAAGCTATTTTAGATTGGCCAAGTCCTAAAAATATCACTGAATTGAGAGGTTTTATTGGCCTATGTACTTACTACCAGAAGTTTGTCAAAGGATTTTCCAAGTTGACATCTCCTTTGGAAGACCTTACTAAGAAAGGATCTTTCAATTGGTCAAAAGAATTTGAGCAATCATTCAATAGAATGAAGGAGGTGATGAGAACTTGTCCTATTCTTGCACTTCTAGGTTTTTCTCAACATTTTTTCTTGAGTGTGATGCTTCACGGAATGGAATTGGAGTAGTCTTGATGCAAAACAAGCGGCCCTTGGCCTTTGAGAGCACAAATTTGCATCCCCATGAAATATTATATTCAGTATATGACAAGGATATGCTATCCATCATGCATGTGCTAGTCAATGGATTTTTTCTCAATCTTCTGTTCTTGAGTGTGATGCTTCAAGGAATGGAATTGGAGTAGTCTTGATGCAAAAAAATCACCCCTTGGCCTTTGAGAGAATAAAGTTGAAGCCCCTTGAAATATTATATTCAATATATGAAAAGGAGATGCTATCCATCATGCATGCGCTAGTCAAGTTCAGACAATATTTGGTAGGTGGTAAGTTCATTATCAAGGCTGACTACAACAGTTTGAGGCACTTCTTGACCCAAAGAGAGATGAATGATAGGAAAGAAAAGTGGGTAAGCAAGGTCCAATCATTTGACTTTGATATTGAATATAAAAAGGGTAAGATGAACATTGTAGCCGATGCTCTTTCTATAAAACCAACATTTGCATTGGTCAAATTTTATGATGATTGGAAAGTACAGCTTGGAGTAGAGTACACAAAGAAACAGTTTGCTTTTGATTTGTTTGATGGGATAATTCGTGATGATGCTTACAATATTCTCAATGATATTATATATTGTTAGGATAGGATCTTTTTAGCTCCAGAATCCACATTAAAGAAGAATATCCTTGAGGCTACCCATGATGTGCCTCTAGTAGGTCATCCAGGGTTTGTGAAGACTTACAAGAAAGTGAAGGAAAGGTTCACTTGGAAGGTTTCTAAGAAGGAGGTGATAGAGTATGTTAGATTATGTGTAGAATGTCAGCAAAATAAAGTAGGGTATACTCATCCAGCAGGGATCTTACAACCACTTCCTATTCCTGAACATAAATGGCAAAGTGTATCAATGGATTTCATCATCGGGCTCCCAAAAAGCCAAGGTAAAGACAGTATTTTTGTTGTGGTTGATAGATTTACTAAATATGCACATTTATTTGTTTTCACAACTAATATTTCATCCATCCAAGTGGCTGAAAGTTTCATCAAAGAAGCCTTAAAACTTCATCGCATACCCAAGTCCATCATTAGTGACAGAGATAGCAAGTTCACTAGCAATTTTTGGCAAGAATTGTTCAAGTTAGTGGGGACAAGTTTGGACATGAGTACCAGCTACCATCCACATATTGATGGTCAAACATAAAGAGTGAACCAATGAATGGAAGGGTACTTAAGAAACTATGTTATAGGCCAGCAAAATTCATGGACTACTTGTCTCCATTTGGGAGAGTTTTGTTACAATACTACTTTTCATCTCTCGATTGGTATGTCTCCCTTCAAATATCTATATGGATATAATGCACTCACTTTTGCTGATCTGATATTTGGTGACTGTAAGACACAGAAGGCAAAGGATTGGATCCAAGAGAGTCAAGACATACTCAGAACTCTCAAGGACAACTTGCAGGTAGCACATAACAGGAAAAAGGTGCATGTAGACAAACATAGAATTAAGCGAGCTTTCCAAGTAGGAGATCTGGTTTATTTGAGGTTGAATCCCTATAGACAATCCTCATTAAAGTATAAGGGGGATGAGAAGTTACATCCAAGTTTCTATGTTCCCTACCAAGTCCCAAGGAGGATCGGGGAAGTGGCTTATGAGATAGAGTTTCCTCCAGGTAGTCGGATTCACAATGTTTTCCATGTGTCCTGTTTGAAGAAGGAAATAGGGAGAAATTCAAGGTTTCACAAGACTTGCCACCCCTTGATGATGAAGGAAATTTGGTGCTGAACCCTGAGAATATTTTGGAGGTCCGAGAGAAGAATCTAAGGAGAAAAATCATTAAGGAGTTTTTGGTGCAATGGGAAGAAATGCCTAGTGAGGATTCTACTTGGGAAGGAGAACACATCCTATAGCATCCCAGTTTGAAATTGCTTGAGGAAAAGCAATATTGGGAGGGGAGGACTGTCATGTACCCTCAACAGTGATCATTGGATCAAGTTCCTAACCCAACCAATTCCCTGGGTTGAGGAGACAACTTCATTTACCATGGGGTTAATCTTTGAATTCCAAGCATTTAATGAATTAGGAGTGTGAATTATTTTTGCCTAAAGTTTATTATGTACTTGAAATAATAATTTTATCATAAATAAAAGAGGATAATGCTCCACAAGTGTGCCTTAGTGGATGAGGTTGACTTTGGAGATGACTTGTAGGAGAAGTTAGAAGAAAGCATCCAAATCTAGAAAATCGGGAAAAAGGAAAGAAAGATTGTGCAAATTAGAAAAGAAGCAAAAAATCAGCATAAAGTAGAAAGAAGGATAAGTTAGAAAATCTAGAAAAAGCAGAAAAAACTATGGAAAAAAGCAGAAAGCAAAGCAGAAAAGGAAAAAGGAGGAAAGCAAAGCAAAAAAGAAAAGGAAGGAAAGCTAGCTTTCCTTATCCACTCATGAGGGTGCATTAATCAAGGAGACTTTCTCCTCAATTCATCCTCCCTATATAAATAAAGGAGTTCACACCCCCTTCACATCTTTTGACAGTTTGATTTTTGGAGTGAGTGCAATTGTGCCTCAGAGACTTGGGAAATGTGCCGCTAGTCCAAGCTGGGAGATGTGCCCCTGCTTCCTGTGAGAGGATGATGGAATTGAGCCATTGTAAATGATTTTATTGTAGGTCCTGTAGCTGATTCAAGTCTGTTTTGAAGTTCAAAAGAAGTGTCATGAAGTCTATGGTTCGAATCTTCAGGCTTCCTGTTGATTTCCAGTGGTAGTTTGTTGTGTTGATAGGAGAGGAGTTCTTGTGCTATTTTGAGAATCCTCTTGGATTACATATTATGTAATTACATTCATTATGATACTCTTATATCAGTCATAAAATTTAATATTGCATAAGTCTGAAATATTCTGATTTTTCTACACCCCTTCTAGATTTGCATAGAATTTGACTAGTTTTCATAATGCATTTGATAAATGAATTATTATTGATCCAAATGAACTAATTCTTGTTCATGAATTTTTTTAATATGTCATATGAATTATTCCAATTCTCAGATCATAATTTCGTGTGCCTTCATTGACTGTTTGGAAGTCCTGAATTCTAACTAGTTGTGCAATCCTAGTAAGCAATTTTTGTCATATCTTTGTGAGAATTTATCAGAACTTTATCTAACTTTATGGAATGAAAATTGAATTTATATTGATTTTATTTATTCTCCTAAAGTCAGAATCCTTCACCAATAGCTTCCAGTGAATGAATAGTGATATACTAGTTTGCATATGTTGGGGTGCCCAGGAGAATTGTAGTAGACTTCAGCCTTTCTGATTTCGAACCATCAATGGTACCAGTGCTTTTTGAAAAGGTATTATCATCTACCATAGTCCTCCTCCCATCCAGAGTGTTTGATCTTTCCTACCTCCAGTAAAACTAGCCCACTAAATTCATTTTTTCTAGGTGAGTCTGGTAGGAGATTGAGTTAATGTATCATCAGCCCTAGTTGGTAAATTACACCCTCCATGCTTTCCACATTCCTTTCATATTTCCACCGACTTCCTTGGCCTCGATATGAGGCCAAATAAGGCTTCGAAACAGTTGATCGAGTGTAAGGGAAAATCACGGCAAAAACTTAGGCTAAAATGCCTAGAAAGCCATGCAATATTAATACTAATTCATGAAATCAATTTATATAGTCCCTGTTGCCTGTGGGAAGGGACTAATAAGGTGATTTCTATGTTTTTTAGAGCCAAATCCTACTCCGATGTTAGGTCCCTATACTTTGTTTCAATAAGGAGGAACACTTTCTCTTTAAAAATGTTATGGCTTTTATGTGGAATGTTTTTGAATATTTTAATTACCAAGCCTTAAATTTTTGAATGGTTAATGATAAAGAAGTTGACTTCAATGAGCATGGGTTGATTTATTGTTTTAACCTTTTTTTTTCAAAAATAGTAAATTCTATATTCTTGTAAAATTGGATGACTTTTAGATAAGAGTAAATTCTATATTCTTGTAATATTGGACGACTTTTAGATAAGGATTGGACAAATTCATTCTTTTACTAAAGGATTTATCATTATAGAATTTGTAATAGTTGATGAGATAAACATGTTGTGGAGTGGTACTTGGTTTTAGGATTGCATTGGAATATTCAAGCAATCCTCGCAATAATCCTTTGTCCCGTAATAATTTTTTTGATAGTCATCAACTCCAATTTGTATGAGGATTTTGGTTAATTATAAATGCTAAAAACATTTATTTTAATGATCATGGGCTGATTTATCACTTTAACAAAAAAATTGGCCAAAAATAGTAAACTCTATTTTCTTGTATATTGAAATATTGGAAGACCTTTCCATAAGCATTGCCCAAATTCATCCTCTTACTAAAGGATTTATCATTATGTAATATTTAATAGTTGATGAGATAAACATGTTGTGCAAGGGTGCTTGGTTTTAGGATTGTATTGGATTGTTCATGCAACCTTAATAATAATCCTTTGATACAGAGATTGCTCACTTAAAAGGAGAACTATATGAAATAAGAAAAGAAAAACAGTGTGTGAAGAATCAAAGACAACTCTCTTTTGCAATAAATGGGTCCAAGTATGAAATTTCAGATTATGCAGATCCAAAAGGTGACAAAGATTTTTCTGACACAAAAGTTGAAGCTAAATTTAGAAACAACACATCAATTTTGGATAAGATATTGAATAGTCAAAGGTCACTAAAAGACAAATCTAGTCTTGGATACGATATGATATTTGAAAAATTCTGCGACAGTAAATACATTCCAGTCACAAATCAACGAGATGTGTCATCAAAGCAAGTCCAATCCAGGTATGAAAATTTTCTCAATGATTACAATTTTCCTTATTATGTTAGTAGAAGAAGGTTCAATACACTGAGATGCTTCAGGTGCAAGTATTATGGTCATGCTACAAAGTACCGTCATACCGTAAGATGTTATACCTATTGTTGGCACGTGGTTAGACCGCATGAAGTGCGAAAGTCGATAGCAGTGAAGAAGGACCATCCGCGGAAGAAAGGACGATTCGTGGAGAACAAGGAGCCAACGGAAGCGCAAGATTATTGTAGTTAGTTAGAAAGGGTTAGTTGGACCATTTTGTAACCGCCATAGTTGGCTATAAATAGGACTATGAATGTAATCCCAAGGGAATCCTAGCATGATAGCACAAGTTGACCAATAACTAAGCGAATGACTTGTGTGATGTTTTTCTCTGTTTTCGGCAAGTTTGTATGGATCTGCGATAAGGTGTTTTGAACTGTCCTTGCGAAGGTTATCCTGCAGGTTTTTGATGAGTTAACTCATAAAGATGTTCAGATATGTCTCTTTTATCTCTGTTTATGTCGAATGATGAATAAGTGTCATATTTGAATGTTGTTGTTCTATAATTTTGGATTGATGCAATCGCCATTTTTAACCTGGTAATGCGAATGTTGATTACATAGTAAATATGTGAATGATGAGTCTATAAAGCATGTTGAGAAGGTAAATCTCTGGTTTTTGTAGCAATAGAGTCTGAATAGGTGCATGTCCTTTCCCCACTGTAGAAACTTGGTTCCTCCGGCCCCCTTAACCATGTCGGGTGAGACTTCACTCGCTTCACGGGTGTTGCTGGAAGGGGTAAAACCTTTCTTGGCCGGTTCTTAAGGGTGTTTGGTTGGTGTTTGTTGACGATAGTGCGAAGTGAACCCCTGTCGACAGAACTGTGTCAACAAATGGTTCCATTGTAGGGATCCTAAAGAAGAAAGAAAAGGAAAGGTTGTGGCACCCAACGAAACCGAAGATTCAGGATTTGTTTGACAAGAAGACAGAAGAATTCACGGAAGGAGAAAATCAGAACCCTGGGCAGATGACAAGCAGTTGGTTGGAAAATAATATTTATTTTGATATCCATGAGGTATTCTTCTGTGAATTCTCGATATTGCTGCACAAGTGGTTGGCACAGCTGACCTTTCAGAAGAACCATTGCCAAGGAGGTCAACCTAACCACTGGAATCCATAACTGATCCAACAGTTAAAACGGGTTGACAATAGGGTATCAAGGGCTATTGAATTCTGGGTAGACAGTATCCTAGAGGGATACATCACTGAGTTTGTCGTTAACACAATCAAATCATACAACGACGCAAAAAGGAAATTTTTCAAAGGACTTAGATGGAGATTCCTGCTATCATTGAAGTTGTGGATTAAGATGCTCGTTTGTGAAAAGGGTATACTGGGGATGAATTCTGACGAGTAGAATATCTTTGTGCGGAAGTTGTTAGTACCGCATTAATGTGGGTCCGATAGAAAGATGTGGGGTGGATGGACATGAGCGACGACGAATTTCTAAGGGAGGATGAAGAAGATTGTGGTACCTTGAGGAGTGGGGCGATATTTCGGAAACCATAGAAGAAGAGGAGGATTGAGAGAGAGTCTCTTGAGGGAATCGGAATGGAAGACTATGAAATAGGACCATAAGGGACGAAGCACCCTTATTACGATGAAGAAGAAAGTGAATAGGCTACCCCAAAAGCAACAAGGTACCTTCAACTCCGTGCACTACTCAGAATTTGATAGGAAGAAATACAAGTTATTCGCAGAGTTGTCCTACGTGCCAGAACAATAGTAAGAATAGAGGATCAGTAAATAATAATAGTAGAAGTGAAAGAATGGCAAGTGACGACGTAAAGATTCCAACCTTCCAGGTTAACGAGATCGAGGATCTTGAACAATATTGGTTTTTGTGTGAAGCAGTATGGACCGTGAAACAGGTTCAAGACGAAAACATCAAAAAGGGACAACTAGCGATGACCCTCAGGGGACATGCGCTAGACTGGTATATGAATTTTACTAAGGTACCGACGAGAACTCCAGATAAAAAATTTCCACATATCAAGGCGGGGATGATCGATGAATTTAAAAAACCAAAATCCAAGTCGCGATACATTACTGAGCTCAAGGAAATCAAGCAGTTTCCAAACGAATTAATATGGGAATTCGACTCGCGGTATAAAACGCTAATGGAAAAATTAAGTTTTGAGATGAGTGAAATGCAACATAAAGAGTGGTTTATTATCGGGTTGGTACCACACATTCGTGGGCCGCTGATGCAACAGAATGTACCGACTCAGGAAGAAGTGCTGGAAATCGCAATGAAGCTGGAGGCGTCATCGATTGACGAAACAGGCGTAGGCATGGATCGGATACAAGCGCAATTGAAAAATTTGACGATCCAGTTACAGGATATGAAGAAGGGAAAAGAGGTCCATGAAGATGTATGGTGCACTAGATGCAAGACAAAAGGACATCACAAGGATCAGTGCCCAGAATTTCAAGAATATTTACAATCGGGTGCACTGAATCCCCTCAGGCAGGGAGGGATTCCTTGGTGTCACGTCTGTCAGATGAGAGGACATCGACCGGAAGAATGTGTGTACCTGCAAGAGATGGTGTCGAAGCCATCGAATTTGTATTGCAAATTTTGTCGATCGGTTGGTCATGATGAAAAAAATTGCAGGGCTTACGACCTAATCCAAGAAAGGACTGCGGATACATTCTTCATGAAAGGAGAGGAGCAACGGCCGGTACAAAAATAACAACAATACAATCAACATCAACCTCATTATAATCCGCAACCGCAGTATGATCAGTCGCAATATGGTCAATCGCAATTTCAACCACCGCAATACGGTCAAACACAATATCCACAATTGCAGTATGGTAAACCGCAGTACCTTCCATACGGGTCACTACGATGAGGGTTCAAAGGGGGGTTCCGCAGAGGCAGAGGTGCCGGTTCTGGCCGAGGAGGAGCTGCTGGATGAGGTTGAGGACCAATAATATGTTACAATTATGTTCAGCAGGGGCATTACCAGAGGGATTTCCCGAATCCAACCCCACAGTGCACTTACTGCAGCGATGTGGACCATGGTGTCGAAGAATTTCCTCAGCTCATTGCAAAGTTGCAAACTAAGAACCTACCCCCACCTCCACCAAATTAGAATCAGAACCAGAATCCTCCACCAACGGTACAAAAGATATCAGCAGAGGTCAAAAGTCAAAATGTGACTGTCGAAATAGTGACCCGAGGAGGAGCTATGACGGGGGCCGACAGGTCACAGGCTAGCGTCTAACCGACAACAAGAAAACAAGTCACATTTGATGCAAAATTAGAAAGGGATATTTTCTTGAAAGCACGGGAGGCAATGAGGCAGTTGAGGCAGCCACCTCTTCACCAAAAAGAAGTTACCTATGACATGCAGCCGACATTCGACACGACGAATTCACAGAAAAAGGCTAACACCTTAAGAGCCTTCCTAGAGAGTTTCCTGGAGCTGGAAAAATAGCAGGACGCATTAGAAGAAATATCTAACCTGCTGAACCGACAAGAGGGTTCGCGACAAGAGCAAATGGTCAATCGAATACATAACAGGAAGACAGGAAGAGAAATGCGGATGTCCGCGCAAGTCGGAGCATTCGATGTCGACACCATTATCTTGAACTTAGGTTCATATGTAAGCATCTTGACAAAATAGACCTAGCCCAACGATGGGGAAACCACAGTTGGATTGGTCCTTGGTACAACTACGCTAGCAAACCAAAGTAAGGTCACCCCGATCGGTCAACTATTCCAAGTCCCCGTTGAGATTGAGTGACTCAAAACATATGTAGATTTTGATGTAATCGAGATTGTTGAAAACACAAGCCCTTATTCAGTGTTACTAGGGATAGACTCAGCGATGGAGAATCAGGCTATTATCAACTTCAAGAAAAGAACTATGTCATTTGAGAACCGTGAGATAAGGGTAGTCGCACCTCTTGACCCCATAGAAGGGTAGAGATATGTTGAACCGACAAGGGATGAATTCACTGAGGGATGGGACAATCTCTATAAAATATAAAAATATTATATCAACCCTACTATAGATGGAGAGTTAGGGTGGCGTAGTAGCAGTTCAGCGTCGTCAGATTCAAACGAAGCACTTGAAAATTGGCAGAATCAGTTACATGAAGTATCGTTTAGGATGTGTGCATGGATCACTCAGTCGTTGTGATGGGTAGCTACAGAAGAGTTCTAGATACCAATGTATGAGGGATTTCCCAACTTGGCTACATTTATCACTGAATTTGAAGAAAAAGTGGTAGAACCACAACGACTATTGGCCTTGGAGGAAGCCCTGAAGGCTACACCAGCGCGATGGTGGGAGATGCACAAGTCCACTATAACTAATTGGCCACTATGTTGACACCTAATGATGGTTAGGTTCGGCGACACTAAAGGATATTGTGGAAGGAAGTACGATGGCAGAAGAGATACGAAGGAGCATTTGAATGAATGTGAAGACCAATGGGGACCACAAGCGAAACAGGAATGGGTCCACACATTTATTCACACATTGTATGAAGTACCAAGAAGTTGGTATATCGTAGAAGAACTGCGACGTGGAACAACCTCATGGGAACAACTAACTATTGGATTTAGCCAAATGTTCAGTTTCTTTGACGAAAACCCCTTCATCCACAGCGAACTACAGGGGGTCCGGGAGAAAGTACTCGATGCAGTTCTGGCATAGAAATCTATGGGACTTCAGTGGACTGTGACACCCCAAATGTTGATGGAATGCTAAAACATAACAGGAGAACCAGACGATGAGGATGATCTAAGGGCTATGTATATCCCAGATTCAAAAGGAATTCGCAGCGTCGAGGCACCAGATATGCCTTCCGATAAGTTTCAGCAGTCGTTTCAAATCAAGAAAGTGAACATTGGGTCGGAATTAAATCCCAAGTTCATGAGCATCAGAGACTACTCGGATGATTCGACCATTGCGAAGATAATTGAACTATTGCATGAGTTTCGGGACTTGTTTCCGACAAAATTATCGAAGACGAAAGGGATTTTGGGGGACCTAGGCGAGATGAAAATTTCACTGAAACCTGACGCGAAGCCAGTAAAGCAGCGGCCTTACAGGTTGAATCCGAGGTATAAGGAGCAGGTGAAGGCCAAACTTGAGAGAATGCTGGAAACAGGAATTATAGAACCGGTAGAGGAATCAGAGTGGATCATCCCGATGGAGGTCCAAGATAAGAAAACCAGCGAAGTCAAGATCTGTGTCGATTTAAGAAAGTTGAATGGCGCATGCCTACACGATCCATTCCCTACACCGTTTACGGATGAAGTATTAGAAGGAGTGGGAGGCCACGAAATATACTCCTTCACAGAAGTATTCTCAAGCTACCACTAGATAAATATTGCAAAAGAGGATCGACACAAAACAACATTCGTCACCTAATGGGGATGTTTTCAATATACGGTGATGCCATTTGGCCTGAAGAATGCACCAACAATTTTTTCAAGACTAGTAGTTGTTGCGTTCAAGGATTACATCCATAGATTTCTCGCAGTATACATGCATGATTGGATAGTGTATGGGTTGGTCAAGGATCATGTCACGAATATGAGGTTGATGCTGGAAAGATGTCGACATCACCAGATTTCGTTGAACCTAAAGAAGTGCATTTTTTGTGTTTCGTTTGGGATTTTGCTGGGAAACATTGTTTGCAGGGACGAAATGTTGATTGATCCTGTGAAGATCGTGATTATTGTCGACCTACCACCACCAAAAATAGTAAAGCAATTAAGAGCAATGTTGGGACACACAAGATACTATAGGAAGTTTATCAAAGGCTATGCAACAATCACGACGCCGATGGAAAAATTGTTGAAGAAAGACACCAAGTTTGAATGGAATGAATGTTAGAAAAACAGGATCGCAGAGCAATAACAATAAACAGAAATGCAAATATAATCACACATACACATTACAAGAGAGACACAGATATATCGTGGTTCACCCAACTTGGGCTACGTCCACACTGAATTTGCCAGTCCTTATTATTATTATCGTCCAGCAAGATGAAGGGATACAACCTGCAACACAACCGCTGCACTTCCTCTTCTCTGTTTCACAGTCTCTCTCTAGATCTCAAAGATCTTTACAATGCATAAAACCTAATACATCAACAACCCTAGCCGTATTACAATGTCTTTCTTTTATAAGGGAAATACAATGGGAAAATACCACGGGATACCCAAAACCATGGGCCCGCAAAACAGCTGGCGAAAACAGCCCCAAAAATTTTCTTCGGGGGCGCTGCCCCCGGACCCCCCAGCCAGGGGGGATGGGCCCCCTTGGAACCCCGTGGGGGGGCGATGCCCCCCCACACCCCCCCAATGGGGTGAGTGTACAGTCCACCTACACATCATATAGAACTGGGGTACAAACACGGCTGATACAATATCATCTATGAGACTAGAAGATCTGGCTCCACAACCAACAATGAAGAGTGCCAAAAGAGTCTGGATATATTGAAAGCAAAGATGGTTGCAGCACCCATACTGGAATTTCTAGATTGGATGAAGGAATTCCATGTTCATGTCGATGCATCATCAATCGCACTGGGAGTCATATTGGCCCAGCCAGGAGAAGGAGTGATAGACCACCCGATTGCATTCACAAGTAGAAAGTTGTCTAGTGTAGAGAAGAACTATATGACCAAAGAAAGGGAAGGGTTGGCGATGGTTTATGCCTTACAGAATTTTCGACACTACCTCTTAGGGGGCCATTTTAAGATGTTCACTGATCATTCTGCACTCAAATACCTAGTGAAAAAACCTTTTTTATGGGGGGGGGGATATGTCGATGGTTGTTACTCTTTTAAGAATTTGAATTCGAGATAATTGTAAATCCTAGATGAATAAATGCAAGACCAGACCATCTGTCATGGATAGAGTTCGGAGAAGAGCCAAGGAACATTGACGAAGGATTGCTCGATGCTTAGTTATTCAGGGTTGGAATGGTCGATGACCATTATGAAAAAATTATTCAATTTTTGGTAACACGGAAGGCGCCGGAGGAATTCACTACCAACCAGAAGAAGCAGTTAGTCATCATAGCTGCATATTTCCAACTGATTGCATGGAAACTATATAATATGGGACCAGATGAGATACTTCGACGATACGTTCTTCCGCATGAACAAGAAAGGATTTTAGTGGAAGCTCACGATGGAATCGCAGGAGGACATTATGGAGGACTTGCCACTACTAGGAAGGTCCTTTGAGTGGGACTATGGTGGCCAACGATGCATGGAGATGCTGTGGAATACGCAAAAAGATGCGACGTATGTCAAAGTACTGGGAAGCTATCAAGAAGGGATGAAATGCCATTAGTACCTCAATTGACACTATAGGCTATCGACAAGTGGGAAATTGACTTCATGGGACCCATCAAACCACTAGGAAAACGAACAGGGTCATGCAACATAATTACTGCGACAGATTATTTGACACGATGGGTGGAAGTTGCACCGGTAAAGGATTGCATAGCTGCGAATGTAGCAAGATTCCTCTTTGATAACATGGTCACCAGGTTTGGGTGCCCAATGATAATAATGAGTGACCAAGGCACTCATTTTTTTAATCAGACAATCGCAATGATGACGGAGGAGTTTCAAATTCAACACAGAAAGAGCACCCCATATCATCCACAAGCTAACGGGATAGTTGAGGAATTCAACAAAATAATGGAACATGCATTCATGAAGGTGTGCAACACAAACCGTGACGATTGGGATTTAAATATTCCAGCGATACTCTGGCGTATCGCACAACTTGCAAACAATTGATAGGACAGACCCCGTTCAAGTTAGTCTACGGACAAGAGGCAGTAATGCCAATGGAATATCGTCCCAAGTATGCGCATCGCAGCAGCTACAGATATGAGCGACGATGGAGCGATTGGAGAACGATTGGCGCAGTTGTTACAACTTGATGAGGATCGATTCGTCGCAGGATTCCATCAGAAGGTAGAAAAAGATTGAGAGAAGGCTTGGAACGAATGCCACGTCAAAACAAAACATTTCCAGCGAGGTGCATGGTTCTATTATACGACAATAAGTTTTCAAAGCATCTAGGTAAGTTGCAGATGCATTGGTTGGGCCCTTATGTCATAAATTTTGTTACTGATGGAGGTGCAGTGCAGTTACAAAGATTAGATGGGACATTATTGACCAATATAGTAAATGGGAATCGGCTGAAACCTTATCACCATGATCAGGTGCATAGCAGTTAAGAAAAAAAAGAAGAGCAATTATGGAAAAAAGTGGGAGACATTGCTAAACAGGTCGCTCGTCGATGCTTAGCATGTTTAGCACGTGGGAGTCAAATCAGAGCATGATTATTGCAGCTAAGCATCACTGGAAGATGGCGTAGGTGTATGATGACACACTTGATGACAGAATCTGATGGCTATGGGAAATATTTTGCGAATGACTTGACAATCAGGCGTCAAGGACATGAGGAGCAAGCATAAATACATGCAAAGAGATTGAAGGATGTAAGTCGAATGAAGAGAGTCAGTAATTTAGATGAAGAGAGTTAGTAAGTCGAACGAGCAAGTCCAATCAAGCTGTGGAAAAAGGAAGTGAGAAAGTTGCAATGGTGCATTTCATTTCCAGCGGAAGCACCCAAGGTGTGCTAAGGGAATGAACGACAAGTGTTCATGAGCAACTAGCAAATTCAGAGGCACTGAGTATCAGGAAAAACAAAGATGAGGTCTTACCCAAGATGTCTAAGCAAGTTTTGAGTGTTATAAGAGCAGTGGTCCCTCCGACCGCAGAAGTACCAAGAGAAAAGGAACGTCGGCACTAGCAAAGGAAGATCAAATGTGTGAAACGGATGTGCCAGACCGCTGCGCTCGTTCCACAAGTTTCTGCTGTCGAGAAATTTATGCCTAGTCACAAGCCAGGGTCAAAGGTAACAGACGGACGTGAAGGAAAAGATGATGGAGGTTCCAAGAGACTGGAGGATGAGTTTGAGAAGTACAGGATAGTGACCAAGAGACTAGAGGATGAGTTCAAGAAGTACATGACAGCGATCCCCAGATGGAAAGAACAACCTCATAATTATAGAACAGCGAAGGAGGAGAACAGTTCCAGCAAATCCAACCGAGGTGGCTCGAGGTCGAGCCACAAGTTTGTGTTGGGGGCCTGTTGGCATGGGGTTATACTGCATGAAGTGCATAATCCGACAACAGCGAAGAAGGACTATCCGCGAAAGAAAGGACCATTCATGGAGAACAAGGAGCCGACAGAAGCGCAAGATTAGTGTAGTTAGTTAGAAAGGGTCAGTTGGACCATTTTGTAACCGCCATAGTTGGCTATAAATAGGACTATGAATGTAAGCCTAAGGGCATCCTAGCATGAGAGCACAAGTTTATCAGTAACCAAGTGAATGACTTGTGTGATGTTTTGGTATGTTTTTGGCAAGTTTTTATGGATCTGCGATAAGGTGTTTTGAACTGTCCCTGTGAAGGTTATCCCGCAGGTTATTGATGAGTTAATGCATGAAGATGTTCAGATATGTCTCTTTTATCTCTTTTTATGTCGAATGATGAATATTGTGTCATATTTGAATGTTGTTGTTCTGTAATTTCAGATTGATGCGATCACCAGTTTTAACCTGTTAATGCAAATGTTGATTACATAGTGAATATGCGAATGATGAGTCTATAAAGCATGTTGAGAAGGTAAATCTCTGGTTTCTGTAGAAATAGATTTTGAATAGGTGCATGTCCTTTTCCGACTGTGGAAACCTGGTTCGTGCAGCCCCCTTAACCATCTTGGGTGAGACTTCACTTGCTTCGCGGGTGTTGCTGGAAGGGGTAAAACCTTTCTGGGATGGTGCTTAAGGGTGTTTGGTTGGTGTTTGTTGATGATAGTGTGAAGTGAACCCTTGTCGAAAGAATTGTGTCAACACCTACGATAGATTTGGGCATAATGCAAAAAATTTCCGAAGATCAGTAAAACAATCAGAAATGAATATTTCACATGTCACAGGAAGTAAGAACAGTAGGACATGGGTAGATGGAGGAAGTAACTTTGCAGAGTTCCAACAAAAGCTCGCGTGCACTCAAAAATGAATAAAGAAATTTCCACAGACATGTGCAGCTAAAGTCAAAATAATACAAGTAATTTTCAAGCAACAAAAAATTGTTGCTTATCTTGTTAATCTCCAGGATTGTGAATGAAATTATGAATTCAAGGAAATTATAAATAATATTGCTACCATAAAATGTTTGAAGAATGTTGCACATAATACATTCATTATATAAGTGCAACTGCTACAAAAAGGAGTTACATATATTCAAAATTCGGCGTAAATGGAAAACATTGTTGTCGCATTGAACAAATATTTCAACATCAATGGACAGTCAGTCTTTCTTATAGAAGCAAAAACAGATTTGGAATATACGGTTGCACCATTTAGTGATTTGTTGGTCATAATACTAATTATGTATGCAACAAATCTAATACAATACATTTGTAGAATTCGTGTTACTTTCAAAAGGGATGTCATTATAAAAGCGAAGAGATACATAAGGACCCTTGTTGTAGAGATTCCATGATAAAAGGGATATCCGCATCTACAGTTTACAAAATTTAAGTTACAAAAAATGTGCATTCAAAAGGAAGGTAACTGTGCAAAATTCATTCATCATGGATGGATTATCACTAAATTTGAAGAAAAAGTGGTAGAACCACAACGACTATTGGCCTTGGAGGAAGTCCTGAAGGCTACACCAGGGCGATGGTGGGAGACGCACAAGTCCACTATAACTAACTGACCACTATGTCGATACCTAATGATGGTTAGGTTCGGGGACACTAAAGGATATTTTGGAAGGAAGTACGATGGCAGAGGAGATACGAAGGAGCATTTGAATGAATGTGAAAACCAATGGGGACCACAAGCGAAACAGGAATGGGTCCACGCATTTATTCACACATTGTATGAAGTACCACGTAGTTGGTATATCGCAGAAGAACTGCAACGTGGAACAACCTCATGGGAACAACTAACTATTGGATTTAGCCAAACGTTTAGTTTCTTTGACGATAACCCCTTCATCCACAGTGCACTACAGGGGGTTCGGGAGAAAGTACTCGATGCAGTTCCGACATAGAAACCTATGGGACTTCAGTGGACTGTGACACCCCAAATGCTGATGGAATGCTAAAACATAACAGGAGAACCAAACGATGAGGATGATCTGAGGGCTATGTATATCCTAGATTCAGAAGGAATTCGCAGCGTCGAGGCACCAAATATGCCTTCCGACAAGTTTCAGCAGCCATTGCGAATCAAGAAAGTGAACATTGGGTCAAAATTAAATCCCAAGTTCATGAGCATCGGAGACTACTCGGATGACTCGACCATTGCGAAGATGATTGAACTATTGCATGAGTTTCGGGACTTGTTTCCGACAAAATTATCGAAGATGAAAGGGATTTTGGGGGACCTAGGCGAGATGAAAATTCCACTGAAACTTGATGCGAAGCCAGTAAAGCAGCGGCCTTACAGGTTGAATCCAAGGTATAAGGAGCAGGTGAAGGCCAAACTCGAGAGAATGTTGGAAACAGGAATTATAGAACCGGTAGAGGAATCAGAGTGGATCATCCCGATGGTGGTCCAAGATAAGAAAATCGGCAAAGTCAGGATCTATGTCGATTTAAGAAAGTTGAATGACGCATGCCTACACGATCCATTCCCTACACCGTTTACGGATGAAGTATTAGAAGGAGTGGGATGCTAGGAAATATACTCCTTCACAGAAGTATTCTCAAGCTACCACCAGATAAATATTGCAAAAGAGGATCGACACAAAACAATGTTCATCACCTAATGGGGATGTTTTCAATATACGGTGATGCCATTTGGCCTGAAGAATGCACCAACAATGTTTTCAAGACTAGTAGTTGTTGCGTTCAAGGATTACATTCATAAATTTCTCGCAGTATACATGCATGATTGGACAATGTATGGGTTGGTCAAGGATCATGTGGCGAATATGAGGTTGATGCTGGAAATATTTTGACATCACCAGATTTCGTTGAACCTAAAGAAGTGCATTTTCTGCGTTCTGTTTGGGATTTTGTTCGGAAACATTGTTTGCAGGGACGAAATGTTGATCGATCCTGTGAAGATCGTGATTATTGTCGACCTACCACCACCAAAAACAGTAAAGCAATTAAGAGTGATGTTGGGACACACAAGATACTACAGGAAGTTTATCAGAGGCTATGCAACAATCACGACACCGATGGAAAAATTGTTGAAGAAAGACGCCAAGTTTGAATGGAATGAAGAGTGCCAAAAGAGTCTAGATATATTGAAAGCAAAGATGGTTGCAGCACCCATACTGGAATTTCAATATTGGACAAAGGAATTCCATGTTCATGTCGATGCATCATCAATCGCACTGGGAGTCATATTGGCCCAGCCAGGAGAAGGAGTGATAGACCACCCAATTGCATTCGCAAGTAGAAAGTTGTCTATTGTAGAGAAGAACTATATGACCAAAGAAAGGGAAGGGTTGGCGATGGTTTACGACTTACAGAATTTTCGACACTACCTCTTAGGGGGCCATTTTAAGATGTTCACTGATCATTCTGCACTCAAATACTTAGTGAAAAAACTTTTTTGGGGGGGGGATATGTCGATGGTTGTTACTCTTCCAAGAATTTGACTTCGAGATAATTGTAAATCCTGGATGAATGAATGCAGGACCAGACCATCTGTCACGGATAGAGTTCAGAGAAGAGCCAAGGAACATTGACGAAGGATTGCTCGATGCTTAGTTGTTTAGGGTTGGAATGGTCGATGACCATTATGAAAAAATTATTCAATTTTTGGTAACAGGGAAGGCGCTGGAGGAATTCACTACCAACCAGAAGAAGCAGTTAGTCATCATAGCTTCATATTTCCAACTGATTGCAGGGAAACTATATAATATGGGACCGAATGAGATACTTCGACGATATGTTCTTCCGCATGAACAGGAAAGGATTTTAGTGGAAGCTCACGATGGAATTCCAGGAGGACATTATGGAGGACTTGCCACTGCTAGGAAGGTCCTTTGAGTGGGACTATGGTGGCCAACGATGCATGGAGATGTTGTGGAATACGCAAAAAGATGCGACGTAGGTCAAAGGACCGGGAAGCTATCAAGAAGGGATGAAATTCCATTAGTACCTCAATTGACACTAAAGGCTATCTACAAGTGGGCAATTGACTTCATGGGACCCATCAAACCACTAGGAAAATGAATAGGGTCACGCTACATAATTACTGCGACAGATTATTTGACGCAATGGGTGGAAGATGCACCGGTAAAGGATTGCATAGCTGCGAATGTAGTAAGATTCCTCTTTGATAACATGGTCACTAGGTTTGGGTGCCCAATGATAATAATGAGTGACCAAGGTACTCATTTTTTTAATCAGACAATCGCAATGATGATGGAGGAGTTTCAAATGCAACACAGAAAGAGCACGCCATATCATCCACAAGCTAATGGGATAGTTGAGGAATTCAACAAAATATTGGAACATGCATTCACAAAGGTGTGCAACACAAACCGTGACGATTGGGATTTAAAGATTCCAGCGATACTTTGGCGTATCACACAACTTGCAAACAATTGACAGGACATACCCCGTTCAAGTTAGTCTATGGACAAGAGGCAGTAATGCCAATGGAATATCGTCCCATGTCTGCACATTGCAGCAGCTACAGATATGAGCGACGATGGAGCGATTGGAGAACGATTGGCGCAGTTGTTACAACTTGATGAGGATCAATTCATTGCAGGATTCCATCAGAAGGTAGAAAAAGATTGAGAGAAGGCTTGGAACAAATGCCACATCAAAACAAAACATTTCCAGCGAGGCGCATGGTTCTATTATACGACAGTGAGTTTGCAAAGCATCTAGGTAAGTTGCAGATGCATTGGTTGGGCCCTTATGTCATAAATTTTGTTACTGATGGAGGTGCAGTGCAGTTACAAAGATTAGATGGGACATTATTGACCAATACAGTAAATGGGAATCGGCTGAAACCTTATCACCATGATCAGGCGCATAGCAGTTAAGGAAAAAAAAAAGAGCAATTATGGCAAAAAGTGGGAGACATTTCTAAACGGGTCGCTCGTCGATGCTTAGCACGTTTAGCATGCGGGATTCAAATCAGAGCATGATTATTGCAGCTAAGCATCACTGGAAGACGGCGTAGGTGTATGATGACACACTTGATGACAGAATTTTATGGCTATGGGAAATATTTTGCGAATGACTTGACAATCAGGCGTCAAGGACATGAGGAGCAAGCATAAATACAGGCAAAGAGATTGTAGGATGTAAGTTGAATGAAGAGAGTCAGTAATTTAGATGAAGAGAGTTAGTAAGTCGAACGAGCAAGTCCAATCAAGCTGTGGAAAAAGGAAGTGAGAAAGTTGCAATGGTGCATTTCATTTCCAGCAGAAGCACCCAAGGTGTGCTAAGGGAATGAACGACAAGTGTTCATGAGCAACCAACAAATGCAGAGGCATCGAGTATCAGGAAAAACAAAGATGAGGTCTTACCCAAGATGTCTAAGCAAGTTTTGAGTGTTATAAGAGAAGTGGTCCCTCTGACCACAGAAGTACCAAGAGAAAAGGAACGATGGCACTAGCAAAGGAAGATCAAATGTGTGAAATGGATGTGCCGGACCGCTACGCCCGTTCCACAAGTTTCTGCTGTCGAGAAATTTCTGCCTAGTCACAAGCCAGGGTCAAAGGTAACAGACAGCCGCCAAGGAAAAGATGATGGAGGTTCCAAGAGACTGGAGGATGAGTTCGAGAAGTACAGGACAGGGACCAAGAGACTGGAGGATGAGTTCAAGAAGTACATGACAGCGATCCCCAGACGGAAAGAACAACCTCAGAATTATAGAACAGCGAAGGACGAGAACAGTTCCAGCAAATCCAACCGAGGTGGCTCGAGGTCGAGCCACAAGTTTGTGTTGGGGGCCTGTTGGCATGGGGTTATACTGCATGAAGTGCGGAAGCCGACAACAGTGAAGGAGGACTATCCGCAAAAGAAAGGACCATTCGTGGAGAACAAAGAGCCGACAGAAGCGCAAGATTAGTGTAGTTAGTTAGAAAGGGTCAGTTGGACCATTTTGCAACCGCCATAGTTGGCTATAAATAGGACTATGAATGTAATCCTAAGGGCATCCTAGCATGAGAGCACAAGTTTATCAATAACAGAGTGAATGACTTGTGTGATGTTTTGGTCTGTTTTTGGCAAGTTTTTATGGATCTGCGATAAGGTGTTTTGAACTGTCCCTGCGAAGGTTATCCCGCAGGTTTTTGATGAGTTAATGCATGAAGATGTTTGGATATGTCTCTTTTATCTCTTTTTATGTCGAATGATGAATATTGTGTCATATTTGAATGTTATTGTTCTATAATTTCAGATTGATGCGATCACCAGTTTTAACCTGTTAATACGAATGTTGATTACATAGTGAATATGTGAATGATGAGTCTATAAAGCATGTTGAGAAGGTAAATATCTGGTTTCTGTAGAAATAGATTTTGAATAGGTGCATGTCCTTTCCCCACTATGGAAACCTGGTTCATGCAGCCCCCTTAACCATCTCGGGTGAGACTTCACTCGCTTTGCGGGTGTTGTTGGAAGGGGTAAAACCTTTCTGGGATGGTGCTTAAGGGTGTTTGGTTGGTGTTTGTTGACTATAGTGTGAAGTGAACCCTTGTCGAAAGAATTGTGTCAACACCTACGATAGATTTGGGCATAATGCAAAAAATTTCCGAAGATCAGTAAAATAATCAGAAATGAATATTTCACATGTCACAGGAAGTAAGAACAGTAGGACCTGGGTAGATGAAGGAAGTAACTTTGCAGAGTTCCAACAAAAGCTCGCGCACACTCAAAAATGGATAAAGAAATTTCCACAGACATGTGCAGCTAAAGTCAAAATAATACAAGTAATTTTCAAGCAACAAAAAATTGTTGCTTATCTTGTTAATCCCCAGGATTGTGAATGAAATTATGAATTCAAGGAAATTATAAATAATATTGCTACCATAAAATGTTTGAAGAATGTTGCACATAATACATTCATTATATAAGTGCAACTGCTACAAAAAGGAGGTACATATATTCAAAATTGGGTGTAAATGGAAAACATTGTTGTCGCATTGAACAAATATTTCAGCATCAATGGACAGTTAGTCTTTCTTATAGAAGCAAAAACAAATTTGGAATATACGGTTGCACCATTTAGTGATTTGTTGGTCATAATACTAATTATGTATGCAACAAATCTAATACAATACATTTGTAGAATTCGTGTTACTTTCAAAAGGGTTGTCATTATAAAAGCGAAGAGATACATAAGGACCCTTGTTGTAGAGATTCCATGATAAAAGGGATATCCGCATCTACAATTTACAAAATTTAAGTTACAAAAAATGTGCATTCAAAAGGAAGGTGTTGGCACCCCAACAACTCCCTTTAATTTTTGCACAAAATAAAGGGACCCCATGTAAATTTTGTACATAATAGCTTTCAGTTTTCTTTTATTTTATCTTGCTTGATTTGGTAGGTGATTTCATAGTCTCCTTTTTGGATCCTTGACTATTTGAATTATTTCCCTTTGGCTTGGTATTTATGAAATAAGGATTTAGTGGTATGATTCATTTTGGTCGCGGGAGCCTTCTCCTCCGATGATATTTGAATGCTTATATTTATGTTTATCTGGAGAACATTTCCTTTTGGACATATAAATATATTTACAAGGAGAAGATTATCTTTTTAATGATATTTCAATGCACTTTTTAATCCTTTTTCATTTTATGATTTGATGAAGTTTTTTTTTATTGATTATTTTAATTCTCATATAACATCAAATTTATATAAACATTTCTTCATCAAATTATCATTTTTGATTAAAAAATGTTCTATGTTCTTTTACTTTTCCTAAAGCGTACATTTGGTTTCTCCCTTTTTACATGAATAGTTCTCCACAATTTAACAATTATCTTTTTATGCTTCTCTCTTTTCTACAAATGGAATATTATGATAATGCCTTTACATTGAGTTTTCACCCTCACCTTTTTTAAAATTGTGTTGACCATGCAAGATTTATGCATAGATTGCCACGTTATTCTCAATATTGGAGCGAGGTTTTATTTTATATATTGTTGTAAAGAGAAAGATTATATTGAAGGAAACGATCTATTCAAGGTTTGAGAAGGACGCAACTGTAAAAGAATTATGAAATGTGCTATATGCAGATCACCGAACACAAAGACGCCAAAGCTTTCATAACATGCAATTGCCAGAATCTCTATCACGTGGAAAGATTCAAGGCCCAGAAATTCTGAAGAATATAACACCAGTGGCAGCGCATAGAATAAGCATGGGTTACGCAAGATATGGAGGACGTTTCACAGGTTTTCCACTCAATGAGGGGATAGTTGAGTTTTTTGAATGAGATTAAGCAACAGCCATTTATTACAGGACTGTAGAGATTCGCTGCTATGATTCCCATAAATTTTAATGAGTTGTTGTTTCATGCAAAATGCCACTAGTCACTACTATATCACTCCAAAAGTTCAATATCAACAAACAAGATGCCATTCCAATGGAGAAAGAGCCACGCACCTGATAGCATTGATGAATATAATAATTCTCGCTAGATTGCTGAAAATAAGGATGAAAGATCTCACCAAACCGTCAGTAATTAAACCAGATTGTTATAATAGCTCAATCGATTAGCTAGAAAGGAGATCGAGCTTATTTATCAATTTATTATCTGATCAATGCCTTCAACAAGGACGTGTCAACAAGTTACACAGCTAGAAACTCATGAAAATTACCACGCTGGGTTATCAAATGTAAAGTTTATTGGTTGTTAAACTTAGTTGCGGCCTCTGCAAATGCACAAGATTACATCAGATTGCTGAGTCTGGGAGATTTCACGTCGCTATGGAAAATAATCTACCACGAAGGGAGGATTCTTTGTTTGTTACTGTCTCTATGTTTTCTATTTTCATTTTTTTTCTCTTCTTCTTAATTGCTAATTATCTTTTTATGCATGGATTTCGCAGAAGGAAGAAGTGAAGACTTGATACCCTTATATTCTCCAGCGTAGAGGATTACGTGGACGGTCTAATGTCCGAGTTTAACCTTTCGAATCACGGGCTAGTTCTTATCAGATCGAATGGAAGAAGTCCATCATGATATCACCAAATTGCCAGAATCCTGTCCATCCATCAAGATTGTTCGTTGGTTCCCATAACTTCACGATGAATGAGGTGTTAAATATTGCCGTTAAAAGTCTCAGATTATCTTGCAGAGTTTCTGGAGATATTCGAGGTTGCAGTTGGGGATTTAATCGCCTATAAAATGAAAAGAGATTCAGCTGGAAAAGGGGGGGGGAATGCTCCAGGAAACTGGACGAAATGATTTTCGTTTTCATTTTTCTGCAAGTTTCTCTGCTAAAGGGGGGGTCTCTGTAGAGTAAAGAGAAATGTTATTCTCTGAGATTCTATTTTCTATTTTGTAGACTTTGAGATCTGAAGATAGAGGAGAGACTGCTGCCGCCAGGATGGATGAAGTGTAAAGGAAAAACTTCTTGAAATATATTCTATTGCTAGTATTACTTCAAACCTGAAGCTGAAGCTTTGTTGTGGATGATACTGGATATCTACGAATGATGCTGTGAATGGTATTCATTTTTGGGTTTTTATATATACATATATTGCAGTTTGTCATTTCTGTTTATATGCGAAATATGTATGCTGTGTCATACTGATGTTTAAACAATTTCTCACTTTGTCGTCTCAGGATTAGTTATTGAATGCATATGTCATTGTGGTTCGTTCATTAGTGTGTTCACTATGAACATTAGCTTGAATGATATAACTTCTTGTTTATTTAAAGTTTCATTTGTATGTTAATGGTGAATATTTAAATAAACATTATCTTAAATTTGAATGACTATCTTGAACAATAATTGTTAATCAGTTCTGGAAATGAAATTTGACTGTGTCTTTTAGGTTGAAATTCAAGTCCATTTCTATATAGCAGAATAATTGTTGTTATAATTTAAACATGTTTGGTTTATATTGTATTTCAATATTCTGTTATAAGATTAATGATTAATTTTAGTTTCAAATCTGCTCTCAGCTGAGATAGGGTTAAATAGGATAGATAGATTAGTTTTAAAGTTTATTTTATTTTTGGCATTGTTAAATCATTCTGCATACTGTAATTAAGTTTTCATACTTAGAAAATTTTCCAAAAATTGAAGTCTTTCTTTATGAAAGCAGCCTTAGGACATTTGTAAATACATAGATAGGATAAACATTAGAATAGGTTAGATTTTGCTAGTTTTAAGGTTTCCTTAAGAGACAAACTAGCTGGTAGCAGGACCATAACCTGTGAGGTCTTGTTAATTCAAACACACCGGATACTGCTTTAAGTTGATTGTGTGGATAAAACCTCCTTATTGGCCTGGATTCAGAAAATCAGGCCAACAAATGGCGCTAGAAGGAGGGCAGATCGGCAAGTAAGCCCTTTGAGCTATTTCTTTTAAATTTTTATCTATTTTAAAAATGGCTCATATTACTGTTTTAGAACATGCTTTCAGCATGCATGGGCCTGCTGGAGGTATTTCTGAAAGTGCAGTAAAACTCTTTCAAAGGTTAATTTTTGATGGAGAAGGTAAAATGACTGCTTTGAAACATCTCACTGAATTTATAGATATTTGTAACCATTTTCGTATAGTATGTGAGAGTACGATTTGCAGGCTTTTTACTGTCACTTTCAAAAGAAGAATTCGAGGCTGGTTCGAAATGTTACCAGCGAAGTCCATCCATTCATGGAAACATTTTATGGAGTTATTCATTGATGCGCATGAGGATTATAATTATCAAGCATTGAGGTATGAGATTGGAAATCTTCGCAAACAAGAAGGTGAATCTACTAGTACTTTCTTTTCAAGATTTATGTCAATGCATTTTCGATTTCATGAGAAAGATCAATTTTCTGCAGAAGAAATAACAGATTTATTTTTATCTCTTGATTCTCTTTCAACTTTATATTATCAAACAAATCATGATAAGCTTCAAATTAACAATATGCATGTTGATGGTTGCATCACTTCATCGGTTAATACTGATTCAAGGTCTAATTTTATTGATCCAAATTCTGACACTAAAATCATTGAACATCAACAAATCTTAGGATCTTCTAATATACAATTTCAAGAACAAAAGAATTTAAATTCGACGCTTACATTAAAAAATCATTCTCTTGTTCAAACGATTGTAGTCGAAAATGAATCGATGATTTTAGGACTTGAAACCGAATCTTTGAATGATCATAGCATAAATCATGATTTTGCATTTTCTTCCTCTCAAATTGAACAAAATTGTCTCATTCCTTTACAAAATATATCAACAAATCAAAATATGAATAATGATTTTTCTTCTGAGTCAATTAATCAAGATTGTCCTTTGCAAACAGGAACATCTAATTTTCAACATTTGGAAAGTTATCATGCTTTATATCCAAATCTATTTACTGATTTTAGTTCAAGTTCAGATACTAATATACAAACACTATGGTCAGTTTCTATGCAAAGTGATTTGTTGTATAAGAATGAGGAAAATATTTCTATTCAAGAGATTGACGAGGAAAATAATCTTATAAATATCGCTCATGAATCTCATGCATGCAATAATATTGAAGAAGTTAAGTTAGAAGATAAAACCATTTCTTATAATGTTGGCAATACTAATCTTTTCACTTGTAAACTAATCGAATCGTCAAAATCTTATGAATTTCAAAGGGAAAGTGCTTACTCTAAGGTAGTGTCAAAATTTGATTTTCAAATTTATGATGATAATACTTATTTACAAAATATATCCTCTACTTTAATTTTTTCTAGACCCTTTGATCATAATCTCGACATGCCACTTTTTGATTACTATCCTGATGAACTTGTTATCACACATTCCATTGAATCTTTGCAAGTACTAGATCTCCTCCAATCTTCTTTTGATGATCCAGTTTATGCATGGTTGGAAGAGTCATATTTTAAAAGATTTTCATGTCGTCTTCTTCTTTCTTTTGTAAATATAAGTTCTAAGTTAATTCTTTCTATTTTTCAGTATGAAGCATTTCAATTCATATTATTAATATTCGATATGTTTTATTTTGCAGGATTACAAATGCTTCAGTGGCTTCATTGGCTTTTTGACTTTACCTGATTATGATTGAATATTTGATTTTAGTGTACATAAAATAAAACTAGGAATAAGATAGAGTAGTTTCTTTTCTTTTTCTTTACTTCTTAGTTTTTAGTTTTGATTTCACACATAGTAGTAAATATAAGAATGTATATATTTATTAATCAGCTCGATAGTTTTTTGCTAAGGATAAATTGATCTCTACTTAATTTTTGGTCAGGTACACTTGGTTGGATTGACAAGTTAGAAAGCGTTTTGCAGCAAGTGATATAATCGGGAAGGCATGAATACGAGTATGGCCTTATATCAGGGAAGTGAATTCTTTATCTTATTTCCCTTTCAAAATTTGTATACTTATCTTTTAAAACCTTGAATTTTGGTATTAATTGTGAGAAATCATAAATTTACAATAATGCAGTAATGATAAATCTATCATTAGGTTATTTTACACGATTGTGGGATGATGTCATTAATTATATACTTTTAGACTATATTTAAATTATTACAGTGACATTCATCAATTTATTTAAAGGTGTAGACTAGCCTTATAATTATTTATTTTATCATTCAAATTTTGATTTTCTCTTGGAATGAGTTTGCCAAATCAATTCCTTGAATTTCTAAATCATTTATGCCAATTCTTGATTTTGCTCATAAAGATTATTTTGATGAATATTTCTCTAAATTTTTGTAAATCGATCATTTCTTCAAAATTAATAATTTTGGGCTTTTCTATGAATACTTACCATATTTATAATTAAGGAAAAGTCTTATTTTGATATTATCACAACCACAAATTAAGATAAATCTAATTGAGGGTATTGAAAATTATTTTATAATTTCAGATCAATTAAATCTTGTAAAATATTATTACATGTTGATCTTCGATTTAAGAATTTTCTTTCATTTGATTATGATGCTTAGTGAAGTTGTGACATGAAATTAATAATGATTTACACAAATCAATTTAATCATCAAAGAAAATTAATATTGAGTTTGGTTTCACTTGATTACTTCTCGTTTTCACTTTTGAGACCTAGATGATTGGATTTCTTATCACCTCAACCTTGTACATATTGACTAGATTTTGAGTTGAAATCTTGCTTTTTGAAATAATTGGTTTCTTACAAGTCTTCTTTATTTCTTTTGATTATCTTTTGATTTAGAAGATTTTGTTGTGACCATTTTTCTTTTAGGTTTTTCATTTAGTTTTGTTTTTCAAAATAAAGAGTTGTAATTGTTACATCTTGCTCACTTTGTAATTATTTCCACGAAACTTTACAACTTAAAATTTTTTCATTTTTCCTTTTGTAAATAATGATGAATAAAAGGATTCGACTTACTCAATCTTCTCACTAATTAATTGAGTCCCAAAAGAATGAAGAAATATTTTAAGAAACTTTACATCAATAATAAGTTTATGATACGTTTTGTGAAAATCACCATTTCGACATACATATTTATGTCTCCTATTTTCTATTTTATATTGACATTTATTTTTAGATCTTTATATTGTGGTCAATTTTAATATGGCATTTAGGAGATTTGTCGTTCTTTCTTACGTATGTCTTAATTTTATGATTTTTACATTATTTTATATAGCTCATCATATAGAAAGTAATCATATCTTGAATTTTGATTTTTGAGGTTATTGACCATCTTCGACTCTCAGTTAAAGTTTCGATAAATTTAAAAAAAAAAAAAAAATTCTTTTGGATTTCAATACATACATTTTGGTTGAATTTTGGATTTGATCGGATTCTATCATTTGAGTGTTTTATTAGTGATTTTTGTTTGGTTGATTGGTTTCAGTAGTAAATTTAATATTTTTCAAGCTTTTGATTTTCTTCTTTGTTTTTAAGGGAGCATTGTAGACAAATAATACTTTGATGGCACACTGCTCGGTGTTCATATGTTTCTCTACTAATCAACCCAATATCTTTAAGGGAAACCATTGTAAGGAGTTTCTTGCCATATCAAATGTTCTTACTGTGATTGAATCATTCCTAGCCTTGAAAGATTTCTTATGAACTTAGCTAATCAGTCAGTTGAACTCATGATTATTATTCTTGGACTTTATTTTGAGAATGATATCATTAGCTAGGCAAGTCAACTTGTTGGGAAACTTTTCTCTCAGAATCTTTATAAATCAATGGCATTAGTCATCTTTAGGCCTTCCATGTTATTATAGGGGTATTATCTGGATTTGTTTCTCATCCATTAGAAAAAATTTAAAACTAAACTAAACTTTGATTGAAGAATAGGAGGTCTCATTACGAGCCGACCTAATCATGATCATCAGCCCTCTCAGGGACAACATCATTTCTGATCACCAGGGTGATGGCTCTTGGTCATAAGATCAAGGGACAGGAGGTCTCATCACGAGCCGGCTTGTTTATCTCTGACAGTTCTCGTGAATGATGCTATCAATAGCTGGTTACCAAGCCAGGATAGTAGTCTTGAATCAAAGATATATATATATATGTTAAAAAAAAAAAAAAAAAAAAAAAAAAAACAAATTTTATCTTTCAGTTATTTATATTTAATGGATGGGGAACTTATCCAGATATCTTCTTAAGATATGGAGGTCATATCTTTATGCTAGTGTTATTCGATTATCCTTAACTGTTGAGAAGGAATTCTTGATAAAGTTTATTTGCTATGCATATATTTCAAACTCATTCATCTTTATGAAATCTTTGAATAATAGTTGTGACAATTCATTTGAGTGTGACAGCACTTTAAGTTTAAACTTTACTATATAGGCTAGTGATGTGAGAATGTCATGTGGTGTGAAAGTTTGATATTTCGAGAAAACCTTGATTTTGTTTCCCTATATTTTTAATCTTCTAGTAAACATACAGAGATAACTGGTTCGCCCAGCATGTCGCCATTTGTTGGCACCCCAACAACTCCCTTTAATTTTTGCACAAAATAAAGGGACCCCATGTAAATTTTGTACATAATAGCTTTCAGTTTTCTTTTATTTTATCTTGCTTGATTTGGTAGGTGATTTCATAGTCTCCTTTTTGGATCCTTGACTGTTTGAATTATTTCCCTTTGGCTTGGTATTTATGAAATAAGGATTTAGTGGTATGATTCATTTTGGTCGCGGGAGCCTTCTCCTCCGATGATATTTGAATGCTTATATTTATGTTTATCTGGAGAACATTTCCTTTTGGACATATAAATATATTTACAAGGAGAAGATTATCTTTTTAATGATATTTCAATGCACTTTTTAATCCTTTTTCATTTTATGATTTGATGAAGTTTTTTTTTATTGATTATTTTAATTCTCATATAACATCAAATTTATATAAACATTTCTTCATCAAATTATCATTTTTGATTAAAAAATGTTCTATGTTCTTTTACTTTTCCTAAAGCGTACATTTGGTTTCTCCCTTTTTACATGAATAGTTCTCCACAATTTAACAATTATCTTTTTATGCTTCTCTCTTTTCTACAAATGGAATATTATGATAATGCCTTTACATTGAGTTTTCACCCTCACCTTTTTTAAAATTGTGTTGACCATGCAAGATTTATGCATAGATTGCCACGTTATTCTCAATATTGGAGCGAGGTTTTATTTTATATATTGTTGTAAAGAGAAAGATTATATTGAAGGAAACGATCTATTCAAGGTTTGAGAAGGACGCAACTGTAAAAGAATTATGAAATGTGCTATATGCAGATCACCGAACACAAAGACGCCAAAGCTTTCATAACATGCAATTGCCAGAATCTCTATCACGTGGAAAGATTCAAGGCCCAGAAATTCTGAAGAATATAACACCAGTGGCAGCGCATAGAATAAGCATGGGTTACGCAAGATATGGAGGACGTTTCACAGGTTTTCCACTCAATGAGGGGATAGTTGAGTTTTTTGAATGAGATTAAGCAACAGCCATTTATTACAGGACTGTAGAGATTCGCTGCTATGATTCCCATAAATTTTAATGAGTTGTTGTTTCATGCAAAATGCCACTAGTCACTACTATATCACTCCAAAAGTTCAATATCAACAAACAAGATGCCATTCCAATGGAGAAAGAGCCACGCACCTGATAGCATTGATGAATATAATAATTCTCGCCAGATTGCTGAAAATAAGGATGAAAGATCTCACCAAACCGTCAGTAATTAAACCAGATTGTTATAATAGCTCAATCGATTAGCTAGAAAGGAGATCGAGCTTATTTATCAATTTATTATCTGATCAATGCCTTCAACAAGGACGTGTCAACAAGTTACACAGCTAGAAACTCATGAAAATTACCACGCTGGGTTATCAAATGTAAAGTTTATTGGTTGTTAAACTTAGTTGCGGCCTCTGCAAATGCACAAGATTACATCAGATTGCTGAGTCTGGGAGATTTCACGTCGCTATGGAAAATAATCTACCACGAAGGGAGGATTCTTTGTTTGTTACTGTCTCTATGTTTTCTATTTTCATTTTTTTTCTCTTCTTCTTAATTGCTAATTATCTTTTTATGCATGGATTTCGCAGAAGGAAGAAGTGAAGACTTGATACCCTTATATTCTCCAGCGTAGAGGATTACGTGGACGGTCTAATGTCCGAGTTTAACCTTTCGAATCACGGGCTAGTTCTTATCAGATCGAATGGAAGAAGTCCATCATGAAATCACCAAATTGCCAGAATCCTGTCCATCCATCAAGATTGTTCGTTGGTTCCCATAACTTCACAATGAATGAGGTGTTAAATATTGCCGTTAAAAGTCTCAGATTATCTTGCAGAGTTTCTGGAGATATTCGAGGTTGCAGTTGGGGATTTAATCGCCTATAAAATGAAAAGAGATTCAGCTGGAAAAGGGGGGGGGAATGCTCCAGGAAACTGGACGAAATGATTTTCGTTTTCATTTTTCTGCAAGTTTCTCTGCTAAAGGGGGGGTCTCTGTAGAGTAAAGAGAAATGTTATTCTCTGAGATTCTATTTTCTATTTTGTAGACTTTGAGATCTGAAGATAGAGGAGAGACTGCTGCCGCCAGGATGGATGAAGTGTAAAGGAAAAACTTCTTGAAATATATTCTATTGCTAGTATTACTTCAAACCTGAAGCTGAAGCTTTGTTGTGGATGATACTGGATATCTACGAATGATGCTGTGAATGGTATTCATTTTTGGGTTTTTATATATACATATATTGCAGTTTGTCATTTCTGTTTATATGCGAACTATGTATGCTGTGTCATACTGATGTTTAAACAATTTCTCACTTTGTCGTCTCAGGATTAGTTATTGAATGCATATGTCATTGTGGTTCGTTCATTAGTGTGTTCACTATGAACATTAGCTTGAATGATATAACTTCTTGTTTATTTAAAGTTTCATTTGTATGTTAATGGTGAATATTTAAATAAACATTATCTTAAATTTGAATGACTATCTTGAACAATAATTGTTAATTAGTTCTGGAAATGAAATTTGACTGTGTCTTTTAGGTTGAAATTCAAGTCCATTTCTATATAGCAGAATAATTGTTGTTATAATTTAAACATGTTTGGTTTATATTGTATTTCAATATTCTGTTATAAGATTAATGATTAATTTTAGTTTCAAATCTGCTCTCAGCTGAGATAGGGTTAAATAGGATAGATAGATTAGTTTTAAAGTTTATTTTATTTTTGGCATTGTTAAATCATTCTGCATACTCTAATTAAGTTTTCATACTTAGAAAATTTTCCAAAAATTGAAGTCTTTCTTTATGAAAGCAGCCTTAGGACATTTGTAAATACATAGATAGGATAAACATTAGAATAGGTTAGATTTTGCTAGTTTTAAGGTTTCCTTAAGAGACAAACTAGCTGGTAGCAGGACCATAACCTGTGAGGTCTTGTTAATTCAAACACACCGGATACTGCTTTAAGTTGATTGTGTGGATAAAACCTCCTTATTGGCCTGGATTCAGAAAATCAGGCCAACAGAAGGTAACTGTGCAAAATTCATTCATCATGATAAGCGCGGCTCAATGTTAGGATGGTGTTCCTACTCCTTCAAGTCTGAAGTATCTGGAATGATGCGAGCCTGTTTCAATAAATCTATGATGGATTGTTGTTGTGTGTCAATTTGATCAATCAATCTATTACAAAATGAAATCCCCGTTCCATGCTTCTGATTCACTTGGACCTGCGTGTACCATTGCTTGACATCTTCTTCCTGAAGATTCGATTCTCATTTCTCCAGGTCATCCTTAAGCTTGGTGAATTCCATTCCTTGTGCCTGGAAGATTGTGGAAATACTACCTGCAGAATACTGGAAAGATAATTGGTCACTGGAAATGACAAATGATGATCTTGATGAATTTAAAATGTATCTACCAAATTTGGTAAAATTTGCAGGCATGTATTCATCATGGATGGATAATTTTGCATGCTTGCGAAAATCCAAAAGGACAAAAAGGGAATTGAATTGATTGCACTGTATGAGTGATTTAATGATGCTTTCGCTATCTTCTTAAAGGATGAAGTATGCAATCTTGCATCATAGGACGTATTGAAAAAGTTTTCAATCACGTCAATTCATTATGAATCCCGATTGTGTCAGCAAAAAGTGCAGATCACATAAAGCAAGAGAACATTGTGACTGCACGGGAATTCAGTGTAGCGCAGTAACATCAATATGATTAAGGGGGAACAACTGGAACAACGCGATGACATGGGAAGTTAGATGTGATCAACATGAAGGATCGAGCAAAGTAGAAGTAATCAGCACATAAGGAACAATAGAAGACAAGAACTAGAGCATAGGTTTAGGGGATATTTTGCAACTGCGCAAGGGGAGCATACAAACTGCAGATGAACTTGGCACAATACAGTAGAAGCAACGGGAGAAAGAAATGGAAGCAAAAAGACAGGGGGATCATCCCTTTTTCATTGATTTCAAAGGGGGAGATATACTAGAAGCACACAAAGGATCAATTGGAATGAATACAAGGGAAGGACGTTGTGCGCAGAGAAGAAGAGCTCATACTCAGGGGAGATCAATTCTTATTGGTGTTGACATCAATTCCAAAGGAGGAGATTGTTGAACTTTTGTATTGTCATTGATGTCAAACAAGAAGCATGGTGATGTCAAGCAAGAAGCATGAATCCTTGATGCCAGTTTGAATAAGTATATACAAAACAAGGCTACCTATCTGTGCAATATAGTCGGGTACTTGCCGCACATATACTGGGATTTTGTGTAATATGTATGGGTACATGTCACACATATACTGGGATTTCGTAAGCAAGAATATCAAAGTGTGCAAAAAATACTTAGTCGGCTCGAATGCATTGTGATGGGTTAACTTGACGAAGAAGAAAAAGGTAGTCGACTCGAATGCATTACGATGGGTTAACTTGACCAAGAAGAAAAAGGTAGCTAACATAAAGAACCCCCCACTTGTGGACAAATTAATCTAATAAAGGAAACAAGTGGTGATATAAATAAACCAAAGATTGAAGTGAAGGTGTGTGTGTGCAATAGAGATGTAAAATTATTCTGTGTTTTTGGAAGCTTCGTTTTATTGGGGTATCAATGGCTCATTGATCCAGAAGAAAGGAACAATAAAGAACCGAGTGCACAAAACAAAAATGCAGAACAACAGACAATGCACAGAACCGTAGCAGTGTATAGATCAAAGAAGTGCACAGGATTAGAGCAGTGAGCTAGATTAGAGTAGTAGCATAATATACAGCAAGAGAACAAGAACACAGACCGAAGCAAGTGGTGTAGTATGCATAATAGATAGATAAGCACAACAGTTGTGTAGTACTAAAGTAGAGCACACAAGTGCGCGTAAAAGTGAAACAATGAACAAGACAAGTGTGAAGTTGTGTGAGAAAACCATAAGATAGTTTGACAGAAGAGCATCTATTTCTATATCTTAGGGTGGTTGGACAAGGTAAGGAAAGGAGATTGATGTCTCCTCCTAGGTTGGTGCCTGAAAATAGTAAGTTGGTGCTTGCAGATAGGATTGGTGTCGTCATAGGTTGGAGCTTATATCGGCAAGTTGGTGCTTGCGGAGAGGATTGGTGTTCTCACAGGTTGGATCTTGTAATTAGCGAGTAGTTTCTTACATGTGGGATTGGTGTACCAATAATAATGGTGTCTGAGTGAGTTGGTGTCTCCCATCTATCTATGTAATCCAATTTTCATATAAACACACACACACACACACATATATCTAAGTTTTTTCAAATATTTTGCGCATAGTTCTCTTCTATTGATGTGTTTTAAATAGGAATTGGTGCATTATTTTTAAGGTGTAAAATTTTTTAATCTACGCATGATACTGATTCGCCCCCCCTCTCAATATTATTATGAATTCCAACACCTTACCCCATTAGTATTTTGTCTCCAGTAAATCCCTTCATATGTAGTATGTTTCCCTCCATCACACCCTACATCAACATTTGAAGCAAGCTTTCGTTAGTCACTCAGCCCTGCTTACACTGAGCAAGGGAAGTTACATGAGCCCCACGCTTATCAACTAGTCTTGTTAGGTCTATCAATTTCCCAATTGGTTATGGAATGGTATTGGTGTTAGAGATAAGGCCCCCATATTGTCATTTTCTTCAACTCTCATCGACATCAGCATATCATCTTCTGAGAGTTGTAGTAGTTGTAGTTGTGCCTTGGGGTTCCTTACCACCAAATATAAGGGATCACCTCTCTAACTGAGTAAGGAAAGTCATCATTTTCCCTTAACTTAATGGTCTCCCCTATGCTCGATGCCAACAAGTCTATTGCATCAAGGGGATTTGTACGTTCCGATGGTAGTAGTGTTCACATTTATGATTCACGGTAACGGCACATCTAGTCTAGTGAATTTCCACCAATGACTTCACCAGTACACAGGACCCCCACCCCAATGAGATATTCATGAGGATCAATAGTTCCACTTCTTCGACACTAGTCACATCACTTCTAGGATCTATTCAGCCATACCGGGATCAAATTCACCTTCATCCTTGCAGCAATAGTATCAAGAGTCGACCTCTTGGTCCCCTCTTCTTTGTAATATATTCTAACATATTTTCATGAGCATGGGTATGCTTGTCTCATTTGTATAAAACACAAATATTTTTTATAGATTCAATGGTCATCACCAACAAATTCCCCCCATGGGAAGGTTCTTTTACCCTCAAATGCTTGAGAGCTTATGAAAACATGGAGAGACCCTACAATACCCTCCAAACCTCATACATCAGGGGGCATTTGTTAATGGTAAAATCTCTCATACATGCGGCATTTAAGCTAATCTTGCAAAACGACATCATCAACATATAGAATGTAGCTCACTGAAGGCATCCTCATAAGATCCATAAAACAATATGAGCCTTAGAATGATAAAAATGGTATAAAGAGATAGTAGCATGACTATAAGCACTATAATCCCACACTACATAGTGCGACCTGTTGTACAGTCACTCGGGCGACCCCATGTAGGGTTTCCTTCGAAACCCACACAACTAGTAAAATGGAAGGACCAAAAAATTATGTGATGCATTAAATTCTTAGAATGGATCTCTTGGCTCCAAAATTCAAATTGGGACCTCTCACATGCTTGGGAGCATTGAATAGCCCCTCTCATGTACTTAGGAAGTGTTGAGGGAACCCATCGGTCCCTTAATTTTCATTGTTATCTTATAACTAATGAGCAATTGGAGCTAGCACAACCGCTCCAACCATCTTTATTATGTATATATATCCATTTCAAGAATGAATATAGTAGACCGAACGTTCTGTCTAGTACTGTTCTCCTGATGGTTTCTGTGTGAATAATATTCTTTTGCTTGATTGTTGGTGTGAAGCCTCTGCTTCTAACATTGGCACCATTGCCTCTCCCATCCATTCTAGGTGACAGAAGCAGCAGAGGGGAGTGGCTCGAACCTGGAAGAAAGCGTGAGGAGAAACAAAACCCTGCAAATAAAGATTAAAGATTCCTGTATGCTCGTGGATTCAATAAATGTGTTATTTGAGGACACTGTAAATACGTAGTCAATTAAAGCCTTAAAAGCATTTCTACGAGTGAAATAACACAAAACTCGAGGACTCTGTCAACCATTGATCAAGGCAGTTAGGAAAGCACCAGCTTGTTGGAGGTTTATACTATGGCATGCGGAGTCTTTGATTGTTTGCTTGTCATAATTTGCTTAATCTTATTGTCAAAAGACGTCGATTTCCCTTTGTATATGGAGAAAGTTACTAGAAGGACATTCTTGCAATGCTTTGTCTAAGGCATGTTTACATAATGTTAGTTTATTTTTTATATGATTAACTATAACTACTACACACAATAGTGACGACTTCCCATGATAAGATGTTGCATGTAGAATTCATTATATTTTTACTTAACAAACATAAGATGCTGCATGCAGAAGGAGTCGATCATGCATGCAATTTTAACTGTATGGGAAATTTGGCTCTTATTTGCTTTCTCATCGACCAGAGAGCCCATTATCAGCAGCCTACTGATGACTAAAAAGCATGCGGCCACCAAGTGATGTACATTTAAGGATCGAATGTCAAGAGAATAGATTCAACGGTTCTAAAGTTCAGTGAGAAATATGATAACGCCGAGCATACTAGCGACCACCCAATTGGAGTAGTCCAATTTATCAGAGAATCAATTTATTTTGATCGAATATCAAGAGATGTCAATTTGTTCTATGGATTTACATGCTAAAAATGTGGTCGTAGAAACATATGGTCGATACTTTTATATTATGTGGTCGATCTTAATTTATGCTAACGAGGTCAATATGGTATTTTAGTTGATATTTGTTGATTGATTCTTTTGGTTGTAAACGTAGCTGATGTAAAAATGGTCGCCTCCTATGGTCGTTCCCATAATTATGACCATTTTCTTACATGTGGTTGATTCCCATGGTGAAAGTAACTTTGGTTAGTAATTAAAATGGTTGATGTCAAAGCATTCTTTTGTTGGTCGATAAGTGAAGTCATAAAAATTTTTTTGAGTCAGTGTGTTGATGTGACTCTATTGTAAATTTTGAAGTTAATTAATAGAGGGGTTAAATGTGAGTCTCTTTGAAGGTAGGTGATCCTCTCCACTTTGTAATATTAGTCAGTTTCTAGTCGACTCTAGTTGGTTGATTCGAGTCAGTCGGGTTCAAAATAGTCGGCCATGACCAGCATAGTAATCTCAAGATCATGCACAAAAGTAGACAACATAAGAACTTACATGCATTATTGATCCCCAGGAGAGAAAGATGATACTCAAGAAAAAGACATCAAACATCACATAAAAAAAGAGCTTCATGCCAAATGATGACATAAAGAACACTTGAACAGATTGAGCTCCCAGATGCAGAATCACAGAAACTGTTATTGGGTTGTGACCTTGGAAGCTACAAGGCATAGAGATGGTATAGAAAGTCAAAGAGCCAAAATACCCAAGCCTAAGTCGAGAAAAGGTCGACTAGATGAAGAACAGGCGAGGATTTAAACCAAAAGACCTCCTTGCAGTTAAGGTAGTCGACTGCCTTAGTGAGAGGGTGAGACTTTGACAGACCATTACCAGATTGAAGACTGAGGCTAAAGAGTCGCAAGTAACAACTGTTTTCACTTGTTCTCTTTGGGATGAAGAAGAGTTTTGGGGTGGGGGAGATGTTGAGGGGACCCCTCGGGCCCTTAATTGTCATTGTTATCTTATAACTAATGAGCAATTCGAGGTGGTACAACTGCTCCAACCATCTCTATTATGTATATATATCCATTTCAAGAATAAATCTAGTCGACCAAACGTTATGTCCAGTATTGTTCTCCTGATGGTTTATGTGTGTATTATATTATTTTGCTTGATTTTTGGTGCAAGGCCTCTTCTTCTAACAGGAACCAATTCAAAGGAGAAGAGAGTTCACATTTGGATCTTGATGTTTCTTGGCCACCATTTGGCCTATAAAAGGAGGCCATGGGCATGCATTCCATACGAAGAAATTAGAGCAAAGTTATGATGTTGGAATCACATTGAGAGCTCCTTTTCAATCTCATTCCTTCCTCATATTAGCATGCACAAAGCTACCTTTCTCTCTTCCCCTAAGAGGCAAGTGTTTCTCCATTATTCTCTCCTAGTTATCTTACAATTGTGTGGACAAAAAGGACCTCCCTAAGGGATATTGTTGGATTCCCTTGAAGCTTGCACCTCCTAGGTGACACTATTGTATTTAGTTGGACCATTGGGCAATAGAATTTGGTTTGGCACAGTCTTGTTCAAACTTGTTTGGTTTATCTCTTACCCTTCTCTTTATTTCAATTTATTTCTTGTTTTCTTTTGGTTTTTTATTACTAATCAAGAGTTTGCTTGGCCATCTAGGGTTTAGTTCTTTTAATTCTCAAACACAACATCGAGTCCTTGCTACAACCTCAAGGATACTCTCACTATAGGAAGGTTGTCCACCCTTGTGGCTATTTTTCCCACAACAGTAGGTCAATCATATATTTTCCCAGCACATCAAGAATTGGCGGAATTCCACTTGGAAATTTCAGAGACAAGACAACCTCTCTGTTGTGCAAAGGTAGAACGAGACGATCTAGAAATAGATGAACTAGAACAATCGCGACATCTCAGTTTCAGGAGACAGAGGGTGAGCAAGAAGTCAGACAAATGAATCCTAACTATATTGGATCCATATACACTCAACCTCTATAACTAAAGAAGATCAACATTGGTACTGAGTATAAACCAAATATGGTCGTTTTTGGAGATTATTGGGATGACCAAACCGAGTATTGGAAATCACACTTCTGAGAGAGTATGAATACTTGTTTCCACAAAGCTTCACATAATTTAAGGGGATTCAGGGAGACCTAGGAGAAATGAATATTTCCCTTAAGCCAATTGCAAATCCCATTAAGCACCGTCTGTATCGGTTGAATCCTCGGTTCAAGCAAAAGGTTAAAAAGTAAATTGATCATATGCAGAGTGCAGGTTTGATCTTCCCAATTGATGAATTTGAGTGGATAAATCCCATTATGATCAATAGATCGAATGATACAGAGGACATCTAATTCTGTGTTGATTTTTCCAGTCTAAATTTTGTTTAGGGCCCATTCCCGACACCGTTCAATGATGAGGTACTAGACCAAGTGGTGGGAAATGAAGCATATTCTTTCACTAATGGATTCTTGGGATATCACCAGGTAAGGATTGCTAAAGAAGATAATAAGAAGACCACATTTACCACTAAATGGGGATCATTTTCATACAATGTTATGCCATTTGGATCACTTAAGAATGCTCTAGCTATCTTCTCAAGGATAGTAATAGCAACTTTCCATGAGTTCCTTCATAAATTCCTTGAAGTATATCTATATGACTGGAGGGTTTACAACATACTAAAGGACCATGTTTCTCTCCTTCAACTTATGTTGGATCGTTGCAAATAGATGGGGATTTCATTGAATCCGCAAAAGTGCATATTCTTTGTATAGTCAAAGATGCTCAAGGATCAATGACACAACAAAATTCACTCAAGGGAGAGTCAACCATTGTGTTAAGGGCCTGTTGGCTCCTTCATTTTTGAAGTGGATCAAGAAGGAAGAAAAAGAAGGTAATTCAAAGGAATATAGTTGTGGAAAAGAAGGAAGTCCATGGAAGAGTACTGGAAGTTGTAGAAGAAAGGTAACAACCGCAACCACTTTTGGATTAGTTTCGGACCTGCTCTGTAAGTATAAAAGGAAGCATATGATAGAGAAGAGGGGAGGAGAGAATGAGTGCAAAAGGCCATTTAGAGAGAATCCGAGCATCATACTAGATACATAAGAGACAGAGATAGATAGATCCACGATGTGGTTTATGTAATTGGTTTTTGGGGGTTTCTATCTATGAGATGTTTTGTCCCATGACATGTAATCCTACAATGAATGTAAGGCTTAAAGCCCTAATGTAAGTTGTTGTAATGGAAGTAATATAATGAAAAAAATTGTTTATGCCCTTCAAATTTTCTGTGTTATGTACGCTTTTCTTATATCTAATTCTATTTACTGTCTCGAGTTAAATAATTGAATGATGAATTGTTAAGTATTGTTGTAGTATGTTTAAGTGAGTGATATGATGATGTTTTCCACTGTAAACCCTCAATCAAAACCATATAGTTAACTAATCCTGTCTTATTCCAGTCTTGGTTGTGCTTTAGGTGCAACTTTCCCCATTAAGGGGATTGAAAATGCTAGCACACTAGACTATTGTGGCGCCCTTTTGTTGGCCCATGCGCAAAAATCCTGGTCTCCATTTTGTGCCAATAGAAAGGGTATTCCAAAAAACAGTGAACATTATTCAAATTCGAGGTATTTTCCTTGATTATCAAATCCTTATACAAACTCCAAGAAATTGCACCAAGGGTCCATGACCTCGATTTTCCATACTCCACATTCTTCTACATGCTTCCTCAAATTCTTGGGCAGACAGCTAACCCCTTTCAATAAAATATTGTATTCAAAAGTAGGAAACCACATGATTTAGGTCCATGAACCATAACCATATTTCATTGGGAAAAAACAACCCACAAGATATCCACCAAAATATAAATGTGTGGACCCCCATCATGTACAAAAAAAAACAAGGTCTTCCTTCTTTCCAAACATAAATTATTTGTTTCAAGTGACTACAATATGACTAGATTGACTCCTCTACTTTGTGAGATTATATTGGATTGGTGTAAAGGAATATCCAAGCTCCATGTATGCTTGAGATGTCTAAAGTGCAATCTCTCTTGTTGAAATTAACACAAAAATGTGAATGGTATTTTTATTTTGATACAACCTCCAAATTACTTCACTAGATATTTAAACAAAAATCGCTTAGAAAGTGATGCTATGGGTACTTTCAACTGGGTGCTACAAATGAAAGGGTATGTTGAATTGGCTTGGTCATGCTCAAATAGGCCCAAAATCACACATAATTCACCCTCAAGGATACTTCATCAAGTTTGATTCCATTTGTTTATCTTGAATTTATGGTATGTTTTTTCACTCTTGTCATCCCTACTTAGAGCTTCAAAATGCAGCCTTGAGTGGCTCTAGGTACCTTGGTTCAACTGCACAATATTATCAGCAACACTGTTAACATATTCTTCTTCAACATCAAAGGATATTGAGTTGAACTTCAAACCCGTCATCATCAAGTGAATTAAAATTGTTATCTTTATCTTTCCAAAGAAATGAATAGCCACAAGAAACTTTCTGGTAGCTACTTGTAGTTATCTACCATAGGATTGAATTGCTGCATAGATGATATGAAAACAATGCTTGTTGTTGCATGTTCCCCTATTGAAAGTACTGAGATGCATCTCCAAAAATAGGTCCCTAAAAATATATGCTTTCACAACTCCATAGCCATATCCATTCCAAAAAACCATATCTATATATGTTAATAGGGCTTCACTTCAGTGATTATAACTTGAGCATATGAGGCATAGCAACAAGATCCAAATATTTTGTTTAGTGCGAGGGCCTTTTCTATACAATAGTAGTAGTAATTTCTAAAAAAACCACTTACATGTAGTTTTAGAAACATGAAGTAGTGTAAAGTTAGAAAATATGTATGATTGATGTCCTTGTCACAACAATCACAATTTTGTCAAGTTAAACAAATATGAATTTCTAATGTCAATTTCACTATTCATAATGTAGAATGAAAAGAATATAATGTAACTGCAACAACCGACTAGAACTAATAAACAAAAACATGACTTGAATAGTAGAGCAACTCCTTCTTCACCTTAATGAATTTATGGTGGCAAATTTAGAGTCACAGGGAAAATCAATTTTGAAGAGATCATAGCCAAAAAAGTGTTCAAATGGAGGCGTTATCTCAATATCCATATCAAATTACACACCCCTTACCCATGTTGAAATGGAGGCCTTATCACACACCCCTTGAAATACATATATTGGGGAAACCCATGGGGCCCTTCCCCTCATTCCTAGGATGGTACCTAGGGTAAACTAGGTACTTCAAGGCTAAAAACTGAATGGAAATACAACAATATACTCATTAAGATCTCAACATGTCATTTGTGAGGATTAATACTGAGTAGGGAGGATAACTCTCTCTCTCTCTCTTTCTCTCTCTCTCTCTCTCCAAAAGAGATCACAAAAAACCATAATCCAGATACTAAGTCATTCTCTCTCTATTCACAAGAAAATCTCTCTCTATTTCTCTCTATTCACAAGAAAATCTCTGTCTCTTTCTCTCTATTCACAAGAAAACATCTCTCTCTATTAAAAAGAAAATCTCTCTCTCTCTCTCTCTCTCTCTCTCTCTCTCTTCAAAAGAGTTAAAACAAACCCATAATCCATATACTAATTCATTCACAAGAAAATATCATTCAACTCATATTCAAAATTACTCAATGTCATCAACCAAAATCTCAGCTCTACACTCATGTCTATCATCCCAATAATAAGAAAATCATATTCCACTCGTACTCAAAATTAATCAATATTATCAACCAAAAAATCAACTCTACACTCATGGATATCATGCCAATAGTAAGAAAATCTCATTCAACTCAAACACAAAATTACTCAATGTCATCAACCAAAAACTCAACTCTACACTCATAACTATCATGCCAATAATACAAAGTATAAGCAACAAGAGTTCAACAATTTTTCTGTCATTTCCATTTGCAAAAAAAAATACCATAATGGCTCACATGCCTTCCATTTAATAATATTCTTGAAGGAATTTGAAATTGGATAATGTTGACTTCAAAACCCAATAAATTTTAAATCTAAGAAATACAACCTAATGTCTCTACTTGAACATTGCTTCCCAGGTCGTTCGTGGTATACTTAGCGTAACCATGATAAGTAATTCATTATTCAACAACATATCTCTATGGATTCCTACTTTCTGCGTGGCCTTTCTTGACATCAAAGAATGACATATTTAATAAGAATGGGTTGTTCTAGTTACTTAGATAATTACCTAACAACTCTTGTTTTCATTAAGATGTACATACAAAAGAATTCAACAAATTGCATCAATATCCTAGTATGAAAGAGCTTGCATTTATTGTATTTTTGAAACATAACCACTCTTGGTTTTCCATCATTGTTCACATTACAAGAGTCATTTTCCATGAAATGAAACTAAAATATTGTGCCTAAAATAGTTTCAATTTACCATTATGGAAATCAATTTCATGGTAGATTTCAAAGTAAGATACCATTTTCCATGAAATGCAACTCAAATATTCTGGCTAAAAAAGTTTCAATTTACTATTATGGAAATCAATTCCATGGTAAATTACAAACAAAGATACTAGTCCCTCAATGGGCTATAGCTTTCTTCTATGAAAAACTATTTATTTTCATTTTTCAAACTCGGAATTTATGCCCTCAAAGGGTTGTTATTTTCTTCCTAGAAAATTGATTTACCTTTGGTATTCGTGTTTAAGATAAAGTTCCCACAAGTGCTATGATTTCTCTAGGGACGCATTGGACATCAATAATTCATCAATGCAAACAACCTATGTATATGGTATATGGTATAATAATGGTTGAGGAATTTAGTCAAAAACATTCATTAGGGGAAATTTGGTTGTAAAATGGTTTTCCAAACCCTAATTCAAACTCCATGTCATCATCTATTAGCCAATCAAAATGCTTAAAAATTCAAAAGAGGTGCATATTAAAAAATTGGAGGGAAAAATAGAAACTACTTTTTCTCTCATATTTTCAACTTATCTCCTTGTAGGTTTACTCAAATTTCAAGTGGTAGCACTTATTGGGTGCATAATTAAATTTTGCATCCAATGAGTACCCAACTTGCACATTTTTAACATCATCCACATCATGAAAAACATGAAAATACATTAAAAAAATGTGTTTATAGTCAAAGAAAATACAAGTCACTTGGGAAAGAAAATATAGTGAAATAAAATCAGCCTGAAACTACAAGTCACTATATTTTATTTATCCATATGGTTGGCAGAGACCTCGCTTTCTCTAATAGACCAAGAACTCAAATGACTTATGACATAGTTGTAAAACTTTCAAGGTGACATATGCAACAATATCACTTTGGGATTTGATTCAGATGCAAATTATTGGCATATGAAATCCAAATATTAAATAGCCTCCATTGTAATAAAGTTGTTCTCAATGGTCTAGACCTCGAGAGACTCTCCTACTTCCTTGCTACTATGGAAATGTCCCCTACAAATCACTTAAGTAGCATTCAAGATGGAAGAATCACATTAAGTCTAGAGCAACCTGGGTACATAAATGGGATGCACCAATGAGAACATAATGGGAACAATATTGAATATCAAGGAGAAAGGAGACCTCCACGCTCCTCCCTTTACTGACCTCCCTCCAGCTCCTCCCTGCGTTGACCTCCCTCCTGCGCCAACCTGCCTCCAGATCCTCCCTCCACACTCCTCCCTGTGTTGACCTCCCTCCTGTGCAAAAATCCCTCTAGCCCCTCCCTCCGCTGACCTCCCTCCATGCTCCTCCCTCCAGCTCCTCCCTCTTGTGCGACCTCCCTCCAGCTCCTCCCTCTGCTGACCTCCCTCCAGCTCCTCCCTCTTGTGCGACCTCCCTCCAGCTCCTCCCTCTGCTGACCTCCCTCCAGCTCCTCCCTGTGCTAACCTCCCTCCTGCGTCGACCTCCCTCCACGCTCCTCCCTCCGCCGACCTTCGTCCCAGCTCCTCCCTCCTGCGCGAGCTCCCCTCAAAAGCCCCCCCTCCCAGCTCCTCCCTCCATGCTCCTCCCTCCCTCCAATAAATTTATATTAATATAAATTTATAATATATAAATTTATATTAAATTTTAATTTTTAACATATTATATTTATAATATAATTTAAAATTTTTAAATTTTAACATTTTAGAATTAAAATATAATTTAATTTTTTAAAATTTTTACATATTAAAATTAAAATATAATTTTTAATTTTTAATTTTTAATTTTAACATATTAAAATTAAAATATAAATATTATTTTATAAGTATGGGGATTATAGTCCCGATTCAAACATCTAAATATATTATTTCGTTTAACTTCCAAACAACTAGGTGTATCCCATTGGCAACACATTGTGGTGGTTATAGCTAGGTCATGGGCTCAAACCTTGTTGATCCACCCTTCCCCCATTTTCGCCAAATGCAATATTATTCATGTTTATATATAAGTTCTTTACTATGTATAATAAGAACTAAATGTGGTATAGTGGTAAGGATGTTGGGATAATGGGTGTAACAACAAAAATAATATCAAAAAATAAAGTTGTACGAAATGACAACAGAAGAACGAAGAAAATGAAACGTAGATCGACAAAAAGAATATCGAAAAAGAAAGGTAGATGAATTGATAGCAGAAGAACGATAAGAACAAAGAAAACGAAACTTTGACAGACAAAGTGCATATCGAGAGAGAAATTTGAAGCTATTGGAAGAACAAAGAAATCAATTTGTAGAACAGCAAAGAAATCAAAATGTAGAACAACAAAGACAATATTCAACCAATATACCCGTAGAACCAACTGTGGGAGATGCTCAACGTGTAATGGTCAGAGAGCGACGTGTTGATTCCATGGTCCAATTTCAAGCAGCTCAAATTACTAATATGGTACGAGATAAGGAGATTGAAATTGACGATAATATATCGGTACCATTTGAAGAAATGTATACTAGAAGACAAAAAATTCCTGAACGAATTGATCAATTAGCAGAATTTCAAATGTGTCATGTCTGCCAGGAGTCATATGCTGGAATACAAATACGTAATGCAAGTACAGGTCCAATTTAGATTCTTATATGATTGATATGAGAAGATGTCAAAACTACTGGGTGTGAAGATAAGAAAAGATGAAGAAGATAGATTGAGAATGATCACAATGTGAACCATATTTTCATTTATTTAATCCTTATAAAATTATTGTCTTTATTTTTTAGTTTAACAATTTACTCTTACTTATTACTTACATTATGATAATCCTCATAATTCTATCTGTGTTTTCAACTTAACCTGTTCCTTACAATGTTGATCAAACTCCAATTTTGTGTCACCGCCCACGACTAGAACCAGCCTAGATCCAAATCCTAGGCTTTATCAAGTACCGAGAGGAATCAAATCTCCCGAGGTGCAAACCTCTTCTCAAATATTGCACTCAAGGAGCTTTTCGAGGAGAGGTTTGTACCTCGGGAGATTTGATCCCTCTCGACGCTTGATAGAGCCTAGAATTTGGATCTAGGTTGGTTTAATAACAATGAGCACTTTTCCTCAAGATGAATCCAAATAAGATGACGAAGTGTGTGATTAGTAGATAAAAAGTATTGCCCATTTTGATTGGTTCCTAAAAAGTTGTACTCATAGTATGAAATGAAATGAAGAACTTAGGATAAATAATTTAAAACTTACTTTGATTTCCGTGTCAACTATTTGAAACGGCCGCAAGCCCATTAAAAAAGTCCTTGCCACCCTGAAGGCGGACTATTTAAGACCTAGTGACATGTTGAATGGTAGCAAGCTCTATGAAATTGTCAATACAATTTGTCTCGATGATTTAACAATATTATGTCGACTAAAAAGGAAATAATAAGAACAATAAATAATATTTATTTATTTATTTAACATACTAAAAATATCCTATTATAATAAAAATGAAGGTATTTCTCGGACAATTAAAAAGAGATTGATAACAGTATTTAATCCCATAAACCTAAAGAAACAAGTAAAATTAGCACAAAAGTGCTTATACCTGCAATCTAGAAATGTCGTAATGCATTAGTTATTTATAATCCAAAGTTAAATAGTTGAAATAATGATAATGTGAAGTAAATTAGGACTTGATTTTAAAAAAAAAAATTAGTATATTAGTTGTGTTTTATTGGATGTCAAAATAATTATAGAATATGTTACTACATGTCAAATTAGACAATAAAAATCAGGTTTTAGAATAAAAAAATATATTATAGTCTTTCTACCAAAAATGTATATTGAATATAATTTAATTAATAGTTGTATCATTTAAGGAATCCATATTTTTTATCTAGTAGAATTGTAGGGACAAAGTTGGTAAAATGAATACAATATTTTACAAAGATAACATTATAAAATATAATGAACATAATAAAAAAAGACAACTTTTAATTTTACTTTGCCTGCAAAAATCCATAATAAAATATATATGGATAATTTCATTTTGTACTTTGCCTATAAAAATTGTCTGCATTCATTTTATTACTTTAAAAGTATATTTTATTGTGAATATAAAAGTGGAATTTTATACTTTAGAAATATTGTAAATGTAGCCATCGATGCCATCCGGGGCTATGTATAGGAATGCATTATATATTTATGGTGCACTTGACCCATACATACCAAAAAAAAGCTTGCTTTTGTTTTAAAAAAATAATGATAACATGGTACTTTTTAGATATCCAAAATCTACATAGTGATTAATAATTAATATTATTATAAAAATCTAGACAAGTACTAAAAACCATAGGTTTTTTTAAATCAAAAGTTGGTCTAAGCACATAATACGAAGAGAATAGGGAAACATAGATATAATATTGAGGTGGCAAATGTTTGTACAAGAATATGGGGGTGACTCAAGAGGTTGGGAATAAATGATTAATATGACTTTATTTTCAATAAATCTTGTACTTTGGATTGTAGATATGATTTGATGTTGTGTGATCTCTTAGGTTTATTTATTTTTAATAATATATAATGTATTTTTTAAAACTAAGTTTATTATAAAAAAGACAATGCATTTATAATGCTTTTTTTAATCATTCCAAACTATATATTATCTCTATTAAATTTTATAATAAAAAAAGAAACATTGAAGTATGGTCATTACTATGCTAGAGACAAGGTTATGAGATACTTTATCCTTAAGATACCTGCAAAATGATGATAGAAACCTTTTTTTTTTTAAATCAATATTATTATAGGTTTATTTATTTTTAATAATATACAATATTTTTTTAAAACTAAGTTTATTATAAAAAAGACAGTGCATTTATAATGATTTTTTTAATCATTCAAAACTATATATTATCTCTATTAAATTTTATAATAGAAAAAGAAAAATTGAAGTATGCTCATTACTATGCTAGAGATAAGGTTATGAGATGCTTGATGCCTGAGATACCTCCAAAATGATGATAGAAACCTTTTTTTTTTAAATCAATATTATAATAATGATTAAGTTTAAGATAAAGAGATTCTCTGAACATTTGAATTTTTCATAATTTTTTATAAATATATCTTTTAGATATTCTAAAATAGAAATTAAAAGAAGAAAATAAACTTTTATAAAATTTAGATTTTTATTAACATAGTAGTTTTGTAGATATAGTTTTTAATATTGTAAAATAAAAAATAGAAAAATGAGAAGATACTTTCTCGAAATAATATAATATTATTAATTTCCTTATACTATTAGTTTTTTTCAACTTTCTGTAAGGAAGTAAAATATGTCGCAAATAAACAAATTTACTCAGATTTAACAAAATTATGTAATTTGACATATGCAAAGATGTTATTTAACATGGTTGTTGTTTGACATATATGTTATTGTAACAAGTCAAGAATTTTCTAGTTCATAAGCGAGCAAAATAGGATGCAAATAGATAGATTTACTCTGATGTAACTACATTACCAATATGTATAATGTGTCACTATGTTTGTCATAGTATCCTATTAACATTTAACAAAATGCTTCACATTTTCCCCAAAAATGCAATTCTTCAATATCTACTTAGATCCAATGTGCTTCTATGTTCATCATGGTATCCTATTAACATTTAACAAAATTCCTTATGTTTTTCCAAAAAAGACTACTTTGGTTCACCAGATCATTGCATCTCCAAAATTTTGGATAGGTGCATATTTGAGTATGAACTATTGACGACAAAGATTTCAGTGGACATTAGATTCACGATGATTCATTCAGACAACAACAATGTATGTTGGCATATATGGAGCATGTGTGCATGTTATTGACATCTTGATAAAGCCTCTGCCAAAGTACTCTATGAAACCAGGAAAATCTGATACCAAAATTAAGAAAACCATCATTAAGAAATATTTGAGAACTTGCACAGAAATAAGCAAAATCGGTAAGAAACATAAATATGCATAAGAGCAATTTCAGTAGACAAATCTATTATTTCACCAAGGGAAAAATAAAGCTAAAGTGGGAAAAATACCTGGTTATCAAATACTAAATGCAATCTCTAGTACCTTAGGTTTCTTACTAGTCTCTTGGACATAAAAGGCATTTATCTAGATCAAATTGTTGTCACTATTGTCCACTTTTCTGGGTTTTCCTTTTTCTGCATTTTTTCCTAATAACCATAAATATCAGAACAATTAAATGTTGTCCATTTTGTTGCAATTGTTGTTGCACTTACACTGAAAACCCTATAATAACTTCATTAATTTACTGTTTTAATGACAAGAAAGATTAATAGGGAAAAAAGCAAAAAATCCTACAATGACTTGATTTATTTGATGTTTTAACCACAAGCCTGCAGTGACATGTTGTTCATATGAGCAATGAAATTAAACAAACATGCAGAAAACATGGAAATTATTTCAGATCCATTTGTTAAATTTCCAAATAAGGCTTTAGTGTTCATTTTTTTGTCTATTCCTTTTTTGTGCGTAATTTTCTAAGAATCATAAGTAGAAAAATAGAAAACATATCTGCACATAAAGTATAAGCAACAAGAGCTTAGTGACAAAAGCTTAGAACAATTTTGCAAAAAAATGTTCAAGATTAGTCTCCAAAATCATAGTGCTATTGATCAAGTAACCTTAATCTTGGAAGATGAAAACATAAATTCTACCAAATCATGCAACAATATCAACGCTAATAACTGACAAATTGACCAAGATAGTGTACAACAATGCTCTCTAATGAGATGCCCAAAAAATTGTTAACTTCAAACAATTCACTTCATATGATCATGTTTGGAAAGAAATCATTTGTTAGTTGCCAGTTGATTGTTCAGCGACACTCCATGTTATTCATTTCACAACAAAATCAAGTTTAGGTTTACACAACCTAACATCCCACCATTGAACAACTTAGCATGATAGTTTACTCAATATTATTAATAACATTCCCCATGAAATACATGAAATACTACTTAAGGGTTAAAAGAATAAAAAGAAAATAATGGTATCATCACAATTGTCAAGAAGGCTCACAAACAAGGCCTCAAATTCAAACTTTCCCACAAGCATACATGACATCAAGACTGTAGACTTTGATGGTCATTAATGAATTAATGGAAATAAAAATTGCCACGTGGTTGTACAATGGACAATACACATATGTTTGAACTTATTAAGACTTGTACAAATGATTGTTCAAGTGCAACAATTAACATAAGTATTGTAGCAAGCCCATCCAAAGGTTCAAGAGGTTTTTTATTTTATTTTTATGATATCCAATTTGCCAATAGCAAGCCCTAAAAATTAGTTAGACCACTAAACGTAAATTAGAGTATGGAAATTAGAGCATGGAGGTTACAAAGCACATGCCTCTGTAAGTTGCATGGATATGCGCAGTTGTAAGGAGTCAATTCCTTTGCCAGATATTTGTAGAGCTCTACCAAATTATATCATTGAAAAATATGAAGAGCGCCAGGCTCAAGAATCCATAGACATCAAAAGTGAAATATAAACATTGTTTTGGAAGTTTGGAAGAACAGTAACATTTTATTTTCAAAACTCATATGAGAGTCGAAACCTTCGACGGAGCCACTTTGCCAGCTTAACACGAAACTAAAAACAAAACCACAAACATTCAAACTTAAACGCTAATCAGGTAGCCGAAGGCACTTTTTTTTACAGACTCAAGACTGGACACATGTCTTCTAAGAGATCGACGACTGAACCGAAAACTACATAGACACAACTCCTTCGTTGTCTGCAACTGCCAAAGATCCTACAGAGGGCTTGCCTTAGGGCTTACCATTTAAATGCTTGCTATCCGACGACAGCACCTTAACCCTCTCAACATTAAGGAATACCTGTCAAGACTTTGAACAAGAAAAACAAGGGTTAAAGTTTGACCCAACGAAAATGTATTCGAAAGTAAAAACAAAATACATTGCAGTAGGAGATTGTGATTTCAAAAGTTTACCTTCGCATGAAAGGTAGTGTCGCCACACAAAACCACAATTATCACCACATTATTATCCCTGGCACGGAGAAAAAGGGTCGTCCTCACAACACAGAGCTCTTCACCATCAACGCTCGAACCAGACAACTCTCATAAGAACTCAAGGTTCAACATCTTCAATGCCCAAATCGAATGTCTCTCAAAACACAGAGCAGTAATATCTTTCAACGAAAAATCCTACTACTCTCACACACAAGTTTCTCACCATTAAAACGACAGGGTCGAGTTACAGAGTTACAAACGGAAAGCAAGGCCAAACCCTACATGGTAGCGGCCTGTCGGCCTTCTTCCCGAAGAACCAGGCTCCAAATGAGCGCAAAGACAAAAGACTATCGGCGGTATAGCCAAACCCATTAGGGTTGGCTTCATCGTGGAGATCGACGGAGGGGAATGCACCAGACAGGTAATGTATTTATCAAGGCCGAGTTGCGATCATACATCACATTAAATGTGTATTCATTTACGAGTCCAATTGGAGGCTGTGTCAGTCAGATTTCATGTTACAACTTGGAAGATTCATATTACATTACACACAGGCATCACGTGGAGTTACATTCCGGAATAGCCAACGCATCAATCGACAAGTAGTGGCAGTTTCGTATTTATGTCAAGCGATCCCGTATCGCCTCGTTAGTTGATACCTGCAGACGCATTTAAACGTTGTCAACATCACTTTTATTACACTAGTTCGAATTTTCAAACCTACATTCATATGTAGTGGTAAAGTTTGTCGATACATTCCATTTTGTTCATATATTATTAAAGTTACACTTTGAATGTCGCATTGGTATTACATTCAAAACATTTAGCGTAGACCATAGTTATACTTTGTATCGTATTCCAAAGTTGTTTAATATATATGTGTACATAGGGTCGATAGTATAGCGTACGTACAACAGACCAATACGGGTTTGGACATCGTGCCAAACAGTATCCAGCTTGGGATGAAATTGTACATTTGGAATGGTGCTATGTAGGACATGATAATAATAGTGTAGACAGATGTCAAATGCTTGATTTTTTGTTTTTTAATTATTTTTTTATTAATTTTTATTTCTGACCATTCATGTGTATAGCAAGGAAAAATTGTCACTTCAAACCTTTCCTCCAATTAAAAATTAGAAATTTATATTTCTAAAATTTAAAAATTATTTTTTATTTTTTAAAATATTCAATTTAATATTTATTTTCTATAAAACATTTAAAAACTATTGAAAAAATATATTAGAAATTGCAAAATAATTAAGAAATCAATTTACTGCAAACCCATTGCTATATAACCTCCAATGCAGATATAATAATACAAAACAAGTTCATAATATATATATTCTCAAGAGTTTATAATAAACAATATCAGATATAAATTATAAAGTGAATGCACATCTGGTGAAACTAAAAACACCATCGAACCAGTGACGCCGGAACCGAGAGAAATAATAGAAAACAAGCTCATAATATAGTTTTTCTCAAGAGTTTATAATAAACAATATCAATATAAATTTTAAAGTGAAAGCACATCTGGTGAAACTAAAAACACCAACGAACCAGTGACGCTGGATTGTATGTATACAAAGCGAAGTGGAATATATATATATATATATATATATTCAAATGAAATTGGGAAAATAAAATAAAATTCAGTGTAATCGAGTAATATAATTAGGTTTTAAGTTGAAGAGAATAGTATAATTCTGTATTATCAAGTTTCTTTGTTCAAAGCTACTTATATACATTAGTCTATTTCATTATTTCATGATGGTTTGTGATAATTGGCACTCAAATCGTCTTTAGTGGTTGATGTAAAATTTTCTAGTTAGGTATAGTTCCATCTTTTTTTGTTATATTTTTGGAATTTTGATAATCTGGATCGTCTTAAAATGGACCAAAATCCTTATTGACACAGTTCAATAACATAATTCAGCAATAAATGGAATAGAACTACGATTCCATTAATTTTTATAACCAAATCTAGAAACAAATAGCCAAAAAAGCGGGACGATTTGAGTGCCAATTATCCCACGCCTTCAAGGATAGTTGATGCCTTCCACTAACCTCGAACTTCCAAAAAAAAATGAAAGAAATTATAACTTTCGACCAACTTCAGCATTGATCCTGCCGCCCCAGCTTGACGGTGCTCTAGAATCGAACGCTAAAACTCAAGTTGTTGGCCATGACATGAATCCTTAGAGTTGCTGGAGATGACGTAAGAGCACTACTGCTTCAGCGGCTCAATAACTCCCATAAAGTTGAACCTTCTGTAGTCACTTAACTTGTCACTTAACTTGTAGTCGAATACAGATATGTTACAAGTGTCATGGACAAGTTATCTGTTACTTATTCTCCATGTTTAATTGTAATCACTCCATACATCAACTACTAATTTTTTTTCTTTTTTTTTGTTTTTTTTCTCTAATTTTAAACTACAACCATATACACCTACTGTATAATGAAAACATATACTTTTGGTTCAGGAAAAAATTCATTACTGAGAACTTAACATACTTGCCATAAATAAATGTACATTGGAATTTGGATGTGTTGATTTTTCATGTTCCAAGATTCAAAGAGTTAGGGTATGGTTCCGTTCCCGAGACGCCAGAGCCCATGAGTCCTGGCCTGCTACATTCTTGATCGACCTGACTTCGATCTTATTTGCCTGATTCCAGTTTGCCTGCCAATTACCGGAGTAGCATTTATGGTAAGTTTGTTTGTGCTAAAGATTTACCGGAAAGGGTGTATGTCCTAGCTTATGTGCATATTTATTGTTAACTGGATGGCAAACATTATGGGCTATGCATCACATTGGATATGGGATATAAACATAAAGTACTCAGCAATAAAGTGATAAATGTGAAATAGTTTATGATATACTCCTTTGTATTTGAAGTATTTTAGATCCAAAGTTGTATGACATAATTCATATAACATTTTTATTGAAAAAAAAAAACATAATCATATAATATTGATCACTTTTATTAGGAAAAAAAGGATGTGCCCTCATTACAAAAACATTGCTGGAGAAGTCATATGTTTTCTCAATACCAACGTCCATACTTTCACCAATAGAATGAGAAATGAAATGTCAAATAGGTTGGATGACTGATTACTTTAGTGGATTGTGAATTTGATGTTAAAGATTATGCATCTAATACTAAAATAACAAATGTCAAATAGATTGGGATATATTTGAGATTCAATAGTGTATATTTTATCTTATAAAAGATTACTCAAATTAAATGTAGAGGATATTATAAGATTTATAAATCCTCACCCATTTCAATTATAAGAAATTTAGGTGTTGCCATTCCAACCATAAGAGACCCATTCTAATCATAAGAAATTTAGGTGTTTTCATTCCAACCATACGAGATTTGGGTGTTGTGTGATTTATAATGAGAACTAAATGAATGTGTAATATGAATATTTAAGTGGCTTTTAAGAAGTGATCCAGTCTAGATGGAGGGTATCTTAATCATTAGGAGCTGGGGAGAAATAAAGAGAAAATATAATAAGGAAAGTGAAAAATCACAAATAGATACATGAGAAAATAACAAGATTTGTCTCATGTATATTAACTATTAAATTGGAATTTGAATCATGGTGTGAGATAGGTTCATGTGTCCTAGGAAAAGGTACGTAAACTTGTCTCAAGTTCTCATCCTCCATATTTGGTTTGACAATTGGGATTCCATTCTACAAACCCTCTCAAACAATGTTATTACCTCTTAAGGTAGCTACTTTCTAAGGGAGGACAACATTACAAAATAGGTTTTCAAACCATGTGTTGTCCCTCAAAACATTCCCCTCTTAGAGAACAATTTTGCGGCATCCACTAAAGGTTCAGAACATCTCATCTCCACTCTAGACCAAAAATGAAAAAATGGTCTAACAAAGAAGGTATCCCTTTCTTATTGCACAGATGTTTCTATTTCCAGCACTATGTGACTAATGGTTTGAAATAATAAAATTGGATAAAAGAATTCACTTATCTAGATCCAGAACTTTGAACCATTCCATGTTGTTCCTTTCTTCATTGGCCATCCTTATCTTTAAGAGTGAGACATGTATAACTTGTGATTTAGATGGAGTTAGAAGATTTCTTAATACTAATATTAAAAAGATGATGATTTTGTTTATTCATAAACAATAGAAAGTAGAACACATTAATCAATAACAAAAGTGTAGCAATTTTCCATATGTTAGGTTCCTACCCTTACCCCCTTAATAAATAGGATGTTATGTATTGAGGCCATCTATATTAAATAAGGCCAATAAAGTAGATATAGTGTGAAAGAAGTATTTGTAAAAAAACTTACTAGAATGTTTCACCTATTACAAAGTTTGAGAAAGCAACATTTGTAAGAAGACTTACTGGAAGGTTCAACCTACTAGAAAGTTCCTTCACTAAGAAGGCTTACTAGAAGGTTTCGCCTATTAGAATGTTCCTTCACTAGAAACTATATATAGAAGTAGAAGCAATGAAACAAGATTCCTTGTGAAGTATTTTGTAATTGGAGGTTGGCTTTATTAGTAGGCTTCTCCTTGAAGAGACAAGTGAAATCACTTTCATCAATAAAAATATTGCTATTGTGATATTTTGTTATCTACAAAAGTGTTGGGGTAATTATGTCTTTTCATAGTGAAATCTTCCTTTATTTTGTTAGTTATACTCTAAATTTTCAATTATATTATTAAATATTATTAAAGTACATAACAACATATTCATAAACAAAAAAATATTACTTTTAAAGGAAGAACATATTGCTAAACATAAAAAGGGCGTTAGTTTTGTATGTTCAAAAGGGCATTAGGTTTTTATGTTCATAAACAATAATCTGCATTTTTTTTTTTATAAAAGCAAACATGATTCAAACTCTTAAGTGCACTAAATTTGATGTTAAATTCTTTGTCCACTTTGTATTAATAATCCAAAGGATTAATTATAAAACAAGTTTACGAAAAAAAAATAACACATTTGTTGCAATGGCAATCCTCCAATGTGAATCAAATGTGGAATGTCTTGGAGATTAATCTCTTTCTATGCTCTAATATGGAAGGTGAAAAAGTTCAAATTTTGATTATCTTTTTTATGTATCTTCTCTTCCATCAAATAGAAACTTTCATGGGAGTGCATGAAAGATTGAAATGAAGAGAGTAAAGAAGGTGATGCATGCATTCCGGGGGAATGGGGAGAACGACACTAGGGTTTGATATTTCTATATCTGGTTGATGCTTCAGGTTTGTATCCAGTGGCTTATCTCCTTTTTGATATTTTATGCTGGTTTTCTTGGTGTGTGAACTGTTTTTGGATTGAGTCATGGGGTGGGGGTCTGTTTTTATCTCTTGTATTTAGCCAGGGTTCTCGGTGTTTTTACCAGGGATGACATGCGACAGAATCTCTCGGTATGCAGGGGCTATTTTTCTAGGGTGAGATTTTTGGAATATACCGGGCCATTTTTTTTGGACCAATTTGGTTGGATTAGGGACATGGAGCCGGGAGATAGGGTTTTTGGGTGGGATGTTGCGGAGGAGGATGTGGCATCAGATGAGAGGTGGGAGACGGAAGGTTTTCTGTAGCCTAACTAGGTGTATTGGGAAATATACTACCAAGAACACCCTGAACGACGTGGGGTAAAATTGACGGGGGACTAGGAGAAATGGACACATTCACATGCTCTTACCATTGCTGCAGAGATATCGGGGGAAAAGGATGAAGTTTCCTCTCTTCTGGTAGGAGTGTTATCAGTTGCGGGCGAAGGTGTAGGGCCTCTGATTTGGAACATTTGCATAGAGACGAAGGTTTGGGGGGGAACTCTTATATCTCTACTAGAAAGACAAAGAAAACGAGGGTTTCGTACTAGACTTTGGGGAGAGGTCACATCAATAGATCAAAAAAATGGAATATGAGGGATGGCAGTCGTAATATGGTTTTGGGTTGTAACATTGGTCTAGAGAAAGTGGTCAGAATTTCCCTCACAGCACTAGTGGGAAAGTTCAGCAATAAGGTTATGCACCGCAAAGATATTGCGAGATGGGTTGAAGAAGTTTGGAAACCCCTCTTTGGTTACATCCCGGAGATATCGATTTTATCAAGGGGTTGGTATGGTTTCACCTTCCAGCAAGTGGAACATGTGCCTACAGTTCTAGGCAAGACTTGGCTGAAAGACCACAATAGTATACTGTTGAAGAGGTGGCATTCAACATTTGATCCATGCAAAGGAAATATCAAGTTTCATCATATCTAGGTGCTCTTTCCATACTTCCCTCTGTCTATGATGCCCGCATCAGGAGGAATTTGAGGCATTTAGGAACCACCTAGGGAGGTTTCTTCATGTTAGTGAGGAAGTATTAAAAGGTGTGGATAAGAGGATGGGTAGGATGTTGGTGGGAATCGACATCACAAAAGGATTTATGGATGGGATTGAGATTGAATGGTGGGGTGGGGTTTTCTATCATGACTTGGACTATTGATGCTTCCCTTTCCATTGCACAAAATGCCGAGAGGTGGGTCATATATGTGGAGATCATGCAAGTCTTCCATTTTGGGCTTAGTCAGTGAGGAATCACTGGAATTTTATGGGGAACAGTCCTCAGAAGATATTAGCAACACACAGGGTTCAGAAGGCTCGAGCCTATCTCAACCACTAGTCTCTTCTACAAACGTTGGCATAGAGAACCATGACCTACCTCTTATCATCAGTAAGATTCAAGCCCTAGATCTTGCTCTTTTTCATACCTCAAATAGAGACGATATTGATCACATTTCCAGTAGCTCTATATCAGATAAAATCATTGGGGATTTATTGCCGGGTGGGGGGGACTCCTAATAAGTTGGTTGATTTGGTGAGGGTTAGGAGGGTATACACTGGAACCCCATCAGGTATGGAAGGGGATAAAATTGAAAACCATATAGTGGGTATAGATTCCTTCTCAGAAGATGTTGCAGATATGGGAAATAACCGGATGGGGGGTTTGGAGGTCATTTTAGCTCTAGTCATAGGGGGATGGGGGATGTTGTGTTAGTGGATCGGTTTGATGGTGATGGTATAGACTCGCGGGGAACTATTTCCTCAAACCCTCCTCTTTCAATACCCTTTTGCAATATGCTTAAAAGGAACTCGATCGTGGTATATGTGGGTACCCTTCCAAAGCAGGAGATGGGGATGATGTCAGATGGGTCATTCAAGGATGATTTGGTTCATTCAAATAAACCTACCCTTGAAAATAAGATTACTCGGAAAGGCACTATCAAAGGAGGTCTTGCTATGGAATTATCCCCCCTCAAGACCCGGAGTGCATGGAAATACTATTCAAAATCTGAACATGGGTCATTGGAAGGGAATGCTCTCCATAAATCCATTTCTCCTACTGGTATCAAGGCTCTTAGAGTGAACAAAGCCCTTGCTAGGGACAAAAAATGATGATTACCTCTTGGAAAATTCATGGAGTGGGAAGGAGTGTAATGTACCCAAAATCCTCTTTACTATTATGGGAAATGGGGTATGAAAAATTTCCTTTAACATAGACCAACAAACCACATCTGTTAGCCTCAATGATTTCTTACGTTAATATCAAGTGCATTTGTCTCAAATGTACCCTTGTATATAATAAACATTTATAACAACTCAATCTTATGTTCGTTATGAAATAGTTTAAGAATCATACCATTTGAAGGCCATGCCTTTAAAGTAAACCTCTGAAATCTACTTAGTTGGTTGATCTTACCAAATAACATTCAATTATCACGATCATTGACATAAGTCTTTGTGTAATATCCTTACTTATCTGGATTCAAATACTAGTAGTATGGTGCTTGCTCTTTATTAACTATTGGAGAAATGTAATTAAGAGCTGATAGCGTATCTAGTCTGCGTCAGCTCTATTAGTAAGTCAGTCAGTCTGCAGTGTCATATAGTCAGTCAATTTGCAGCCAATCCAACACACATCAAGTTAGTATTTATATAATCGCGTTAGTATTATGCATATTGAGAATTCTTAGGTAGAAATTTATTACAATCTTAAATGTATCAGAGTATCTTCAAGTTGAAGCGATCTTAATTTGGTGGTTACACAATTCCTATATATAGAAGAAGTTAATTGAAGACCATAGAGAGATGTGTAAGAAGAGTGAAAGGAGGAGAAGCTCATCCCGTGAAGTGTATGAAGAGCCCAAGCTCTGTAAGAAGTGAAAAAACAAAATAAATCTCATCTCCATGTATTAAGGCAAGTTGCGCAGTTTACTGTGGTAATATATAAGTTCATAGTTTTATGTATTCATTCTCAATAGTTTTAAGCGAAGTCCTAAAGCATAGAAAAAGAAAATATTCATTTACTGCGCAGTTCAATCTTTTGACTGCGCGGTGTGCTTTTCCCTTGATCTGGTATCAGAGCTTTGTTTACAAAAAAGTAGGAATTCTATTTATAAGGGAAAAGCGATTAAGAATGGCTTCCACTTCTGGTAATTTGCAAACTCCAATATTTTTTAGTAAAAATTATGAATATTGGTCTCTAACTATGAAAGCTTTGTTTAGAGGTCAAGATGTATGGGAAATAGTCCAGAATGGCTATGTAGAACCAGCAGATGTGGCAGCATACAACAATCTCACACAAGCTGAGAAGGATGTCTTGAGGGAACAGAGAAAGAAAGATGGAAAGGCTTTGTTCCACATACATCAAGCGACACATGAATCCATACTCCCAAGAGTAGTAGCAGCGCAGTCAGCTAAGGAAGCGTGGGACACACTGAAAACTTCCTATCAAGGCTTGAAAAAGGTAAATACTACCAAACTTCAAATTCTTAGAAGAGATTTTGAATCTCTGTCAATGAAAGATACAGAGTCAGTAGACTCATTATATACTCTTGTTATTGGTCTGGTTAATCAAATAAAGTCTCATGGAGAAAATCTAGGTGACCAAAGAGTTGTTGAAAAAGTTCTTAGAGTTCTTCCATAGAAATTTGAATCTTTAGTTGTGACCCTGGAAGAAAACAAATATTTGTCCCAATTTACTATTGATGAGTTGAAAGTCTCATTACTCAATCATGAACATAGAATCACCAGTTCAGATACATCACTGGAAGGTGCATTCGCAACACAGTCATCCATAAGTCGTGGAAGAGGCAGAGGAAGATCAAACTCTAGAGGCAGAGGACAAAGTTTTTTCAGAGGAGGTCGTAGTAGCAGCCCTGCACATGTCACTGGTAGAGGTCAGAATCAGATCCCTAGTCATCCAAGTGGACAAAGGTATGACAAGTCAAAAATTCAATGGCATTACTGTAGAAGGTTTGGACACTTCGCATATGAATGCAGGAAGAAGAATTATGACCAAGGAAAGCAAGGCCAAACACAATCAAGCAACAACAACACTCTGAACAACTCACTATTCTTAGCATGTGCATCTCCGCTTGAATGCAATGCTGTCCAAGAAAGTCCAAATGACATATGGTATTTAGACTCAAGTTGTAGCAATCACATGATTGGTAATTTAATTCTATTTTCCAGTTTAGATAAATCAATTCAAACTGATGTCACGCTTGGAAACAATATTCAAGTTACTGTTTTGGGTAAGGGTACTGTAGATATTCTAACAAAACAGGGGGAGTAGAAATTTATGCCTGATGTTTATTATGTTCAAGGTTTGAAGCATAATTTGATGAGTATTGGACGGCTGATGGAAAAAGGTTACAGAGTTCACATCATAGGAAAGCATTGTATGATCAAAGACATATATCCAAGCAATGAGTTAATTGCCGAAGTGCAGATGACAAGCAATCGCTTGTTTCCTTTGAGGATAAGACCAATCATAAAAGGAAAAAAAACTCAAGTTGTTCATGGAAGTCAGAATGAAAATTTTGAAGCTGCATTTGAGGCAGAAAGAAAAGAAGCAGAAATTCACTACGACAAGGAAGAAAAAGACAGTGAAATGCAAGCTGCGTTTCAAACAGAAATAAAGGATGAATCCTGGTTATGGCACTTCAGATTTAGACATTTGAATTTTGGTGGATTGAAGCTACTGCATATGAAGGACATGGTAAAAGGATTGCAATTGATTGAAAAGCCAAAGAGAATTTGTGAAGGCTGTATCTTTGAAAAACAACATAGAGAGATTTTTCCAGTCGAAAAGTCATACAGAGCTCGCACACTGCTTGAAATTGTGCACTATGATATTTGTGGACCAATGCAAACACCGTCCATGGGAGGATGCACTTATATTCTCACATTTATTGATGATTTCACAAGAAAAACCTAGGCATATTTTCTAAAACATAAATTTGATGCGTTTGGTTGTTTTCAACAATTCAAGGCACTTGTGGAGAAGCAGAGTGGTTACAGCATCAAGATATTAAGAACAGATAGAGGTGGTGAGTATGTTTCAAATGATTTCTTAAATTTTTGCAAAAACCATGGAATACAGAAGCAATTCATTGTGCGGTATACACTGGAGCAGAATGGTATCGCAGAGAGGAAGAACATAACCCATTATGGAGATGGCGCGCAGTATGTTGGAAGCCATGCATCTGTCAAATGAATATTGGTCTGCAGCAATGGAAACTGCTATTTACATCATGAATCGATGTCTGACAAAGAGTGTGAAGAAAAAAGTTTCGTAGGAAGCTTGGATAGGTATGAAACATAGTGTTTCGCATTTAAAATTTTTTGGTTGTGTAGCATATGCACATGTTCCAGATCATCTAAGAAGGAAATTAGATAATAAAGGACAGAAATGCATTTTTATTGGGTATTCTGAAGACACAAAAGCATACAAGTTGTATGATCCTGTAGCAAGAAAAGTTATTATCATTCGAGATGTTCAGTTTGTAGAGAATGAAGCATGGGATGGAACCGTAGAGAAGAATGTTAAAATCGTGTCACATGTTGAACATGATGACATCGCAGAAGATGTGGTTGAGACTCCGCATGTGAATCAGAACTTCGCAACTCCGCCTACTCCCAGGACTGCGCAGCATGTTTCAGCACAAAAAACTCCGAGACAAGTCGCAATTCAAGCTACTCCGTCAAGCACACCAAGTGCACAGCAAACTCCATCAAGCAGTTCGCGCAGTTCAACACTAATAACTCCACCAAAGACAAGAATTCTGCGTGAGATATATGAGACTGTTACACCTAATTCATTCTCAGTTTTTGCATTATTTTCTCAAGTTAATGATCCTCTGACATTTGAAGAAGCTGTTGAAGATAAAGTTTGGGCACAAGCCATGGATGAAGAAATAGAATGCATTGAGAAGAATCAAACATTGGAACTAGTTCAAGTTCCTAAGGACAAGGATGTGATAAGTGTGAAATGGATTTATAAGACCAAGCAAGATGCTAATGGAAATGTGCAGTTGCACAAGGCAAGGTTGGTAGCAAGAGGATTCACACAGCATCCTGGCATAGACTTCAATGAAACCTTTGCACCTGTAGCACGAATGGACACTATTAGGACATTTTTGGCCATCGCAGCTCATAAGACATGGCCTGTTTACCAAATGGATGTTAAGTCTGCATTTTTAAATGGTTATTTGGAGAAAGAAGTATACGTGGAGTAGCCACAAGGCTACGAAGCTCCAAGACAAGGACGCAAAGTTTAGAAGCTGAAAATGGAACTTTATGGCTTGAAGCAAGCTCCTAGAGCTTGGTACAGTCGCATTGACTCTTACTTCATTCAGAATGGATTTCACAGAAGTGAATGTGAGCCAACATTGTACACAAAAATCAACCAGCAAGGTAATAAGCTAATTGTCTGCCTACATGTAGATGATTTAATATTTACTGGTGATTTTGGCATAGAGGAATTTAGATCAGTCATGGAAAGTGAATTTGAAATGATTAATTTGGGGCTTATGAAGTATTTTCTAGGCATTGAAGTCCAACAGACTGAAAAGGGTATTTTTATATCTCATTTAAACTATGCAAGTTATGTCTTGAACATATTTAAGATTTTAAATTGCAAGACAACTCCAACACCAGTGATAACAGGTTTGAAATTGAGCAAGGATGATGATGGATCCAATGTAGATCCTACGTTGTTTAAAAGGCTTGTTGGCATCCTTATGTATCTTAAGGCAACAAGGCCAAACATCATGTATGGAGTCAGTTTAATATCAAGATTCATGGAGTCACCAAAAGAATCTCATTGGAAAGCAGGTAAAAGAATTATGAGGTATGTAAGTGGAACAAAAGACTTTGGTATTTTGTATTCAACCTCAAAAAATTTCAAACTCATTGGATACACTGACAGTGACAATGGAGGTAGCATAGATGATAGAAAAAGCACGTTTGGGAATACATTTCATGTAGGAACAGGTGTTGTATCATGGGCTTCAAAGAAACAATCCATAGTAACTCTTTTTGCAGCAGAAGCAGAGTATGTTGCATATACAAGTGCTACATGTCAAGTAGTTTGGATGTGGAGGATGTTAAGTGATCTGTCGCAGAACCACCAAGAACCCACAGTGATTTAATGCGATAACAATTCAGCTATTGCACTGTCAAATAATCATGTGTTTCACAAGAGAACCAGGCACATTGACACAAGGTATCATTTTATCAAAGAATTGATAAACAACAAAGAAATATGTTTAGAATTTTGTAGGTCTGAAGATCAGGTAGCAGACATCCTTACCAAACCATTGGCAAAGGACCCATTCCAATATATGCGAAGTTGTTTGGGAGTGACAAGTTCTGGGCAGTGAACTTCGTCATACACACAGCATGTTTCAGTTCTGAAATATTTTGTAAAATTTTATTTTTGTTTAATGATCCCCATCCGCTCATAATTAAGGGGGATTGTTGGAGAAATGTAATTAAGAGTTGCTAGCGTATCTAGTCTGCGCCAGCTTTGTCAGTAAGCCAGTCAATCTTTTTGTCAGTCTGTAGTGTCAGACAGTCAGTCAGTTTGCAGTCAATCTAGCGCACGTGAAGTTAGTATTTATATAACCGCGTTAGTATTATGCATAGCAAGAATTCTTAGGTAGAAAATTATTACAGTCTTAAATGTATGAGAGTAGCTTCAAGTTGAAGCTTAAGTCGGTGGTTATGCAATTCCTATATATAGAAGAAGTTAATTGAAGATGATAGAGAGATGTGTAAGAAGAGTGAAAGGAGGAGAAGCTCATCCCATGAAGTGTATGAAGAGCCCAAGCTCTGTAAGAAGTGAAAAATCAAAGTAAATCCCATCTCCATGTATTAAGGCAAGTTGCGCAGTTTAGTGTGGTAATATATAAGTTCATAGTTTTATGTATTCGTTCTCAAGAATGTTGAATATTGCATGTTGCACATCTTCTCCACATTTACTTGGGTGAATGTTGTTTACATTTACTATGTGTGAAAGAAATCAAGATTTCGAAATAGTTCACTGTGGTGAAAGTTCTATTTTAACAAGGAGAAACTGCCCATAAGTTTCATAGTAAATGTTTTGGTTCTTATGTCCTGAGAAAGAACTATTTCAATATAAAGTTTGTTTAAGAGATCCACAAAGTTAAGAGTAACGCGTAGTAAAAAGGAGGATTTGCAAAGTAATTAAGAAGTCTGAGAAGTTAAGTTCGACGAAGTTAAAGAACTGAGCATTTATGCCAACTTCATCTGCAAAGTTAAAAATTGAAATGCATAATTAATTTGTGAAGTAAAAATTAAAAATTTACTTCACAAAATATATGCTAGAAGAAGCGAAGTCCTAAAAAAATATTCATTTACTAACTATTGTGCTTTCCCTTGATTAACCATGCTCATCTAATATAAAGTTTACTCATTATTTATGCTTTACTATTCAAACATAAGAAGTATGTTTAATTGGGACCATACTCATATAATATAAAGTTTACTCATTATTTATGCTTAACTATTAAAACATAAGAAGTATGTTTAATTGGGACCATACTCATCTAATATAAAGTTTACTCATTATTTATGCTTAACTATTAAAACATAAGAAGTATGTTTAATTGAGACCATACTCATCTAATATAAGGTTTACTCATTATGTATGCTTAACTATTAAAACATAAGAAGTATGTTTAATTGGGACGATAGGATTCCTTAACAAAATGAACAAATACTTACTTTATACTATACATTCACCTTATGGTAACTATTATAACACAATGGTACAAGTATAAATATATATATACCTAATCGTTAGCACATTATCATCATGTAACGACATCAACATTTCTTAATGTTAAGAATATTCTCTATCAAATTTATGCACAAGACATATAAGACTATCTTAGTTAAATCATTATTAATAATAATATATCCACTTTTCATTGAAAAGTATTTGACACCGGGGTAACCATGTTTTATATTTAACCCTATATATGTTTGTCGTCAAGCCAGTGTTACACATAACCAAGTCATTACATTCCAACCAAGGTCAACTTGGAGAAACATAAGCATAAAATTATTTGCACATGTATGCATGATAAGATGGGATTTCACTGTTATTTTTATAATGATAGTTTCTAAGTTAGCTTTCTTCTCCGATCAAACAAATCATGTTGGATTATAAAGATGTAATGTCCCCAGTTTGAACCCACGGCATTAAACGGTAAATGATGTAATATTGTTATAAAATCATGGTGAGGAGCTCAAGGCCAAGGCCCCGCCATCGATTTAGTGATGCATATGTTTTACGTGCTAGCCAGGCACATTGAAATTGTAAATATGCATACCCACAATTAGCTATGTAATGCAACAAGAGATGGGGGCATGATTTTACAAGGAATTGGGAGGAAAAACATTCAAACCCTTGAGCCACTCAAGTCAAGCCAAGTGTCAATGAGAGAACCCATCAAACCCTCAACTACCCATGTTGACTTTTGTACCCAATCATTGATTTCTCCCAAGAGTTGTTTGAGGTAGTTAATGCCTTGGGGAATGGGAGGTATGGCTGTCCAAATTTGGGTATGGGAAAACCACCCTGCATGGGAATTCGCGTTTTGCTTCTTGGGCAAGAAAAGATCCATGAATTTCTCCCCTAAGCCATTATCCAGGAGCATTCCTTCTCCCTCGCGAGTTTAGAGCTACCTGGGCATTTTCCAGGCATGTTTGCTGTGTTTTTCCTTCATTCTCCCAGTAGAGAAGGGCGTTTTTGTGTTGTATACCAGTGGGGAAGAAGGGGAATGGAACGGGGGTTCCAAAGAAACTGTTTTTGTTGTTAAATGCTGAGAGATTTGGGGAGAAAACGTTTTTCCTCCCTGTGGATGCATTTTCCTTCCCACAGCTTGTTTTGGGTCAGCCACGATTTTGGGAAAATCTATGGCCATCTTGTTTGTGAATTCCATTGCTGGAAATGTGTATCTATGCCCAATGTTTGTGCTTGCTGTGTGAGAAATGAATATGTTGGGGTATGGGTATGGGTATTCATTGCTTTGGCTTGAGCTTGAGAGTAAGCACCCAGGGTTCAATTGTAGCCTAATAAACCCAGCTATGGACTGGCTTGGCTCAGATGGAATGTTTAATTGGCTGTGAATGAGCTTTGCCCCCCCCCCTTTTTCCTTGTGAGAATCATGCCCAGCTCGGGGGTGGCCTTCGGACGGACTCAGTATAAGTTGTCGAAGAGCCTATGGTTGAGTGGAACGTTGCAGCAACATAGCTAGTTGCTTGGGACTACTTTGTTAAGATAAGTATTCTCTTGTGTTAACTCTGCAATTATTGTTTGATGAATATCTTGAATGCATGATGGATGTGTTATTGATATTATTCCGCTGTGTTTTTCTTATAATCATACATCCCATATGACTTTTATATTATGTGAATGCTTAGTTAAAAGTTCATGGGGCTAGATGCCCGGATTTAGTATCATGATCATCTCTATCATGCTGGTATGATAGAAGGGGACGTTACAAAAGATCTTGTCAAGAATAAGAGTTTATTAAGATGAAGGCAAGATTACTTCAAATCTTCTATCTATAGATGAAGTCATTATAACTATTAATACATGATCATTTGATATTCTTACGAGGGCTAAGAACGTAAATTAATTTTATATGATTTAAAAGCAACTATAACATTAACATTACTTCAATAAAACTATCCATTTATATAATTAATTACTTATAGTGAAATGCATGATTAATAATAATCTCTCTGTAACACTGTTTAATTTTATTTGATGAAAGAATATTTGTAAACTTGTTTTCTTTCATTTAAAACAATACAACACAAATATATCTTTCATAGAATTTGACAAAGAATAGAAGAGTATTTATCTAATTCAAGTAAATTTTGACTGCAAACTTCCACCCAACCATATAGTTTTCTATGGCCTATGTTTTCCCATCCAAAAGGCACCTCAAACCAGATAACCAATCTACTAGAAAGATCACTTATCTTTTAACATCTTCAACTAACTAAGACAACTTTCTTAGGCATTTGCATCTTACATAGATAAATATGGTTATATATATATATATATATATATATATATAAACACGACATGCTGGGTTTATTTATACACTTCCTCTACTCCTCCTCCATTTAATAGACTTATCCCGTTTAGTGTCATTTACGCAAATATAAAAGAAAGATGTACATACTTCCAAACACAATCTCGGATACAATGAAGGAAGTATTTGACATACAACTAGATCAAAAGAATGACTACGCCAGCCACTGCTATCATAAGTATCCAGGTAAAAATACAAGAAAGATCAAGAGTTGCGCCTTCACAAATATCAACAAGTACTTAAAGAAAATACTAAGGGTTGCGTCCCTCCTACTGGTTAGTCATAAGAAACCAAGTAAATTAAAAGGCCTTTAGAGGAACACACCGTCTACATGGAAGAAAAAAGTTAAACAGACTCAGAAGGCTACGTCCTCTTGGAGCGGTGCTTTCCATATCATACAGTGTAATAAGGGCAGAAAACATTTATATCTTTTTCCAAATAAAACAGTTAATAGGCTTACGGAACCCCAAGATGTGGAATGGCTCTTGCCATATTCTTCACATGAGCATTAAAAGGTCAAAAGGAACTAATGCAACGGTAAAGCCGATCTCTAGAGAGCTCATAGGAAATCTATGTTCAAATTCAAGGGAAAAGGAACACCGCGCAGTAAATAGGATTTAACTGCGCAGTAGCTCAATATCTTCTTTTTCTTTAGATTGGGACTTCGCACCATCCATCAAGAATCCCAAATTTCTCTTCACGGAACCCTTCCTTCACTAAGAATTAACTTTGCAGTATTAGCTGTGCGGAAACTAACTTTTACTGCGCAGGGTTAACTTCGCAGTACAACTTTTAACTTCGCGGCGGTTAACTGTGCGGGATTAACTGCGTGATTTCGACTTTTTGTTGTGCGGTGAACTTCACAGTGATGTGAAGTTATCTTTTCCACAATACTTCACTTCGCTGACTTCACCAACACTTCGCGGCATACTTAACCAAACTTTATCATAAAATATATATCTTTAACTAAAACCATTTAACGCAAAGTTACTCCTTGTTAAATTTAGAACATTCACTACAGTGAACTATTTGGAAATCTTGATTCTTTTTACTGCGGTTAAATGTAAAAACGATTCACGCGAGTAAAACTGGAGATGATGTGCGACTTGCAAAATACAACATTCTTTGATGATGAAACGTAAAACATAAACTTATATATTTACCAAGGTAAACTGCGCATCTCCTGAATTCATGGAAGTGAGTTTCACTGCGGACTTTTACATTCACAGAGCTTGGGCTCTTGATACAATTCACGGGAGCTTCTTCTCCTTTCAGTATTCTTATACATCTCTCTTTGAGTTTTAACTAAGAGCATATATTTATAGAGTTTTCTATTCAACTGACTTAGGAATGCTTCTTATGGAAGCTACAGGATTGCATTAAACACTGTAATAAATTCTATCCTAAGTTTTCTTGACTTGCGAACTAATAACGCAGTGAAGTAATTACAAACAAGACATCCGCCGGATTGGTCAGTGAACTAACTGACAGACTTACATCGCGAACATCGCGCTTACACAAAATGACTGCCAGGGTGACTGACAGAGTTGGCACAGTAACTATGCGATCAGCTCATTTAATTAGATATTTCCAACACTCCCCCTTAATTATGAGCGGATGGGGATCTTTTAAACAGAAGTAAAATATTACAAAATGTTTTAGAGCAGAAACATGCTCTGTTCATGATCAAGTTCACTGCGCGGAACTTGTCATTCCCAAACGACTTCGCAGATACTGAAATGGGTCTTTTGCCAATGGTTTGGTAAAGATGTCTGCTACCTGATCTTCAAACCTGCAAAATTCTAAAAAGATTTCTTTGTTGTTTATCAACTCTCTGATGAAGTGATACCTTGTGTCGATGTGCTTGGTTCTTTTGTGGTATACATGATTCTTTGATAGTGCGATAGCTTAATTGTTGTCGCAGTAAATGATTGTGGGTTCTTGCTGATGCTGTGACAGATCACTTAACATCTTGCACATCCAAACAGCTTGACATGCAGTGCTTGTAGCTGCAACATACTCTACTTCTGCTGAAGAAAGAGTTACTATAGGCTGTTTCTTTGACGCCCATGATACAACACCTGTTCCTTCATGAAATGTATTCCCAGATGTGCTTTTTCTGTCATCTATGCTGCCTCCATTGTCATTGTCAGTGTATCCAATGAGTTTGAAATTTTTTGAGGTGGAATACAGAATACCAAAGTCTCTTGTTCCACTTACATATCTCAGAATTCTTTTACCTGCTTGCTAATGCGATTCTTTTAGTGACTCCATGAATCTTGAGATTAAGTTGACTCCATACATGATGTCTGGCCTTGTCGCTGTAAGATACATAAGGATGCCAATGAGCCTTTTAAACAGCATAGGATCTACATTGAATCCATCATCATCCTTGCTTAATCTCAAACTTGTTATTACTGGTGTTGGAGTTGTTTTGCTATTTAACATCTTAAACCTGTTCAATACATCACTTGCATATTTTGACTGAGATATAAATATCCCATTTTCATTCTGTTGGACTTCAATGCCCAGAAAGTACTTCATAATCCCCAAGTTAGTCATTTCAAATTCACTTTCCATGATTGTTCTAAATTCTTCTATGCCAAAATCACCAGTAAATATTAAATCATCTACATACAGGCAGACAATTAGTTTATTACCTTGCTGGTTGATTTTTGTGTATAGCGTTGGCTCACATTCACTTCTGTGAAATCCATTATGGATGAGGTATGAGTCAATGCGACTGTACCAAGCTCGAGGAGCTTGCTTCAGACCATACAGTGCCTTCTTCAGTCTGTATACTCAATGTCCTTGTCCTGGAACTTTATAGCCTTGTGGCTGCTCACATATACTTCTTCTTCTAAATATCTATTTAGAAACGCGGACTTAACATCCATTTGATAGACAGGCCATTTCTTTTGTGCTGCGATGGCCAAAATTGTTCTGATAGTGTCCATGCGAGCTACAGGTGCAAAAGTTTCATTGAAGTCTATGCCAGGTTGCTGAGTGAACCCTCTTGCTACCAATCTCGCCTTGTGCTTCTGCACATTTCCTTCAGCATCTTACTTGGTCTTATAAATCCATTTTACGCTTATCACATCCTTGTCTTTAGGAACATCAACTAGTTCCCATGTCTGACTCTTCTCAATACATTCTATTTCTTCATTCATGGCTTGTGCCCAAACTTCATCTTCAACTGCTTCTTCATATGTTAGCGGATCATTAAGTTGAGAAAATAATGCAAAACAAGAGAATGAATTAGGTGTACCAGCCTCATATATCTCACGCAGACTTCTTGTCCTTGGCGGAGTTGCTGGTGTTGAACTGCGCAAACTGCTTGATGGAGTTTGCTGCGCACTTGGTGTGCTTATCGGGGTTGCTGTGACTTGTGTCGGAGTTGCTTGTGCTGAACCATGCTGCGCAGTCCTTGGAGTAGGCGGTGCTGCGAAGTTCTGATTAACATGTGGAGTCTCAACCACATCTTCTGTGATGTCATCATGCTCATCATGTGACATGATTTTCACATTCTTCTCAATAGTTCCATCCCATGCTTCATTTTCCACAAACTAAACATCACAGCTGATAATAAATTTTCTTGCGACATGATTATACAACTTGTATGCTTTTGTGTCTTCAGAATATCCAATAAAAATGCATTTCTATCCTTTATTGTCTAACTTTTTTCTCAACTTATCTGGAATGTGTGCATATGCTACACAACCAAAAAATTTTAAATGTGAAACACTATGTTTCATACCTGTCCATGCTTCCTGTGGAACCTTGTTCTTCACGCTCTTCGTCGGACATCGATTCATGATGTATACTGCAATTGCCACTGCTTCAGCCCAGTATTCATTTGACAGATGCGTGGCTGCCAACATACTGCGCGCCATCTCCATGATGGTTTTGTTCTTTCTCTCCACGATACCATTCTGCTGTAGTGTATACCGCACAGTGAACTGCTTCTGTATGCCATGATTCTTGCAAAAATTTAAGAAATCATTTGAGACATACTCACCACCTCTGTCTATTCTTAATATCTTGATGCTGTAACCACTCTACTTCTCCACAAGTGCCTTGAATTGCTGAAAACAGTCAAATGCATCAGATTTATGCTTTAGAAAATAGAACCAGGTTTTTCTTGTGAAATCATCAATGAATGTGAGAAGATATGTGCATCCTCCCATGGATGGTGTTTGCATCGGTCCACAAATATCGGAGTGCACAATTTCCAGTTGTGCGCGAGCCCTGTATGACTTTCCGATTGGAAAAGTCTCTCTATGTTGCTTTCCAAAGATACAGCCTTCACAAATTTTCTCTAGCTTTTCAATTAGTGGCAATCTTTTCACCATATCCTTCATTTGCAGTAGCTTTAGCCCACCAAAATTTAGATGTCCAAATCTGAAATGCCATAACCAGGATTCATCCTTCATTTCTGTTTGAAACGCAACTTGTATTGCACTGCCTTTTTCTTCCTCATTGCTGCGAACTTCTGCTCCTTTGCTTTTTGTCTTGAATGCAGCTTTAGAATTTTCTTTTTGACTTTCATGAACAACATGAGTATTTTTACCTTTGATGATTGGTGTTATCGTCAAAGGAAACAAGAGATTGCTTGTCATTTGCACTTCGGCTATTAACTGATTTCTTGGGTATACATCTTTGATCACACAGTGCTTCCCTATCATATGAACTCTGTAACCTTTTTCCATCATCTGTCCAATGCTCATCAGGTTATGCTTCAAACCTTGAACATAACACACATCAGGAATAAATTTATGCTCCCCCTGTTTTGTTAGAATATCAACAGTACCCTTTCCCAAAACAGTGACTTGGATATTGTTTCCAAGTGTTACATCAGTTTGAACTGATTTATCTATGCTAGAAAATAAATTTAAATTACCAGTCATATGATTGCTATAGCCTGAGTCTAAATACCATATGTCATTTGGACTTTCTTGGACGACATTGCATTCCAGTGATGATGCGCATGCCAAGAAGAGTGAACTGTTCGGTGCGCTGCTATTGCTTGACTGAGTTTCACCTTGCTTTCCTTGGTCATACTGCTTCTTCCTACATTCATATGCGAAGTGTCCATACCTCTTACAGTAATGACATTGAATCTTTGATTTATCATACCTTTGTCCACTTGGCTGATTGGGGGTATGATCCTAGCCTCTTCCTACGACATCTGCAGGACTGCTGCTGCAACCTCCTCTGAACGAACTTCGTCCTCTGCCTCTAGAGTTTGATCTTCATCTGCCTCTACCGCGACTGATTGATGACTGTGCTGCGAACGAACCTTCCAGCGAGGTTTCTGAACCGCTGATTCTATGTTCATGATTGAGGAATGAGGCTTGCAACTCATCAACAGTAAATATGGACAGATCTTTGTTTTCCTCTAGGGTCACAACCAAAGATTAAAATTTCTTTGGCAGAACTCTAAGAACCTTTTCAACAACTCTTTGGTCAGTTAGAGTTTCTCCATGAGACTTTATTTGATTCACTAGACCAATTACACAAGTATAGAATGAGTCTACTGACTCTGTATTTTTCATTGACAGAGATTCAAACTCTCTTCTAAGGATTTGAAGTTTGACAGTCTTTACCTTGTTGAAACCTTGATATGCTGTTTCCAGCGTGTCCCATGCTTCCTTTGCTGACTGCGTTGCTGCTACTCTTGGGAGTATGGATTCATGTGTTGCTTGATGTATGTGGAACAACACCTTTCCTTCTTTCTTCCTTTGTTCCCTCAGAACATCCTTCTCAGCTTGTGTGATATTGTTGTATGCTGCTGCATCTGCTGGTTCTACATAACCAATTTGGACTATGTCCCACACATCTTGACCTCTAAACAAAGCTTCCATGGTTAGAGACCAATATTCATAATTTTTACCAGTAAATATTGGGGTTTGCAAATTACCTGAAGTGGAAGCCATCCTTAACTGCTTTTCCCTTATGAATTGAATTCCTTCTTTCCGTAAACCGAGCTCTGATACCAGATCAAGGGAAAAGGAACACCGCACAGTAAATAGGATTTAACTGCGCAGTAGCTCAATATCTTCTTTTTCTTTAGATTGGGACTTCACACCATCCAACAAGAATCCCAAATTTCTCTTCGCGGAACCCTTCCTTCACTAAGAATTAACTTCACAGTATTAGCTGCGCGGAAACTAACTTTTACTGCGCAGGGTTAACTTCGCAGTACAACTTTTAACTTCGCGGCAGTTAATTGCGTGGGATTAACTGCGCGATTTCGACTTTTTGCTGCGCGGTGAACTTCACAGTGATGTGAAGTTATCTTTGCCACAATACTTCACTTCGCTGACTTCACCAACACTTCACGGCATACTTAACCAAACTTTATTATAAAATATATATCTTTAACTAAAATCATCTAACACGAAGTTACTCCTTGTTAAATTTAGAACATTCACTGCGGTGAATTATTTGGAAATCTTGATTCTTTTTACTGCGGTTAAATGTAAAGACGATTCACGTGAGTAAAACTGGAGATGATGTGCAACTTGCAAAATACAACATTCTTTGAGAATGAAACGTAAAACATAAACTTATATATTTACCAAGGTAAACTGCGCAGCTCCTCAATTCATGGAAGTGAGTTTCACTGCGGACTTTTACATTCACAGAGCTTGGGCTCTTGATACAATTCACGGGAGCTTCTTCTCCTTTTAGTCTTCTTATACATCTCTCTTTGAGTTTTAACTAAGAGCATCTATTTATAGAGCTTTCTATTCAACAGACTTAGGAACGCTTCTTATGGAAGCTACAGGATTGCATTAAACACTATAATAAATTTTATCCTAAGTTTTCTTGACTTGCGAACTAATAACGTGGTGAAGTAATTACAAACAAGACATCCACCAGATTGGTCAGTGAACTAACTGTAGACTTACATCGCGAACATCGTGCTTACACAAAATGACTGCCAGGGTGACTGACAGAGTTGGCGCAGTGACTATGCAATCAACTCATTTAATTAGATATTTCCAACACAAATGAAGCCATATTATTTAAACATTACATTATACATATAGTCTAGAATCCTTTATAGAGTAAATGGTTATGTGATTATTTTGTATGTTATAATGCTTTGATATATCTTAGAAAATCATTTCTAAGAAGAGTTTGAAAAACCTCAGTTAGTTCTGACTATGAAAGGTTTGATTAACAATACCTTTGGGATTTAGTTTGTGACAGTTCACGCCCTATAGAAGGACTTCTGCAACATGGCGATTGATGGAGAAGTAAGGGATATGGAACGTGGTAATGGTGAGTTGTGCAAAACAACTTTTGACGTCTTGGGCATCTGTTGTGGTTCGGGGGTGCCTCTGGTTGAGAGACTTCTTCGGCCTCTCCATGGTGTTGAAAGCGTTTCTATTAATGTTCCTTCAAAAACTGTGACTGTACTGCATGATCCGATCCTTATTCGGCCATTGGAGATAGGTACTAACATAGATCCATCTTAAACCTGTATCTATCAAGCACCGAGAGGTATCCAATTTCTTGAGGTGTATTTCTTTTTTTTAATTTAAACTAAAGAAATTTGATCTCTCTTGATTTATAGATTCGGGTTTAAGTTTTAAGTTTTTATTTTATAAACGAACATCTATTTTTTAATTACTTTTCATAATATTTTAGTCGACATGAATTTTTTTAATTAAAAAAATTACTTTTTACGTTTTATTAGATGTAATGCTACATGTAGCGGTACATACACGTTAGAACATCTCCCCCATACTGGACTGTAGAGCACCTCTTTTCACTCGGTGCAATCAATCATGCAAATCTCATATTACAAAGATTGTGTAAGAAATTGTAATGTGGTAACTATAGTTTCATTGTGAGTTTAACTGGTTGAATACTTTTTTTCATTTATGTTATAAATTGGGATATGTAGATTGACATGTCCTAAATCCTGGTAGCTTTGAAGATTACCGATTACTATATTGATTGACTAGGAGAAAGAAAAAAGGGTGCACCAGATTTGTTTTAAAAAATGTAGGAAATTCACTAATTTAGGTTAGAATGCTTGTAGGAAATTCACAATTTTAAGATAGACTGTTTGTATTCAATTTGAAGGTTTCGATGAATAACGTGCTCCTGGTTTTGTGCAGTTAAGGCGTTAAATCACGCAGGTCTGGATGCGAGTGTTCCTATGGCTAGGAAGCTGAAAAGTGTGAGAAAATGGCCCAGTCCTTATACGTTAGCTTTTGGGTTTTTCCTTGCAATATCTCTGTTTCAGTATTTGTACCATCCTTTCAGGTGGGTGGCTTTAGCCACCATAGCTGTAGGTATTGTACCAATAATGCGAAGGAGCCTAGTGGCCATCTGCAACTTGATGCTTGACATAAATGTGTTGATGCTCATTATAGGTAATTGCAAAACACCTTATAGCAGATTAGGTCATATTGGCAGCCTTTCTTTTGCATGAACAATAATAAAACGGCTATATATAGTATTCCAATTAGGTTATATTGGCAACCTTCTTTTGAATGAATAATTCTAAAATGGGTATATATTGGCTATGAAGCAGTTGCTGGCACTATTGGGTTGCGGGATTATCTGGAAGGAGGCACCATTTTTTTCCTGTTTACATTGGAAGAATGGGTCGAGAGTCGATCAAATGACAAGGTGAGCTTAATTTTATTGCAGTATTTGAGAGGTAATTATTGTATATTGTTGACAACAGTTTGGCATTTTACCAACAATTCTACTTGGCATTTGATGGCAGGCTCAAGCAAAGATTTCATCTATTTTGAATTTATCTCCACAAACAGTCGTTATTGAAGAAAGTGGAGAAAAAATCAATGTGCATGATGTGAGCATCAACACGGTGTTGTCCATCAAAGCAGGAGAGATGATACCTCTAGACGGTATTGTCATGTCTGGAAGCAGTTCAGTGGATGAAAGTAGCTTGACAGGAGAATCCTTACCAGTAGAGAAAGAAGTAGGGGACAATGTATGGGCCGGTACCATGAATCTTACAGGTATCCTTCCAATTTCTTTCATTTCATTAATTACATCCAGTGTTAAAGATGGATGTGTGGAAGTTAAAAAACATCTTCTCTATCTGTTGAAAATAAACACATCTCAATGTCTTTTCTGGAAAATAGTCTCAAGAGAGTTCATAATGTTTATGTTTGGAAATAGACACATCTAGCTGATTGTTTGGGAAGAGATGTGAATATAAGAAATACCTATTTAAACTAGACGCGGATAGTTATATAATCTCAAGTAAAGAGTGTGATTCATAGTATTTCAAGCCACAGGTGTTATTGAAGGTTAGTTGTCAAAGTGGCACGAGGACAGTTATTACTGGTTGCTATCCTTAAATGTGACTTGACTCAGCACAATTATTTAAGGAAATCCATGCCACCTGAAAAAAGTGGTTCCTAAGGGGGTAGAATTCCACTCCTCCCAGATGCCCAGGTCTTGGGTTTCCTGAAGCCTAAAAAGATGCCTAGATCTTGGTTTTCCTGAAGCCTAAAAAAGATGAACTCTTATCCAATTAGAAGTAGTTTAAGGTTTTACTCCAAGACCTAAAGTGGGATATATATATATATATATATTAAAAAACTCAATATAAAAATTAATAGATATATTTTAATTAAATTATGGTATAGAAAGATTGGTGACAATGCTTCTTAGTATACAATAATTCACATAGTGGAGATCATGTTGGTTTAGGGTTTGAATATTCTGTAAGAGCTTTGGAAGCGTGAATCATGGAAAATATGGGAGGAGGGAGAGGAGGGCATCTCTGCTCCCTCCCCCAAGGAAATGTTATCCATGGGGGACTCAAATTGCCTTCCCCGCCAGCAGCAAGTAGCAATTGACTCTATACATCTGAAATAGCAAGAAAACATGCAAACAAAAGCTCATGGGTGACAGCTTCACATGTCAAAGAAGGAGAGGAAGGCGCAAGGAATAATTCCCAATTGATGGAATAAGGGAGATCTCGGTGGGGAAATAGATCTGAGTGGGAAACAAACCCATGCTCAATTGATGGAATAAGGGAGATATTGTTGGGGAAATAGATCTCAGTGGGAAACAAACTCGTGCTAGAGAAAGGAAAAACCATTCAAAGATGCATCCCCAAAATAGACACTCAATCCCTAGGTATGAGGTCACGTCCTTGAATATTGGCTCTTATATTCAGTACATGCAAGATCATGCGGTAATAGGAAAATTCCTAGGAATCTAGGGAATCTAGCCAACAAAGAAGGCATTTATGATGGTGGAACCAAAGAAGGTGGAAATCCAAAAGGACAAATAGATCTAAAGCTTAGATTTAGGGGTTTCTTCATCACAATGTTTTCAAGCCTCAACGACAAGGATAGAGTCTTTTAAAATGGCCCATATTTCTTCAACCTCGCAGGAATATACTTTAGGTTGTGGAATGGAATGTTTAGCCAAGAGAAAGAGGATTTCTCAACAGCTCTAGTCTGGATCTGACTGTATTCTCTACCCAAAGAATACTAGGATGAGGAAACCCTTGTTGGAATTGGAAACACCATTGGTAGATTTGTTAAAATCTCTCAGGTCACTAGACAAGGTATTTATACATCCTATGTCGGTATCGATGTGTACATGAACATCTCAAGGTCCCTCCCAAACACCATCTGTTTGAGATATCATGGTACTAAATGGATCCAGACTTTAGGTTATGATCACATCCCCTTTAGTTGTTGCAAATTTCATGAGCATGGACATCTATTTAGAGGTTGTCCCCTCAACAAGGTTCCATCACAAGAGAAGAAAGAAGATCAAAAAGACATATAAGGGTTTACATAGTTTTCCAATCAAAGAAAACAAGAAAGAAAAATGTTCCCTTCCATCTAGAATAAGATTCTAAGAACATACCTATTAGCAACAACTTGGAATTTCTCAACCAAAGTGATCCCTCCAATGATGCTTCAAAAGAAATAGGGGAAATATCTCAAAAAAAAACTACCTCGAATCAACCAAATCCTATAATTAAGGCTTAAGAGGAATTTAAAAAGTGAAGTATTGAATAAAATCACTTCTGGAGTGCAATGCACCAACCTACTCCAACCTAAGGAGCCTCTGGAAGCATAGAAATCCCAATGGAAGGCACAAAACCACCTAATTCCAAGGGAGAAGACATGGATTTGGAGGGTCTTTCTCTTCACGAAATAATGAAAGCATTTGACCAATAAAACCGCCAATCAAATCTGGATCAACAAATCTAGCTACTTAAGGATTCCATTCATCCGTCTAAACACAAGTAAGCAAAATCAAAGGAAAAAATCACTTAGCAGCTTCCTCCCTTGAAGTTCAAACAAATTTCCAGAAGGAGCACTCCTAGATTCTCAGTGAGGACAAAAAGAAAGGTAGACGAAGCAATAAACAACTTTTGCAAGATCTTGGAGAAAGGATCATTAATTTCATCCAATATGTCGATGACAAAGAATTTATTCTCTCACGAGTCATCCAATTAATCATGAAGATCATCCCATGGAGTAACAAAGGCCTCAACAACACAAATAAGAAAATAATCCTTTGAAATAAAATTCACTCTGAACAACCAAATATTTTATTGTTGCAAGAAACAAAATGCAGCTCTTAGATGATAAGCAAAATAATGGGATACAACTAGAAAGGATCCAAGGTAATTTATTTAGATGCCAAAGGTGCAACAAGCAGATTAGCAACCATTTGGAATCCACAAATCACTGAACTTTAGGACTTTTTTCTACAGCCAGATCCATAACAACGAAATTTTAGAAGATTGGGGTAGAGAAGAAAGGATTCTTAACCAATGTCTATGACCCCGCTTCATCTAAAGACAAAAAAAGTTGTATTGAATCCTTTCATCATATTCATTCAATAGTATCCAACAATAAATTGATAATGGGAATAGATTTTAACCTCATCACTTATGTCAGTGAGAAAAAGGGAGGCATCAAAATATTGGAGCCAAACTATGAGTTGTTCAAATCTACAATCTAGACCTCTCGTTTATATCACTTTATCCTCTTAGCAGATGTCCTTGAATCCAGTATCGACATTGAAGCTTCAATCCTGCCTTGCGCTACTTTATATCACTAGCCCATTTGTCTACGAGTCAATGTTGATGATAAACCCAAGAACAAGCCCTTCAGATTTAAAAAAAATTGGTTGACCCAGTTAGATTTTCGAGAGAATATTCATAAATGGTGGAAGGAGGAAACAATCAACCACATCTCCAAAATGTATACATTCCAACAATACCCCAAGAACTTAAAAAACAAACTCAAGATTTGGATCGAGGAGGTTTTTGGGAACATTCGGTAGGAAAAAAAGAAGTTGGAACCCTCGATGGTAAAAATTCAATAAAAATCAATAAATAAATTTATTAAAATTTTGGTATAAAAGGATTGGTGACAATTCTTCTTGGTATACAATAATTCCTATGGTGGAGGTCGCGTTGGTTTAGGGTTTGAGTATTCTTTAGGAGATTCGGAAGACTGGAGCATGGAAAACCTCGGAGGAGGGAGCGAAACTTGCTCCCTCCTACAAGGAAATATTATAAATGGGGGATTTAAATTTCCTTCTTAAGCACCAGGAATTAAATCTGCAGACATCTAAAATAGCAGGAAAACACGCAAACAAAATTCTAGGGGCGACAACTTCAGATGTTGAAGAAGCAAAGGGAGGTGCAAGTAATAATGCCCAATTTGACAGAATGAGGGAGATCTCAATGGGAAAAAAATCTCAGTGGGAAACAGATCTTGGTGGGAAACAAAACCACTACTCAAGAACAAAAAACTAATCGAAGTTGCATCCCTAAAACATAATCAATCCCTAGGTATGAGGCCAGATCCTATGGATTGGCTCTTATATTCGGTACATGCAAGATCATGTAGTAATATGAAAATTCCTAGGAATCTGGCCAATGGAGAAGGCATTATGATGGTGGATCATGACAAGGTGGAGACCCAAAAGCTAAATAGATCAAAAACTTGGATCTAGGGGTTTTTTCATCGCAATATTTTCCAACCTCAAGGACAAGGACATAGTCTTTGAAAATGGTCCCTGTTTATTCAACTCTACAGGACTATACCTTTGGTTATGGAATGAAAATTTTATCCAAGAGAAAGATTATTTATGGGAAACTTCAGTATGGATCCAACTGTATTCACTACCCAAAGAATACTGGGTTGAGGAAACCCGTGGTAGAATTGGAAACACCATTGGTAGATTTGTTAAAACTGATCAGGTCACTCGACAAGGTCTGTATCCATCCTATGTCGGTATATATGTGCACATGAACATATCAAGGACCCTCCCAAACTCCATCTGTTTGAGCTATCATGACACTAAATGGATCTAAACCTTATATTATGAGCACATCCCCTTTCACTACTATGTTTGAAATATCATGACACTAAATGGATCTAGACCTTATATTATGAGCACATCCCTTTTCACTACTCTGCTTGAGCTATCATGACACTAAATGGATCTAGACCTTATATTATGAGCACATCCCCTTTCACTACTGTAAATTTCATGAGAATGGACATCTATTTAGAGATTGTCCCCTCAACAAGGTTCCAACACAAGAGAAGAATGAAGATCAGAAAGACTCAGAAGGGATTATGCAAGTTTCCAATCGAAGAAAAGAAGGAAGTGTAATGTCTCCATTCAATTAAACTCGTGACAGGGAAATTCCACCAATCCTACTAGTTCCCTAGGTTGGATGGAGACATTGGAATTTGGAATAAGGGGGCTAATAAATGATGTTTGGACATTAGAATGCCATAAATATTTAATAAAGGAGATAAATAAATAAATACAAGGGAAAATCAAAGTGGCAATTGATCATGAAGACACATGGAGGTTGTGGGGCCCACACAAGCTAGAATTTCTATGCCACACGGCATCCTCCTCTTGCAATTTCGAATCCATGGGAAGTCTAATGTTCTTGGGATGAGTTGGAAGGCCCATACACTTGGAAATATGCATCATAGGTCGAATTTGGATGGAAGTGTAACTCACATGGAAGAGGAATGGTCAAATGAGAGGTTCTTGGACACTTGGGCTAGATTCCCTAACATCTATGACAAAAATGATGAAGATGCTATGACATATATGAAAAATTGTAGACCTGAGGGTTGACATCTGAACAATATGACATGTCAAAACTAAAAATAGCATCTAAGTGAGTGCTCAAGGGAGTTAGAGAAGGCCAAGAGATGCCTACTCGAATGTGTGGAAGGTGGAAGGCTAGGAAGTGGGAGACCTGTGGCAACACTTGAATCACTCCCTAATTCGAATTGGCTTGGAGTCTATGGATGGAATTGGAACCTTAGAAGAATAAGGATGTTTATAAAATATAGAAATGAATTAATAGAGTATCTTTTGATCATTTTACATTTTGCATTTGCATTTGGAGAGAGAGAGCTAGTAGAGAGCTAGTCTACTTGCCTTAGCACCAATTTCGAGGGTGAAAGATTCACACCCTAATTGGAAATTGGAGAGGCTTTTCAGAACTTTAATTTGGATCTATAATGGAGTCTTTAGTTACAGGTTGAATCTACAGGGAATCTCGTGGTTCATTCAACTACAACTCAATCTTGCATCTCTTTCACATTTTCTTGCATATTTGGACCCCTGGAGGAACTGCGCCTTTTGTGAGATGTTGATCTCTTTGTGAGAGTCTAAGAATATCCATTTATTTGTATTCTGATATATATACTATGTATTTACTTCTCATGAGACTCTCAGGTTGAAATACCAAGTGAAGTTATGTAAAATTACCAAACAATGCATAAATGATGCCATTTCCCCTAAATCTTGTTGTTGGAGTTTGAAGAGACATTATTTCGAGTTATGTCAGTTTCTCTATGTGATTTTGTTGATGTATGGAGTGTTATTAAAGTTTTGAAGAATTTTTTTAACAGAGCATAAGCCCTTGGCACCTAAAATTCGAATTTCATAACACATGGTGAAAATTACTAGCTTTTCCCCCTATGTGAAGTATTGCACATAAAAATATTATTTAAGTGAGTTGAATAAGGCCATAGGAACTAATTAATGATGTAATGGGGAGCTCATTAAATCCATTTATCAGTACCACACCTCTATTTAGAAATTTGGAAGTGTTTAACAACATTTGGAGAGCTAACTTTGTCCACTACCCTTGGGGGTTTTGAAGCTTGATTTGCCTAGAATATTCCCTACTTTGTCCATATTGTAAATGAATGTTGAATAAGTGTTTTAAAGTTTGTTAAGCATCCATCAGCCTCGGTTATATTTCTTAATACCTTTCAAATACCTTCAGACCCAATTTGGGAGCATTTGGAGCCATTTGGAGACCAAGAAACCAATACTAGTTAAGGGTCGAACTAGTGGAAAATTTGAAATTCTCAACATTTTAATAAATTTATAAAAAGGGAGTTTTTTTTATCATTTTAGAATTTTCATTTTGAATTTAGAGAGGAGAGCTAGTGGAGGGCTACTCTACTTGCCTTAGAACCAATTTCGAGGGTGAAAGATTCCCATCCTAGTTGGTAATTGGAAAGGCCATTCAGGCCTTTCATTTGGAGCTTTAATGGAGTATTTTGTTACAGGTTGAAGCTACAGGGACTCTCATAGTCACATCTCTTTCAGCTTGCTTCTACAACCATTCTTCTATTTCTTGTCATATTCATGATCCTTGAAGAATTGCACACTTGGTGAGATATTATTCTCTTTGGAAGAGATTCTAATGCTTCATTATTTTATCATATGATTTAAATGATATTTTCTTCATGTTCATAATGTCTTCAAGTAGAGATTCCAAGTGGAATTATGTAAATCTGATTATTAGTGAGCAAATGGTGCCAATTTCCCCACTATGTTGATGTATGCCAATGATATGTTGATGTATTTGAATGGGCCAGTGAACTATTGATGATTTAATGATGTATGGACTTTTATTTATCTGTTATACAAGTTTCATGTTTAGTTCATAAGCTTTTGGAGTCATATTGTCCACTTTTATATCATTTGGAGAAGATTGCCTATCATTTCCCCCAAGGTCAAAACTAGTCTTTTTACATATGATTGGAGAGGGTTGTAGAAGACTTAATAAAATGAATGGTGATTCATATGAGACTATATTTATGTACCATAGATATCCCCTACCTCTATTCGTTAATTCGAGAGGGTCCAATAGCATTTGGAGAGCCATTTCCAACATCTACCCCATGGGGATTTGAACCCCAAATTGCTAGTCAAACTCCCTACTTTGGACAGAATTTAAAGGAGAGTTTCAGAATCCTTTTGAAGAATCTAAAGCATCCATTAACCTCATAATTATGTCCTAATATCATCCATACACCTTCTGTAACAATTTGGGAGCATTTGGAGTCATTTGGAGACCAAGAGACCAATACTAGTCAAAGAGAAATTGCTAATCAAACTCCCTACTCTGGCCGGAACTTAAAGGAGAGTTGAAGAAGCCTCTTGAAGACTATAAAGAATCCCTGAACCTCATAATTATGACCCAATATAATACATACACCTTCTATAACAATTTGGGATCATTTGGAGTCATTTGGAGACTAAGAGACGAATACTAGTCAAAGGTCGAACTAGTGGAAAAAGTTGAAAATTTCACCATTTTAATAAATTTCAAAAAGGGTACATTACAGTGGTATCAAAGCATGGTCTTGGCACCTGATGTGGTTAACCATTCATGAAGACAAGGAGTCAAATAAATAAGCCACCACCCTTAGAACCTGAAATTGAAGGTGTTGTTGTTGAAGAGGAAGAAGTAGGAGAAGAAGAGTATCTTGTTGAAACTATGACTAAGGATGAGAAGGGACTCTCTGATGATAAGGAGGAATTTACTAAATTGATGAAACCATTCTTTGAATACATGACCAAACAGATGATGAAATGATTTGAATTGTTGGCTAGCCAACTTGGAAGCAAAGGAGTAATAGGAGGCAACAGTAGCTCACATTCAGAAGAAAACAAGAAAATGGGTGAGCATATTTTCTCAAGCACATGACCCCATAATAGACCTAATGAATTTCAAAGCACACCAATGCCTACTACACCTAAATTTATTGTGCCCAAAGAAGAACTTAACACCCAAATGGATATTAATACATTGGTGACAAAATGGGAAAAATTGAGTGAAGATTGTAGAAGGACTCTACCATTTGAACAATACTTTATTGTTTCAAACAAAATCAAAAAGAAGGAAGATACTAGGGCTCTATTTCAGAACAAAGAATTAAATTGTGTTATTGCTAAAATGCCACTTCCCACTTTTGATGGTTCCTCTCAAAGTTCTGCGAACACTTGGGTGCAAAAACTAGATGTGTATTTTCAACTGAATCCAATGTTGGAAGAGGATGCCTTAAAATGGCTATTTTGCATCTGGAAGGAGATGCCAATGAATGGTGGTTCCATGGTCTGAAAACTTAGGGACATGATTAGGTTACTACCTATGGATAATTTGTTGATAGGGTATTAGATATATTTGAGCAAAAGTACCCAGAATTACCTTTCAAAGAACTAGCCCAATTGAAGGAAGTGGGAACCCTTGCTAAGTATATGATGGAATTTCAAAAATTATCAATCAAGGTGGCTGATATATCTATGGTAAGATTAGTATTGCTGTTCACTGAAGGTTTGGTTGAACCCTTAAAAGGTTTATTTAAAGCCCACAAACCCAATTCATTGAAGGATGCTATGATTTTGACAAGATATCTACAAAATGTACTATCTAGGACAAGTTTTCCTCCCAAGCCCAACTTCCCTCCCCAATTCAGATTTGAAAAGAAGCCATGGAAAGAAGATGAATGTGGAAAGGATAAAAAAGAGGAACTAAGCAGGGAAGAACTCAAAAGGAATAAATAGTGTTACTCATGCTTCCAACCATGGGCACCAAGACATAAATGTGCTAAGGGAAAGGCCCAATTCATTGAAGTAATTTGTGATGATGAGTATGAAGGGGGCATGGAGGAAGAAGGACATATTTCAGCCCAAGAAGAGGGATATACTACAACAGAAGAAGGGAAACAAGAGGGAAATCATCCCTCACCTGACAAAGTAAGAATGTCAGTACTTTCAACAGTGCCTCATTATCACACTATTCGATGCAAAGGTGTGGTACTAGGAAAAAGGGCCTCAGTTTTGGTAGATGGAAGAGCCACACATAAATTCATTGATGCAGACATGGTGGAGAGAAGGAATATACCTATTGAACCATTCGATGGCTTCACAATTGTCATTCTAGGTCACAATACTATGGAGTGCAAAACATGGGTTCCAAAGCTGCAAATCACCATAGGTAACTATATTTTTCTGATAGCTTTTATGTGGTTGATGTTGCTGATATTGTAAAATTAGTCACAGTAGATCTATTGAACAAGAATATCAATCACAATGATGTAAAACAAATTGGAGTAAAAACTGTGCAAGAGAGATGCATCAGTGCTATATAATCCATAATGGTAGAATTACAATACAATAATGTCACAATGAGTGAGCAATTTGAATTAGCCAAGGAGTTAATTCGAATATACTGCATGGCATAGCTTGGCTCCAACTAGGAGTCCTCATCATCAATCAGTGGTGGTCATCAATGCACAAGTAACTATCAGAAAGGTGTCAAACTAAGTCTAACTGAGTGTAATAAGTGTAACTGATGGTAATGGCACTAATGCAGGGATGGAGGCTCAATGGAGGGTGCATGAGGAGTTAAATGCACTTAGAATAGGCAGTCAAATCTCATCGGAGGTCAATCGAAGTGATAAAAATAGTGAGGAGTCATTCTAGCCTCAAATCAAGGAAAGACAACTAGCTAACTGAAGTGAACTGGACTGGTAGGTGAGAAAAGGCGCCCTTCTCAAGTGGTGGGTGAGAAGTGGGCACCTCCCTGACTAGGAGGGATAAAACTAAATGGAAATATTCTCTCGGGTGCTGGCAGACTAGGGACTAGGTCCTGGAGGCATCAAACTGGTGACTGGGCAGCATGCGGATGCATGCATGCAAAGTATATACTGAATGATGCGATATCCTAACACCCCCCCTCAAGCTATACTATGATGTAAAAAATAAAATGTAGGGCCCTGGTTACTGATACCAAAAGTCACCCCAATACAATAATCCAAAAATGCTGAGAATAAGCTAAGTGAGGAAAGAGGGAAAACCCAGTGGGAAGAAAGCCCCCCCTCAAGCTAAACATAAAAATGGATCTAAGATGTCTCCACCATGATGGAACTCACCCCCAAAAGTGAACAGAGGTAAGATAACTTCTTCTCAGTGAAGCTCTTGGTGAAGATGTCTACAATTTGCTCATCAATAGGGCAATATTGCAGAATGATGGTACGATCATGCACCAACTCTCGGATGTAGTGCATATGAATCTCAATGTGCTTGGTCCTCTGCCACTGAACTGGATCTGTGGAGATCTTAATAGCACTTTTATTGTCACAAAATAGGACAGTCGAAGTAGTGCTACCAAAATCAAAATCGAAAAGAATACCATGCAACCAAACTGCCTGAATGCAGGCATTGACTACCCCTTGATACTTTGCCTCTGCTGAAGAAAGTGCAATGGCTACCTGGTTTTTGCTTGACCAGCAGATAGGGCCATGGCCAATCATGAAAGCATATCTGGAAGTGGACTTTCAATCTATGATATCACCCGCCCAATCTGAATCATTAAAACCAATGAAATCTAGCTCAGAATCTGCAGCATAATGTGTGCCAAAATGTCTTGTACCTTGCACATACTGCAAGATCCGCTTGGCTTCCCGCCAATGAAGCTCATGGGGCTACTGCATATACCTTGATACAACACTCATGGAATAATAAATATCAGGCCTTGAGTGTGTCAAGCAGAGTAGTGAACCAATCAACTGTCGAGACATAGTGCAATCTGCAAGCAGGTCTGAAGCATACTTTCCCTCCTCAAGACTGATTCCTGAGAGGAATGGAAATAGAGCAGCCTTACGTTATGCCATATTAAACTTTAATAGCAGGTCTGAAGCATAGTGTAGAATTTCCCTCCTCAAGATTGATTCCTGAGAGGAATGGAAACGGAACAGCCTTACATTATGCCATATTAAACTTTAATAGCAGGTCTGAAGCATACTTTTTCTGAGATAATGTGATCCCATCAAATTTTTGAGCTATCTCCAAGCCCAAAAATTGCTTAAGCAAGCCCAAAACGCTCATGTCAAAAGCTAGATTTAAAGCGATTTTTACCTTGTTGATTGTAAGGAGAGTGCTACCAGTAATGAGAAGATCATCAACATAAAGAACAACAATCAGCAAATTACTTTAACTTGCTGTAGGTACACATTTGGATCAGATTTTCATCTTTTGAAATTTTGAGAAAGAAGGAAGGAGTCCATCTTTGTGTACCAAGCTCTTGGAGCCCGTTTCAATCCATATAAATATTTCTTCAATCTTCAAACTAATGATGGATCTGATATGTATCCTTATAGCTGCTTATATATACTTCTTCATCAAGGTCTCCATGTAGAAAAGCACTCTTCACATCCATATGGTGCACTTTCCAGTGCTTGGATGTGGAAATGGCCAAAACTAGGCGGATGGAATCCATCTTTGCAACCGGTGCAAAGGTCTCAGTGTAGTCCACTCCTTGGACTTGGGAGAAACCTTTTGCCACTAGCCTAGCTTTGTATTTGCTGATAGAGCCATCAGCAACAATTTTCGTGTGGTAGACCCACTTACATTGGACCAATTTTCTTCCAGGTGGAAGAGAAACTAGCTCCCATGTATTGTTCTTTTGAAGAGAACTATACTCTTCATCCATGGCGGTTTTCCATCGTGGATCTCAGTGGGCATTGTTAGGATATTCCTATACTCCATCCTAGTCCTACCAACATTACTCCTTTTTGCATTTTCAGTTATGCATTCATTCTACATGCATGCATGCAATTGCATGCATCCCAATCATTAGTCCCAACACCTAGCCTCAGTTAGCCAGCCCCCGGGAGCTTCTCTCAGATCAGTTTTAGCCCTCCTAGAGCTTAGTGCGGCCTTCCTTCTTGATTTAAGGAAGCCACTCGCCCTCTCTCACCTACCATTAAGTTGTACTTCAGTTAGTTGAGTTATCATCAGTTCCTTCCTTGATTTAAGGCTAGATTGACTCTCAACTGACTGTATCACTCCGATAGACCTCCAGTGAGACTGAACTTCCCATTCTGACTCCAATTAGCTCCTCATGCGCCCTCCACTAAGCCTCCTTCATTCAGTTAGTGCCAGTTACACTTAGTTACACCTACCACACTCAGTTAGACTCAGTTTGACTGATGGTTGACAGTTACTTGAGCATTGATGACTCCACTAATGATGATGAAGACTTCTAGTTGTGCTTCGATGACACTCCAGTGATATTTTTATCACTCCATGAAGGCTAATTCGAATTGCCACCTTGGCATTCGAATCATCATGCATTGTACTACTTATTTGTCCATATTGTGATTAATTAATTAGTGTGTGTGAAGTTATTTTGCTTCTATCTGAGTTCTACTGTATTATTATTCTGTTGCTCCTTTACACTACATTGACCACTCTTCTTCCATTTTCCTGCTTAATCAAATTTCTTTCTTGTGAGATATACATCAGCTCTTAGATCTGCTATGAGGATTTTCACATGGTATCAAAGCATGTTGAGAGTATTGTTTATCTCCATTCTGAGAGTTTTTTGCAGGTTATTATCAAGATTTCGAGTGTAGCAGTTTCAGCAGTTTCTGCACTTTTGCAGCAGCAGCAGCTGCAGACTTTTCTATTGTTTTTGCAGGTCTTCTACAACTTCCATTTATTCAGAAGAAATCTATCCTCCTCCATTCAACTATGATCATCTTTCTCCATTCAACTATGATGAATGGAAACCAAAGATGATAGCACATTTGAAGAGAAATGGTCTCTTTGATTATTGTTTTGAAAGAGAGTTCGAATCCTCTGAAGAAGAGATTGACTGGTTAAATAAAGGTGAGAGAGCCATGGAATCCATGATGTTTTCTATGTCTCGATGCTTGGTACACCAATTAATTGATGATGTTGAATCTCCAAAAGAGCTATGGGCCCACCTGGATGAAATCTTTGGCAGACAGAATGAAGGGATTGGTCCAAATCCTTTCAAGAGCAAGCCCACTATTGCAATCGCCCTCCTTGATGATCTCATTGATCATGAATCATTATCAAACATATCTCATATTGAAGTTGTCCACAAAGAAGAAGAACTTGCATATTCTACACTCATGCTCCAAATTCCTTCTATTTCGAATTTTGTGCCAGCTCACACTTTAGATATTGCAGAGGTTGCTAAATCCTCTCTTGCACCAGAGTCTGTTGGTTTGCATCATGATCTCATGAATGTTTCAAAGGTCAAATCAGCCATTGGAGGTAATGAATTCGCTCTCCTTGATCACTCACCTCTTATGTTCTACTATATGATCATTATTTCATGCTTTTAGAAGGTTATTGAAGATGATGGCCATTTCCATTCACTTGGGATAATTTCTCATGCATTTACTGGTTTAGATCTCACCTCTAATGGTTCAAAGGAGATCTTAAGCAACCATGATTCAAGTCTTGGATCTAATTTGGATTCCAAGCAATCACTGATATTTGATGGTTCTTTTGGGCACCCATGATGGCCATTGCCATTCGCTTGCGATAATTTCTCATGCATTCAATGGTTTAGATCTCACCTCAAATGGTTCAAAGGAGACTTAAGAAACCATTCTTCAAGTCTTGGATCTGATTTGGATTCAAAGCATTTACTATCATGTCATGGTTCTTTTGGGCATAATCTCACCTATGATGGTTCGAAGGAGAAGACAAAAGACTATTTGCACATTCATAGATTTGATCCTACCTCAGCTGATTCGAATCACAGGTTCAAGGATCATCCTCATACTTTTGGATTTGTTCTCATCACATTTGATCTGAAGAGCAAGTACAAGCACATGCTTTCTGAGCATGATCCACTTCTTCCCAAGAAGAAGATACCTCCAGACATATGCCCAAGCATCACACCTGCTTGAGTTTGGAGCGTTTATTTTTGTGTGTGCCTTACAGTCTATTTTGAGGGGGGGTATTTTTCCCATGAGGTTTTCCCCATTTCCTTGATTTATTGACTGTTATTATTATTCATTGTATTGGGTGACCTTTGGTCTCAGTTACCAGGGCCCAGGATGGATAAAGGGGGGGTGTTAGGATATTCCTATACTCCATCCTAGTCCTACCAGCATTACTCCTTTTTGTATTTTCAGTTATGCATGCATGCAGAATTGCAATTGCATTCATCCCAGTCATCAGTCCCAGCACCTAGCCTCAGTTAGCCAGCCCCCGGGAGGTTCTCTCAGATCAGTTTTATCCCTCCTAGAGCTTAGTGCACCCTTTCTCCTTGATTTAAGGAAGCCACTCACCCTCTCTCACCTACCATTTAGTTGTACTTCAGTTAGTTGAGTTATCATCATTTCCTCCTTGATTTAAGGCTAGACTGACTCTCAACTAACTGTATCACTTCGATAGACCTCCAGTGAGACTGAACTGCCCATTCTGACTCTAGTTAGCTCCTCATGCGCCCTCCACTGAGCCTCCTTCATTCAGTTAGTGCCAATTACACTCAGTTAGACTCAGTTTGACTGATGGTTGACAGTTACTTGAGCATTCATGACTCCACTGATGATGATGAAGACTTCTAGTTGTTCTTCGATGACACTCCAGTGATCTTTTTATTAGTCCATGAAGGCTAATTCAAATTTCCACCTTGGCATTCGAATCCTCATGCATTGTACTACTTATTTGTCCATATTGTGATTAATTAATTAGTGTGTGTGAAGTTATTTTTCTTCTATCCGATTTCTATTGTATTATTATTCTGTTGTTCCTTTACACTGCATTGACCACTCTTCTTCTATTTTCCTACTTAATCAAATTTATTTCTTGTGAGATATACATCAGCTCTTAGATCTGCTGTGAGGATTTTCACAGGCATGATAGTATGATTTGGGATCTGAACCAATCATCAAATAAAAATTTTCAGATAATAATGGATCAGAAAATGAAATAGCCATACCTACTCTTTGAAAGTTTGCTCTTGTTCTCCTTGGATCAACAGAATTTCCAATGTTTGAAGCAACAAATTGTAGAGTGTTTTGGCCCCACTTTGGTAACTGAGAAGGATCATTATGGTCAGATTCTAAACTTGATATGTCATGGCCATCAAAGACTGATAAAATATCAGAAATATCAGATCCAGTGCTTTCTTCATCTTCTCTCGAAACGTCTTCTTTTAGAGACTGCGGATCGGCCGTGTTTTCCTCAAATAGTTTTAGATCTGGCAGCGGTTCTTCAAACTTCACACTTCGCTCTATGAATATCTTTTTGGATCTAATATTCATGAGTTTATATGATTTTTATTCTTCTCCATGTCCTATTAGGATATATTCAATACTTTGTGGATCCAAAGATTTTCCCTTATCAGAAAGAATTCTAGCCCATGCAGTGGAGCCAAAAACACTCAAATTGGACACATCCGGTTTGCGACCAGTGAATGCTTCGAAAGGATTTTTACCTTTCACGGATGAATGTGGAACTCGGTTCTAAATGTATGTAGCAACATTCATGTCTTAATCCCAAATATTTGCATCCAAACCTTTTGACTCAAGCATATAGGTAGCCATCTCTTTCAGTAACCGATTCTTCCTTTCCGCTACACCGTTCTGCTGGGGTGTGTAGGGAACTGTATGTTGGATCTGAATTCCACTTTCGGCACAAAGTTGCAGAAAATCAGTCTTGATATATTCTCATCCATTATCATATCTAAGATGTTTGATCTTTCTCTCAGTGGCGGTCTCAATAGAACCCTTAAAATCCTTGAATTTTCCAAGCACTTCTGACTTGTTTTTGAGAAAAAATACCCAAGTAAAGCGGGAGAAGTCATCGATGAATGTAAAAACATACCTTGAACCATTCATGCACATATTTGGCAGCGGACCACTGATAGCAGAATGTATGAGACCCAAAATTGTAGAAGCTCTGCTAGCTTTGCTGCGGTCGAACTTGTGCTCGAGGTGCTTCCCAATGATGCAACCTGGGCAAATTCCCTTCGAGGAACGGAGGTGCGGAAGACCACCAACCATGGATTTGTTTTGTAATAGCAGAAACTAATTGTAATTAAGGTGTCCAAGCCTTTAATGCCAAAGCCTACTAACCTCATTGCCATGTGTGAGAAGAGCAGTGGGCTTTTCAAGCGGCACAAAGTGTGAAAACTCATAGTATTTTGCAGTGTGGTTTTCCTTTCCGACTGCAATAAATCTTCCACTTTTAATATCAGAAATTTCAACTTTGTTAGGGCTGAATGTAACTTGCTTCGGTTCACCAGTGTGTTTCATTTGATACACATAAAGTATATTTGAAGCCAAGGAAGGTACATAGAGAACATTATGAAAACTTCCATGCTCTAAATAGATGGTACCTTTACCCTTTGAAGAGATTTTTGAGTCATCTCCCAAATGGATGGGGATGGAGCTGTTTGGATTGAATGAAGAGAAGGAGTCAATATTTGCAGCGATATGATTTGAGGCACCGGAATCTATCAGTAGAGTGGTGGGTTTCGAAACAGTTGCCATGAGTGCTTGACCTAATTCATGATCATCATTTCTATCCTTCTTCCATGCACTGTCGGGAAGACATATGTTATTATTTTCCAAAAGGAGGGCCATTTGATCTATTTTTTTCTTCATGCATGAACTTTCAGGATGAAAGCCACGGTTGAAATATGAACACTTAGATTTTTCTTTACCCTCTTTACCCGTTTGCTTGTTCCTTGAACCGGATGGTGCATCCGATTGTTTGCTTTTCTCTCTTTGCTTGTTAGGTTCGAATTTGGGCTTCTCTTTCTTTTGCTTTCCTTTGCCATTCAAATTATTGGATCCTTGAACAAAGAGGGCTGAATCTTTGGAGCTTATGGATCCCATTTGAATTAGCTTATCATGCTCTTTGGTAACGGACTCAATGAAGGCATTCAAGGTAGGCATCTTCCAATTCGGGGTATTTAGCCGACCGGAATTGAAAGTAAAGACAAATACCGAGAAATATTTACCAAGATTTGAAAGAATGGAGAAGATCAATTGCTTATCCTCTTTAACAACTCCACTGTTCTTCAATTGTAAAGACAAATGCTTGAATCTTGTGAAAAAGTCATTGATGGTCTCGAAATTATCAGGATTCAAGGAAATCAATTCATTTTCCAATTGAAAAGACCACATGTCATCTTGCTTCCCCCTCGATTTGCTCCCATACTACCTTTGGAGTAGTCAATCCACTGAGGTGAAAGTGAATATCCTTGGAAATATTGAGTCAAAGAAGACCGTATGCTTCATCCAACTTGTTGAAGTGCTTCGATTTTTCAATGAGTGTATTGGGCTCAACTTCGAGGCCCATGGTGACTCTGTAGTACCCTCTTGAGCGCAACATAATCTCCATGTCATTCTTCCATTCAAAATAATTAAAAGGAGTGAGTATCTTAGAAGAAGAAGAATCCATCTCAATGATAGCGAATGCACTTGATGGAGATGGTAAACCTGCAAATCACAATCGAAACAAGAATAGTAAGGTCGAACAATCCACCTTTTTAGAGTTGTATCACACCTGTGATTGGAGATCAAGCAAGCTTGAATGATCCAATGTATCAAATCCAGGAATTCTGTGGAAAACTCGGGCTTCTGGAGTGGATTGGAGAGTATTTTTCATCCTTGCATGCACATGAGATTTTGCATGCCAAAACTTCAGTGATTTTGCATGCCAAAACTTCAATAATTTTGAGCAAATTCACTCAATTCTTCATGTAGAACACCTGTAGGAGAGAGATATTGTCCCTGCAATGGCTCTGATACCATGTAAAATTAGTCACAGCAGATATATTGAACAATAATATCAATCACAATGATGTAAAACAAATTGGAGTAAAAACTGTGCAAGAGAGATGCATCAGTACTCTATAATCCAGAATGGTAGAATTACAATACAATACTGTCACAATGAGTGAGAAATTCGAATTAGCCAAGGGAGGTCATTCGAATATACTGCATGGCATAGCTTGGATCCAACTAGGAGTCCTCATCATCAATCAGTGGTGGTCATCAATGCACAAGTAACTATCAGACAGGTGTCAAACTGAATCTAACTAAGTGTAATAAATGTAACTGATGGTAATGGCACTAATGTAGGGATGGAGGCTCAGTGGAGGGCCCATGAGGAGTTAACTGCACTCAGAATAGGTAGTCAAGTCTCAACGGAGGTCAATCGGAGTGATAACAACTGTGAGGAGCCAGTCTAGCCTCAAATCAAGGAAACACAAATAGCTAACTAAAGTGAACTGGACTGGTAGGTGAGAAAACGTGCCCTTCTCAAGTGGTGGGTGAAAAGTGGGCGCCTCCCTAACTAGGAGGGCTAAAACTAAATGGAAATAGGCTCCCGGGTGCTGGCAGACTAGGGACTGGGTGCTAGAGGCATCAAACTGGTGACTAGGCAGCATGCATGCATGCAAGGTGCATGCAAAGTACATACTGAATGATGAGATATCCTTACAGATACTAATGTGGTTTTGGAAGTACAATGTTTGTACTCTATAGGGTAGCATATAGTGAACTATCAAATTTCCTAAAATGAAATTCCAAGATTCGGAAGGAATACTAAGGGTTGTGAGAGGGCAGCACACCTATCTGAATCAGGTAGTGTCCTCCCACAGTATGAAACACAAGAATGGAAAGGTTTTGGGATACATTCCTCATGGAAGGTCACCTGATAGAGGAGGAACAAGTTTGCAGCATGAAAAATTGAGATTGCTTGAGGGAAAGCAATCTTGGGTGGGGAGGATTGTAATGTCCCCATTCAATTAAACTCATGATAGGGAAATTCCACCAATCCTACTAGTTCCCTAAGTTGGATGGAGACATTGGAATTTGGAATAAGGGGGCTAATAAATGATGTTTGGACATTAGAATGGCATAAATATTTAATAAAGGATATAAATAAATAAATACAAGGGAAAATCAAAGTGGCAATTGATCATGAAGACACATGGAGGTTGTGGGGCCCACACAAGCTAGAATTTCTATGCCACATGGCATCCTCCTCTTGCAATTTCGAATCCATGCGAATTATAATGTTCTTGGGATGAGTTTTAAGGCCCTTGCACTTGGAAATATGCATCATAGGTCGAATTTGGATGGGAGTGTAACTCACATGGAAGAGGAAGGGTCAAATCAGAGGTTCTTGGACACTTGGGCTAGATTCCCTAACATCTATGACAACAATGATGAAGATGCTATGACATATATGACAAATTGCAGACTTGAGGGCTGACATTTGACCAATATGGCATGTCATACCTAAAAATAGCATCTAAGTGAGCTCTCAAGGGAGTTAGAGGAGGCCAAGAGATTCCTACTCGAATTTGTGGAAGGTGGAAGGCTAGGAAGTGGGAGACATGTGGAAACACTTGAATCACTCCCTAATTCAAATTGGCTTGGAGTCTATGGATGGAATGGGAACCTTAGAAGACTAAGGATGTTTATAAAATAGATAAATGAATTAATATAGGAGGTTTTTATCATTTTAGAATTTGCATTTTTCATTTGGAGAGGAGAGCTAGTGGAGGGCTACTCTACCTGCCTTAGCACCAATTTCGAGGGTGAAAGATTCCCATCCTAGTTGGTAATTGGAAAGGCCATTCAGAACTTTCATTTGGAGATTTAATGGAGTCTTTTTTTACAGTTTGAATCTATAGGGAAGCTCATGGTCACATCTCTTTCAGCTTTCTTCTACAACCATTCTTCTATTTCTTGGCATATTCTTGATCCTTGAAGAATTGCGCACTTGGTGAGCTATTGTTCTCTTTGGGGGAGATTCTAATGCTCCATTATTTTATCATATGATGTAAATTATCTTTTCTTCATGTTAATAATGTCTTCAAGTTGAGATTCCAAGTGGAACTATGTAAATCTGATTATTAATGAGCAAATGGTGCCAATTTCCCCACTATGTTGATGTATGCCAATGATATGTTGATGTATTCGAATGGACCAGTGAACTATTGATGATTTAATGATGTATGGACTGTTATTTATCTTTTATACATGTTTCATGTTCATTTCATAATCTTTTGGAGTCATATTGTCCACTTTTATATCATTTGGAGAAGATTGCCTATCATTTCCCCCAAGGTCGAAACTAGTCTTTTTGCATCTGATTGGAGAGGGTTGTAGAAGACTTAATAAACTGAATGGTGATGCATATGAGACTATATAATGTCCCCTAGATATCCCCTTCTTATTTTCATAAATTTGATAGGGTCCATTAGCATTTGGAGAGCCATTTCCAGCATCTACCCCATGGGGATTTGAACCCCAAATTGTTAGTCAAACTCCCTAATTTGGACAGAATTTAAATGAGAGTTCTAGAATCCTTTTGAATAATATAAATCATAAATTAACCTCATAATGATTTCCTAATATCATCCATACACCTTCTGTAACAATTTGGGATCATTTGGAGACCAAGAGACCAATACTAGTCAAAGAGAAATTGCTAGTCAAACTCCCTACTTTGGACAGAACTTAAAGGAGAGTTACAAAAGCCTCTAGAAGACTCTAAAGAATCCATTAACCTAAAAATTATGTCCCAATATAATCCATACACCTTCTATAAAAATTTGTTGGCATTTGGACTCATTTGGAGACCAAGAGACCAATACTAGTCAAAGGTCGAATTAGTGGAAAACGTTTAAAATTTCACCATTTTAATACATTTAAAAAAAGGGACATTACAAGAACAAAATTGATCCTTTCCACCTAGAATAAGAATATACCTATTAGCAACAAATTTTAAGTTCTCAATCAAAGTGATCCCTCCATTGATGCTTGAAAATAAATAGGGGAAATCTCTCAGAAAAATCAACCAGATCCTATAATTGAGGCTTAGGAGCAACTCAAAAAGTGAAAGATTGAATAAAATACCTCCTCGAGCACAATGAACCAACCTAAGGATCCTGAGGGAACCATAGAAACCCCAATGGAAAACACAAAATCACTTGGTTCTAAGGGAGAAGACATGGATTTGGAGGGTCTTGATCTTCAAGAAATAATGGAAACATTTTAGCAACAAAAATCCCAATCAATTATCGATCAACAAATCTAGCTACTTAAGAATTCCCTTCATCACTCTAATCACAAGCAAACAAAATCAAAGGAAAAAAAGACTTAGCAGCTTCCTCCCTCATATTTAAAACAAATGTCTAGAAGGAGCACTCCCAGATTCTTGGGGGGGGGGAAAGGAAAGGAAGACGAAGCAATAGACAAATTTTGTAATAGATTGGAGAAAAGATCATTAATTTCATCCAATACATGTCAATGATAGAGAATTTATTCTCTCCCCCATCATCTAGTTAAGCATGAAGATCATCTCATTGAATATCAAAGGAGGCATCAACAACAAACTATAGCCAAATCCATAACAACGGAATTTCAGAAGATTGGGGCAGAAAATAAAGGATTCTTAACCATTTTTTTGCGATCCCCTTCATCTGAAAACAAAACAAGATTTATTGAATCCTTTAATAATATTTTGATCCATAAACTGTTGTGGATATTCCACTAGAATAGTTTGTCACAACGAATCTTACAACTTCGTTATTATTTTATTAGCTTATTTTTATTGAATGCCAAATAAGAGGAACATAAAAAAGAATAACTAGAGAAAATAAGTGCACAATCGGCACAATAACACAAGATACACCTTAGGAAAACCCACATTTATGGTGAAAAACCCATTCACAAGTGAGGACTAGGGCCTTTCTCTTTATGTCAAATTGCAAATACAAAGGAAATGGTACTCTCTATGGAGTTAACCATGACTCTGTAGCTAGAATGGCTACTACAAGATCTGTTATCTCCTATGTTCTACTCTAACATACACTCTCATGATTTTTCTCAACTATGGAACAATACAATACATCAATGGAACCCCCTTCTTCTCCCGATGGCCTAGTATTTAGCATATCCTAACACCGGTCTAGGGTTAAATTTAGGGTTTTTGCATGCCCCTGTTAGGATATTCCTATACTCCATTCTAGTCCTACTAGATTTCCAATCATTTTCATTTTCAGTCATGCATGCAAAATTAGGGTTTGCATGCATTCTAGGTCATCAGTCCCAGCACCTAGTCCTCAGCAAACTAGCCCCTGGAGCTTCCTTCAGATCATTTCTAGCCCTCCCAGTGACTAATGCGCCCTCCTTTGCTCCACTGCATGAAAAGGGTGCCTTCTTCACCTACTAGTCCAGTTATATTCAGTTATATTGAGTTATCTTCAGTTATTTCCTTGATTTAAGGATTAACTGACTCTTTACTGAGTTTATCACTCTGTTGGACCTCTAGTGAGACTAGATTGACCATTCTGACTCCAGTTAACTCCTATGGAACCCTCCACTAAGCCTCCTTCACTATATTAGTGCTTCCATGTGCCAGTTACACCAACCACATTCAGTTAGACTCAGTTTGAATCCTGGTTGACCATTACTTGTGCATTGATGACTTCACTGATGAGAAGGTGGACTCCTAGTTAGGCATTGATGACTCTCCACTGATTATGGATCTGTGCATGAAGGCCAATTCGAATTCCTCCTAGTGAATTTGAATCCTCATACTCAGCATTGTATATTTACCTGTTCACTATTTAGTTTAATGTAATATGTGTAATTATTCTGCCTCAATCAGAGTTTCTTTGGATCTAAGTTCTATTGCTTGTCTCTTCTTCTATTATTCCTAAATTCTTTCATTGTGAGGTTTACATCATTTCTTTGGATCTTATGTGGGAAATTTCACAGCCCCAACACCCAATTAGGATTATGGTTTTTGGTCTTTCTAGAATTTTCATCAAGGTACACGTGATTATATCCAAATGTGTGAGAAATGAGCTAGTTACGTGGAATCCACTCAATACCAACGGTGGTCAACTAGATAAGTCAACTTGCGAGAGGCATAACTTTTGCATACATACTCCATTTGAGGAGATTTTTGGACCATTGGAAAGGTATCAGAGTGTAGAATTATGTGAAATGGGATTTCACATGCGATGAACTTTTGACCCTCAAAAAAATCATTTAGACCTGCAAATAGGCTTTAGAAGGTTTCAGACCCCAAATCTGCAAAATGAGACCTACCCATAAATGGGCACTACAATCCAATTCGCCTAATATTTTGACCCTGAAAGCTACAAGTAGGTGAAAAATTATATATTTATCTATTTAGGATCATATCGAGTCAATAGTAGCCAACCATAAATGGATAATGGGCATATATTTTAACCTCGTCACTTCACTTAATGAGAGAAAGGGAGGCATTGAAAGATTGGATCCAAACTATGAGTTGTTCAAATATACAATCCAATCCCTCAACCTAGTGGATTATGCAACCATAAATGGACTTTATTCTTGGAATAAAAAACAAGTTGGGAAGTGTTAACACCTCTCTCAATGTTCCTCAAAGGAAGAAAGGGAATCCCCCTACCGGAACCCCAAGCATGCCCACTGACCTCTTACGCCAAAGGAAGAATCAGAAAGCCCAAAAAATGGCTAAGTGTCAAGAAAATCCAAGCTAAATGATCAAGACACAATGAAAAGGATGAATAAATGGAAGTTATCTACGCTCAGGCGAGAAGGAACGATACAAATTAGGCTAAGTCCGGATCCAAAGGCCCAAAAAACACGCGGAAGACCCATTTGCTAGACTGATCTTCCACTTTCAAAGAGAAAATGAATAGTCGGGTTGAAGAGCAGGGCCAAATCAATAGCTGGGAGACAATTTGCAGCCCACCAGATCAATAGATTTTTTGCTTTTTCGCTTTCTCGCGAGTTCGACTTTTCGACTTTCCGCAACCCACATTGCGGATTGCGGAAGTCGGAAAGGTATTGTTGCAAGAGCACAAAGTTGTGTTTCTGACTTCTGCAACCCACATTGCGGAATGCGGATTGCGGAGGCATAATTTTTCCCGGGACGCAAATTCAGGTTTCCAATATCTGCAACCCTCATTGCGGAATGCAAATTGTAGAGGCATAATTTTTCTTGGGACGAAAATTCAGGTTTCTGATATCCGCAACCCGCATTGCGGAATGCGGATTGCGGAGGCATAATTTTTCCAGGGACGCAAATTCAGGTTTCCGATATCTGCAACCCGCATTACAGAATGCACATTGCGGAGGTGATTTCCGCGAGGTTGTGCAATGGCTTTCCGATTTCTGCAACCCGCATTGTGGAATGCGGATTGCGGAAGTAATATTTTTCCAGACTCATAAAGTTGGATTTACGATTCTCGAAACCCATATTGAAGAATGTGGATTCTAGGAGGATAATTGCGGATCTGAGACATTTTACAGGGTAAATTCGGCTACGGAAAATGAAGGATTTCACAAGGAAATGGCACGATTGGGAGCCGATTTGGAATCCAAAGAGAAGCACAGCCTGGTTACATGTCCAAATCGACCTAAAAATATCCCAATTCGAAGGGAAAATAGGTGGTTTCCAAGGCCCAAATGCACACTGACAGTGCATAGAGTTTCCCACCGATGCGTCTAACAGACTCGGAGATAGTTGGTTCGAGCAGTTCAGCTTGAATGACTTCATCCTTTCCAGTTCAAGACTGTTGCTAGTAAATGGCCATTTATGGTTGAGTTAGTTAGAATTTGTTTGATATTTTGTAAGCCTATAAAGGCATGTTCTGAATAAGACCAAAGGGTTGGATGTTTTCTGGATTCTGAGAGATTAAAAGCTTTGTATATGTATCAAACCCAGCTTTCCAATTCATGAGAAGACCTGATTCTGGAGAAGAGATTCTTGTGATGAGTGTTTTGATGTCTGTTATTTCCTGTGCATGTGTTCTTCATTTGTATTTCCATTGATTGTTTGCTTCTGCAGTATCTAGATCAAGACTACATGGTCTGAAATTCATATTTTCTACTTCATATGCATATGATAGGTATTCCACCCTTTCTTCTTGAAGTTGCAGGTTAGAATTCATTTACAAATGCTCTAGCTCTATGATGGAAGTTGTTCCCCTTTCTTCCTTCATCTGCTGATATCTTTGACTTGAAAAAACCTCATCTACCTTGCCTTTGCCTCTTAAATTGTGGTCTAAATTAGTCATTTGTGACTATAAATACACTGAATTTTGACTCCATTCCCAATGGTGCTCCTGTCCTTAACCCCAACTAGCTGAAAAATACCTATAAGTCATTATCTGAAGGTCTAGCCACCACTTTTACCTACAACCTTCTTGTGCAAATTATATCCTAAGTGTTGAGTGAATTGTGAAAGAGAGATCCCTCTCTGTGGTTGGAAAGGCTAGTTTCCATCCACCAAAGCTTGCTTTGAAACAGTTACCTCATGATCGCTTCTGCTGCAACCCGAGAGAATCTTGAGTGATAACATTTTGGCAACCATAATGGGGAATTATTTCCCAGAATAAGAATTTCAAAGCATCAAATCAGATCTCTGAGGGCAAACAGAGGATCATAAATTTCAAGGTTGTAACATTTTCCCTGGCGACTACAACTTTCAGATTGGCGAATTTCTTGGAAGAATTATGGCTTCCAGAAGGATACCTACCAGAATTCAGCCAGATCCTGAACTAGCAAATTTTGTATCAGATCCTGAGAAGATCATTAGGAAAGCAAAGAAAGAACAAACAGGTATTTCCCCATTAAACAGGTCTTTTTATCTACCTAAAGAAGAGGCACAAGCTATAGAGATTGTCTCTTGGGATTTAAAAACTGAACAACCCTCATTTAGGTCCAAGTCTGAATCATATCTAAAGAAAAATATGTTTGACCAAAGGAAATTCCAAACACCTTGTCTGAATGCTTTGTGGGAAAATTCACAAGCTAAAGAAGAAAATAATGATTTATTTCTCTTCACTAAAGCTACTAGTAAAAGTACCCAAGTCCTTATTACTCCTCCTATTGTTCCAAGCCATAATTTTGTAATACCTATTGTTACTCTCGCTACTTCAAGAATCCACCTTTCTCCTAAGAAAAATCTAAGAGCAACGGCTGCCAGATTTTCTCCTTTATCTCTCCCTGCTAATCTCCATGACTTAACCGTGGGATATGCCCAACGCCTTATGAGATTTGATGGGGAAGGATGTGGTTATGCACAACAGCATGTGGACCACTTTACTGATTTTATATACCTAGAATAGGTGGATGAAGATGATGTCAAGATGAGGTTATTTTCCCAAAGTCTGGCAGGAGAAGTGAAGAAGTGGTTCAAAACCCTCCCAAATGGAGGAATTTCTACCTATGAGAGATTTGAAAAATATTTCCTGGCTAGGTGGAAGGATAAACAAAATCCTCTCCAAATCCTCACTCAAGATGAAAACAAAAAGAAAACCAATGTTGAGACTATCCAAGATTTTCGAGCTAGATTCATGAGAATGTATAATTCTATCCCTATGGACATCAAGCCTCTTGTGGGGGCAACCAAGATTCATTATGCTAATTGTTTTGACAGTGACTTTTCTCTCATGTTGAGAGAAAGGAGATCTATCGCTCTACCTGATATCTTAAAATATGTTGTAGAAGTAGAAGCTAATTTGATGGCCTCGGGTAACATAAGCACATAAATGAAGATGAGAAAAATAGATCTAATGAGACAACCCAACCTTCCACATCCCAATACATTGATACCAATTTTGAATAGATGATGAGGACTATGGAATTGCTGGTAGATAGGATCTCCCTTGACAATAGGACTCCTTCCAGAGAAAACCTAGAGCCCCAAGCTCGAAATAACAATTATAGGAGACCTCCTTCCCCACAGGGAAGACCAAGAGAGCCAAGGGATCCTAGAAATGTTGAGAATCAACCAATCAAACCACCTTTTGCTAAGAACTTAATAGCAGGAGAAGAAGAATATGGACACCCTAATGATCAAATCTACCTCTTTGATCAGATCCAACCCCAGTTCTATTTAACTAAAGAGGAACATGACCAATCATCCCTGCAGTTAGATAGTAACCTAGAAGAATCAGAATTTGATCAATACCAAAGAGGCTTCCAAAATGCAATCTATGAATTTCAGAGGTAGCATAATTTGAGAGGTAGGAAGGTAACAGTGGACCAAGGAAAGGCTACTACTGAGCCATCTTCTTCTTAGCCACAAAGAAAAGAAACCTCTAGGAAGGGTGACCCAAAAAATGTAACCTCTGATAAGGAAACTAAGAAGGGGGTAGAAACTCCTAAGAAGGGCCCAAAAGGGAGAGATGAAGGTAGTATAAATACAATAGAAAGGATCCATTCTGCTTTCAGTTTAGAGAATGAAATATCTAAGGTTAAAATCTCAATTCCTTTAAATGAGTTGGTCAAAAACTCAGAGTACAAAGATCAGATTTTGAAAGTAGTGAATGGAGAAGAAGGAAAGCAGCTTGAAACTCTCAATTTGCATGATGACAAACCCACTCTTATGTTTGGTCCCCATGTTGAAAGTGCTCCAAAGGATGATGTTCCTCCCTTCTATATCAACCTAAACATACATGATCATATATTATAGAATGCTATGTTAGATTCTAGAGCTTCACTTAACCTCATGCCAAGATTAGTGGTAGAGAGTCTGGGGTTAGAAATCGCAAGGCCCTATAAAGACCTATTCTCCTTTGAATCTAGAAGATTCCAGTGTTTAGGGATGATTAAATACATGGTAGTCTCACTAACTCAAATACCTCAGAAGAATGTAATCATGGATGTGGTAGTGGTTGATATTCCACCTAAATTTGGGATGTTATTATTTAGGTCTTAGGCATCAAAATTAAAAGGAACTCTACAAATGGACATGTCTTATGCTACCATCCTTGTTTTTGGAGAAAATAGAAGATTATACAGAGAGCATAGACTGTCCTATGTAGTAAGCAGTAAGAGTAAGTCTGATAACCATACCATTTTTGTTGCAAACACTTATATAGGCACCTCAATTTTTTGTCATGATCTTGGTTCAAAAGAGAAGAGTGTGAAAAATACTGATCTTCCTGAGACTAATGATAAGTCTGGTAATGAGCAAGAGATACAATACATTGACAGCTCAACAAAAATAGAAGGTTGTAGTCAGCAAATGGAGAAAGGCAATAATGAAAAATCATAATTAGAAATGGAAGCTACAACCACGGTCCCAAGAGAAGAGCACTGGACTATGAGGTTTGATGGAGTTGTGAATAAATAAGGAGCTGGGGCAGGGGTATGGATCATCCCTCTAGATGAAGGAAGTGAATGCACCAGATTGCATACCTTCAAACTAATGTTTGATTGTTCCAATAATGCGCCAGAATATGAAGCCTTACTGTTGGGTCTGAATGCACTCAAAGATCTAAGAGATAAAAAGATCAAAGTTTATGGATATGAAGAGCTAATAATCCAATTGGTGAATGGAAATTATTAGACTAAACATCCCAAAATGAGGGCTTACAAAAATGTTGTTTGGGATATGTTTGATAATTTCTTCACAGAGCATGATATTTCTTTCATCCCTAGAGAGCAAAATACAATAGCAGACATTTTGTCCAACTCTGCTAGCAGATTTCAACTCCCTACCTATCCTACCAAAGCTTACATGATAAATAGAAGGCATAGACCCTCTATTCCAAACAATACCAAACATTAGCAAATATTTGAAGATGATCAGCAGATCAAGAAATTCCTAGATATGACTGAAGATTTTTCCAACACCCAGATTGATCAAGAGAACTTTTCATGTGATGAATGGGAACCTGATCCACCAGAGCTCCTAACCACTTTGGGAGATGAAGAGATCCTACAGCTAAAGAGTAATTATATACCCAAAGGATTGGTGCCATTGGAAAAAAAAATTGACGAAAATGATGTGGCCAAAAATCACAAGGTTGCTCCAAACCACAGTGAAGTGGAAGACTGTAGCATTGGGAATGATGAAGAGCCCAAAATTGTCAAACTGTCAAAATATTTAACCCCGGGCACTAAACATGACTATGTGGATCGAATGAGAAATTTTTCTAATGTGTTTGCATGGTGCTATGAAGACTTGAAATAATATGACACTACTATCATCCATCATACCATACCATTCAAGATAGGGGAGAAACCATTCAGGAAGAAACTAAGAAGGATGAATCCTATGTTGCTCCCACTGATAGAAAAAGAGGTGAAGAGGTTTTATGAAGCCAAAATCATAGTCTGCTTAAGGTTTTCAAAGTGGGTAGCCAACATAATCCCAGTGAGGAAGAAAAATGGTGAAATCAGACTATGTATTGACTTTAGAAATATGAACAAAGTGTCCCTAAAGGACAACTAGCCCATTTCCAAAATGGACCACATTTTACAGAAGGTTGTAGAGGCAGCAAGAATGTCCATGTTGGATGGATTTTCAGGGTACAATCATATTAAGTTGCAACCATAAGACCAAGACAAGATAGCCTTTACCACACCTTGGGGGACCTTCATGCATGCAAAGATGCATTTTGGTCTATTGAATGCAGGGGCTACCTTCCAAAGAACTATGGAAATAGCTTTTGCGGAAGAGAAAGACAAATTTGTAGTCATATACATGGATGACATTACTATGTATTCTAAGTCTGATGCAGAGCATTTGAAACATTTGCTTTCCAAGTGCAGAACATTTGGAATCTCTTTGAACCTCAAAAATTCAAACTTTTCCATGCAAGAAGGAAAGCTGTTAGGTCATGTAATATCTAAATATGGGATCAAAATTGACCCAGACAGAGTAGACACAATACAGAAAATTGAACTCCCTAGGAGTAAAAAGGAGGTTCAATCCTTTCTAGGCACAATGAATTTCTTAAGAAGGTTCATCCCCAATTTTGCAGAGATCATGAGGTCAATCACAAGCATGCTTAAGAAGGACACTCAGATCAAGTGGACCGTTGAATAAAAACAAGCATTTGGAGACATAAAAAAGGCAATAGTTGAAGCACATGTACTAATCAGTCCTGATTTTGACAAAGATTTCCTTATGTTTTCTTTTTCCTCTGAACATTCCATAGTTGGAGTGATTTTACAGAAAAATCAGTAAGGAGATGAGCATCCCATAGCTTTCTTTAGTAGAGCTCTTAGAGATGTTGATCTCAACTACAACATCATGGAGAAGCAAGCATATGCCATGATTAAAACTTTGAAACATTTCAGATTTTATGTTCTGCACTCCCATGTGGTTGCTTATGTTCCTAATGTTGCTGTAAAGGATATATTGACACAACCTGATCCAGAAGGTAGAATATCTAAGTGGATAGTTGTGCTCTTGGAATATGACTTGGAGATCAAATCTACAAATCTTATCAAAGGACAAGGAATGGCCAGGCTCATGGATGAATCAAATTGGGATTCACTAATTGTGAACTTGGTTTCACACATGCTAGATGAAACTACCCAAGACCCATTGTCATGGGTATCAAACAAATTCTTGTCTTCTCCTTGGTATTTTGATGTTATATATGTTTTGCATAACTTACAAGCACCCCTTGAGATGGGTAAAAGCAAAGCGAGGTCAACCAAGATGAAGGATGCAAAGTTTTGCTTATTGAATGGTTTCCTTTATTGGAAAGACCCTGGAGGTGTTCTACTTAACTATATAGTGGAATATGAAGCCAAAGTGACCTTGAAATAATTTCACAAAGGTGTTTGTGGGGGACATCATTACTGGAAGGCCATTGTCAACAAAATTCTCTGGGTAGGGTTTTATTGGACCACCATGTTCAAAGATGCATATAAGGAAATATCTACTTTCCATGAATGCCAAATCTTTGAAGGGAAGAGGAAGCTCTTATCCTTTCCTTTGAAACCAATCTCTGTAGAATCCCCTTTCCAGCAGTGGGGGCTTGACTTCATTGGTGAAATTTTCCCCAACTCTGAACAACACAGGTGGATATTGACTGCCACTGAATATTTCACTAAATAGATTGAGGCAATACCAACCAAGAAATCCAAAGACATAGACATCATCAAATTTCTAGAGGAAAATATCATGTACAGGTTTGGTTGCCCTATTAAAATAATCACTAACAATGCTCAAGCCTTCAAATCCAAGAAAATGGTCAAATTATGTGACAAATTCCACATAAAATTAGGCCATTCTACTGCTTACTACCCCCGGGGAAATGGATTAGCTGAGTCATCCAACAAAATTCTGGTTAGGATCATCAAGAAGCTGTTGCAAGAAAACAAAAGGGATTGGCACACCAAGATGAACTTTGCTCTGTGGGATGATAGGATCACCTCTAAAAGATCCATTGGAACTTCTCCTTTCAAATTAGTATATGGAACATAAGTGATATTTCTTGATTCCCTCGGAGGACCTTCTATGAGGCTGCTATAGGAGAAGGAAGAAGAGCCAAACCCTGAGCTAAGAATAACTAACCAATTGGTTGAGATACAGGAAGTCAAAGATAGAGTACATACTAAATCTATGCTAGCTCAAGAGAGAGTTAAGGAGACTTTTGATAGAAAGACCAAGGTTGATGATTTCCAAGTGGGAGATCTAGTGTTGAAATGGGATGCTAGAAGAGAAGACCAAGCCCAAAAGTTTGATAACCTTTGGTAGGGTCCCTATACAGTCATCACTCACCATGGAAACAACGCTTTCTTCTTACACAATGAGGATGGTGAACCAATGGGAAACAGACCCATCAATGGGCGGTTCTTGAAGCACTATCTCCAATGAAAAAAAAGCCTGTCGACCCACCAACACTGTACAATATCGTTTTTGGTTGAGTTTCAGTTAGCAATTTTTTAGTTTTGTTTGAAAAAAGGAAAAAGGAAAAAGAGGCAGCTGGTCTACTATTCTTGCTACCTCACAGGGAGGATAGCATCCCCGGTTGGAGCCGATGTTAACACCTCTCTCATTGTTACTGCCAAAGGAAGAAATGCCATCCCCCTACCGGAACCCCAAGCATGCCCACTGACCTCTTATGCCAAAGGAAGAATAAAAAATCCTAAAAAATGGCTAAGTGTCAAGCAAATCCAAGATAAATATCAAACCGCAATGAAACAGATGAAGAAATTGAGGTTTTCTGTGCTCGGGCAAGAAGGAATGGTCCAGATTGGGCTAAGTCTGGATCCGACGGCCCAAAACAGCCGTGGAAGACCCATTTGCTCGACTGATCTTACGCTTTCAAAGAGAAAATGAATGGTCAGGATTGAAGAGTAGGGCCAAATCAACAGTTGGGAGACGATCCGCAGCACACCAGATCAATAGATTTTCTGTTTTTTTACTTTCCCGCAGGTCCGACTTTCTGACTTTCTATAACCCGCATTGCAGATTGCAGAAGTCGGAACAGTATTTTTCCAAGAGCGCAAAGTTTTGTTTCCCACTTCTGTAACCCGCATTGCAGAATGTGGATTGTGGAGGCATAATTTTTCTGGGGGCACAAATTTAGGTTTCCGATATCCACAACCCGCATTGCAGAATGCAGATTGCGGAGGTGATTTCTACGAGGTTGTGCAATGGATTTCCGATTTCCTCAACCCGCATTGTGGAATGTGGATTGCGGAAGTGATATTTTTCAGAGGCATAAAGTTGGCTTTCTGATTCCCAAAACCTGCATTGCAGAATGCGGATTCCGGGAGGATAATTGCGAATATGAGATGTGAGGTTGTGCAATGGCCTTCCGACTTCCGCAACCCGCATTGCAGAATGCGGATTGTGGAAGTGATATTTTTCCAAAGGCATAAAGTTGGCTTTCCGATTCTCGAAACCTGCATTGCGGAATGCGGATTCCAGGAGGATAATTGTGGGTCTGAGACGTTCTATAGGGTAAATTCGGCTGTGGAAAATGAAGGATTCCACATGGAAATGGCACGATTGGCAGCCGATTTGGAATCCAAATAGAAGCACAGCCTAATTAACTGTCCAAATCAACCTAAAGATGGCCCAATCCGAAGGGAAAACAGGTGGTTTCCAAGGCCCAAATGCACACTGATAGCGCATAGAGTTTCCCATTGACGTGTCTAACAGACTCAGAGGCAGTTGGTTCAAGCAGCTCGGCTTGAACGGCTTCATCCTTTCTAGTTCAAGACTGTTGTCAGTAAATGGCCATTTATGGTTGAGTTAGTTAGAATTTGTTTGATATTTTGTAAGCCTATAAAGGCATGTTCTGAATAAGACTAAAGGGCTGGATTTTTTTTGGATTCTGAGAGATTAAAATCTCTGTGTATGTATCAAAATCATATTTCCAATTCATGAGAAGACCCGATTCTAGAGCAGAGATTCTTGTGATGAGTGTTTTGATGTCTGTTATTTCCTGTGCATGTGTTCTTCATTTTTATTTCCATTGATTGTTTGCTTCTGTAGTATCTAGATCAAGACTACATGGTCTGAAATTCATATTTTATGCTCCAGATGCATATGACTATGTATTCCACCCTTTCTTCTTGGAGTTGCAGGTTAGAATTCATTTACAAATTATCTAGCTCTGTGATGGAATTTGTTCCCCTTTCTTCCTTCATCTGTTGATATCTTTGACTTGAAAAAACCTCATCTACATTTTCTCTGCCTCTTAAATTGTGGTATAAATCAGTCATTTGTGACTATAAATCCACTGAATTTTGACTCCATGCCCAATGGTGCTCCTTTCCTTAACCCCAACCAGCTGAAAAATCCCTATAAGTCATTATCTGAAGGTCTAGCCACCACTTTTACCTACAACCTGCTTGTGCAAATAATATGCTAAGTGTTGAGTGAATTGTGAAAGAGAGAGCCCTCTCTGTGGTTAGAAAGGCTAGTTTCCATCCACCAAATCTTGGTTTGAAATAGTTACCTCATGATCCCTTTTGCTGCAACCTAGGAGAATCTTGAGTGATAACAAGAAGCATCAAATAGCATCCCATTTAGATCGGTTTCTCCTCTCAACAAATGTCCATAACACCAGTACTGACATTGAAGCTTCAATTTTGACTTGCATTGGTTTAGATCACTAGCCTATTTTTTCTATGAGTCAATGTTGATGATAGGCCCAAGAACAGACCCTTCATATTTGAAAAAATTGGTTCACCCACCTCGATTTTTGAGAAAATATTGATAATTGGTGGAAGGAGGTAGAAGTCAACCATAACTCCAAAATGTATATATTCCAATAGCAGCTCAAGAACTTAAAAAACAAACTTGAGATTTGGAATAAGGAGGTTTTTAGGAACATTCAGGAGGAAAAAAAGAAGTTGTAAGCTTGAATGGGACAAATTGAATAAATAAAAATTATGGAAGGAAGGAGGTAATTTTTAGATAAGGAGGAACAAAGTCTTTAGGACCAATTGAATAAAGGAAACAAAGAAGAAGAAATCCTGTGGAAGTCGAAATCATGCATCAATTGGCTCAAGGAGGGAGAGTGTGTAATGTCCCCATTTTGACCCCCTTTGTATTAAATCGTAAATGATGTAAATATTGATATTTAATCATGGTGAGGAGCTCAAGGCCAAGGCCCCACCATTGATTTAGCGTTTTATGTATTGGCAATTAAAAATAGATGCCTATGGTTCTTGTGCTAGATAGGCACAATGTAAATGAGACATCATGTAAATACGAATTTTAATAAAAATACCCACAACTAGCTATGCAATGCAACAAAGAGATGGGGCATGATTCTATAAGGAATAGCGAGGGAAATTATTCAAACCCTTGAGCCAATGGTGTTAATCCATGTGTCAATGAGAAAACCCATAAAACACCAACTACCCATTTTGGGTTATGCACCCAATCATTTAATTCTTCCAAGAGTTGGTTGAGGCAGTTAATGCCTTGGGAATGAAGAGATATGGCAGCCAATTTCGTGTTTGGGAAAGCCATCAACCTGGGAAATCATATTTTGTCTCCTTGGGCAAGAAAACACCCACGAAATGGTGCCCAAATCCATTCTGAACCCATAGTCCTTGCCCTCTCACGCAGTCTGAACTACTGGGTCTTTTCCCATCATGTTTTTCACCATTTTTCCTGCATTTTCCATGCCTGGGAGTTCGTTTTTGCATTGTACAGCAGCTGGGAGAGAAGGGCCACAATTTGGGACTGTGATAGAGGTCGTTTTTGCCCCAAAATACCCATGGGCGTTTTTCTGAAAACGATTTTTGTTCTCCAGGGTTGAATCCCCAATTGCCATTTTCGTTTTTGGGTCTTCCCACGTTTTTCTGAACTGGTAGAAACCCCATATTTGGGCATCTCACTGTAAAAACGTTTTAATCATTCCAGATAATGGTGGCTCTGCTGTTATGTGCATCCTTGTTTTGGTTTGAATCTGTGAGCAAGAAACTTAGAGTGGTAGTGGACAGAATTGGCTTGATAAACCTAGTGAAGGGAGTAACCTCTCAAGAAGATCAAGAGGGCTTTGGCTACTTTTCTATGCACACCCTAAGAGCACTAGAAAGGAAGGCATGGCTTGAGGGACTGTGTAGCAGTGAAGATAATTATTCCTTGTGTTGGGTGTGTAGGTATTGTGGGTGCCAAGTTAGATAGATCTTATAGAGGTATCCATAGCTCTGTGGTTGAGCTCACTAGCTTAGCAATTCTTCCTTTCCATTTTCTAGCAGCCTGATAAACCCAATTGTAGATTGGCTTGGCTCATCTTGGTGTATACTTGGCTATGTGTGAGTCTATTGTTCCCTGGTTCCTTGTAGAGATCATGCCTAGCTCGGGGGTGGCAGTTGTATCAAGAGGCTGATAAGCACAACTGGCCTATGGTTGGGTGGAACGTTGCAGATGCATAGCTGGTTGCTTGGGACTACCTTGTTAAGATAAGTATTCTCTTGTGTTAACTTTGCAATTATTATTTGATGAATATCTTGAATATATGATGGATGTGTTATTGATATTATTTCCGCTGTGTTTTACTTATAATTATACATCCCATAGCTCTTTTATATTATGTGAATGCTTAGGAATACAAAGTTCATGGGGCTAGTTTCCCGGTTTTAGTGTCACGTCCTCTCTATCATGCTGGTATGGTAGGAGGGGACATCACATTTTGGTATCGGAGCTGCTGGTTGCAGCATTGGACCTATATGGGCCAAATCCAATTATAGTTACATGGGAAGGTCCCTTCCTGATCACCGCAGGTTATAGCATCAAGACTAGCTGGCTAAGTTGGATCATAGAAAGAAGGAAAGAAGAATCCGAAATTATTTTAAGAGTTTTCGGAAAATTTTTGTTTAAGTCTGTTTCGGGAAGAATTCGAGAAGTCGTCCCGAAACTGCGGAAGGATTCTGCGAATCGTTCCGCAACGCGGAAGAATTCGGGAAGTCATCCCGAAACTGCGGAAGGATTCCGCGAGTTGTTCTGCAACGCGGAAGAATTCGACGAACTGCTCCGAAACAGCGGAATTTTTTTTTTTAAGTGTTTGGCGTCGAAAGGAAATTTGCGGAAGCATTCCGCAAGTCATTCCGCAACACGGAAGAGTTTGGGAAGTCGTCCTGAAACTACGGAAGGATTCCGCGAATCGTTCCGCAATTGCGGAAGAGTTCCACTAATCGTTCCGCAACTGCGGAAGACTTCGACAAATCTTTCCGCAATTGCGGAAGCATTCGACAAGTCGTCCCGCAATTGCGGAAGCATTCCACAAACCGCCCCGCAATTGCGGAATCACTAAGCAAATCGCTCCGCAATTGCAGAAGCATTCGACAAACGCCCCGAAACTGCGGAAAGAATTTTCCAGTGTCTTCCGAAACTGCCGAAGCATTCCGCGAATTGCTCCACAACTGCGGAAGCATTCGACGAATTGCTCCGCAACTGTGGAAGCATTCGGCGAATCGCTCCGCAATTGCGGAAGCGTTCGGCGAACCGCCCTGCAACTGTGGAAAGATTTACAAAAAAAAAAAAAGCAAGGGGGGAAGCCACAAGGGGGAAATCCCCCTTGACCCCCTTTGTCCCCCTTCATATGTCATTGATTGTGAAAAAATTCGATGATTTGACAAATTGTCAATATAATATTTTCCCACGTGCATGAAAGTAATTTATGAATTCCTGAGAATATAATGCAGCTAACAATTGGTGGATGAACACATTTTGCAGAATCACAGTTACATCAGGGTAGCACTCTAGATAGTACAGTTGAAAAGTTTTGGATCTTGGCTGGGCCAAGAAAATCAACATCATGGATGATGCATAGGATCCCTATGAGCTTGAGACAGATGCCATGGGGAGAACATACATGTTGAAAATGCTGAAACAGAATCTAATGGGAGAAGAAATCAAGAGACTCCTCCAGGTATGGCAGCCACCATGAGAACCCTAAGGGTGGAGTTGCAAAGTTGTAGAGAAGATAATGAAAGGATGATTAAAGCTCAGGAAGAAAAAAATCAGTTGAATGCAGCCATGCTGCAGAGTTTAACAGACATCCAAAGGAAAATAAACTCTGGGCATCAGACATCAAATCCAGAAAGGGGTGGGAGTAGTTCTAGAGGGAATTCCCGTAAGAGGGCCAGTAGCTCAAGAAGAGTTTCTACAGACAGAACATATACTCCAAAAATCTCTTCTAATGAATCATCTGACTCTGAAGAATCCATTGAGGGTTCAATCTCTTCGTCTCGCAGAAGCAAAAGGAAGAGGCACTAGAAGAACAATTCACATGGGGAATTTAAGAAGGCAAAACCTCCTACATTTGATGGAGAGATAAAGTCTGGTCAAGAAGCTGAAGCTTGGCTTCTTGGGATGAGAAAATATTTCCAAGTCCAAGACTACTCGGGAAATATGAAGGCAAGGGTAGCCATCTTCAACTTGAATGGAAGAGCATCTATATGGTGGGAACACATCAGGCAAGTGAAGAAGATCAATGAAAGGAAGATTGTGTGGAAGCAGTTCAAGAAATACTTCAAGCAGAAGTACCTCTCTGATAGGAACTATGATGATAAGATCAAAGAGTTCCATTAGCTAAGATTGGGACAATTGACCATGGAAGAATATGCAAACAAATTCTTGGAGCTGCTAAGATATGTCAGGTACATTCGAGATGATAAGGTGAAAATTCAGTGTTTCCTAAGTGGACTGCCCCAGTCATATAAAGATAGAATTGAGTTTGATGAACCTCAAACTCTAGAGGAGGCCGGCCAAGTATTGCTTTGATCAAAACAGAAGCAAACCAGAATTCCATAAGGCATGGAAGGATAGGAAAAATGAAAAGTTTGATCAAAGGAAGAAGGGGTTCAAGCCTCCTCAATTCTGGAATCAGCAAAGACAACCATCACAGGTTGTGACTAAGCCAACTAGGATGATGGGAGACAAGCCAAGAGATCCAAAGGAGCCAAGAGAACCACTTCAATGTTGGGGTTGTAGAGGAGACCACATGCTTAGGAACTGTCCACATCGTAATGGGAATGCAAATCAAGTCCACAACATCCAAATAGCTGAAACTGTGGGTCAAGTGGCGAGGACAATCCCTAGAATCTATGCAGCACTAGACAACCGCCAGGTAGATCATCAGTCAACTATGGTTGAAGTTGAAGGTAAGATTGCTAAACAATCTGTTTCTATTTTGATTGATCCTGGATCTACTCACATTTATGTCACTCCTAGAATTGTTGAGGTTTGTGCTTTCAAGAAATTAAAGCATAGTAAATCATGGTTAGTTCAACTAGCCACTGGAACCAAGAGAAAAGTTAGTGAAATAGTAGAGAAATGTCCATTAGAGATGGATGGGCTATTCACTTATGCAGATCTGAATATTTTGCCACTTGGTTCCTATGATATTCTCATTGGAATGGATTGGTTAGAAGCACACAGGGTTAAACTTGACTGCTACAATAAGACATTTGAATGCGTGGACGAAGAAGGAAACCCGAGGGTGGTAAGAGGCATCCCAAAGGTGACTTCTGTTCGACAGGTTTCAACCATGCAACTAAAGAAGTTCTGTAGGAAGGGATGTCAATTGTATGCAGCCCACATTTTAGAGGCAGCAGAGAATGAAACTCTGAAATTAGGACTATCATGTATTGCAAGAATTCAGGGATGTTTTTCCTAATGAGATTCCAAGACTCCCTCCAAAGAGAGACATTGACTTTACAATTGAACTTGTGCCAGGAGCGGCACCAGTGTCTACGACACCCTATAGGATGAGTACACCGGAATTGCTAGAATTGAGAATGCAATTACAAGAGTTGCTAGAAAAGAAATATATTAGGCCAAATGTGTCCCCGTGGGGAGCACCTGTTCTATTTGTGAAAAAGAAAGATGGAACACTCAGGTTATGTATTGACTACAGGCAGTTGAACAAAGTCACTGTGAAGAACAAATACCCATTGCCCCGAATTGACGACCTTTTTGACCAAATGAGAGGAGCAAAGGTATTTTCAAAGATTGACTTGAGGTCTGGTTACCATCAGGTAAGAATCAAAGAAGAAGATATTCATAAGATAGCCTTTAGAACAAGGTATGGACACTATGAGTTTGTACTGGTACCATTCGGTCTCACAAATTCACTGGCTACATTCATGTGTCTCATGAATAATGTTTTTAACAAATATTTGGACAAGTTTGTTCTTGTATTCCTAGACGACATTCTCATCTATTCTAAGAATGAGGAAGAGCATGAAGAACATTTGAGAATAACAATGCAATTACTAAGGGAGCATAAGCTGTATGCAAAGTTGAGCAAATGTGACTTTTATAAAGATAGAATTCATTATTTGGGTCACATCATCTCCGACAAAGGGATATCTGTAAACCCTGAGAAGATTGAAACCATTATGAATTGGCCAACTCCAAGGAATGTGACTGATGTGAGATCTTTTATGGGCCTTGCTGGTTACTACAGGAGGTTTATCGAGGATTCTCCAGGGTTGCAAACCCGATCACTTCTTTGCAAAAGAAGGGGATAAAGTTTGAATGGTCACCAAGATGTGAGGAAAGTTTTCAATGGTTGAAGAACCTTCTTACAAGTGCACCAATTTTGAAAATTGCAGACCTAGAAAAAGACTTTGTGGTGTGTACCGATGCATGCAATCAAGGACTTGGAGGAGTTCTTATGCAAGACAACCATGTGATATGCTATGAGTCAAGAAAGTTGAAGGAGCATGAGAAGAACTATGCTACTCATGATATAGAACTTGCAGCCATAGTACATGCCTTAAAGATGTGGAGGCATTACTTAATGAGAAGAAAATTTGAGTTAAGGACAGACCATTGTGGTCTGAAATACTTGTTTGATCAGCCAACTTTAAATGCTAGGCAAGCTAGATGGTTGGAATTTTTGTGTGAATTTGATTTTGAAATCAAACACATAAAAGGGAAAGAAAATAAGGTGGTTGATGCACTCAGCAGGAAGGTACATGAAATGTATGTGGCAGCACTTAGTACTTGCTAACCAGATTTGAGGCAGCAGATTGTTAACCATATCGTTGAGGATGAAGTGTACGTGCAGATAAAGGACAAATTGCAGCAGCAAGACCTTGGCAAGAAGTATGAAGGCTATCATTTGGAACAAGGCAGACTTCTTACTTATAATAATAGAGTCTATATTCCAAATGCGGCAGATTTGAGGAGGATTGTTATGGATGAAATCCATAAAGCTCCATACTCTGGTCACCCAGGATATCAGAAAACAATTGCTACAGCAAGAAAATATTATTTCTGGCCAGGCATGAAGAAGGACATCACTGAATACATTTCTAAGTGCATGGAATGTCAACAGGTGAAGAGTGAACACCAACACCCCGCAAGTTTATTGCTCCCAGTGCCAATTCCAGAATGGAAATGGGAAGTAATATCCATGGACTTTATTACAGGATTGCCAATGACTGTGAGACAACATGATTCCATCATGGTTGTGGTGGACAAGTTAACAAAGGCAGCACATTTTATACCGGTTAAGTCCACACATAAAGCCGATGCCATTGCAAATATTTTCATGAAGGAAATTTTCAGATTACATGGGTTGCCTAAGGCAATAATTTCTGACAAGGATAGCAAGTTCACTTCCAATTTTTGGAAAGGTCTCTTTGCATATTTGGGTACACAGCTGAGCTTTAGTACCGCATACCATCCTCAAACAGATGGGAAAACAGAAAGAGTAAATCGGGTACTTGAAGACATGCTCCGCATGTATGTAATAGACAAACCATCCAAGTGGGAGGATTATCTACACTTGGTAGAATTTGCATATAACAATGGGAAACAAGCATCGTTGGGAATGAGTCCTTATGAGGCTTTGTATGGTAGAAGGTGTAGGACACCAGTGACTTGGGACAATCCAGTGAACATAATTGTACTTGGGCCAGAATTGCTTAAGGAAATGGAACAAGAAGTTGCCAAGATCAGACAGAATTTAAAAACAGCCCAGGATAGATAGAAGAGCTATGCAGATAAACATAGAGTGCATAGGGAATTCAATGTTGGGGATCATGTGTATCTTAGAGTGAAACCAAGGAAGAGTTCCTTGAAGCTTGGAAGTTGTGCCAAGCTATCACCTAGATATTGTGGGCCATTTGAAGTGCTTGAAAGAATAGGACCAGTTGCATATAGACTTGCATTGCCTGCTAGCACTAAAGCTCTTAATGTTTTTCATGTCTCTTTGCTTAAGAAATATGTACACGATCCTAACCATGTGATTAATTGGGATGTGATCCAGGTGGAACCCGAGGGAGAATTCCAAACTGATCCATTGCGCATCCTAGACAAGAAGGTAACATTGCTCCGGAACCGAGCCATCGGATAGGTAAAGGTGCAATGGAAGCACTACGGTCCCGATGAGGCTACATGGGAGCTGGACGATGCCATGAGGGTGGCATATCCATTTTTGTTCAATTTTGATGAGCACTGAGGACAGTGCTAATGTAAGGGGAGGGGAATGTAATGTCCCAATTTTGATCCCCTTTGTATTAAATCATAAATGATGTAAATATTGATATTTAATCATGGTGAGGAGCTCAAGGCCAAGGCCCCACCATTGATTTAGCGTTTTATGTATCGACAATTAAAAATAGATGCCTATGGTTCTTGTGCTAGATAGGCACAATGTAAATGAGACATCATGTAAATACGAATTTTATTAAAAATACCCACAACTAGCTATGCAATGCAACAAAGAGATGGGGCATGATTCTACAAGGAATAGGGAGGGAAATTATTCAAACCCTTGAGCCAATGGTGTTAATCCATGTGTAATGAGAAAACCCATAAACCACCAACTACCCATTTTGGGTTATGCACCCAATCATTTAATTCTTTCAAGAGTTGGTTGAGACAGTTAATGCCTTGGGAATGAAGAGGTATGACAGCCAATTTCATGTATGGTAAAGCCATCAACCTAGGAAATCGTATTTTGTCTCCTTGGGCAAGAAAACACCCACGAATGGTGCCTAAAGCCATTCTGAACCCATAGTCCTTGCCCTCTCACGCAGTCTGAACTACTGGGTCTTTTCCCATCACGTTTTTCACCATTTTTCCTGCATTTTCCATGCCTGGGAGTTCGTTTTTGCATTGTACAGTAGCTGGGAGAGAAGGGCCACAATTTGGGACTGTGATAGAGGTCGTTTTTGCCCCAAAATACCCATGGGCATTTTTCTGAAAACGATTTTTGTTCTCCAGGGTTGAATCCCCAATTGCCATTTTTGTTTTTGGGTCTTCCCATGTTTTTCTGAACTGGTAGAAACCCCATCTTTGGGCATCTCACTGTAAAAACGTTTTAATCATGCTAGATAATGGTGGCTCTGCTGTTATGTGCATCCTTGTTTTGGTTTGAATCTGTGAGCAAGAAACTTGGAGTGGTAGTGGACAAAATTGGCTTGATAAACCTAGTGAAGGGAGTAACCTCTCAAGAAGATCAAGAGGGCTTTGGCTACTTTTCTATGCACACCCTAAGAGCACTAGAAAGGAAGGTATGGCTTGAGGGACTGTGTAGCAGTGAAGAGAATTCTTCCTTGTGTTGGGTGTGTAGGTATTGTGGGTGCCAAGTTAAATAGATCTTATAGAGGTATCCATAGCTCCGTGGTTGAGCTCACTAGTTTAGCAATTCTTCCTTTCCATTTCCTAGCAGCCTAATAAACCCAATTGTAGATTGGCTTGGCTCATCTTGGTGTATGCTTGGCTATGTGTGAGTCTGTTGTTCCTTGGTTCCTTGTAGAGATCATGCCCAGCTCGGGCGTGGTAGTTGTATCAAGAGGCTGATAAGCACAACTGGCCTATGGTTGGGTGAAATGTTGCAGATGCATAGCTGGTTGCTTGGGACTACCTTGTTAAGATAAGTATTCTCTTGTGTTAACTTTGCAATTATTATTTGATGAATATCTTGAATATATGATGGATGTGTTATTGATATTATTTCCGCTGTGTTTTACTTATAATTATACATCCCATATGTCTTTTATATTATGTGAATGCTTAGGAATACAAAGTTCATGGGGCTAGTTGCCCGGTTTTAGTGTCACGTCCTCTCTATCATGCTGGTATGGTAGGAGGGGATATCATAGAGTGTAACTCGAAATTCTTTCATAACTATGATCCAACATTGGTACAACAACAAAATTACTTCTATAAGGGACACTTAGGTTAATTCCTACATGATTTATGTAGACATGGAGAGATTTAACTCAATATTACAACTCGTTTGCTTAACCCTTGGTAAACAAGGAAGAGGTCATCAACTAAATCACTCAAAACATTCCTCATCTTGTCTCTAAGGATCAAAATGAAAGCATTTTAAGAGAAAACATATTAGAAGAAGTTAAGAAATATGCCAAGGACATGCCTTTTGGTAAATCCCTAGGCCCAGATGGATTTGTTGTTGACTTCTTTCATTCTTGTTGTAAAACCATAAAGTTAGATGATTGTGGGGTAGTAGAGGATTCTCATATTTCTTCTGAATTTCTTCTATATCTCAATTCCACATTCCTCACCCTCATCCCTAAATAATCTCAATCCAATGACCCCAACAAATTTCATCCCACGGCCTTGTGCAATTTGTCATTTACAAGATCATCACAAAATTTGTTTCTAATAGACTAAAATCTTTGCTTCCAAGACTCGTCTCTATGGAGCAATTAGGATATGTTGAAGGGAACCATATCATGGATGGTATCATCCTTGTGCATGAATCCATCTATTCCTTAAAAACTTCGAAGAAAGAAGGGATGCTAATCAAGTTGGATATGCCCAAGGAAATTGATAAGCTTAGTTGGAGATATATCTACAGAATGCTCTTATCCTTTGGTTTCTCCTCCCATTAGACTATTTGGATTCTATTCCTTACTTCCTCATTCTTCTTCTCCACCCTTTTCAACAACTCACCCTCCTATATATTTTTTCCTTCTTGATGGATAATACAAGGAGATCCGTTCTCTCCCTTCCTCTTCATCCTTGTGGTGGAAGGGTTGGGAAAAACAATCAAAGCAACCATTACGCAAGGTAAAATCAAAGGACTTTGACTACATGGAGAGGATCTCATAACATCTCATCTCTAGTTCATTCATGACACGATGCTCATGGGAGTGCTTATAATTAGGGAAGAAAAAGAATTCCAAAAAATATTGAATACCTTCATGACTAATTCTGGTACCTCAATCAATCGAGTAGTAAGTCCCAAATATTCCTTTTCAATATTCCTCTAACTGTTCAATTCAACCTCACTTGAATCCTTGGAATTCAACATAGTTCCTTACTGTCCAATTATCTAGGAGCACCCCTTATGGATAATGCCAAAGACAATATTTTATCAGAAGACCTCCTTTCCAAGTTGGAAAAGAAGTTATCTAGCTACACATTTCAATTCCTGAACCTCGATGGGAATCTTATATTAATTAAATATATTCTACAAGCCATGTCATTACATTTTTTTTAGTTCTATCTAATCCTAAAAATGTCATCAAAGCTATACGTGGTATTCAAAGAAACTTTCTTTGGAGAGGCACTCATTCCAAGAGAAAATGGGCCAACATATCATGGACAAACATATGCAAACCCAAGCTATTAGGGGGCCTCAGTTTGAGAGACCATAAGATGAGAAAAAATCATTGGGATCTATGAAATGGTGGTGATGGATTCAAAATAAACAAACCCCTCAATGCCAAATTATGAACATAAAATATGTGCCAAATACCGCAACCCGAGATTTAATAATATTATTTGGAGAAAGAAAAAAATCTATGATATGGAACACAACGTGGAAAAATATAGAGCTCATACAAAGCAACACCTTTTGGGAAATCAGAGATGGCGCCTGCCTTATTTTGGGATGATGCCTGGTAGCAATTCCCTCAACTTGCCAACATACCTAAAGCTCATAATTATCAAATCACCCTTATGGGACAACATAGGATGCATTTCAAGCACTACCGACAATCAACAGACCCTAACAACAATTTTTGCAACTAGATTTCACAAGAAAAATGAATTGACCATCTAGAGCATTTCAATTGGAATGCCTTTTGGGAGACTCCAAAAAAGCAAAATTCCCACAAAATCTGGTCTGGACAAACTTTGGTGGGGCCACATAGGAAGTGACAACTTCACTCTGAAATAGGCTTATTCCATTTTGATTGCTCCTATTTAGGATAGTAAGGAAAAAATATGGGATCAGATATGGTGAAAAAATATATGGCCTAAAATATCCGCATTTCTTTGGATGGTTACAAGAAGGACAACCCTCACTTGGGGATAAAATTAATCGCATGGGATTTGAAGGGCCCTCCCAGTGTTACCTATGTCGCTCATCTAAAGAAAACTAGGGGCATCTCCTCCACCATTGTCCCTTTACATCCCACCTCTGGGAAAAAGGACCTGAAATTTTTCATTAATATGATAGAAGCAGGGGCAACTTAAGAACCAAAATTAAACAATGGATATGATCATCTTTTCAAAATGTATTTCTAAATGGATTTTGGAAACTATTTCCAAGTTTCCTCGTATGGGAAATCTAGAAATAATGCAACATGTGAATCTTCAAACATCTCTTTGAGAATGAAGAGTAGATATGGTAGTGCATTCAAAAAAGAAATACAAAGACTATTCAGGCTACTAGGTGGTCTCCAGAGGATTGAAAAGAAAATGACAAGGAGCTTCCTGTTCTTAAGGCTCGGGGTGTGAATCCTTCTAACACACCTTCCTCGTATATCTTCACGATTCTTATAGTATCCAATCCATCCTCCTAGAGCCCTCCTCCAAAGGACTTTGTAAAACTAAATTTTGACAAGGCCTTAAACAAAAATGTAGGACCAACAGGTTTTGGAGGCACCCTTCGAAATGATTCAGGAAAAATACAATGGGTCTCTGCCATGTCTCTGGGAGCTCCCTCTATTGGGACACCAACAATACTGCAAAACTTCATGCCCTATACCAAGGGATTCAAATTTCCATCAATAGACGAATCACTAAGCTCATTGCTAAAGGGGACTCTCAAGCAATCATACAAATGCTTTTGAAGCTCCAGAATGGATTCCCCATTAGAAAAAACGCCTTCAACTAGAGACTAGAGACTTGAAGATAATATTGAACATATGCAAGCTCTTCTTTCCAACCCTATTGTAATCATACCTTCTCATGTTAGATGCACAACCAACAAGATGGATGACCACTTGGCTAACAGAGGAGTGAATAGAGATGATGGGGAAATTGATTTAGAAGGGATAAGACTCCCTCCTTCTACTATGAAAGAGGACTGCTATATACTCTTAAGGGAGGACATGGACCTCTCATTCAGGTGAATAGAGGATATGACATGGAGGTGTACCAGTCTTGAGATGTGGAGGCCCCTCCCATGCTAGCCATGCACTGTCATTGTTATGTAACAATCAAAATGTACTTAGGACATCTGGATTCAGAATCCACTACACCCTCGCATGCGCTAATAGAAGGATCTAGAAGGAGATGTGTAGGCTCTCCCCTCTCTACGCATGGAAATGATTCTCTGTGTTAGTGACTTGGTAGTAAACGACACTCTAGCTATCATGGGGTGACTAGGAAACAACTCCATGTTATCAATTGAGCTCTGTAATTAAGAAGCCTCATATCAAGACTCTTCATGCTGAGATAAGCACCATTCTAAGACTAAAACTTCTATAATTTCCTAATCCTAATACAATTTATTAGTTTAAAAAAATAGTATCAATAATTTGAATATATATATATATATATTCTCTATAAAAAAAAACTTCTTAAAAATTAATAAATAAATTATAGATAGTTATCTCTCTTACATAAATAAAATATAAAAATTGCATGTTTAAATTACTACATTATAGATTTATTCCTCTCTCCTATATAAGTGAAGTACAAAATCTACTATTTCAAAATATAAAAATAGTATCATAAATTGATATTAATATTTCTTTAAAAAATAAAAAATAAAAAATTGTAATTTATAAGAAGTTTTTTTAAGACTTTTTTACTTCTAATTTTTTAATGGGTAGGGAGTTTAGGTTGCATCATCACTAGAAAATAATCTCAAAATTAAATGCAATACACTTTATCCTATCTTCATGGTAAAATATAATATCTATTTCCTCGTTGATATTGGGACTATGATTGGCAAGAACAAGATAAACAACATGGGAGACAATATAAGAATACTTAGAACTATTTTCAAAACCACAAAGATATGAATTCTTAGCTAAATCATTGGGGAGTTAAGGAATAGGTCACTCTCTCATCTAATTAGCTTACCAAAATGATATAAGGAGATGATCAACCCTAAAATATTTTTCTTACAAATTTTACACATAAATAACATTTTAAACTAAATCATATTTATTTATTCATTTTTTTAAGTCAAATTTTTAATCTCAAATCATCATCATAATTTGTTTTTATCTGATTATGATATAATCCATAATTTCCAAAAATATTCTATTTAATCTATTCATTTTTAATTAAATTATTTTTAATTCTTCTCAATGCAGGCTATTTAAGCATCAAGACTGTGGCCATGGCAGAAGAATCTACAATGGCAAGGATGGTGAAGCTTGTGGAGGAAGCACAGAGTCAAAATATTACACTCCAGGTCTGTACACACTAAAGGTTTTTTACCACTTTGTCATGAGACATGGACAGACATCTGATTGTAGTTTATATCAATATATTTGATGCAGTTATTGTTCCGGATGCCCTAGCAATGACATTAGCACCTTTAATTGACCGCTCGCTTGGATTTCACAAATGGGCTTACATAGCCTTGGTTCTTCTGGTGGCTGCTTGCCCATGTGCATTGGTTATCTCAACTCCAGTGGCCACGGCGAGTGGGTTGACGCATGCCGCTCGACTAGGCCTCCTTATCAAAGGTGGAAAGTATCTGGAAGCCTTGGGGAAGCTTAAGGCAATAGCGTTTGATAAAACTGGAACACTCACATAAGGAATATTCAGGGTGATAGATGTAAAGTTTGTAGAATCTCAAACCATGGAAACAGAGAAATGGTTATCTTGGTAAGTCATTAAAGGCCATCATTACATAAAAACTTCAATGTTTTATCATTTTCTGTGATTTCTTTTGTTTTATCATTTACATCGTGTATATATATACCTCTTTAATTAGAAGAAGACAAGTGATAACCTTACATAGATAGTTACATGGATAGGTGTATATATCTTAGAATCTGGGGTGGACTACCATATATGTTTTTTTCTAGATTAAAGGAGGATGAGATAAGTGTACAGTCCAGATTGATTTTATGGTGGTCATTCAAAATTATAAATAAACATTCATAAAAAAAGAAAAAGAAATGGTAGTTGGTGCATCGATCAGTCGTACCAGCTCATGCATGCATGGATAACATGTAGTGACAGACAACCCATGGCTGAGGCATAGACAGCAAGTGATTATAACTACATAGAAAACAAAGTAGTTGAGGCCTAGACAACAAGTGATTACAATTAAACATGCAGAACAATAACAGATTTGTGACCTATCAGTATTCACCCCACAAATTAAATGACTATATTGAAAATTACAGGATAGCCAGCCTAGAAAGTAGATCTAGCCATCCCATGTCAGTTGCAATTGTATCGTACTGTCTACAGCAAGGAGTCGAGCCATCGGTGGAGGTGAAGGATTGTAACATACTGGAAGGAGAAGGCATATGCGGAGTAGTTGACAACCACAAAATTAACATCGGCAATGCTTGTTTATCAACTTGTCTTGGTTGGACCAAATGTAGGTTTGCAATGAAGTTTTTTCCAGTTTTCGACAGCATTTTTAGGCATGATTTCAGAATCTTGGAAGATTTCTTTAAATTTTTAAAAATCATAGTTAAATTTGTTTAATTTGAATATCCTATAAGATACTAAATCTTTGAATTCATTTTTATATTCAAAATCACAATTTAAAAATATAAAATTTTAATTTAAAAAATATATATATATATATATATATATATATATATATATATTCTTCCTATTTATTAGTTCGTAGTAGCAATTATTCTAGGACGTGATCGCCCCCTTTTTCTGTAATGTCCCCTCCTACCATACCAGCAGGATAGAGAGGACGTGGTGCTCAATCCGGGCAATTAGCCCCATATTCATTCATTAAACTTATTGATACAAAGACAGGTATATGTGCATGCTATAGAAACACGACGGAAGTTCAATAAATACTGTTGATATCTAACATACATTCAAGATTTCTGTGACAGCCATTAAATAAGGACCTTTGCAGAATTATAAAAGATCATATGGAAATGCATATACTTTTAAAAACACAGCGGAAGTAAATTCATTAGCACATCCATCATTCATTCCAATATTCGTCTAATGATAATTGCAAATTTAACACAAGAGAATACTTATCTCAATAAGGTAGTCCCAAGCAACTGGCTATGCAACTGCAACGTTCCACCCAACCATAGGCCAGTTGTGCTTATCAACCTCTTGATACAACTGCCACCTCCGAGCTGGGCATGATTACTACAAGGAACCAGGGAACAGCAGACTCACACATAGCCAAGCATACACCAAGATGAGCCAAGCCAATCTGCAATTGGGTTTATCAGGCTACTAGGAATGGGAAGGAAGAATTGCTAAGCTAGTGAGCTCAACCACAGAGCTATGGGTACCCCTCCCAGATCCATTCAGCTTGGCCCTCACAATGCCTACACACCCAACACCAGGAAGTATTCTCTTCACTGCCACACAATCTCTCAAGCCATACCTTCCTTTCTAGTGCTCTCAGGGTGTGCATAGAAAAGTAGCCAGCCCTCTTGATCCCCTTGAGAGGTTACTCCCTACACTAGGTTTATCAAGCCAATTCTGTCCACTACCACTCCAGTTTCTTGCTTACAGGTTCAATCTAACAAGGATGCACATAACAGCAAAACTACACTTGCTGAGCATGGGGAAAAACGTTCAATAGTGGGATGCATGAGATGGGGTTTCTTGAGCTTCAGAAAAAATGTGGGTAGACTCAAAACGAATTGGCAACTAGGAAAATTCGACTGGGAGAGTAAGACCCATTCCAGAAAAATGCCCCAGGGGCAAAAACAACCTCTCCCTCAGTCCCAATTCGCGTCCCTCATTCCCCAGCTACTGCACAATACCAAACGAGTTCCTGGGCATGGAAAAACGCAGGGTTATGGTGAAAAACGTGAGGATAAATTCCAGTGAGCTCTATCTGCCTGAGAGGAAGAACGTAATGGATGAAGAATTGCCTTAGGCAGCATTTCGTGGGGGTTTTCTTGCCCAGCAAGCCAAAAATACGATTTCCAGGTTGATGGCTTGCCCATGCACGAAAATCTGACTGCCATACTTCTCCAATCCCAAGACATTAACTGCCCCAACCAATCTTTGGAAGAATTAAATGATTGGGTGCATGAGACAAAAATGGATAGTTAAGAGTTCATGGGTTTTCTTATTGACACATGGGCTGACACCATTGGCTCAAGGGTTTGAATAATTTCCCTCCCTATTCCTTGTAGAATCATGCCCCATCTCTTTGTTGCATTGCATAGCTAGTTGGGGTTTTTCCATTAAAATTCGTATTTACATGATGTCTTATTTAAATTGTGCCCATCTCGCACAAGAACCATAGGCATCTATTTTTAATTGCCGATACATGAAACGCTAAATCAATGGTGGGGCCTTGGCCTTGAGCTCCTCACCATGATTAAATTACAATATTTACATCATTTACGATTTAATACAAAGGGGTTCAAAATGGGGACATTACATTTTCCAGTTATTTGTTCTCTAGATTCGATTATAAAAACCCCATAGAATTATGCTCCTAGAGATTTTGACCCATTTTAAGACAATCCAAATGGTAAAAATTCAAACAAAAAAAAATCAGAAAAAGTGGAACTGTACCTGGCCCAAAAATTTTCCATCACTGACTGCCAGTTATCACACGCCTCGTTATAGTAGCTCATTTTGCAAGAATTTAACGTTGTGAAAGCGCTGGATTGCAGATATACCAGACACCTGGGACATCCGCGGAGCAACACTCGGATATGTAGGAATGGACGAAAATTTTGTTGGGGCCTTCAGTGTGGCAGATAAATGCCGCCCAGAAGCAGCCAGCTCAAGGTAGTAATGCTAAGTATTAAAAAGGAATTTTTTGAGGTCCAAACTTTTCCTCAAATATATATAACTAGCTAGGCTACAAGTTAAGTAAATTAAATATGTTACATGTTTTTTATGTATAGTTGTAATCACCCATTAGCTATGCTTTAGCTAACTATTATCACTGCCTTTTTCTAATTAAAAGGGTTGTTTGTCACCAGTTTTTTTTTCCAGCTAAAAAAAGCATACTATTTATATTCAAAAAATTGAATTAAAACAGTACAATGATAGATCTGTCAACTAAATGATGCAGATCCTGTTCTTCATCCAAACTGTTCATACCACTCTAATACATACTTCATGACCATAAAAACATTCCTATCAATTTCATCAACCAAACAGTCATCCTCCTGTCCATACAAAATTTTGTACTTGTCAAAACTATTTAATCCAGGAAATATAAAGATCCACTATCCTGGATCCCCTCCTCAAAATATTCTTCCCATATTAGATAGCCATCAACACCTGTAAGAGCCTGTTTGGGCAACTTATCTGCCAATTGGTTGTGTTCCCTGTAGATTGCTCAAGAACTATGTTCCTGAATTGTTCAATCTCATCCCTTATTCTGTTACACCAATGTGTTGAGGCAGAAATGTTCAGTTTGTATTCACCCTTAGCCCATTTTATAGTTACTATGGAATCTCCAAAGACTTTGAATCTCGAAAATCCAAATTGGTTTGCACTTGTATTTACCACCCGTTATCCATACATCAACTACTAATTATTTTTTATATTATTTTATAATTGTTTATTTACAAAAACCATAAAATCAATCTAGAGAGTTTCACCCCTAAACAATCTAAACTAATCCGTTGAAGCAACCTCCATCCCGATCAAAAGTGGAAAAAAGAAAATCTATAAGTGTTAAATTTACTTGTTCCAACAGTCAACCGAGTGATTATTGTTCGCCTTTAAAAAGTTCCTTTAGGCCTAACAAGTCCATTACATAAAAGTACGTTACAAAACCGTTACAGACAATTGAGTAGTTTGAAATGTGATGCGTTTTACTATCTTTCATTTCAGAAATTAAGGATTCAACTCGCTATGCTCACCGGGGATGCGGCTGCTTCAGCTGGAATAATTGAGACACAGGTAAGAACATCACAAGTTTCCCACAATATCAGCATAGGGCTGCAAATTGCAATATTTTTACATATAAATTAATATGAAGGTTTGCACCATCATATCCTAGTTTGGAGTATTCTTGCTAGCAAAACTTGTATCCACATTCAGGTCGGGAAGATTGAAGTCCACTCTGAATTACTCCCAGAGGACAAGGTGAGAATTGTTGGAGATTTAAAGCAGGTTGGAAAGACATCCATGATAGGCGACGGAATCAATGATGCACCAGCCTTGGCTGCAGCAGACATCGGCATAGCTATGGGCGTAGCCGGGTCGGCCGTGGCCATGGAGACTGCCGACATAGCCCTAATGTCGAATGATATCAGGAAAATCGCAGCAGCAGTGAAGCTGGGCCGAAGGACGCTGAACAGAATATACATAAACGTTGCCATCTCCATTGTCACGAAGGTTGTTATAATCGCCCTCACTGCGGTGGGTTTGGTGTACCTCTGGATAGCAGTGCTCGCAGACGTGAGGACCAGTATGCTTGTGACGTTCAACAGTACATTTCTTTTAAAAGGAGCAAAACGCCACAGAAATGGAAGAAAAACTGAGACAAAAGAAGCAGCAGCTGATACAAATGGGGCCAACGACGTAACTTGTGACGTTGTCAAATGCACGTCTCAACCTGCAATTCACAACGGCTGCGCCACCCTGAAGCCAAGGACTAATCGCTGCTGTCAAAATTCGGGTAATGTTCAAGTTGAAGTCTGTAACGTCTCCGGGGATTTCAGTGGGAAAAAACAGGATGGAAGTGGCAAAATCAGCAATTCAGGAAGCTTCAAACCATGCTGCAATTCTAGCTCCATTAGCTGTTCCAATTCTAATAATCAAGAAGCTAGCAGTATTTGCACTGAACAACATTTAAGCCCAACTCCATCAGGTGATGAGCAACATGATGAGATTGTTGTTGAACTTGAAACGCTGCCATGCAAATGCAAGGGCTGATGAGTGCTATCTAAGACATTGGATTCTCTGAATGCCTATCATATCATCATCTGGTCATCTTTGAACAATTTGAAAAATTGTAGAATTTTTAACTCTGAAATATCTTTAGGTATTATTAATTTAATAATTTATATTAATTTAGATTTAAATGAGCTGCAAAATAATAATAATATAATTTAAGCTTATAGTTTAAGACAGAAATGATGATATATCGATGTAAACTTTCTGAAATATCTTTAGGTATTATTAATTTAATAATTTAGATTAATTTAGATTTAAATGAGCTGCAAAATAATAATAATATAATTTAAGCTTATAGTTTAAGACAGAAATGATGATATATCGATGTAAACTTTCTGAATAACAGGAAAATAGGTTTTTTTTAACTTATAATTTAAAATCCAACCAAACTATATCATACTTTTACTTTTAACTGTTTTTTTTATAGATAAATATTATTTTATTAATTATATTAATAAATTTTATTGTTTAATTTTATTGAGTATATTAATCAATTTGATTGTTTTAATTTTATTGAGTATATTAGTCAATTTGATTGTTTTAATTTTATTGATTGGCACAGCCACTTAAATTGTGGTTGGTGAATATCGATAGGCCATAAGTTAAGTGCTATGAACAAGTTATATGATTAGTTGTTGTCTATGCCTCCCTACCTCTTGCGTTATTTAGTTAAATGGGTTGTGTGTCACTAGTGTTTTTTTTGTGAGTAAGTTGCTGAAACTTTTAATTACTAATAAAAAATTGTACATAGTGATACAAAATTTGTCTTCTCGAGACCATAAGCGAACCAAACCAGAGTCCCCACTTTTTCGCTAAATTGCCCTTCCCATCACATAGCATTCTCGTTCACAACCATTCAAAATGGCCTTTCCACGGCCTAAAGAAAACTAGATATTCCCCTTATCAACTAGACTCCCCTTCCCCATACATAGCATGCCCAAATCAGTGGGAAGATCATCAAAACATTGTGTTCCCCAACAGACGTGGCCCAAGGCTTAAAGCAAAATACCCCATATCTCAAGCGCTTGGCCCTTACAATGCCAACCAAGATCAAAATACATTCCAAACTAACAAAAGCCAAAACAGGGACCGAAGAAAGAACAACGACATTACCCTTCACCCGTTGTTGGGGGCATTACTTCGTCCAGTGGATTGTCCACACGAATATGCAAAGATTGCACCAGAACCGATGGAACTGAATCCTCCTGGCGCCTTCACAAGGTCCATCACCCCCTCTATATCCACTAGGTTTCTGACTAGGTCCTCTTTCAAATTGCTCAAGACCTGAGTGACTAGGTCCTTGAAACTCTCCCTCTCCATCATTGTTTTCGCCACCAATTTCCACAACACCCAGTATGGACTCAGCACCGCAGATGTTCCTTGCTCCTCCCTTTTCGACTGCATCTCCTCATCCTCCATGGCTGAGATAAGCTCATCAGCATGGTTAGGAATTCCTTCCATGAACTTATGCCTTGGATCTTTTTCCTCCACCCTCGGCTCACTATGAATTCTCCCTCCACGATGGATCCTCATCCATTGATGGGGATCCATAGCCAATTCCCAGACTACCAACACTTCAAGTCTCTTCCTTACCAACAGGGCCTTAATACGTCTCCTCACTTCATTATGCACATCCTCAGCCGTCGCAATTATTCCTATAGCCCCTCCACCATGGTTCTCATTCAGGTTATGCATCTTATCACTGCACCCGCATTAACTCCCTGCTTAATTGCCTCATTTAATATTCGACTCCCATCATCCTCGCTGCCACTGGTTCGCATGATTCCTTGGTACCATTCATTTACTAACCAAACATACCACGATATCCTTTCCATAACTCTCCCGCTATCCTTTCTTTGGTTGTCTCATCCTCTTAAATTTCCTTGTCCTTGATCCTCCTTCCCCTCTTTACTCCCCCTCCTTCACATGCCTATCATAAATCCTTCTTCCTGTTGCCAATTGCGTCGTCATCCTCTGACACATCCTCCCTTCCTTTGCTTTCTACGCTGCCTCCTTCTTGTGGCACGTGGTCTATCCTACCACCCGCATCCGGGATTGCTATCCACGTATCAACTATGAGTTGTCCATGCATCAACCACTAGTTATTTTTTATAATTGTTTATTTCGAATTTTGAATGACGACCATAAAACCAGTCTAGACAATACACTTGTCCAGCCTCCTTCAATCTAGTAAAAACATAGATGGTAATCCACCCCAAATTCTAAGATATAAACTCATATCAATATAATTATAATAATAAATTTGATTATTTCAATTTAGAAAAAATATATAAGTTTTTGCCTTGAAGAACTTTTAAATGATTTTCGAAAACATTTAAATTATTAAATCGATTTTTAATTTAACTAAATTTTAATTTTAATTGTTTTTTATATATAAATATGGTTACATAGATTTTGTCAATTATATGGGTAAAGTTGATTTGGTCAATTAGTGGGAAAGATAAATGGGTAAAGTTGATTTGGTCAATTAGTGGGAAAGATAGATCCATGAAGTTGGTGTGGAATAGAAGGGATTCCATATTATCCAATTTAAGTAACATAATGTAATGGTTCTAAAAGTAGACTACTCAAAAGTATATGAGAGAGTTAATTGGTTTTATTTGATACTTATTCTATTTCAACTAGGTTTTAGTGTTTTTTTATGTTTTATGGATTATGAGTTGTATTTTTTTTATATCTCTTTTAATTTTAATAAATAGCTCAGCCACTCAATTCTTCAATTTGGGTAGGGGTTTTAATAAGGTTGTTCCCTTTCACCTTTATTCTTTCTTCAAGTTGTAGAAGGCTTGAGTATATTGTTAAGGGAAATGCATTAGATTAGGAATTCACATGGTATTAAAATTGTTAATTTATGTCAAGTTTAACTCATTGCTTGTTTGTTGATGAAGTACTACTTTTCATGGATGGAGATTAGAGGTTCATTACCTAGCTCAAAGGTATTATTGATATTTTTGTACAACTCCAAAGCATAAGGATTAATGTTGAAAAATCAATGATTATGTTCTATATGATCAAGGAGTTGGATAAGATCTATATGGCTTTGGTATTAACTTATCAACAATCTAGCATAGAAAATGGAGTTAAATACTTTGGTTTCTATCTCAAATCTAATGACTATAAAAAGAGAGATTTCCATTGGTTAATTACAAAAGTGGAAGATAGGTTAAATCTGCAGTGTAGGGTGAATCCATGAAGATGAGTAACACTTTTTGGCCAAAAGTGACCATGAAAATTCAAATTTTTACTCATTTATTAAATCGAAGCCCTAAAAACTCATATATGCCTTATGAATTCTGAAACAAAACAAACAAACAAATTGTAGGGAATTGTGTTGTCTTTCCACCTATATTTTTAAAAATATATATTATTTAATATGTCAAAATTACATTTAATGAAGGGGTGGCAGGTGTGGGAGGGGTCATTTACAACCCTGGAGGTAACAAGCTATTCCAGTATGCATGGGGATTAGGAAGGAGAACAAAAAACAAAGCAGAATGGGTGGCCCTCCTTCAGGGGGTTGAAAAAATGGTCTCCCTGCATAGAACATTATTCTATCCTCGGAGACTCCATGATTGTTATCCAGAAAATGATAAACATTCAAAAAGTCCATGCCAAAAATATAAACATAATTCAAAAAAGAATTGTCTCTGTCATTAGCGAAATCTCCATAATCCAGTTCTATCACATTCCTAGGCACAACAACATGGAGGTTGACACCATGGCAAATCAAGGAACTAGGATAAGAGAAGGGCTCATTGTTTTGAACCAAGACCCCCCCACACACAAAATGATCACCTTGTTTTTTATTAATTCTTCTACCTACCTTATGGGAGCGAGCATGCAAAGGTACCCTCTTTCTCTTTGGACAAGTGGAATCCACTATAGCTCAGGCCTTAAAGCTCTCCCTTAAACAACCTTCATGCGCATTAATGGAAGCAGTTGTGGCGGGGATATGGAGGCATGCGAAGATATGGCGAAATCTCGAGGCTCTCGTTCCCACGATTCATATCTGGGCGAAGGTACTGTCTTTCAAATGGTGGTGTTGGGAATTGAAACTCTCACTTGCGACGGGGTGTTTCTCAGAGCCGGTCTGCGATTTCCTCCCTAGTCTATCTCAACTAGCAAGAGGATGAATATGGATAATATGATGAAGGAGCTTCAAGAGATTAAGGTGGTCCATTAGGATATCGGGAAGAATGCTTGCAATGCCTTTGAAGTCTCCAAAGCTACTCTGGACGAAAGCATACAAATCATTCTGGACCTTACCCGGATGGATTCGAGATTGGAGGATGTGGAAACCAATGTTCATGTCCATGTCGGTGAGTTGGAGGAAATGCAAAAAGATGTCAAGGGTATAAAAGACCATCAACGTGCCAAATTTGAAGGTCTTAAGCACTTCTTGTTTTCTCTGAAGGGGTAGCTACTAGATACTCTACAAAACAGAAATGACAGGATTGAGGCTTGTCTGGTTCAACTGGAAGACTCGCTGAGCGACCTAAAAGAAGAATTTAGGAAACAATATGAGCCAGCGGACCCAGAAAATCATCGTGAAGATAGCTCTCTGACCGAAGATTACTCGCAGACACATGAAGGAATCCCTCATGCTTAATTCCAGGAATGACGATGCATACTTTCATGTTTTGTTTTGTTAGATGCTTTTTTGTGTTTATGTATGTAACCAGTTTGTTAGGATTTACTTGGTCAAAGGTAGTAGATATGAACAGTTAGAAGAAACAATATGCATGACTGAACAACTTATTTTTTCAATCCTAGAATTCCAATTGTCCATGCTATGGTTCACCATTCAAGGAAGGGATTTTTGTAAATTACTCTTTGTTTAATACAATATTGTTTTGCATTTTTGTTACAAAAAAAATTTGCATTTAATGACAGGTTTGTTCTTGTAAATTCCAAGATAAGTTAACAAGTGGTTTTTGTGCGCGTAAAATAATTTAGTGATAAATGTATAATTTTTGAAAAAAAAATTATGAACATAATCGACACAAAATACACTCGAGCGCACATGTTTTTATTATTATTTATGTTTGAAACTATATTTTTTTATTAATTTTTGAAACTAGCAGTTGAAATTTTTAATTGGATTTTGTACACATGTTTGTGCACATAAACTTTTTTTTATTGGTTATAAAAATTGACGAACAAAAGATACCCTTTTAAGGAGCACGCGTTGGTCTGGGGCATATATATTTTTTGAAATTTTTTGGTTGTCTACTTTTTATGCTATTGTTTTTTTCCTTGTGCTGACTTGAAGTTGTGAACATGGTTTTGTAAGTGTAAGTCTGAAAAGAAAAGAAAAAATATCATATGAACTCAGAAACCCATAAATTATATGCCAATGGATAGACAATTCGTTGACGAATATATTGGTATGAAGTCCGCCACCTAAGGTGCATCCTAGGAAAGAGTTTAGGCAGGGTAAAGAGGGAAGTAAAATTAAAATTGCAGAAAAAGAGGGCTAAAATCCTGTTCCTAAAGCCCTCGATCGAGCTATTAGCTCGATCAAGGTATTAAAACCCTCTATCGAGGTTTTGGGTAGATTATTAAATAGCTCGATCGAGGGCTTTAGGTGTGGTTAAACCGAAAGCTCAATCGAACTCTTGTGAAATAAAAATTTGGAAAAAAAAAATTGCGTGGGTTATTTTGAGTTAAGAAGCTTCATCAAGCTTAAAAGCTTGATATAGATTTCAAAAGCTTGATCTAGCTTTTTAAAAAGCTAGATCAATATTTTTAAAAAGCTAGATCAATATTTTTAAAACTAGATCAAGCTTTCTAAAAATCTAGATTGAGATTTTAAAAACTATATTGAGGGTTAGTAAAACGATCAATCAATCTATCTAGTTGAATCAAGGGTATTTTCAACCCTCGATCGAGCTTCAGAAAATAGCTCAATCGAGCTCTTTGTTAATCCCCTGATCGAGCTTTCAAAAGCTCGATCGAGGGGTTAACAAAATCTCGATCAAGCTCATGTTTTATCATTCTCATGCCCTCCACTTGCCAAAAAGTGTTACCCATCTTCATGGGAACACCCTATAACAAGTGACTACCAATTAGGAGAGGCAAGCTATTACTTTTGAAGGTTGTTTTAGAAGCACTAGTGGTCTATTGGAGGTAATTGTCATGCATCCCAAACAAGGAAAATTTTAGGGGTGAAATTTATCCTATGAGCTAATATTTGACATTTTTTTCCAAAAAAATAATCGCCAAATTCAAATTTTTTTCTAAATTGATTCGCCCAATTTCCATGGGATAAAAAAATTTTACTCTAAAAATCACCAAAATTGTCCAAAAACCATATAAACTCCTTAGAAATTTAATTTTTTTAGAAAAATATCACCCAACATTTTATGGTTGGAAATTTAAGAATTATTAAGATTCACCAAGGTTTCTACACTTGCATCAATGCATATTCGATGAAGGAGCATCCACTTGTGTGATGTCAACTCACGTTTGGAAACATCTTGGATCACCCAACTTAGTTCCATCATCCATCACTCTCTGTGCTTATGATGGTCAGCCATCACAACCACAAGACATGTGCCATAATGTCATATAGAATTGGGGGGGAAATGGTACTCCTCCATGGTGAAGTCATCGATATACAACTCAATTACAACATCCTCTTGGGCCATAGTTATATGAACACCATGAAGGAAGTTGCATCATTTGTATCTTGCATCATGATGTTCCCTCGCAATGGGAAAGTAGTCATCCTTGACCAACTTACTTACTACGAGGCTTATCCCAATTCTAATCCGGATAACATCCTTCCCATTATAGGATCAAAAATACATCCATTATATGTAAAGATTAGTCCTAGCATTGACAAAGACTTAGCATTACAGGGGGAATATATGGCCATCCACTAGTAATCTTTGCTTCTACATGGGGTCTTATTTGCATTATCTTCACATCAGAAGATAAAACACAAGTTGCCTCTACCTCTATGTCTTCACCAGAAAAAAATTGCCACCTTAAAGGAGCAACCATAAACCTACCTCCTTAAACACCACTAGTTGATCAAATCCCCTTTATTTTTCTCCCCTCAGGCATTCAAGGAACACTAGTCATGGCTACAATTACCTTGGTAGGTCTCACTTTTGGGATACCTATTTAATATTTAAATCCATCGTACTTGAAAATTCTACCAAAATCGTATGCCCATTTTAACTTCACCCTAGTTGTTTCTGCCTACACACCACCTATGGAGATCTTAGGTCCAATATCACCACTAATGACAACATTACAAGTCACATCTAGTTCCAATAATGGGGTCACCAATATTCTAAAGACAAAATCTATAGCCTTTCCAAGTAACCTCCCCACCCCAAGAATTAATCCACCATGCACTCTATGTAATACATCAAGACACACAACCAATATTTTCCCTACATTGCTAGAGCTAAGGAACCTTCTCAATACACTTGTAAGAACTAATCATGTAGCCAACTCTTTAGCAGAGGGAATACTAGCTACTCCTCCAATAGTCACCCCCAAACCAAAGAACAAAGTATTACGCACCAACCATCTATGCACTATATGTTCTCAGTTTATCCATTACACTCATCATTGTCCTAAACTCCCTCAATGTTGGGATTCCATCACTATGATTCGTTTGAGACACACCCCATTGTTAGCTCACAAATAACCTCTCCCAAGACCATCTACATCAACTTCATAACTACGTCATAAAATATTGTGACTTGTCTAGTGTGTTCTTCATGTGGAAACCATAGTCACATGATTCCTTTCGACATTGGAAAAATTAAACCCAATCAAACCAAGTGTCCCTCGAGCCTCATGCATACATTGATAAATCATTCCCTACTCATCCATGTCAATCATGTGAGTTGTTGACCCACTTCTCGTTCCAATGCCCCATTTTGCACGCAAAACAAGTTACTTGTCTTGAGAAAACAAGATTACTTGACAACCCTCCTCCACTGGAAATATCATTAGTGTTTCCTCAAGAAGAGATCTTACCTCCAATGTGCAATACAACTAACCATGATAACATCCTTTACATATCATCATTAGTCATTTATACACCCGACAACCTTTCGTCATCACCATCAGAAGAAGTCTTTAGTATATCACCTTACATATTCATGTTGTTGTAGAGGGCATGGGATCATTCCACGTGAGTGACATATCACCCATACATGGTATTTTTCCCTTGAACACCCATATTCCAATCACTCTTCCACTTAGATAAGTAACTCGAAGTAGCTTCCTAGACCACCTCTTCCATTTTGATGAGGAGATCTTAGAAACTATGATTATACACAAGGCACCTCGGAATGATCTGCATCATCGATCTTCCTTCTTACCCCAAAACATGTGTATAACCCCTTAGATGGATCAACATTGTGCCATCGAAACCAAATATTTTATATCTCTCGACCACGTTGATTGGTTTAAAAAAATATATTCTTACTCTTGACGCATTCAAAGAAGGATACATGGCTAACATTTCCCCCACTATCAAAGTGGATATTCGATCACCCCCAATGCCACAGAAAACATTTCACTTGGTTCCTTTTTCTCTCAATAAGAGGTGATTTCTTTCAAAGCCTTATTTTAAGAGTTTTGAGATATTTTCACTTGGCCATATGTAAATATGCAAGGTATCAATCTTTCCATTGTTGAACATCACATTGACACATGGCATGATGCTTCATCGGTAAGACAGAAACAACAGCTTGTTCATCCCTCCAAAGATGTTTCTATCAAGGAAGCAATTGAGAAGATTCACTAGGATGTGTTTAGTTACCCCATTTCTTACGCTTCACGGGCATCAAATCTCGTCCCTATAAACAAAAAATAGGGGATGTTACATGTATGCATGGATTTTAGGGATCTTAACGAAGCTTGTCCCAAACACAACTTCCCCACCCATTTTACCGACTATGTAGTCGATGTGCATGTTGGACACGAAGTCCTGTCCTTCATGGATGGATTTTCTATCTATAACCAAATACAAATCCGTCAGCAGGATCAGTATAAAATGGATTGTATGACACCATGGGGAACCTTCACCTACCACATCATGCCATTTGTACTAAACAAGGTGGGAGCCACTTTACAACACTATATGTCCTATGTATTTAATGATTTATCTCATATCATCTTGGCATACCTCAATGACCTGACAGCTAAATCAAAGAAATGTGTTGACCACCTCGTTGATTTTCATATCATCTTCTCAAGATGTCCAAAGTATAATATATGATTAAATATTCTCAAATGTGTATTATGTGTCATAACATGATTCTTATTGGGTTTCAACGTATCACAAACAAGGATCACACAAATCAATCCCCTCAAATTGCAATCCATCCTTGAGTTCCCCCCACCGAAAACACAAAAAAGTTGCAAAGCATTCAAGGAAATCTAATTTCCTTCATCATTTCATCCCAGATTACGCTACATAAGTGTAGATATTCCTATGTCCTCTCAAAAAAGACGTCCTGTTTCATGGTAAACCAAGAACAAATATATTTCGAGGAACTTAAAAAGGCTCTGACATCATCTCCTCTTATCTCTCTATCTAACTTTGAAAAGGATTTTATCCTTTATGTTTAAGCATCATCATGTTTAGTACCCGATGTTTCAGTTCAAAATAGAAAATATCAACGTGAGAACATTATTTATCACATCATCAAGACACTAGTAGGACTACCACTCAATTATAGCCATGATAAGAAATTAGCGCTAGTTGTGATCCTCGCAGTGAAAAAATGGTGACACTAAATCTTGCTATGTAAATCCACAGTGATTACAAACTCTAATTAACAAAATGTAGTACATGTAGTACATACTAGGTGGACAACTTATCAGTGGTAATTTCACTTGATGGATCATAATTCTTAAGGAATTTGATCTAGAGTTTAAGAAAAAATGCTTTGGCCCTCGTCAAGCTCATTACTGATCTCCCAACTTTCGTAGATGGACCCCCTGTCTATGATTAGTTGTTGGACAAACACTTGTTTATTCTTACTATTGAATATCCATGGTACATAGATTTCCTCACATGCCTTCACACACATAAATTCACTTATCATCTCTCACGTGATGATCATCGATGCATTCTTCACCAAGCACCTCGTTATCTCATCTTAGACAACATTCTCTACCGACGCGGATCTAACACTATTTTGCAGAGATGTTTATCTCATGATGAAGCTAATCAATTCCTTAATGATTGCCACAATGATGCATGTGGAGGCCACTTATTAGGATTGGACACCACCCAAAAAATCATTCACGATGAACACTTTTTTCCTTCTCTCTTAAAATATTGCATCCATGTCGTCAAATGGTGTGGAAACTATCAAATCTTCTCTAGCAAAACCATGGGCCCTCCCACCCCTTTTCACCCAGTCATCATAGTCAATCCCTTCTACAAGTAGGGAATCCACTTCATGGAATGTTGATTTGCATTATCTTAAGGCCATAAGTGTATCATCATCATCGTTGATTACTTTTCCAAATGGGTTGAGGAAGTTCCCACTTTTAACAACATCAGTGCCACGGCAACGATGTTTTTCTTTAGCCACATCATCACATGATTTGGAATACCCAAAATTATTTGGCGTACCGAAGAATTATTCAACACTATGGCATACAGTACCTTTGTTAATATAATTTGTGACATGATTTACTCATTTCCACCTCATTCACAGTGTTAAGGGAATCATACACATTGAGTGCCAAATCCCTTCTTTCCAAACTGTCATGGAAATACTACCTGATACATAGACATTAGAACAATGATTGCTCGATTTGGAAGTTTGAACACTTATATGAGGAATTTTATGATTCATTGCAACAAAATGAAGCCATGAATCTGCATACCAAATCCTATTATGATCACCATGTCCATCCTTTAATCTTTCGCAAGGCAATCTCATTCTTGTTTTCAACCAAAAAAAAAAAAAGACAGCAAACCAGGTCCTAGTAATTTTGTCCAAAGTGAAAAGGCCCTAACATTATCAAACAATGTCTACCCAAAGGATCCTACGTGCTTGGTTTACCTGAAGGAGGCCTTCTAAACAATCCCGTCAATGGTTTGTATTTGAATAAATTCTTCACATAGTCACATTACCAGGATGACTGCACAGATGCACGAACGTCTATTCTAGATAATTCGCACCGATTGCAATCACCACCAGCCATGTGAATGTTTCCACAAAACAATCACAACCTGGAATATTTCCACCCACCATCTACATTGTCATTTTCACTAAAAGAAGTGTATATCACACTTTGTTTTCTCTTTATCTCGGTTGTTACACTATGAATGATTCATATTTTGTTTACTTTTTAGATGACTACAAATACAGATTGTTACATCAACTTTGTTAATGGAGTGAGTCATTAATAAAAGAATCTCACATTCACCACTTGGTCCATATATACACCGACACACACTCTAACACACATGTCGAGCATGCCTTGATCCAGCCACTAATAACCAAGAAAAGCACAATGTCATCATTAAATTATTGGTCGATGCCATCCATTTCCGCATTCAACATCTTCGCGTACACCTAGATTCTCAGCTCCTCATCACATAATTTAATAATGTCTTCTATGTATGCAATCCATGCCTCATTCGCAAATTCCTCCAAGTATGGATTTTGGCCCTTTAGTTTGAAACCATCATGTTCATACAATGTCTTTATGATTGCTTACACAGTTTATATCATATTTATAATAGGTACTAGATTGGAACTTATTACATTGACAATCTATCTTATCATTTAAAAAGAAAATAAAAGTTATGGTTTTACCATACAATTATGTTGTAGTCATCATCTATACATCAACCAAAAGCATAAGCATACATCTCAAAAAACACATAAACCAGGAACGACCACAAAATTGTGTGTGTGTGTGAACGAAAACAAAATGGTGTGTGTGTGTGTGTGTCCTCAAGAGTATCATGTACATCATATTCCTCATCAATAGTATACCAAAAATCGCTTTATGGGATACATAAAAAACTTGCCTCCCATAATCTACATCAATACATATATAAAATGGGGATCATCGACCGAGCCATACAAAAATGGGCTCAAATGCTCAAACATCATGGAACACCCCATGCTGGTGGAAAAGGTGGCCCAAGTATAGTTAATGGTAGCACATCCTCTACAAGAGATGTTTCTTTCCCTATTGTTAGTGGTGGTGGTGGTGGAGGGTCCTATGCCGATACTCTCATCAGATGAGAGTGATCCGCAACAACAATTTGACACATCAATGTGTGCCACTTGGGTCCTAACCCTGTTGGAAGTTGTAAACATAGGACTATGTGCTCATCATCAAGGTCAATGAACCCACTAGTGTCAACCCCATCAAATAGGATCATCGCCTGCCACTCCAGATCCACCAAAGTGGTGTCCAGGTCCACTCCTACCAAGGTGATGCCACACTATAGGTCTAGCTCCACCTGTTGATCCAGCCCCACATGTTGATCCACCCCCACCTGTTGCTCCCCCCTCTTCCTCTCATCGACACTCCTATGCAAGGGGTATTTCAACTACCATAGGTACCCTTACAAGCCTCACAAGTTGAATATCTCCACCAAACAAAATGATTACAGCAAATCGTGAGTCTCATATATACATAACCATCCAAAACATACATATGTACATGGAACCAAAAATGTATAAAAACATGGCAATTATATACCCACCTTGAGCATCCCACCTCTCGCGACTAGGTGGGGGGAATATAGATCATGGCAGTAATCCATCCCACTCCATGGATATCGCTCAATGGATTCGATGCAGTAACACCAGACCAATAGATAGTGCAACGTGAACACATGTCCCACGTGTTCACCACCAGCACTGGGCATCATTGTACCCCATAAAACCATACGAGGCTTGTCATGTACTCGGTGACATCATGGTGCCTTTGGGACATGGGGTACTTAATCTATTGACTAAATTCACCTCTAATATGCAATTTCGTTTTTCTATTGATTCCAATTAAACTTTAACAGCTGAGATAATTATGTGTATAATCACTCGTAAAACATATATAAAAGCTCTGTCGGCTATTTCGATAAGAATGCATTCACCATTGCCATTAATTCAATGCACTTAAATCATACGATAGCAGTAATTAATACAAACAGAAATAAATACCATTCATTCATACAAAAATGTAGACTTATCTAAAATATAATCGACGAACTGCAAACCAAGGACGTTCCTCCCAACTGTAGGCTCAGTCAAGCCATATCTTTCTTTTATAGAGCCACCCCCAAGATAGGGCTACCAATCCACAAGAAGGTACCAAGTTTTCTGCTACAGTTATTCCCATCCACTATTCTCGATATGAATCCCATCTACAGTATAGGGTTCATGGTACGGGTGATGGTGGTCTGGTCATTGGGGGTTCAGATCTGACAACATATGATGGCTCAATCTTGGGAGAGAAAAAATGATGGCTTCAACATGGGAGAAAGATGGACAAATGGACTAGTTCTCCATAATTATATGCATTTGTAGAACTAGCCAAGTGGCATACATGGGGTTGGTCACCTTTTTCGCTCTAATCTAGGGCTTAGGATAATTAACCCAAGATTATGGTTAGTGAAATTTAATAAAGAAGGGTTGATAAAACATAAGATAAAAAGCAGTAAATAAAGGTAGTGACTTATATGATAAGTCACTAGGGTCATTTCTCTTCTAACTCTCTCTCTCACCCCCTATTGCGAAATAATAGCCTGGCATCTCTTATTCGTCCCCCTTGGTCTACAGTAGTCATGTGTTTTTATCTTAAATATAAAATGTACATAGTTACAATATTTTGGTCACAGTGGACCATTCATGTTTGGATTATATTCATTTCCATCATAATTACATTATGGGATAAAAAAGCAGGGTGTTGCAGGGCTTCCTCGGCCCCCTCCGTAGAACAAACACAGTACGACGAAGAGATGGAATCCGCTCAAATAAATAAGAACATAGCATGATCCCATAGTTGAACATACCATTCCCCTCAATAGTGATTTTGGAGATATGGAAACGCATGTTGGCCAACAACATGTGTGCCCAAGAGACCTAGGCCCCTCCCAACAATCCCTCCACTAGAAGGAGCTGCCCCTAGATATCCTATGGGTCCTTGAAACTCCCAACACCCTAAGTATGAAAGTCACAACCTCCCTCATAGTGGGATCCACCAAGAAACTCAAAAGGATAACCCCATCCTTCTTGGCCCCCACTAAACTGCCACTAGCAATCAACTTATCGATCATCCATTGAACACCAAGGGAGGGGTGGGTCTCCTCATGGATCCCACACACTAGCTAGCTCGTTACAAAATATATATCTTAGTGATCAAGATTCAACCTCTCGTCGCCAACCACAAAGCATCCATATTGGTGATCCCACATCCCCAGTAGCTCTCTCATGAGGTTGTCACTCAACCTAATCATAAAACGAAAAAAATAAAAAAAAATAAAAAATAAAAAATAAAAAAAATAAAAAAAAATAAAAAAAAAAATAAAAAAATTCAATATCCTACATCTTGTAGGAATTGTTGAACCACTGGGTCATTTTTTACCTTCCCCAACAACTCATTATAGTTTCACTCATGCCACTTAATCTCTATCGCTGCTAGAAAGCAAACAAGAATCACAATCAAAGTTAGAAAATTATGTTAGTACTCAATAGTTAATAAAACCAAAAACATATCTAAACCATGCCACTTTTCCATAAATAGTAGCATGTAACCACGTGATTCCAAATCCATAACCAACATGTTTTACCCATGTGGGATACACATGTCAACCCTTGCATGACTGCGTAGGTATAGCCTCAAAGCCGCATCGACAACTTGTGCGGGAGATACATGGCTCAAGTACGAGACTGTCTCATGAACACTCGCATGATAAACCTATGTGGCTGAAGCATGTTCCTCTCGTGCAACATGTGATTTTCAAAGTAAATGTCACATGGAATCATGTGGCAGTTCCTTTGAAAGTCACATGATCGACCGAAAAACCCTTAGAGCAACCATACAGCCTTTCAAGGGCCCTAAGCAAAAACAATAATCCACTAAAAGTAACAAGCTCAATACAAGGGCTTACCTGGAACTCTCTAAATTGAAATATGTAGTCCAATCTCTCAGAATCAATATATATATATATAGATATATATATATAGGGCATTGAAATATCAATGGTAAATATGATTTTGAAAAGAGGGCCCCACCCCTATTGATAGGCCAAACTGCCCAATTTTCACTAGCTCCATTTGGGAGTTCCGTCGCTCCATTTGACTAACATCAACACCAATATGACCAGGATCATGAGTCCTTCAACATGGAGCCATCTATTTTTTTTCCCCCTAAATTTCACTTTGCACCCATTTTTTAGCCATCTCTCTAGGTACGATGAGTTTCCTATCAATAATGATTGCACTACCAAATTTATTATCATGAACACTCTTATGTTTTTGTATTTTCATCATGCATGCATGAATTTTGTTAAGAAGTAGATTCTCCCTCATCAAAAGGTCCATGGGGCCCACCCATAGGTATGTCATCTCGATCCTACGTACAAGAAACATATGACGTCTGTTTACATCACACTTATCCAGTTATCCTACTTACTGGTGATAGTTCTCGTGGTAATACCATCATCTTACCACCCACTTTAGCTCTCATCAATGTCATATCACTTTATTTTGAGAGTTAAGCAAGTTATGATTATACCTTGGGTTCTCTTCTCATCAAAATAAGCGTTGACCTTAGGTTGAGTAGAGTGAGTCATCATTTATCTCTGGCTTAGTAGTCTCCCCTATATTCAACATCAACAAGTTTATTGCATTAGGGGGTTTCACACATTTTGATGGTTTTAGTGTTCATAGTTATGGTTAAAGACAATTGTCAATTTGATATAAGCAGGTTTCCCACCCAATATCTTCATCATTATTTTGGTCCCCCACCCTAGTGGGTTATTCACAATCATCAGCAGTTCCTCCCCCTTGGCATCATCAGCATCATCACAAGTCCAAGACACATTTACTCATGATGAGATTGAAGCCAATGTCTTCCCTATGTCTAACAGTTTTAGAGTGGACCCCTCAATGTCCTCTTATTGTAATTTAGTTTGACAGAATTTCAAGAGCATATGAATGCTTGTCTCGTTTGTATAAAAATTTTTTTTTTGTGTCACCTATCATTTATCTACTTGAACGGTCATCACCAACATCCTCCTCCCTATGCGTAGTCCTTTATCCTCAACAATTGTTATCTTACTATCACAGTTCATAATATCAACATGAGGGAAAGAAATAATCATGTATTTTGGCTATACAGATTCTTCCTAACCTCACACATTGGGGGGCATATGTTATCTCCCAAATCTCGCACACGTGTAACATTTCGATAATTATTGCAGAAGGACATTATCAGCATATGGCATGCAACTCATTACCATCATCCTCTTCAAATTCAGAATGGAAATTGAACCTTAGAATAGTAAAATTCCATCATTTTGTACAACCAAGGCAATTGTTTTCAAGAAACTTGTGCATATCCGCGTGGATAAAGTCTTGAAACCTGCTCGGCTATACAAGTGGATGGACCATTAATTTTCCACAACGCATTTAAGGCACGCAACAACATTTTGAATCCAAGAATTTGAATTGGTCCCTTCACATGATTGGGAATATTCAATAACCCCATACTTGTACCTCAAGGACCACTTCATGAGATGGAGCATTCGCATTGAGAACTAGATGTTTGAAAACCTCCGTTTGGCCTATAAAAGAAAACCATGAGCATAACTTCCATATGAGAAATTTAGAGCAAGGTTATGATATAAGATTCAATTTGAGAGCTCATATTCCACACTCCTTATCATCATTTGGCATCACAAAGCTCCCTTGTCTTCTTCCTCAAGAAGCAAGTGTTTCTCCTCACCATTCCAAGTTAGTTAGAAAGCAATTTGTGAGAGTTCAAAAGTACCCATCCTTAAGGGAGAGTGTTGGCTACCATTGAAGTTGCATTCTTCTAGGTGACACCATTTGCATACAAGTTTTTCCATTGGACAATACTATGTGATTGAAGCTAATTAATTCTCTTCTTTTTGTGGTATTTTAGCAGTTGTAAATATTCTATTTCATTCTTGTTTATTCAATTTTTCTTTAGCTCGGTAATGTATGGTCTATTAATCAACACTCACACTTTTTCCTTGGTTGCAACCTACAAGGAGTGGAAGAATCACTCACCCTTATGACATTTTTCCCCAAATCAGTTGGCATAGGGTTAGATTACTAAATTATGAGTGATGTTATGATTCAAAGGAAAAAATTAAACTTCTATTACTTAATAATTAATAAAGAAAAAATAAAATATATCAAATGTTGAGGTGCTTCCTAATGCTAATGTTATAATGGCACCAACCTTGTTAAACTAAATAAAAGATAAAATGCTTACTTCCATTAATAAATCACTACATGGTTATTTGTTATGCCAACCTTGTTAAACTAAATAAAGATAAAATGCTTACTTCTATTAATAAATCACTACATGGTTATTCATTATGGATATAAAATTATTAACAGATGACATACAAAGCATTTTTACATTGATAAACTAAATAAAAAATAAAAAATAAAATGCTTACTTCCATTAATAAATCACTACATGATTATTCATTATGGTTATAAAATTATTAACATATGGCATACAAAGCATTGTTATATTAATGGGTGTTTTTTTTCATAAAACTCTTAATAGAGGACATTAAATACATGTTAATTGTTTAATTCACTTCACCTAAATCATCTATTTTGTTCAAACTTTTCCTTCAACACATGTACTCATGCAACCATCTACTCATATAGCGTGTTTGTGTCCTTACCAACTGTTTGCATTAACTTTCATTCGTCTCGATGTCCTTACCAATTGTTTGCATCAACTTTCATTTCCTTTATATATTGAGTGAAGAATTGCAACAATGAATAATGAATGTTGGTCTTGTGGAGCTAATTAAGAATATATTCTCTAAGCTTCTCGATGGAGGGATCAATGTTTATTTCATGTCATGGTTTGCATCAACTTCATGACTTACTGAGTTTTTGAGAAAAATAATCAATGTTTATTTCATTTGCACAACTTCATGACTTAATGAGTGTTTGAGAAAAATAATCAATGTTTATTCCATGTAAATGATGTACAATCAAGTCCCTTGGAAGAATTATTATTTATACTCCTTTAACTAAAATTTTCATAGATATTTGTGATGCTTGTTTTCAACAAGAAATAGAAACCCATCCTCAATGTCTTCAAAGATCAATAGACAACACAATATTATATTGGAATAATGGAACCAAACATTAATACTCGTATTTGTTTTCATTCTCCCTCGTGGCTTTGATAATGGGTCAAAGGTTGCTTGAAACTTTGAATCCTAGAGATTTTAGCAATTTTAACACTCGAGTACGAAATGAAATACAACAAATTTCAAATAAAAACAACTAAAGAATGCATCTTCATTCCAACTACAAAGATATTTTACAAAATATTAAACTAGATGCACATGGAGAAAAACTCATGCCCATTATTTCAAATCCAAAACCCCATTTATCCAAAGATCGAGGTATTTGCTTAATTGTTCTATAACAGTCTTTACTAACTCATAAAAATCCACTCCACTTTCCCACCATGGGACTAACTACTACTCGGAAGTAAAAATGTACATAGTGTATTGTAAAATTAAATTGTAGTATATTCTATCTTCTATATTTGACTTTGATTGATTATGTTTACTCCATTTTTTTTTTCTGTGGAAAAATCGCCTTCCTGTTATTCCGAAGGAACTAAGGAAAGCTAACACGCACGGGAAATATCAACAAACTTGTCACGTCCCCATTTTGATCCCCTTCGTATTAAATCGTAAATGATGTAAATATTGTTATTTAATCATGGTGAGGAGCTCAAGGCCAAGGCCCCACCATTGAGTTAGCGTTTTATGTATCGGCAATTAAAAATAGATGCCTATGATTCTTGTGCTAGATAGGCACAATGTAAATTAAGACATCATGTAAATACAAATTTTAATGAAATACCCACAACTAGCTATGCAATGCAACAAAGAGATGGGGGCATGATTCTAAAAGGAATAGGGAGGGAAATTATTCAAACCCTTGAGCCAATGGTGTTAATCCATGTGTCAATGGGAAAACCCATAAACCACCAACTACCCATTTTGGGTTATGCACCCAATCATTTAATTCTTCCAAGAGTTGGTTGAGGCAGTTAATGCATTGGGAATGGAGAGGTATGGAATCCAATTTCGTGCATGGGCAAGCCATCAACCTGGGAATTCGTATTTTTTTGCTTCTTGGGCAAGAAAACACCCACGAAATGGTGCCCAAAGCCATTCTGAACCCAGGGCCTTTGCCCACTCACGCAGTCTGAGCTAGCTGGGCTTTCACCATCATGTTTTTCACCATTTTCCCTGCATTTTCCATGCATGGGAGCTCGTTTTTGCATTGTACAACAGCTGGGAGAGGAGGGCCACGATTTGGGACTGTGAGGGAGGTCGTTTTTGCCCCAAAATACCCATGGGCGTTTTTCTGAAAACGGTTTTTGCTCTCCAGGGTTGAATCCCTAATTGCCATTTTCGTTTTTGGGTCTTCCCACGTTTTTCTGGGCTAGTAGAAACCCCATCTTTGGGCATCTCACTGTTAAAAGGTTTTTATCATGCCCAATAATTGTGGTTCTGCTGTTATGTGCATCCTTGTTTTGGTTTGAATCTGTGAGCAAGAGATTTGGAGTGGTAGTGGACAGAATTAGCTTGATAAACCTAGTGGGGGGGGAAATAACCTCTCAAGAAGATCACGAGGGCTGGCTACTCTTCTATGCACACCTTAGACACTCTAGATTGGAAGGTATGGCCCAAGGGACTGTGCATTGGTGAAGGGAATACTTCCTTGAGTGGGGTGTGTAGGCATTGTGGGTGCCACGCTAGATAGATCTTGTAGAGGTATCCCTGGCTCTGTGCTTGAGCTCACTGGCTTAGCAATTCTTCATTTACATTGCCTAACAGCCTGATAAACCCAACTGTAGCTTGGCTTGGTTGATTTGGTGTATCCTTGAGCTATGTGTGAGTCTGTTGTTCCCTGGTTCCTTGTAGAAATCATGCCCAGCTCGAGGGTGGCAGTTGTATCAAGAGGTTGATAAGCACAACTGGCCTATGGTTGGGTGGAACGTTGCAGATGCATAGCTGGTTGCTTGGGACTACTCGGTTAAGATAAGTATTCTCTTGTGTTAACTTTGCAATTATTTAATTGATGAATATCTTGAATGTATGATGGATGTGTAATTGAAATGACTTCCGTTGTGTTTTTCTTATAATTATACATTTCCATATGTTCTTTTATATTATGTAAATGCTTATTTAAAAGCTCATGGGGCTAGATGCCCGGTTTTAGCATCACGATCCTCTCCCTCGCACTGGTATGATGGGAGGGGACGTGACAGAATGGTATCAGAGCTGCTGGTTACAGCATTGGACCTCTATGGGCCAAATCCAATTACAGTCACATGGGAAGGTCCCTTCCAGATCACCACAGGTATCAGCATCAGGCCTAAACTGGCTAAGTTGGATAGTTTGCAGAGGTAAGGTTACCTCCTGCTGGGCAGCAGTCATCATAGGAAGAAGAAAAGAAGAATCCGAAATTGTTTTAAGTATTTTTGAGAAATTTTGTTTAAATTCTGTTTCGGGAAGAACTCGGAAGTCTTCGCCGCAACGGCAGGAGAACTCGCCAAGTTGACCCGAAACAGCAGAAAAATTTTCTAAGTGTTTTTCGGCATTGAAATGAAATTTTCGGAAGGATTCGGCAAATCGCCCCGCAACTGCGGAAGGATTCAGCAAATCGCACCGCAACTGCGGAAGGACTCGGCAAATTGCCCCGCAACTGCGGAAGGACTTGGCAAATCGCCCCGCAATTGCAGAAGGATTCAGCAAATCGCCCCGCAACTGCAGAAGGGTTCGGCAAATCGCCTCGAAACTGCGGAAGGAATTTCCAATTCTCTTCCGGAACTACGGAAGGAATTTCCAATTCTCTTCCGAAACTGCGGAAGGAATTTTCAATTCTCTTCCAAAATTGTAGAAGAACTCTGAAATTGCGGAAGAACTCCACAAGTTGCTCCGAAACAAGGAATTTCAGCCATTTTTTAAGGATATTTTCAGGTGCCGAAAGTCAAAAAGATGCCATGGAACTTGTGCGCCAGATTGTGCGAAATGAAATATTTACAAAAAAAAAAAAACGAGGGCGCTGCCCTCGACCACCCTGCAGTGGCGCACAAGGGGGCAAGCCCCCTTGACCCCCGTCGTCCCCCTCATATGTCATTGATTGTGAGAAAATTCTATGATTTGACAAATTGTCAATATAATATTTTCCCACGTGCATGAAAGTAATTTATGAATTTCTGAGAATATAATGCAGCTAACAATTGTGTTGATGAACACATTTTGCAAAATCACAGTTACATCAGGGCAGCACTCTAGATAGTACAGTTGGAAAGTTTTGGATCTTGGTTGGGCCAAGAAAATCAACATCATGGATGATGCACAGGATCCCTATGAGCCTAAGACAGATGCCATGGGGGAGAACATACATGTTGAAAATGCTGAAACAGAATCTAATGGGAGAAGAAATCAAGAGACTCCTCCAGGTATTGCAGCCACCATGAGAAGCCTAAGGGTGGAATTGCAAAGCTGTAGAGAAGATAATGAAAGGATGATTAAAGCTCAGGAAGAAGAAAATCAGTTGAATGCAGTCATGCTATAGAGTTTGACAGACATCCAAAGGAAAGTAAACTCTGGGCATCATACATCAAATCCAGAAAGGGGTGGGAGTAGTTCTAGAAGGAATTCCCGTAAGAGGGCCAGTAGCTCAAGAAGAGTTTCCACAGACCGAACTTATACTCCAAAAATCTCTTCTAATGAATCATCTGACTCTGAAGAATCCATTGAGGGTTCAAGATCTCCATCTCGCAGAAGTAAGAGGAAGAAGCACTACAAGAACAATTCACATGGAGAATTTAAGAAGGCGAAACCTCCTACATTTGACGGAGAGGTAAAATCTGGTCAAGAAGCTGAAGCTTGGCTTCTTGGGATGAGAAAATATTTCCAAGTCCAAGACTACTCTGGGAATATGAAAGCAAGGGTTGCCATCTTCAACTTGAATGGAAGAGCATCTATATGGTGGCAACACATCAGGCAAATGAGGAAGATCAATGAAAGGAAGATTGTGTGGAAGCAGTTAAAGAAATACTTCAAGCAGAAGTACCTCTCTGATAGGTACTATGATGATAAGATCAAGGAGTTCCATGAGCTGAGATTGGGACAATTGACCATGGAAGAATATGCAAACAAATTCTTGGAGTTGCTAAGATATGTCAGGTACATTCGAGATGAAAGGTGAAAATTTAGTGTTTCCTAAGTGGACTGCCCCAGTCATATAAAGATAGAATTGAGTTTGATGAACCTCGAACTCTAGAGGAGGCCATAAGAAAGGCCAAGTATTGCTTTGATCAAAACATAAGCAAACCAGAATTCCATAAGGCATGGAAGGATAAGAAAAATGAAAAATTTGATCAAAGGAAGAAGAGGTTCAAGCCTCCTCAATTCCGGAATCAGCAAAGGCAACCATCACAGGTTGTGACTAAGCCAACTAGGATGATGGGAGACAAGCCAATAGATCTAAAGGAGCCAAGAGAACCACTTCAATGTTGGGGTTGTGGAGGGGAGCACATGCTTAGGAACTGTCCACATCGGAATGGGAATCCAAATCAAGTCCACAACATCCAGGGAGCTGAAACTGTGGGTCAAGTGGTGAGGACAATCCCTAGAATCTATGCAGCACTAGACGACCGCCAAGCAGATCATCAGTCAACTGTGGTTGAAGTTGAAGGTAAGATTGCTAAGCAATCTGTTTCTATTTTGATTGATCCTGGATCTACTCACAGTTATGTCACTCCTAGAATTGTTGAGATTTGTGCTTTCAAGAAATTAAAGCATCGTAAATCATGGTTGGTTCAACTAGCCACTGGAACCAAGAAGAAAGTTAGTGAAATAGTAGAGAAATGTCCATTAAAGATGGATGAGCTATTCACTTATGCAAATCTGAATATTTTGCCACTTGGTTCCTATGATATTCTCATTGGAATGGATTGGTTAGAAGCACGCAGGGTTAAACTTGACTGCTACAATAAGACATTCGAATGCATGGACGAAGAAGGAAACCCGAGGGTTGTAAAAGGCATTCCAAAGGTGACTTCTGTTAGACAGGTTTCAGCCATGCAGCTGAAGAGGTTCTGTAGGAAGGGATGTCAATTGTATGCAGCCCACATTTTAGAGGCAGCAAAGAATGAAACTCTTAAATTGGAGGACTATCAAGTATTGCAAGAATTCAGGGATGCTTTTCCTGATGAGATTCCAGGACTCCCTCCAAAGAGAGACATTGACTTTACAATTGAACTTGTGCCAGGAGCGGCACCAGTGTCTAAGACACCCTACAGGATGAGTACACCAGAATTGCTAGAGTTGAAAATGCAATTACAAGAGTTGCTGGAAAAGAAATATATTAGGCCAAGTGTGTCCCCGTGGGGAGCACTTGTTCTATTTGTGAAAAAGAAAGATGGAACACTCAGATTATGTATTGATTACAGGCAGTTGAACAAAGTCACTGTGAAGAACAAATACCCATTGCCCCGAATTGATGACCTTTTTGACCAAATGAGAGGAGCAAAGGTATTTTCAAAGATTGACTTGAGGTCTGGTTACCATCAGGTAAGAATCAAAGAAGAAGATATTCATAAGATAGCCTTTAGAACAAGGTATGGACACTATGAGTTTGTAGTGGTACCATTCGGTCTCACAAATGCACCAGCTACATTCATGTGTCTCATGAATAATGTTTTTAGCAAGTATTTGGACAAGTTTGTTCTTGTATTCCTAGACGACATTCTCATCTATTCTAAGAATGAAGAAGAGCATGAAGAACATTTGAGAATGACAATGCAACTACTAAGGGAGCATAAGCTGTATGCAAAGTTGAGCAAATGTGACTTTTATAAAGATAGAATTCATTATTTGGGTCACATCATCTCCGACGAAGGAATATCTGTAGACCCTGAGAAGATTGAAGCCATTATGAATTGGCCAACTCCAAGGAATGTGACTGATGTGAGATCTTGTATGGGCCTTGCTGGTTACTACAGGAGGTTTATCGAAGGATTCTCCAAGGTTGCAAACCCGATCACTTCTTTGCAAAAGAAAGGGATAAAGTTTGAAAGGTCACCAAGATGTGAGGAAATTTTTCAACGGTTGAAGAACCTTCTTACAAGTGCACCAATTTTGAAAATTGCAGACCCAGAAAAAGACTTTGTGGTGTGTACCGATGCATGCAATCAAGGACTTGGAGGAGTTCTTATGCAAGACAACCATGTGATATGCTATGAGTCAAGAAAGTTGAAGGAGCATGAGAAGAACTATGCTACTCATGATATAGAACTTGCAGCCATAGTACATGCTTTAAAGATGTGGAGGCATTACTTAATGGGTAGAAAATTTGAGTTAAGGACAGACCATTGTGGTCTGAAATACTTGTTTGATCAGCCAACTTTAAATGCTAGGCAAGCTAGATGGTTGGAATTTTTGTGTGAATTTGATTTTGAAATCAAACACATAAAAGGGAAAGAAAACAAGGTGGCTGATGCACTTAGCAGGAAGGTACATGAAATGCATGTGGCAACACTTAGTACTTGCCAACCAGATTTGAAGCAGCAGATTGTTAACCATATTGTTGAGGATGAAGTGTACGTGCAGATAAAGGACAAATTGCAGCAGCAAGACCGTGGCAAGAAGTATGAAGGCTATCATTTGGAAGAAGGTGGACTTCATAATTATAAGAATAGAGTCTATATTCCAAATGAGGCAGATTTGAGGAGGATTGTTATGGAGGAAATCCATAAAGCTCCATACTATGGTCACCTAGGATATCAGAAAACAATTGCTACAGCAAGAAAATATTATTTATGGCCAGGCATGAAGAAGGACATCGCTGAATACATTTCTAAGTGCATGAAATTTCAGCAGGTGAAGGTTGAACACCAACACCCTGCAGGTTTATTGCACCCAGTGCCAATTCCAGAATGGAAATGGGAAATAATTTCCATGGATTTTATTACAGGATTGCCAATGACTATGAGACAACATGATTCCATCATGGTTGTGGTGGACAAGTTAACAAAGGCAACACATTTCATACCGGTTAAGTCCACACATAAAGCCGATGCCATTGCAAATATTTTCATGAAGGAAATTTTCAGATTACATGGGTTGCCTAAGGCAATAATTTCTGACAAGGATACCAAGTTCACTTCCCATTTTTGGAAAGGTCTCTTTGCAGATTTGGGTACACAGTTGAACTTTAGCACCGTGTACCATCCTCAAATAGACGGGCAAACAGAAAGAGTAAATCAGGTGCTTGAAGACATGCTTCACATGTATGTAATGGACAAGCCATCCGAGTGGGAGGATTATCTACACCTGGTAGAGTTTGCATATAATAATGGGCAGCAATAATCATTGGGAATGAGTCCATATGAGACTTTGTATGGCAGAAGGTGTAGGACACCAGTGACTTGGGACAATCCAGTGAACAGAATTGTACTTGAGCCAGAATTGCTTAAGGAAATGGAACAAGAGGTTGCAAAGATCCGGCAAAATTTAAAAGTAGCCCAGGATAGACACAAAAGCTATGCAGATAAGCATAGGATCCATAGGGAATTCAGTGTTGGGGATCATGTGTATCTTAGAGTGAGGCCAAGGAAGGGTTCCTTGAAGCTTGGGAATTGTGCCAAGCTATCACCTAGATATTGTGGGCCATTTGAAGTGCTTGAAAGAATAAGGCCAATTGCATATAGACTTGCATTGCCTGCTAGCACTAAAGCTCATAATGTTTTTCATGTCTCTTTGCTTAAGAAATATGTACATGATCCTAACCATGTGATTAATTGGGATGTGATCCAGGTGGAACCCGAGGGAGAATTCCAAACCGATCCGTTGTGCATCCTAGACAAGAAGGTAACATTGCTCCGGAACCGAGCCATCGGACAGGTAAAGGTGCAATGGAAGCACTACGGTCCCGATGAGGCTACATGGGAGCTGGAGGATGCCATGAGGGTGGCGTATCCATTTTTGTTCAATTTTGATGAGCACTGAGGACAGTGCTAATGTAAGGGGAGGGGAATGTCACGTCCCCATTTTGATCCCCTTCGCATTAAATCGTAAATGATGTAAATATTGTTGTTTAATCACGGTGAGGAGCTCAAGGCCAAGGCCCCACCATTGATTTAGCGTTTTATGTATCGGCAATTAAAAATAGATGCCTATGGTTCTTGTGCTAGATAGGCACAATGTAAATTAAGACATCATGTAAATACGAATTTTAATGAAATACCCACAACTAGCTATGCAATGCAACAAAGAAATGGGGGCATGATTCTACAAGGAATAGGGAGGAAAATTATTCAAACCCTTGAGCCAATGGTGCTAATCCATGTGTCAATGAGAAAACCCATAAACCACCAACTACCCATTTTGGGTTATGCACCCAATCATTTAATTCTTCCAAGAGTTGGTTGAGGCAGTTAATGCCTTGGGAATGGAGAGGTATGGAAGCCAATTTCGTGCATGGGCAAGCCATCAACCTGGGAATTCGTATTTTTTTGCTTCTTGGGCAAGAAAACACCCACGAAATGGTGCCCAAAGCCATTATGAACTCAGGGCCTTTGCCCACTCACGCAATCTGAGCTAGATGGGCTTTCCCCATCATGTTTTTCACCATTTTTCCTGCATTTTCCATGCCTGGGAGCTCGTTTTTGCATTGTACAACAGCTGGGAGAGGAGGGCCACGATTTGGGACTGTGAGGGAGGTCGTTTTTGCCCCAAAATACCCATGGGCATTTTTTTGAAAACGATTTTTGCTCTCCATGGTTGAATCCCCAATTGCCATTTTCGTTTTTGGGTCTTCCCACGTTTTTCTGGGCTGGTAGAAACCCCATCTTTGGGCATCTCACTGTTAAAACGTTTTTATCATGCCCAATAATTGTGGTTCTACTGTTATGTGCATCCTTGTTTTGGTTTGAATCTGTGAGCAAGAGATTTGGAGTGGTAGTGGACAGAATTAGCTTGATAAACCTAGTGGGGGGGGAAATAACCTCTCAAGAAGATCACGAGGGCTGGCTACTCTTCTATGCACACTTTAGACACTCTAGATTGGAAGGTATGGCCCGAGGGACTATGCATTGGTGAAGGGAATACTTCCTTGAGTGGGGTGTGTAGGCATTGTGGGTGCCAAGCTAGATAGATCTTGTAGAGGTATCCCTGGCTCTGTGCTTGAGCTCACTGGCTTAGCAATTCTTCCTTTCCATTGCCTAACAGCCTAATAAACCCAACTGTAGCTTGGCTTGGCTGATTTGATGTATCCTTGAGCTATGTGTGAGTCTGTTGTTCCCTGGTTCCTTGTAGAAATCATGCCCAGCTCGAGGGTGGAAGTTGTATCAAGAGGTTGATAAGCACAACTGGCCTATGGTTGGGTGGAACATTGCAGATGCATCGCTAGTTGCTTGGGACTACTCAGTTAAGATAAGTATTCTCTTGTGTTAACTTTGCAATTATTTAATTGATGAATATCTTGAATGTATGATGGATGTGTAATTGAAATTACTTCCGTTGTGTTTTTCTTATAATTATACATTTCCATATGTTCTTTATATTATGTGAATGCTTATTTAAAAGTTCATGGGGCTAGATGCCCGGTTTTAGCATCACGATCCTCTCCCTCACTCTGGTATGATGGGAGGGGACGTGACAAAACTTCCTCACATATCGTGGATGGGAGGTTGAGCACACCGTCAACCAGTCATCCAAGCCAGAAGATGTCTCAACGGAATTGAACCTAGGTGGATGGAATGAAATCCATCTATCCCCACCAAGCGTGATGTATAATTTTTAGTTTAATGTACTATGATATCTTCTTTTTTATTTTTTTATTCTCAGGTGATTTAATGTTTTTTTGTACAATTGTATTTTTGCACTAAGAACAACCTGGTGCTTACAACTCAATATTGGGGAGATATGTAACGTAATGTAACATCATCGCGTTATGTACCAAAAATAAAAAGTAATTTAAAAATTTATGTTGGTTCATAAAATAAAAAAGAAAACCAAATAAAAAATAATTAAAAAAATCATATTCACTCATAAAATAAAAATTTAAAACCAAATAAAATGTCATTAAAAAATAACATCTCAAGAAATTGGATACCTCTCAATACTTAATAAATCTAAATTTAGAATAGATCTATACTAGTGTTAAATTATTTTCATATTAAATTTTTTACAAAATTCATCTTTCATATTCAAATATATATTAACAATTATATTCTTTAAATATTCTTTAAATGTAGGTTGTCCATGACTATGGAACTCCCAATATGTACAATGGAAGGGATGTGGAGGAGAAGCAATATAAATTTGAAGGTTATTTTGAATTTTTTTAATTTATTTGTACCATTCGTATTTTTCAAATGTCCAAGATTTTTTTCAAAAATTTAAAGCAAATTTTCAAGCTTTTCTTATTTAGAATGCCGATAGGAAACCAAGATCACTCGATACTATTAGACAAAATTGCAATTTTTTTTTCATCCAAGGCCAATAAATATAAAAGTGCTCAACATATTTGTGAACCAGTCGAACATAATGAAATGACCCTTTACCTGCAAAGGCCAATATTTAAATTGCAATTTCCTTCTTCCAAAGCCAACTTTAAGGCTAACAAATTTAAAAGTGTTCAGATATATGTGAACTAAGTTACCATCTACATGGAAAAGTCAATATTTATTTTAATCATGAGACAGATTTAGAAAATTCCCAATTTCCCACATTATTGAAATTTTATAAATTTAACCTCTTGATGGAAAAGCCAATATTTGTTTTAATATGTAGACTAACCTCTTGATGGAAAAGCCAATATTTGTTTTAATATGTAGACAAATTTAGAAAATGTCTAATGTTCAATAATATTATTGAAACTTGCTGGAATTGTGTCCAACATTATTGAATATCACTTGTTTTTCACTATGATAAGGTGATTGACTTTGCAAAAGGAAATCTTGGAAAGAGACTTTGGGGGATATATGAGAATGCTTTAATAATTCAATTAACACATTATCCTTCGGGAACACAGTTAAGTGCCTAATACATATTCATATCAGGTATCCTAACAAATGTTTGAATATTGTTTTGGAGTTTCTTTCTAGCAAATGTTGAAACAATTCAAAATAGAGTGACTCTTTACTAACTAAAATTAATAGTGAAATCAATCTCTTAGATTAATTGATTGACTCTTTACTAGCTGAAATTGATTAATCCCAACCACACGGATTAAAAAAAATTAGATTCAATGGTTGCACTGATTTTTGACATTGATATGAATAACACCAACATTGTTGTGTATCAAATGATGGAAACACCATGTTGTAATGAGACCATTAGCATTTCCATGAATAAGACTTTAGTAGTCATGAGATGAGACTGGTAATGGTAATGAGCACATTTCAATCACAAGCAGCATTTTTGTCACTAATAAGTGTTGTCATACCACAATTTATTTCTTACTTTTGACTCGGAATTATTTGACATAAAAGTATCTTTGATACTTGTTGGAGTGGGGTTTTGGACCTGTTTTCGTATTTGTGCATTTAAAGTGGACCGCGAACCAATCATCCTAAGGACAAGTGTGCACAAAAGGTGGAAGTTAGTTAGAATTATTTGGGCACTTGTGTCGACTTTGTAACGTGTTCAATCCATTTTGTGATGTATAAATATGTAAGTGGTTTTCAGGTTAAGGGTTGTTCTTTTGGTAGTTGATTGAGTTGCGGTTACTCTTATGCTATGTAATGTTGGGGTATTGTTGGATTTTGTGACATAGATCTGAAGCATGATGCGCAGGTTCTGTAAGTTGTTCCAAATAATAATAATATGGAAATGATCTTGTTTTGGAGCCAATCTCTTTTGTAATGAATGTTTTGTGTATTGAATGCATGAATGCTTTGTTTATGTTATTGATTTGAATGTATTACCACTTCGTATGAATATGTTGTCTATTTCTACGCATGAAATGAATGAATCGTAGATGAATAGAATGAATTCCTTCTCCCCCTCAGGTGAGACTTCATCTGCTTGTAGGTGATTCCAAAAGGGTTGGTATCTAGGGTTTTGTTGGTGAGCTTATATTGTAACATGGGTCTGCCAACTACGTTCCAACAAATGGTTTCGTTGTTGAGACCATGATCTACAACTGAAGGGAAAGTAGAGGTTAACTAATGGTTCCGTAGAGGACGACTAAGGAAGAGATAGAAAAGTGATTGAAAGAGGACTATGAATTTTCCAAAGAATAGAATAAGAACCCTTGGATCAATAAGGAACTGTGGTTATAGAAGTACATCTACACACATCTACATGATATTTTTCTTACGCGTTCCCTATAATTCTGGATGAGTGGTTTTTAAGGCCATTTGAGCAGAACCCAACATTCTACATTGTGAGACCAATGAACTAGACCCCTGAATTGATCCAGTAAGTCAATACTATAAGTAACCTAATCTCATGCACAATAGATTTCTAGTTGGATAGTGTATTAAAGGGTTATGTTACAGAGTTTGCGATAAATTGTACCCAATCATATAGTGCCGCTGAGAGGGATTTCTTTAAGGGTCCACAGAGAGGATGCTTGAAGTCATTGTATACTTGGATCAAAATGTTATTGTGCGGCAAGGGAGCTATGATATTGGAATCATATCGCCCTAGTCGCTAAGTGTCTCTGTGTGCATATGGGAATTGGGGGATGACCAGAAGAAGGTCTAAGTAAAAGAAGGAAAGAATGAATGAAGAGCGGATGAGTTGAGAATGATGAGAGAAGAATAAGATGTGACAGTAGAAGAGACAGGATTATAGCGCGAAGGAAAAAGATTCCAGAAAGATAGTAGGAAGAGGATTGTGACTGAGATAGAGGAGAAACGCAATAAGTTTGAAGAAAGAGACATATGTGTCGGATTCTATATCGAAGGACTATTGCACACAGAAAAGGAAAAATATCATCAACTTAGTCTGACAGAAAAGGATGGCCCTGATCATGCCAAGATCTGCGTCAAACCCATGACCTTGTGTGCATCGCCAAAGTCTAAGGTAGGAACCCAAAGTTTCTCACTTGGTAAAAGTAGTCAAAGTAGTAGGAATAACTTGACTGCTCAGACACAGCCTGCGACACCTAGTAGAAGTACCACACAGAACACAATGGTGGGGGTAGACCCCACTTTGAGGATGCCTATCTTCCATGGAGCAGGGACAAACGATCCAAACCAGCATTTGTTTGTTTGTGAGACAATTTGCAAAGTAAATCAAGTTTAGGACGAGGCTACAAAGATTCTGCAGCTGATAACAACATTCAGAGATCGCGCCTTGACCTGGTACATGAAGTATCAAACCACTGCACAAGCCAACACGATGGATGCCATCAAGAAATCTTTACTCAAAGAATTCAAGAAACCTAAATATAAGTCACAATGCATTACAGAATTGAAGGAGAATAGATAGTTGGCGAAAGAATCAATCTAGGAATTTGTTCAAATATCCAAAGTGTTGATGGACAAGCTGACATTCGAGATCCTGAATGAACAATAGAAGGAGTATTTCATTGCAGGACTATTACCACACATACGTTTCCCCTTTATGCATAAAAACATTATGTCGCAATCAGACGTGCTAGAGCTTGCAATGAAGTTGGAAGCATCCCATGTAGGAGAGAATGACACAGGGATGGATCAAGTTCAGTCGCATCTAGCAACATTGTTGATTTAATTGCAAAATATTTCTAAGGGAAAGGATAAGTGCAAAGAGATATGGTGCACAACCTACAGAAAGGAAGGCCATCATAAGAACGACTATCTTGCATATAGAGAATATTTGGCTACGGGAGCCCCAAATCCTTTTCCTACAGGAGGAGGGGTATGGTGTGATATATGTAGAGGGAATCATCCCCATGCTACTTGTCCCTTGCTACAGAAGTATGTCAGCACTCCCAGAGTTTTTTTTTGTAGTTTTTGTAAATATGTGAGCATGATGAGAAGTATTTCTGTGCACTAGATATCATGAGAGAGTGCACTTCATACACATACAGATTCCAAGGGTAAGCTGGACCGAAAGGTGAGACACAACAAAATGACACTCCTCAAGGAGGATGTAGATGATTTAGTGGTCGAGCCAGAGGAGGATTTGGTAGATGTAGAGGACCCATCATCTACTACAATTGTGGTGAATAGGGGAATTTTGCACGGGACTGCCAGAACCCATGTATGAAATGCACATACTACAGACAATTTGACCATGTGATACAAGATTGCCAACCGCTGGTCGGAAAATGGTAGAAGACGAGAAACCAAAATCAAAATCAAAATCAAAACCAAAACCAAAACCAAAACCAAAATCCAAATCAAAATCAAAATGTGCATATCATTACAGTAGAAGAGCGCGATGATCAACCCAAGATAGAAGGAGTTACATGCAGAGGAGCTAGAACAGGAGCTGATGTGACGGATCCAAGAAGTCGGATTGAAAAATGGGTCGAAGTTGCAAATACCAACCCGACATTTGATCCCCAAAGAGAGAAGGACACATACCAGCAATCAAGGAAGGATTTAATGGGATACAGAGCATCGACTTCACTACCACCTCTGTATGATAAACCACCTGTGTATGACATGCCTCCTCTCTATGATTATTCAATTCCAGAAAGGCCAATTAAGAAGACAGGTACATTGAAAAGCTTCTTAAACAGTGGTTTGGAACTAATAAAATATGATATTGCATTGAATATGTTGCATAGCCTAATTAATTAGTGTGCATAAGACAAGGAGATCCTTGTCTTCAAGCGAGCAGTCAATCGGGTACAAGACAAGAGGAGGAGAAATAGGGAATTTTGACTTAGTGCGTAGGTCGGGATTATGACATGGACTTCATCATTTTAGATATGGGATCTTATGTGAATGTTCTTCTGAAGCAAACATGGGAAATGATGGGTAAACCCAAGTTAACCTGGTCACCTATTTAGTTGAGATTGGTGAATTAGCACAAAATTGTTCTAATCGAAAGGTTGACAGGAGTACCGATTGATATTGATGGAGTGAAAAACATAGGAGACTTAGAATTTATTGAGATAGTGGATGACAGTAATCCATATCCATCATTGCTTGACATCAATTGGGCATTCGCAAACCAAGATATAATTTATCTGAAAAAGAGGTAAATGATTTTTGAAGAAGAAAAATTAAGAGTCATTGCGCCATTGGACCCGATAGAAGGGTGATCCAAGTGGATATAGGTGGCCACCCACCTCTTCCACTAAGTCAACATGGTTATCCAGTGGGGTGATTTTCTTTAAATTTTCTAGGATTTTTTGGGATTTTTCAGGTCCTAAAATTTCGGGGCTATTTTGAGGGCCTAAACAGTTTTTTTTGGTAAGGATCCTCCATGGAATATGGTGCTCTTTGCACTAATATGTCAAGAATCCAGTTTTTATTCTTAGTTATAGATTTCCAACTGGCTACTATATGCACCAACTGGAGCTCATATGCGAAAGTTACGCTTCCAGGAAATTGATGTAAAAATTACGCCTTAAAATACCTTTTGGCGCTATTTTTAGAGAAAATACTTTTTGGAATTTTGCCTCCTAGGTTTAAGGTGTTGGACCTTTAGTGTTCTTGATTTATGTTAAAATTCCATCTCTTTGGTATATTGTATTATCCTGTGCGAATGAGCATAGTCACCATCTCTCTTCCTTCATAGATAAGCTACCACCATTCTAGCCAGTGTATGTTCTATAGTATTATGTTATTTTATTCATTAATAGAAATTGGGTTTTTACTGTATTACTGTGCTCTCTGTTATACTTCTATGTGTGTTTGATTTCATTCCCTATAAAATTTGGATCAGTGGTATCAGAGCAATCTGGTATTTTTTTCCTTGGTGCATGTCCCCAACGAGGACAGAGTATAGAGAGTTTGGTCTCGAGCTAGTTTCACTAGAATATGGATGCCCTCACCATCCCAAGTGACCTCCCATGGCAAGGGACAATCCAGATGAAGGAACATGAGATCCTATAAAAAAATTCTTGAGGAATCCCTCACACAACAGAGGAATGAGATGATGGATAACTTCGCCCAAATCCTTTAACGGTTGTCGCGGGTACCTTCAACAAGCAACCATTTCATGGGTGCGACACCATTCAAGGTACAAGTGAACTTTGATATTCCTTTATTTGAAGGCCATATAGATGAAAATGCTTTTGAAAATGGTTAAACTTGTTAGAAGGCTATTATTATGTTCAAACAAAATTTGACATTGTAAATATCACCTTCGCGCTCCTTAAAGACCCTCCCCATGTCAAAGATTGGTGGGACGGTTACTGGGAGAGACAGAAGGAAAATGAATCCACACTATTTAGGACAGGAGCCACTTGGGAATCCTTTTTGGATGCACTCAAGGATGAATTCTACACCATTGGAAGCTATGATGACAAATACATGAGATTGACGACTGTGTGTCAAGAAAGAGACCAGACAGTGCAGGAGTACACCAATATATGTCATACCTTGCGCTCAAAGTTGGGTATCAAAGACTCCGAGCGGCACATGGTTTTGAAGTACTGTAGTGGCCTACATAGGTACATCCAAGAAGAGATGGATTTTTTAGACATCTCCTCACTAGGAGTTGCTTACCACTATGTTGTCAAGATTGAGTAGAAGTTTATGCAGCGGAACAAGCGATAGTTTGGGTCTACAAATTCTCACAACAGAAGTATGGTAAAGGCGGCCCTAACTCGCAACCAAATGCACAAAGCAAGGAGATTCAATCTCAAGACCGCCAGTCGAAGATGCAAGCAAAGAAGGGAAATGAGAAGTCGAAAAAGGACACTAGGAAGTGGTGTGAGTTTCATAAAATCCCCTAGAATAACACTAACGAATGTCGATCGAAACAGTCACTATTGGTCGAGATTAAAGAAAGAGATTCAGAACCTGACTCAGAATATGATTCTGAATAGGATAAGGGGAAACATATCATTGATGCAGAACCCAATTCTACCATTGCAACCGCAAAGACCCAATCAGAGGAACCAGAAGAGATTGAAGAGTGGGAGCACATCTTCCATTCACAAATGTGGGTGAAGGGGACCCCACTACATTTCATTGTTGACAACGGGAGTCAAAAAAACATAATATCGGCAGATATCATCAAGATATTGAAGTTGTCAACAATGCCACACCCCCAACCATACACCATCAGTCGGTTGAGCCAGGGTTGTAATATCCATGTGAGTCAACAATTCTACCTAACCTACAGCATCAATCCATTCAAAGATGAGGTACTATGTGATGTTGCTCCTCTTGAATTTTGAGACATTATTTTAGGACAACCATATATGTGGAAACGCCATACTATATATGAATCTTGAATGTCTCGCAGTGTCATTGTTTCTTTGGGAAAAAAACTCTATAGGATACCAGAGGTCATTCCAACTATTGTAGTCTCTTTGATCTCAGCCAAGCAGTGCAGGAAGGTAATCTTCCAGACTGAGAAATTCATCATCTTCATGATTTGCTCTGGAAGTGAATGGAATATCATAGCAACATCCATGACCTCTACACAAGATATTTCCATATAACAAAAGCAAGTGGACAAAGTAACAGAAGAATATAATATCTATTCACCTCACCATCAAGGGTGCCTCCACACTGTCAGGTTGAGCATTCAATTGATTTTGTACTCAGTGCACCTCTACCTAATGGCACAATCTATAGGCACTCTCTACTAGAAAATGAAGATATCAAACACCAGATTCATGAGTTAACCCAAAATGGGGCACATCCTACCAAAATTCCCCTTGCAAGAGCCCAATTGTTTTGGTTCAAAATAAATATGGTACATGGAGAATTTTTATTGATTATAGAGCTCTAAAGAAAATCACAATCAGGAATCCAATTCCACGGATTGATGATCTTCTTGACCATCTCAAGGGGGGCAAGTATTTCAGCAAGATTGATCTAAAGTCCGGTTACCACCAGGTACCAATTGAGAAAGATTATTCCTGGAAGAATACCTTCGATTCTAGGGAAGCTCTTTTTGAGTGGTTGGTAATGCCTTTTGGCTTGACTAATGCTCCAAAAACTATCATACAGATGATGGATGACATTTTGCGGCCCTTCATCAATTCTTTTTTGGTTGTATATCTAGATGGCATCCTCATCTTTAACAAGAATTGGGTTGAGCATTTGCAGCACATTCAATAGATCCTCAACACCATACGTCAACATAAATTATATGCTAATCTAGAGAAATGCTAAAAAATACAAACTCAAAAAAATCATAAATTATATGCCAATCGATAGAGGATTCGTTGATGAATCCATTGGCATCAAGTCTGCCACATGAGATGCAATTAATGATAGGGTTTTTGGCTTTCAAAAAGGCCAGTAAAATTAAATGTGCACAAAAAAGGATTGGCAACCTATTTTTAAATCCCTCAATCAAGATATTATCTCAATCGAGGTCTTAAAATACCTCGATCAAGGTTGTTAACCTTTTTTTAAATACCTCGATCAAGAGTAAATTAAACCCTTGATTGAGGGATTTATCGAGTTAGGAAAATAGATTGATATAGCTCAATCAAGCTAAAAGTTATTTTTTTCCATATAAAATTTAAAGTCCTTTTACGATTGATATATTCTTTATTTCATTTGGAAATTAAATAATATAAAATACATAATATTTAAAACAATCTATTAACATAAAAATTACTAAAAATGAAGTTAAAATTAATTATTCACAATGTAATGTACCCAAACAGGATTTAGGTACACTAACTCGAATTTGGAAAATTAGGGCTAGAGTTTACAGATTTTTATCCAAACACCACAAGATCTTCACTAATTTTTCCAACAAGATCTTCACTAATTTTTCCAAGTAGTGGTTTGTTGACACAGATCTATCGATAAGGGTTCACTTTGCACTAGTGTCAACAAAACCCAACGTAATCTCCCATAGACATCGGCCCATAAAGGGTTTAGCCTTTCCAGCGACACCCGCAGAGTGAGTGAAGTCTCGCCCGAGATATCTAAGGGGGGCTGTAGGAACCACGTTTCCGCAGATATGAGAGAACATGCATCATTTGTGCTCACTCACATTGTAATTCGGAGATCAACATGAACATTATTCGTATCAAAACATAATCATTAGATCTACGACATAACAGATTATCGCAGCATAACTAACTGATCTGAGACATATAACAGTACTGCGACATTACAGATTCATACATACACCATATTTAACCAAGCTGCGACATACATTCATTTATACTATGACAACATATAATCAATCACACTGCGACAGGAAAATAAACATAGGCATAGATCAAACATTCCCTTTTATTACTCATCAGCTTGTCTTACACTGCAGCATCAAGGAATATATCTGCGGAACCAATACAACTCAAATATGTAGATCAACATCGACAAAAAGGAAAAATACGCCGAAGGTTCGACCAAATCAGAGATGATACAAAAAGATGCTCAACATGCGAACCAAAATATAGATCAAAGGATAGAATCAATAGATGACAAGATCCAAGATAGATCGATAGATGCCCTTAGGATTACGATCCTACTCCTATTTATAGGCTCACTTGGTATTTACACATGGTCCACTTCGCAGAGTGACTCATCAACTAATTAACTAATTGACCAACTACTCTGCGTTATCTGCTTATCTTCCGCTTTATCCACTCCGTGACAGGTCCTTTACCTTGTGTCACTGACCCTTTCGTCGTCGAATGTACCAAAACTTACGCTCCTTGACCCCATGCCAACAGGCCCCCAACACAAATTTTTGGCTCGCCCTCGAGCCACCTCAGCTGGATGAATAGTTGGTACATTTACCTGCATCTTGAAATCGTCGTACACCACCCTGATCTGGTCGATAGCTTCTTTGGCCACAACTGTGAGTGTTGCGCAGTCCACAACTTATTGCGATGTCGAGTGCTCACCTTCTGTTTGTTGTACCTTCACCAAATTTTCCTTCAGTTGTGTCAGTACTGGCATTGCCTCAACCGCCAGTTGCTGCGCTTTTGTCTGCAACTCATCTAGTTGCGTCATTCTTCTTTATTTCCTTGTTCTCTCCTTGTTGACGCGATGTTGCATCTCTTTCAACTCCATCTCCTTTGTCATCTGCGCTAGTAGGGGCATCGCCTTCAGCAATCCCCTCAGTGTCTCTAGCTGTGCCTCTACTTCACCTAGTTGCACATTTAGCTGGTGCAATTGCTCGTCTTGCATGAGACTTCCCCAAAATTGTGATATTTCCTCTGCGATACTCTGCGTCGTTTTTTCTAACTCCGCGATCTCCATCGCAGCTTCCTCAATCGCACTCTTTCTTTCCTCAACCTGATTTGGTGGTGTGCTTGGCACCGCCCTTATCTGTAACTCTTCTTTCTCTTTCCGAAGATCTACGATGATCGCGCCCAACCTCAATGCTTTTGCTTCCACAAACATTTATTTGTTGATTTATGCCGCATCTTCACATGCCATGGAGATGGCATGCTCTAGTATTCTTCGATCCTCCACTTCCTTAGCCCTTTCATTCATGACTACTTCTTTTTCTCCACGGAAGCACTCAACCTCCTCTTCAATGCTTAGCACCTGCTGCTTATAGCTGACCATTTGATCATGCGTTGATGCCTCGCGGTCATTGATCTCTTCACTCACCCCAGTATGAGTGCGCTACAGCATAAACATGGGCATCATGTTTAATTCGATGATGATAGTGTCAAATCCTTGTATCGCAGCATCCAATTCTTTGTTTCCTGTCGTGATCGCAGTAGGTAAGACTTGTATGATCCACAGTCGGGTGCCAATATCTACCCCAACCCTGGGCACTTCTGATGTGCTTGGATCTGCTCCCGGTAGAAGCCTTGTCTCCATGATTGCGATGCTCAATGTCTGCAACAGCTGCGATACTTGGTGGAAATACTCTGTCGCGTGTTGGGTGACCTTCGCATGGTTCTCCTCCGCCACAGCTATTACCTTTTCCATCAGCTTTTTCATCTGTTCCTTGGGGAGATGAATAGTTGTACTCCCCTCGCCTATTTGCATCCTATGTTTTTTCCTTGCTTCCTCTCATTGAGCTTCGAGCTCTGAATCTGTTGGAGTGGCTGATGATGCACCATCGTGACTTGTGGTGCATGATTGTTCTTCTGGACCTTCACCTTCATCCTCTGAGTCTTTAGTTTCTTCTTGCGCCTTTGGCCCATCCATTGGCTGCCCATGGATTGTCGGTGCGCCTTCCTTCTGCAATGGCACATACCCCGGTATGTCCGCTATTGTTGGGCCTTGTTTCCCTCCTCTTGGTATCCTTTCTTCCTCTATGGCACCTGATGTACCCGCTTCTCTTGCTACAGTCGCATCACGTGCCAAACTGCGGGTATCCATCTTCGGCCTTCAGTCAGTATCCACCGACCGACTAGAACTTCTCTTCTTTCTGATCATCCGCATCGATGCAACCTTCGGTTGCTCGTGGACAATTGTCGTCAGCTTGGGTCGGTCTTGTGTACTCGTGCTGGAAATGAAATGTGCCATCGTAACTCTCTAAGCTCTCTCTTCGCTTGGCTCTGTTCTGCAATTTCTTCACTAATTCGTACAATCCATAGTGAGTCAAACTGTCCATCTATTCCTGTATTTATAGCTTCGATTTCCCGCTCCCCTTCCATCGAGTCGATATTGGACAATGATTGGCAAATCCTCTGTGGATTTACCAAATCCTGCGCACTCATTGGTCATTAATTTTGTCTTCATCCACTTGTGTCGTTGCCTGCCACACTTATTGGTCATTAAATGCATCTTCCTCCCATTGCGTCGTCGTCTGTCGCGCCTTAACTGCTGCATTTATTGCCTGATTTGACCAGTTCGCACTTCGCTGGATGTTGTCGGGCCTCAAAATTCGTCGTTGTTTTAACCTTCGTCGATATTCCATCAACAGACTCCCAAACTTCGCAGTATACATGTTTTATTCATTTCAATTTATTTATTTATTTTTATGTCGACTGATTCACTTTCTCAGTCAATGTGCGTCAGACTATCCCGATAGGGATTTAGCCGACTCCCATTCACTAAATTGGTCAACAGTGCTACATCTAAATTTTTCAACTACACTGCACCTCCATCAGTAATGAAATTTATTATGTATGGACCAAGCCAATGCATCTAAAGCTTACCTGGCTGCTTTGCAAACTTACTGTCATATAGCATAACCATGTCTCTGTGTTGAAAGTGCTTTTCCTTTACGTGGCGATCATGCCATGCCTTATGTCGATCCTTTTCTACCTGTTGATGAAATCCTGCGCTAAAGCGATCTTCTTCAAGTTGTAGCATATGCACCAATCTTTCTTTAATGGCTTCGTCATCGCTCATTCTTGTCATTGCTTCGATGCGCAGGCCAGGGCCAATACACTCCATCGGCATCATCGCTTCTTTTCTGTATACTAACTTGAAGGAGTCTGGACTGTCAACCATTTTCATGTCGTTCTGTAGGCCCATAGTACCGTTGGAATCTTCAAGTCCCAGTCATCATGTTTTGTATTACACACCTTGGTGAATGCATGCTCCAATATCTTGTTCAGCGCCTCACCTGCGCCATTCTCCTGTGGGTGATATCAGGTACTCCTTCGATGCTGAATTTGAAATTCCTCCGTCATGGCTCTGATGATTTGCTTGACAAAATGTGTGCCTTGGTCGCTCATCAATATCTTTGGACACCCGAATCTGGTGACCACATTGTTAAAGAGAAACCTTGCTGCTGTCACAGCTGTGCAATCCTTCACCGGTGTTGCTTCATCCCATCTGGTCAAGTAGTCGATCGTAGTAATAATGTGTCTCGCACCTGTTCTTCTTCCTGGTGGGTTAATGGGTCCCACGAAATCTACTACCCATTTTTCGAAGGCTTGTAACATCAACTGAGGCACTAGTGGCATCTCATCCCTTCGTGATGGTTTCCCTGTCCTTTGACATATGTCGCAGCTTTTAGTATAGTTTGTTGCATCCCCATGCATTGTTGGCCACCATAAACCATCTCTAAGTATCTTCCTGGTGGTAGCTCATCCTCTGTAATGTCCTCATGCGATCCCATCATGAGATTCCGCCAACACTCTTTCTTGTTCATGCGGAAGGACGCATCAATGAAGAACTTCATCTGGGCCCATTTTGTAGAGTTGTCCTGCGATTAGTTGGAAATCAGTAGCCCTAATGACTAATTGTTTCTTCTGACTAGTAGTAAAATCCTCAGGTTCTCTTCCCGTAGTCGAGAACTGAATAATCTGTTCGTAATGGTCATAGACCATTCCAATCCTGAATAGTTGCGCATCGAGCAGGCCTTCATCAATGCTCCGTGGTTCTTCACCTGATTCAATCCTTGATAGGCGATCAGGTCTTGCATTCAATCTCCCTGGTTTCACAATGATTTCAAAATCAAACTCCTAGAATAGCAGCAACCATCGACAGATCTTCCCCCCCAACACAGGCTTATTGACTAAGTACTTTAATGCGGAGTGGTCAGTGAACATTTTGAAGTGTCCTCCAAGCAGATAATGTCAAAATTTTTGTAGCGCATAAACCATCGCTAGGCCTTCTTTTTCTATCGTCGTATAATTCTTCTCCGCGGTGGACAGCTTCCTGCTCGCAAATGCAATCGAATGGTCAATCGGCCCTTCTCCTAGCTGGGCCAATATCACCCCCAATGCTACTGACAAAGCATCTACATGGGCATGGAATTCTTTCTTCCAATTAGGGAAGACTAATATCGGTGTTGCGACCATCTTCGCCTTTAGAATGTCGAGGATCTTCTGGCACTCGTTGTTCCACTCAAACTTTGCATCCTTCTTTAACAGTTTCTCCATCGATGCAGTAATCGCTGCATAGCCCCTTATGAATTTCCTATAATATCCTATATGTCCCAACGTCGCCCTCAGCTGCTTTACTATCATTGGTGCTGGTAGGTCGACAATGATTGCAATCTTCGCTGGGTCGACCAACATGCCTTCCTTGCATATGATATGGCCCAATAAGATACCAAATGGTGCACAGAAAATACACTTCTTTAAATTCAATGAAATCTAATGATGTTGACACCTTTCCAGCATCATCCTTAGGTTCGCAATGTGGTCCTTAAACAGCCCATATACAATCCAGTCGTCCATATACACTACCAGAAACTTGTGAATGAAATCCTTAAAGGCAGCGACAACGAGCCTTGAAATGATTGCAGGGCCATTTCTAAGACCAAACGGCATCACTGTGTACTGAAAGAATCCCCATTCTGTCACAAATGTAGTTTTATGTCGATCTTCCTTTGCAATTCTGATCTAGTGGTACCCTGAGAATCCATCTGTAAATGAGTATACCTCCTAGCCTCCAACACCTTCAAGTACTTCATCAGTAAATGGTGTAGGGAATGGATCGTGAAGGCATGCATTGTTTAGCTTCCTTAAATCAATGCAAATCCATATTTTGTCGATCTTCTTATCTTGGACGACCATTGGGTTGATCCATTCTGACTCTTCGACAGGTTCGATGATCCCTGCATCCATAATTCGCTCTATCTCGGCTTTCACTTTCTCCTTATATCTGGGGTTTAGTCTATATGGTCGTTTCTTTACTGGCTCCGCATCAGGTTTAGAGGGATCTTCATCTCACCTAAGTCCCCAGGAATGCCATTCATCTCTGAAAATTTTGTTGGGAGTAAGTCTTGAAATTCATGCAGTGGATCAATAACCTTTCCAATTGTTGAATCATCCCAATAATATCCAATACTAGAGAAATTGGGATTTTCCTCTGACCCAATATTAACCTTCTTAATTTTCAGCGGCTATTGGAATTTGTCGAATGGCATCTCTGGTGCACCAATGTCTCGACTTCCTTCTGATTCCGGTACATATATAGCTCTATGATCTTCCTCATCATTGGGTCCTCCCGACACATTATAACATTCCATCATCATTTCCGGTGTCGCAATCCATTGTAGTCCCATTAGTTTCTCTGTCGGAACTGTTTCGAGTATCTTTTTGCGGATCTGCTACAATGCATTGTGGATGAAAGGATTCTCATCAACGAAGCTGAATGTCTGACTGAAACTAGTGGTCAATTCTTCCCACGTAGTTGTTCCTCGTCACATTTATGTTGCGATGTACCAACTCCGCAGTACTTCATCTAGAGTATGGATGAACACATGAACCCATTCCTGCTTCGGTCTCATCCTCCATGCGCTTTGACACTCTCCCAGATTATCCCTTGGATTACCCCTTCCATTGTATTTCTTTCTGTAGTAGCATTCCTCTCCCCAAATCTGAATTCCATCAATTGTCAACATAGTTTCCAGCTCGTGATCGATGACTTGTGCGCATCCCACCACCTTGCGTAGCCTTCAGTGCTTCTTCTAACGCTAGCAGTCGTTGTGGTTATGATACCTTGTCTTCGAATTCGGCGATGAAGATAGACAGATTGGGTAATCCTTCATATGTCGAAAAATCACATACCTTCGTCGCTACCCATCTCAACTACTGAGTGATTTGTGCACACTTTCTGAATGACACCTCATGCAACTGATTCTACCAGTTTTCAGCGCCTCGTCGGAGTCTAACGACGTCGAACTAACACTTTGCCACCCCAATTCCACATCGGCCGTGGGATTTATGTAATATTCTGAAACATTGAATATATTGTCCCATCCTTCTATAAACCCATCCCTCATTGGTTCAACATATCTTTTCCCTTCGAGCGGATCAAGCGGGGCAATGACCCTCATGTTTCGGTTTTCAAAAGACATTGTCCTTTTCTTAAAATTGACGATAGCCTGATTCTCCATTTCCTAGTATATTCCCAACAACACGAGATATGGGCTTTTGTTGTCGACTATCTCTATGACATCGAAGTATACGTAAGTCTTCAGTCCTTCTACTTCGACAGGTAGATGCGATAATCGACCAAATTGTGTGACCTTGCTATGATTTTCCAGTCGAAGCTGCACAGGGGACCATACCAATTGCGGTTTCCCCATCATTTCCCACATTTTCATAGTTAGGATGTTTACATCTAATCCTAGATCCAAAATGATAGAATCTATATCATATGCACCAATCTGGTCGTTCATCCTCATTTATCTTCCCGTCTTCTTCCTATGCAATCAAATCACTGTCAAATCCTGTCTCCCTTCCTCCTGTCGATACAAGAGACTAGCTATCTCTGCCAACGCATCTTGATGCTTTGCTAATGTCAGGCAACTTTCTAGAAAATTTCTCAGAGTATTTCCCTTCCCTGGTGACCTCTGCGAATTTGTCGTATCAAAAATCGGCAACATCTCATAGAAAGGATCTTTCTGGCTTATAGGCGGCGATTTCCCATTGTTCTTGATCATTGCATCTCGTGCCTCCGGGAATACTTATTTTTCTGCTTCGACGTCAAATCGCACCTACTTCTGAGTCGTAGGTCGAACACTAGGCAGTGGCCTATATTCTCCTGTCGTTGCTCCTCCTCTGGTTACCACTACGACATTCACGGATCAACTTCTTATCTCTGCTGATATCTTCTGCATATTTGGATTAGGGTTTTGATTTTGATTTACATTCGGATTTGGTTTTGGTTGTGACGCATTATTAGTCTGCCACTTCGCGATTAACTGAGGACAATCCTCGACATTGTGGTTCGTTGCACTGCAATAGGTACACTGCACGATTGGATTTGGGAAATCTCTCTGATAATGTCCAATTTGGCCACAATTATAGCACGTAACTAGTCCTCGACCTCGACCAAAGGTTCCTCCACGACAAAAAGCTCCACCATGACTCCCTCGGAATCCTCCTATGAATCTGCCTCATGGCTAATTGTACAGTTGCTTATTATATTGCGGTGGATGGTACTGCGACTGCAGTTGATTGTATGTCAGTTGATTATACTACGGTGGTGGTTGATTATACTACAGTTGCGGTTGTACAAGAGGTTTCTCTTCTCCCTTCATGAAATAATTATCCGCGGTTCTTTCTTGGAGTAAATCATATGCTCTACAATCCTTCTCCTCATGACCAACCGATCGACAGAAGTTACAAAAAAGATTAGCCGGCTTCGACACAACCTTTTGTAAGTACACACATTCTTCCGAGCGATGTCCCCTCGTTTGACAAATTCGACACCAGGGAATTCCTCCTTGACTGAGTGGGTTTGGTGCGGCAGACTTTAAATATTCACGGAATTCAGGACATTGATCCTTATGATGTCCTTCATACTTGCATCGACTGCACCATATTTCTTCACGAACTTCCTTCCCCTTCTTGATATCCTGTAGTTGGATAGTCAAGTTCGCTAGCTGCGCTTGGATCTGGTTCATGCCAATCCATGTTTCTCCAATCGGCGAAGCCTCGAGCTTCATCGCAATTTCCAATGCCTCCTCCTGGGATACGATCTTTTGTTGCATCAGCAGCATCTAAATGTGCGGTATCAATCCTGCAATAAACCATTATTTATGTTGTATGTCTCTCATTCCAAAGCTTACTTTGGCCATCAAATTTTTGTACCTCTGATCAAATTCCCATACCGATTCATTAGGAAATTGCTTTATTTCCTTCAACTCTATGATATACTACGATTCTGATTTCGGTTTCCTAAATTCGTCGATCAATCCCGCTCAGATTTCTGCCAAGTTTTTTTGCGGACTCCCTGTAGGTGCTTGTACAAACTTCATAAACCAATCTTTTGCACGACCCCTAAAGTTCGTCGCCAATTGTACCTTCTTAATATCATCATCCTGGACTTGTTTCACCGTCCACACCGCTTCGCATAAGAACCAGTATTGTTCGAGATCCTCGATCCCATTACCCTGAAACAGAGGCATCTTTACGTCGTCGTTTTCCATCCTTGGTTTTCTACTAGTGTTTGTAGATCCGCTACTCTTACTATTGTTCTAACATGCATGAAAACCCTACGAAGAGCTTGTGTTTCTTCCTCCAAAGTTTGGCATAGTGCACGGGGTTGTGGGTACGTTGTATCTTTGGGTCTATCCTTCCATAGGTTCAGGGGTATCCTGGTCATTCCCTTCATCATAGTAGGGTCGCTTAGTCCCTTGTGGTCCCATTTTGTAGTTCTTTGTTCCGGTTGCACTAGGAAACTCTCTCTCTATCTCAGTCTTCCTCTTCTTCTTCGATTGGAACCTCACCCCACTTCTCAGGCAACCACAATCTTCCACAGCTTCCCTCAAAATTTCGTCATAGCTCATATACATCTACCCTGCATCATTCTATCAGACCCGCATCCGCGCAGTACCCATAGCCTCCGCATACCTGAGCTTTACCCGTCGGATTTCATCTTTAATATGCCTTTTTCACAAATGAGCATCTTGATCTAAAATTTTAGCGACGATAGATACCTTCCTCTAGGTCTCTTGAAAAATTTCCTTTCTGCGTCGTTGAATGACTTAACTGTGTCGATGAAAAATTCAGTAATGTGTCCTTCCAAAATTGTCTACCCAAACCTCGACATCCCTTGAAGCTTTGTTTTTCACCTGTCCCAACTGCTGGATCAGTTCTGGGGTCCATTGTTTAAGCTCACCTCCTTGGAAATTCTTCTTCTGAAAAGTTAGTTGTGCCAACCATTCATATAGCAGTATAGGAAACTCACAGAAGAATACTTCGTGGATATCAGAGTAGATGTACTTCTGTAACCACTTGGTTGTCGACCATCCAGGGTTCCAATTTTATTCCTCGAAAAATTCTCGTGTCTTCTTGTGGAACCATTCTGTTATATTCGGCTTCGCTGGATGCCACAACATGTCCTCTCCTTTCACACTAGGGTCTCGGTAATGGAACCATTTGTTGACACATATCTGTCAACAAGGGTTCACTTCACACTAGTGTCAACAAAACCCAATGCAATCTCCCATAGACATCATCCCAGAAAGGGTTTAGACTTTCCAACGACACCCATAGAGCGAGTGAAGTCTCACCCGAGATATCTAAGGGGGGATGCAGGAACCACATTTTCGCAGATATGAGAGAACATGCATCATTTGTACTCACTCACATTGTAATTCGAAGATCGATATGAACATTATTCGTATCAAAACATAATCATTAGATCTACGATATAACAGATTATCGTAGCATAACTAACTGATCTGAGACATATAACAGTACTGTGACATTACAGATTCATACATACACCATATTTAACCAAGCTGCGACATACATTCATTTACACTATGACAGCATATAATCAATCACATTGCAACAGGAAAATAGACATAGGCATAGATAAAACATTCCCTTTTATTATTCATCAGCTTGTCTTACACTGCAGCATCAAGGAATACATCTGCGGAACCAATACAACTCAAATCCGTAGATAAAAATCGACAAAAAAGAAAAAGACGCCAAAGGTTCGACCAGATCAGAGATGATACAAAAAGGTTCTCAACATGCGAACCAAAAGATAGATCAAAGGATCGAATCAATAGACTCCAAGATCCAAGATAGATCGATAGATTCCCTTAGGCTTACAATCCTACTCATATTTATAGGCTCACTTGGTCATTACACATGGTCCACTTCGCAAAGTGACTCATCAACTAATTAACTAATTGACCAACTACTCCGCACTATTCGCTTATCTTTCATTTTATCCGCTCCACGACTGGTCCTTTACCTTTGTCGTTGACCCTTCCGTCTCCAAATGTACCAAAACTTAGGCGCCTTGACCTCGTGCCAACATGGTTCAAGGGTATCTACAGACTCTAGGAAGCCATAATCAAACAACCGAAGGTTACATACTTGAATTGGGGATTTGCTTCGATAGCTTGCATGCTTGGGAGTGCATCACACCTGCAATGGTCAAGAATGACCCAATAGTGTCAGTCCCTAGGAATTATGTGGAATCTTCGCTGCTTTTGGTGTAATTCTGGAAGCAACTAAGCAATAGTATGGACTGATATTACAGATCTAAAAACTTAAGAAACTCAGTGAGTTCAAAACGATGGAAATCCAAAGGCTAGAATCACAACTAAGTGCTCAACTTCAAAGATCTAACTCCCAACCATGTTTCCTTTCCAAACTTCCAAACACCGCCAAACTATTTCGAATTTCTTCACTGACACTTGGGCTCGACCCTAACACACCCAGATTAATACAAATTAGCCACAGATTAAATTATGGAAGCATCTATGGTCGAATCATGACATAGGGCACAAATAGTAATTGTAGATTTCTACAAGAGACAATTCACACCAGAATACTGAACGGATACATGAGAGGACCACACTGTAATTTATATCACTGTTGGATGGAAATTATGAACATGTACATGGCTACATTTGTAGCAGCAATCTATACAATAATCTGATATAAAGATGGACAAAAATTCCCATAATAATTGCAGAAGGAAAGATAAACAATTTTAGCTTGAAATAATGATTTTCTACATTACCCAACTTGGTCTTCTTGAAGGATTTCGACCTCAAACCTCTAATATAAATTAATAGTTGCACCATCCACCTGATATAGTGATTATACAACCAGCATATTTCCAATAACAACTCCCAACATCCACAGGTGCACCCACCACAACCCAGCACACAGAAACTGAAACTAGATCTGGAAAACACTGCAAACTGAACACTAAAGCAACTAAAACAACTGGAACACTACCACACCGATATGAAGCTTGACTTCACACCTGCAAAAATAATCTATATAATGCATGAATCTCCATGAAAATAACTATGTGTTCTCTTCCTTCATCACCAGCTAGCATAACCTGTCAATTACACCAACTAGTTTTCTATATGCAAAGGGGCGCATCTCCCAATGTGAACCAAGGGCAAATCTCCCCAGTTGAGAAAAGCTCAGAGCTCTTCAATACAAACAAAAATTGACCAAAAGATGTGAAATGGAGTGCTCAACCTCCTTTTATAAACTTCTCTCATGAAAATAAAATAATAATAATAATAAAATTAATCATTTTAGGAGAGAATATCTTTGGTACATTATTGGCACATGTGGACCCACTATCTCTCATCAAGTGTGCCCTCCTTGGATAATTTTGGATCATGTAGCTTTTTGTGAGATTCATTTGTGCTTTCTTGCTATTACTATTCCTTCTTGAACCTTATTAGCAAAAATATGGAAGTTTTTGTCTTTTCTGCTTTTATGTTGCTTTTAGTTGTTTTTCCTGCTTTATGTTGCTTTCCTACTTTCAGTTGTTTTTCTTTCCTTTAGTTGTTTTTCCTCAGATTTCTTGAAGGAGACAACTCATATGATCTTATGCTTCTTCTTATACACCCTCCTTGATCAAATTAGTCAAATATTACATTAATAAACAAGAAAAATAGTTGCAAAGCAGCTAGTCCCTACCTTAAGATTATGTTTATAGTTAAGATATGATTTATATGTCTATAATTTTTTTAGGATATATGATAATATTTTTGTTATTTATTTATTATTAAAAATACTATTAATAAAAGCTCATTCATATCTTTATTTTTAAAATATTTAGCCACTTTCATTCTAGTTAAAGTGGTGTTAAAATTCTAATATTTTAAATATGATATATATACAACTAAACTAAAGTATGATAAATGTGTATGTCTATATTTACCATTTTAAAGTATATATTATGTCAAAAAAAAAAAAAAAAATATATATATATATATATATATATATATAACCATTAAACTAAATGGATATTATTATAAATTTCAAGACGTATAATATTTAAAAAATATATTTGTAAAAATAAAAATAAGTATAAAAAATAGTGTGCAATTATGGTTGATGAATTGTCCAAGCTTGCTTTGGAAGGAGATGAAGGAATTCTCTACTGGGAAGAATTCTTGGAAAATTCTAAAGTTGATAAGGGTTCAACATACGTTTTTGGTTTGTAGTGTGTTACAGGATTGATGTTTTATGTTATATGCATTTTCAGGATGGGATATGTTTGATACTGGACTGAATGCTATTGGGATGGTAGTCTATATCATGTTTTGATGAACATGTTATTATTTGATAGTCATTAAGATAAGATTGTATCTGACCAGTATTGTACTCTTTGATTCATTTATGAATATCAAAAATATGTTTTTTTTCTACTGAAAAAAAAAAAAAAAGAAAAAAGAGAAAAGAGAAGAGTAAGTCAAATATATTGTATTAATTAAAATTACATGTCAATAAAAATAAACACACACAGTTTGTGTAACCACAAAAGTTTTTATATATTAGTCCTAAGTTAAAAGAAATAAAAATGTACTTTAAATAAACTTATATTCATATATTCTTATTAATTAAAAATATATATGCTAACAAAAACACAAACATATGTTTATATATTGTTCATGTACTATAACAATTTGTGTATATTAGTGTTAGATTAAAAAGAAAAAATGGTTACTATTAGTTCATAAAAAAATGTTTTAAATATATATATATATATGTCATTAATTGAGTTTTTAGAATTAAAAATTAATTTTAATGTGAATATGGTAGATTGCACAAAATGATATCATTAATAAAATTGTGTACTTATCATTAATGACAATGTACAAAAATGATAGTATTCATTAACATTAATGAAATGTTTAGTACAAAGAACACATGTCAAGCTAGAAAAAAAAAATGAATTTTTAAATTTTAAATTATTATTTTGTTTAACAATTTCACAAGTGCACAAAAATGATAATATTCATTAGCATTACTGAAACCTTTAGTACAAAGACCACATATCAAGCTAGATTTTTTTTTGAATTTTTAAAATTTAAATTATTATTTCGTTTAAACAATTTTACATCCAACAAGGGGTAATTTGTCACCTACGCCTTTAACCAATCATAAAATAGAAATAACAAATTTTAAATATTCAACAAAATAATTTATATCTTCAAAATATTAATTTAATACATAAATATTACAAAACATTGAGAAACATTATGAATTTGTTTAAAGATTAATATAAAGTCAAGGTTTATATATGACCAACTGATTACTATATTCCATGAGCAGAAAGTAATAAATATTGGCCTCATAAATTACAAATTTATTACCCAAACCACCACAATAATAATTTAAAAATAACTTTGGTCCAAATTTAATTATTTTGATCAAAGGGATTTAAATTAAAAATTTTGGGGACATGAAAATCCTCCCAAAATATTAATATCTTTGAAAATTAGAGATAACTGCCTTAGAGAATTGGAATTTCCCAAAACTAAATATTAATATCTTTGAAAATTAGAGATAACTGCCTTAGAGAATTGGAATTTCCCAAAACTAGGTGATTTGCTTCACATTGAACACGAGAAGATAGCTTTCCGGCAATGATGAGTTAGGGTGCAGCCCAAAGGGAATGACTACAAACTTATGTTATGTGACCAATCAGGCCTGTTATAAGGTTCGGAATTTTGATTATGCAGACTTGGTTGAATACTCTTCACAAATAGTTTGCATGCACCCTTAATCAACACTTAACTAGCTCAAAACTAGCAACCCAAAATGAATCCAAATTTAATTATTTTAATCAAAGGACCTGGTTGAATACTCTTCACAAACAGTTTGCATGAACCCTTAATCGGCACTTAACTAGCTCAAAACTATCAACCCAAAACTAGTCCAAATTTAATTATTTTGAAAGTAAATTATATATCTTATAACCAATATTCAAACTATAATATTTTCAAAGCTTTTATAATATGATTATTATTTGATTCTCTCAAATAGTAATTAGTTTAACCCATTTTATTGTAAGTGATTTATGCTGATGGTTTTGGTAACCCATCGTAAATTTGGCCATGGTATTTGATGTGATGAACTATATTTATTATTTTGTTTCTATGTCCTAAAATTTAAATGTTAATACCACACCCAATACATGCTTCCATTTAAAATAAACTCGATCGGACTCGGACAATCCACGCCCACATCTTTCCAAAAAGCATTATCCATGAACACCCACTTATTATTTGTGGACAACGTCCTCTTATTCGGTATGTAGTCAGGACTGGAATGACAGTGCTTCAGAGAAGTGATTGACTTGTTTTGCAAGGCGATTGGTATAGAAATTAATTGTAGAAAGTCTTCCTTCTATCAATTGTAGGAGTAGGAGGTTAGAGGGCCTTCTAGAGGAGGTACTTCTCCTATGAGATTCTTGATTTGGAATAAGGCTTGAAATATATTTCTTCCCTACATTTCTGACATTTAATGAAAGTGAAAATATAACTCTCTTTGACTAGTGATTAACTACACATCCAAGCAATGTGTTTACTTCTCTGAAGAAAATTAATAATCACCAAGTTGTGGTCAATATGCTATACACAATCTTCTCTGTATTTATATACATTGGTATTTTTCCCTATCCTTTTTAATAAATTCAACTCCGGGACAAAGATTTTGAAAAGGGGTGTGTATGTAGTACCCATTGTTTTACCTTATTTACATACAACTTGTAGATATGCTTTTGATATTCTAATGGTTATGAAACTTGGTCTTTTGTTTTGTCACTTTACACAAATGAATGATGATGTTTGGGGAATGTTGTCTATGTCTCAATAGATGTCTTTATGACCATTACAATGAGTATATGTGATTTATGCTACCCAAAAATTAGGTCACAGGATGGCAATGATTTGACACATGATATATGATTTGTTATAATGTGAGTGTGAGATTCACAAGATTGTCACTCCATGGAACCATAGAGTCAATTCATTGGTAGATCACATGGGAACCCATGACCATAATATGGTTGGGATAGGATATGACAATCACTAATTTTATACCAGCTACTTCAGATTTATGTAATGCTTGGGGCCATAAAGCCTTGCGAAATGTTTGGAGCTAGAAATTTTCTTAAATGCTTAGGATCATAGAACCTTACAAGGTGACATAAGTCAAGTAGAACCTCAAAACAATGTTAAAACTTTCCATCCCTGCTGCAGAGACACATGTGACGAATTTTAGCACCATCCCATGACAATTAACATATGAAAGACTAGTTTCAACAAAAGGGACCCATGCCATGGCAAGCAAGACCATTCAAGCACCATGAATAGTGAATCGGAGGCTACAAATGGTAGAAATAGATGGAAAATAGTTGGTTATTTGTGTTTGAATGGTTTAGGTTATTTTGTATGGACATTGGTGGATCCCGAATGCATTGACTTTGTTTGCAACATTGATAATCTGCATTGCAAAATTCATATAGATTAGGCTTGTTTGTTTGTGTGCATTGCTAGTGCATATGCAGCCCTAGACATAATAGCTATGCATGCATGCCCTCACTTGCACATTATTATTAGTACATTTAAACGAGTATTTTGGTTGACATGCTGCATAATAAATGGTGCATTTTGTTGTTGTGTCGTACAAAATAAGTATTAAGTAATGAAAGTGCATTAACATGAACAAATTATATAATAGAATAACAGGGAATGTTAAATTTATGAAATGCATTTAAGGGAGAACGTGTCAAGATGCATGTAAGGTGGCACTTGTCAAAAGGCGTGTAAGGAGCACTTGTCAGAATGCATGTTAAGGGGAACTGTCATGTTAAAGAGAAGCAATAAATTATAATTTAGGTTAGCTAGGGTTATTTAAGGCAAGGAGGATAAAATTTTAGGGTACATTTTCCTTTTGGGGGGTGGACTTTATTTTGATTTGGGGTAGATATATGTAGTTTGGTTAGCATTGTGAATTAGATTTTTATCAGAATTGTTCTCTGTATGAGATTGTTGTATGGGAACTCTATTAAAGTAGTGAGTGATTCGCTGAAACATCTATTGATGTGCGACATCGTGACTAAGGAAATGAATGATGTATAAGGAAATGAATGGTGTATTAGAACTACAAGAAAAAATTGCTAATGTCTGAGAGGTGAAGCTAGTGTAGACTTGGTGATTGTAAGCTCTGGAGCCCTCAATCTGCTGACTAAGGGGTTTGGTTGGGACAAGAGTCCTCCTGTCCCCCACAGTTGGCATTGGAATTGGAGTTGTTAGTGGTTGATATTGATTGATGGCAGTAAGACCATTTAGCAAAAAGAGTTTGTACTTGTTGTTACCTTTGATCCTGGACAGTATGCCTCATAACATTTTCCTTTCAATTCTACAAATATCAACGATAAAAGTTCAAAGGAAGTAAGAAATCAAATTCCTGTTATGTGATTAGTAAACTTGACATTAGTGCAACTACTAGTTAATGATGAGCTTGTTAAATAAGCATTATGTATAATACGGTATATCATTAGATTTATTTCTCCGTAGGAGTAGACCTCACAACAACTCCATGCTTATTAGGAAGTAATTTTCTTATTGTTACGCCTCTACAGTTTTCAGCTTTCCAACAGGTCATAGGTAGAGGAGGGCTAAAAGGCCAAGTGTGGGGGTTGTTTGCTTGTGGTTGGACATGATCGGGCCCCTTGGTTTGGCTCTTGGAAGTATTATGGCTTAGTGGCATTGTTGACTACCCTTTATGGGGCTTTTTAGCCCTAGGGTTGGTGTCTGGGGCTTCCGGGGGTAAGCCATTGGGTCACATGACCACCATCCTTATATCTCTTGAGGGGAACTACGCTTCATCTACGGAGATCATCCCTAAGTCCACCACCCCTCTCACACCCCACTTGGACCTTCTCTACAACAGATTTTACCCCCTCTGACCAAATCGACCCCTTGATGTCTTCACAATTGATCAAACCTCAAGCTAAGGAAAGAGGTACATTGAGCGACTTTATTCATCATCATTATGGGGTTAGTATGGGCATAACGTCCCTCTAAGGCTCACTCATGTAGTCACAGTGAGGCCTTGGCTTGCTTATTTTAGTATTTTTTATTATTTTATGTTGGTTTTAGGGCTTAATCCACAACGTGTGGGTGACATGCCCTAATTTTGTCTTATTTTGGAATATTTTAATATTATAGTTTTAATTTGATATTGACATGTAGGCTTGATAAAAAATTAAAATCTTGTGCTAAAATGGATATAAATATCCATTCATTTGTCATTTGTAAAGCACAAGACAAGGGTTCTATTATGAAGTTATTCGTTTTTCTCTTACTTTATGAGTTCTCTTGGTGATGTGCACTTATCTTGGATGTCTTCTCTTGCTTGAATGGTGAATGGTGGATGAATCTAAGGCTTCTTTTTGCACATGCTATTGGTTGGTGCTAGAATTGTTTGCTAAACACATGCTCAAGAATGTCCTAAAGCTCTTTCTTTGCTCATGTCTTGGTGAATATTGGTAAGTCGATGCTTCTATGTGGATTGAATGGTGGTGTATTGCTGCATTTTTTCTGAATTAGGGCTTTTATCAATATTCTATTAACTTTGTGTGAAGGAAACGCCTTGTATTATGGTTTCCTTTTGCTTTTAGGGCCTTGGACTTCTCCAGTTTCCTTGGTTAGGCTCACCTGTCGAACCCTAGAGGTTGCTAGATGATGCCCTAGCTTGCAAATACTACAGGGACATTCTAAGAGAGGGCCACTAGTCATGATCTCTCAAGGCCCTAGGGATTGAGATGACATCATGATCTCCTTCTCTTGTCAACTTCTTTTACTCAAAATTTCAGCATTTAATGTATTATAGTTAGGTTGCATTTTCATGTTAGTTAGCTGCATTTTTATCCACAAAAACCCTATAAATCAGAAAACCCTAAAATTTAGAAAATTCATAACTCCAAAAATAGCCGTGAGTTTGTAATTCTGGTCCTCCCTACAAATTCGCCCTAGTGGATTTATCCACAGATCTTGAAGGCCATCCTGATTTTATATGTAAAAAACCCTAAAAATCATATATTGTCAAAAAAACCTAAAATTTTACATAAATTCAAAAACCAAAAAATATTTGGAATTTGCAAAATTTGGTCCACCCCTCAATTTTGCCCTAGTTGAATTGTCCACGGATCTTGAAGGGCATCCCATTTTTGCCTAGTGCATTGGGAAGCATGAGAACCCTAGATCTCACTTACCTTGGGCCATGTTAGGGTTTTGACTTCACCTAGGGCTTTGCCCTAGCCTCCTCCTTCCTCTTTTCCTCAGAGCGCACCTTTTTGAGGGTTGCCTTGAGATACATAGAGGTGCATTGGTATATGTGAGTTGCATTGGAATCTGTGAAATTGGAAAGGTGATTGATGATATACATGATTAGCTATTGAACTAACTTCTTAATTAGGTCAAGTTGTCTTCTTTATATATAGTTTGACTCCATACAAGGCACTGATCTAGTTACAAGGTCGTGGAAAGGTATTTGCATGTGTGATGTTTGCAAGTATCATTTAGGGCTCTCCCCTGGGTTTAGGAGTTACCCAAAGAAATTAAGAGGTCAGGCTATGGTGACATTTGGGCCTAGACCTCTTCCATATGCTTACCAATCACTAGCATTTACTCTACCTCGTGTTGCTTATTTATGACTGCTAGTTTGGGCAGTAACACTCACCATGGTTATTAAGGTCAACACTGGCCGCTTAATGTCCGCATCGGCTGCTTAAGTGGGAGAGACACATTTTGACATGGAATGCTCAAATTATGGCTAGCCTTTCTTGTGAAATTATTTTGAGATGAAAATTTTCTGGTATGCCATGAAAATGATTAACAAAGAGATGTCCAATGATCTGGCTATGATGCCAAGTTGGCAATGGGAAGGCATCAATGAGGTTCCATATTTACTGAGGAACCAATGCCTTACGTTGAACCAGTGGACTTCATTTGAAAGAATACATGAACAATATATCCAACCCCAATTGACATAGGCTGCCGCAAAATCTTTGTCGGAGACGTTCTTGTCTATATTGTCCATTACCACAATTGAAGACTCGTGGGCACTTTGTTTTGCAATATGGTCCCGGGAAAATATTGAAGAAAATGACTAAATATTTCAGCTCCCATTGTGAATTATTCAGAACTCCTGGGGGTAGTATAAGTGTCAATTAATAATTACAAGTTTGAATATTGCAACTTCAGAGCGTTGATATTTGGTCAAATAGTGACAATTATTTGCAAGTACAGAATCCAGATTGTGTTCATATATACTAGTGATCTCAAAATCAAGATGCCAGATTCCATATGTTATCCACTGAAGACTAAAATACCCAAGGACTGCAATGTCTACATTACATTCATGGTTTATTAGAAAGCAAGAACATCTGTGAAATTTCAGTTAAAATATAGAACGAAATGTTAATTTGGAACATATATCTGTAACTATTGAGTGTTCCATTCTTATATAAACAAAATCCAATTGGACAAATGTTCACAGTTAGATGTTCCAATGGAGTTAGGTTGCTTAGAATGGATAGGCAGAGAAATTTTTAAACCAGATATACTTTTGTCTGTTTCGTCAAAAGTCGTTTGGTTGTATAGCATCAATCAATATAGGATAAACATGTATATAGTAGCTGAAAACTTTAAAAATGGACGACATAAATGAAAAGTGTAGTGACAGTGCGGCCTTAGTTCATTGGTGAGGTTGATAACACAGCAATGATATCATGTTGTCCACCAGGCTTCCATTATTGTTGTGGTCCGCCCCACGCAAATGGAATGTCAAAAATGAGGGATGAGGCCAGGTACAAGTCAGGGGACTTTGGCAGAATAGATAGCCCTCAGACCTACCACCTAATCCAAAGGAAGCCCATGTTATGCAGCAGACCCCCAAACTTAGGGTGTGTTTCTCAGAGCAACTTTCTATGTATGTATGTATTGTTTTAATTTTAATGCAATAGAAACTTGGAGCAACTTTCTTTACCCGTGACAGAAATAAAGCAGAACCACATGGAGGACGGCCGAGTCCTTGTTGCAGAAATCCATGTATTGTTTCTGATTACAGAAATTGTTCGACATATTAAAATGATGCTTTAGTGAACTGATGCTCCAGAAATTGAGCATTGTGAAGTCCTCTTTATACCAACTGCGTACTGGGGTAGATTTACTATTTCTGAATTATGAACTTATCAGAATGAGTCAGCATACATTCTGTAAAACTACATGCAATAGGGCATAATTCATGGAGAGTGCAAGGTGCATATTGAAGAATGTTGGATTACCAAATAATACTTTAATGGAGGTGATCAGCACATCAGCACATGTTTAGGATCAGTTACCCACAACAGCAATGAAGTCAAAAAACTCTCTATTAAGCATGGTGTGGGAGGAAGCCAAACATTCAAATTTGAAGGTGTTGGGCTTTCTTGCATATACATACATGTACCCGATGAGAAGTGGAAAAAGATGGATGACAAAAGTGTAAAATGCATCATGATTGATTATGATGGGGAATTTACAGGCTTTATGATCCAGTGAAAAGAAAAAACTTATCAGAAATAGGGATGTGATCTTTGATGAAGATGCAATTTTGCAGAGGAGAGTGGGCTATGTGAGCATGGAAGATGTTACATAGAAACAAGCTCATATGTTTGATTTCAAGCTGATAGGGTGGTGATGGTTCATCTAGAAGCATTATCAGCATGGTTGTGGAGATCCAAGCCCTACATGATTTGCAGGTGGAAGAAACTATTGATTGAGAGAATGATCAGTTAGTGGAGGAGACACATCCTAGACTACTAGATCTTAAAGAGGTGGAGGAATATGTTTATGAAACACCTGTTCTTAGGAAATCAACGAGGGATCAGAGGCCACCAAAAAGGTTCCAGTATTACACTTTGACTTCAAATGTGGCATCAGAATCTACATATGTTGAAGAAAAACTTGAGAGTGATCAGGCAAAGCATTGAAAGTATGCAAGTCTGGAATATTTTGCAGGAAAGGCTTTGAGATGGACTCTACAAGATGGCTGTGTGCACTCTTGACTGAGTGCAAATGTTGTAAATACACAGCCGGAGAGCATACATAGTCAATAAATTCATATGCAGGAAGCTGAAACGTTTGGGCTGCCTGGGATGGTTAGAGTTTCAAGTTCTGCTTGTGTGTTTTTCATGTATTTGCAAATATTATTTCAGGGAATATATCGCCAAGGGTCCAGAAAGAAACTTATAGAAATATCAGGGAAAAAATCAGAAAATATCGGAAAATATCAACAATAACAAGAACAAAGTTGGACCTGAAAGAGTCAGAAAATAGCAGACAAATCAGCAACCAAAAAATCAGGAGAAATCAGAGATATCGGGAGAAAGCAAAGATATTTCCAACACTCTATATAGACAGTTCTGCTTATGAATGAAATGCAAAGCAATTTATATTTTTTTGTGTTATGTAAAACTAAAACTCCATTTCAAACCTGTGAAACGCTACTGAACAGAGACTTCTGCTTGCTGTAATAGTTCGTCTCTGTATCTTTTTCCTGTGTCTGTGCAACACAATGCTATTATTTTACATAACAGTATCAAGTTTTAAGATCAAAGCAGTTGTTTACAAGAGTATGACTTATTGGATATAAAAAAGCCCTGACCAGAGAACTTAAGTGAACAACTGTCATGGTTGCTGCTCTGTCCATTCAATTCAACAAAAGTATATTGAAGAAGAACATCACATATACAAGACAGAAACAGTACAATCCCTAGTTGGAGATATTAATCAATAATAACAATGGGTGTAAGTATATGTTTCAGAGGACATTACATTAAGTAATAAGAAAGTTTATTCTATTTCAATCTGCTGAGGAGTTGTATCTTCTTCAGATTTAGGTTCGGCGTCTTCCTCTTCATCTATACCAGCAGCCTCAGTAGTCCTCGCAACCCATTCTCTTAGGGGATCCTCCTTCAAGTCAAGCCTTAATAACCCCGCAAACACCCCTCCAAAAAAGGCAATTGGCTCCTGTTTATCACCAAATTATATTCATGTATCCCTACATACATATATAATCTATACACATACATGCCCATGTCAATGAATGAATATCACTTCCATGAGTCATATGACAGACCCACCTGTTGAATTCAGCTTGTGTGTATGTAGGTAGATATACCATTATCAAGTTTATAAGCTACACCCAAATGTTTTATATGTATGCAAGTGAATGAAAATTCACACAAGCATACAAATACATACACATGTAATTCATGTTTCCTTTTAATGTTCTATGCAAGTGAATGAAAATTCACACAAGCATACAAATACATACACATGTAATTCATGTTTCCTTTTAATGTTCTTTGGTATTTAACTGGTTAAACCAAGAGAAGGGAGGTGCTTTACAACCCAGATGGGTGGAGATTTTTCTGTCTATCTTTGTGAGTGTATGACACTAAAAATAGGCTAGCATTAAAAGAGTCACTTTACATGCACATATGCACATGTACGCACACACTAATTCTACATACACATATGCACATGCACGCACACACTAATACTAACATAGATCTACCTTAACTCTGAATCAATTAAGCACCAAGAAGTTAGCACCGAGAGGTTTTTTCATCATCCGCAGTGCTAATCCACAGGACCTCTTATAATCAAATTGAATCTCTCTCACACAGTTGAAAGAGAGAGTGTGAGAGAGGAAGTGTATTTACCCACACTCACAGACACAACACAAAGGGGATCAAACAGGAAGCTTGAACCATAATTAATCATTCATCCATCTCAGTATACTTAATTATGGAACTGAAGCATATACACACACTCACAGACAGAAGGTTCGGTAGGAAGGCTGAAGTATATCCTTACATTCATCATCTTAGTCTTACTTGTTTATGGGTTGTAATGGTTACAATCATAATCAAGTATAATCACTTATGCCCAAATGATTTATATCTAAGCAGTATATGCACAACATTCAGACAACGATACACAGGGGTTATAATAAGGAGGATTGAAGTTTGAACCACAACTTATCATTCATTCATATCAATATGGATAGTAAAGGATTTGAACTCTATACACATTCACACACAGAAAGTTCATTAGAAAGGCTGAAGTATATCAATCCATCCATCCATCATATGGGTTTTACTTGATTATGGGTTGGAATAGTTAGAATACTTATCCAAGTATAAACAGCAACACCCAAATGTTTTTATAACTATGCAGATGAATGAAAATACTTCGCCTTCCGATAAACCTACCATTATACACAAAGATTTACATTGCAGGTTTATCAGACAGGCTTAAGTGTGTGTGTATATAGACGGGGTATAGCTGATTATGGGTTTGGGTCTAACCTGGAGAGCCTTTTGCACAATGGGATCATCAGGAGTGTTGAAGAAGGCATTTATCCGGTGTCGTCCTCCTGCTACTCTGACTGAAACCCTTGTATGTGAATGCGGTTTTGATATCCATCTCAAATGCCTGTTTGACCCATTTACACCGATCCTCTGCACAAAAGAAACGAAAACAAAATCAAATCTATGTAAGGAGAGACAGACAATGATACAGTTAAAAAGTTGAAGAGATGGTGGCAGATAAATATATTACCAGTTGTTGGGGAACACAACTTTGGGCAGATATGAGAGCCATCATCGCCACTTCGACCTCAAAAATTTTGAGAGGCCTTTATCCTCCTAATGAATCATTTCAGCTTAAATTAAATTGGGAGAGCGTAAATTTTGTCCAATCATAAGTTGAATCGTAGCAAGCTTACCACCAGTGGACTTCTCGAGATTGAGAAAGAAATTTTTCACAGAAATAGTGTTTTTTTGTTTTTTTTAATAATGTGAAATTGCGAAGATTGCTGTTTGGAAAATTGTTGTTTAATGAGATACATCTCGGTTGATTTATCTTAAACTTCAATGTATCAAGTATTGAGATGAGAGGAGGAAAATTGTTATTTAATGGGATACATTAGGGTTGATTTATATTAAATTTCAATGTATTAAGTATTGAGATGAATAAAAAATTTTATGTTTAATTTTTTTTAAATTGTTTATATTTCAAGGAATTTTATTTTTTTACATATCCAAGTTTAAGTTGGATATATATTGGTTTTTTTTTAATTTTTATATAAAATTTATAATTAAAAGAGAACTATATTTTAAAAAACATAAAGATTTTTGAATGTATGTTACTAAATTTAAAGAGTTTTTAGAAAGTGATGGAATCATGGAAGAAGTTAAAAATCTTTATTATGTATTATTACACAGAGAGTAGCTAGATGCTTACAACCCACTATGGAGATGTTGTGATGTGATGTGATGTGATGTAAAGTGACATATTTTAATGATAATAAAGCAATAAATAATAATAAAATAAAATAACATGTCCACTAAAAAAATTACATATGTTTTAATGAAATTAAATATATACTATGTTAATCAAATCATCATGACTATTCTTTGAATTTTTTTTATCTTAAATTTTTTACACATCAAGAAAAAAATTACACCTCAAGAAATTGGATCCCTCTTGGTACTTAATAGGTCCCAAGTTTAAGATGGATCTTTGTTAGTATTATCAAATGAAATTGTAGGGTGATGATCTTGTGTAATGTTGGTGTTAAGATATATGACATAATTTTTCTTTCATTTTAAAAAATTGGTAAAAACTTAATATTTAATCAACTTCTTGAAGGTTTTATTAGTAAATGTGTAATTATTGTGTGTGTGTGAGTATGTGCACATAATTATCTTTTTAAGTGTCTAGTTTTCCATATATGACATATATAAATCCTAATATGAAGTTTGATGTACAATTTTTATCCCATTTGTTGAGTTTGAATGTCTAATTACAATTTAGATTAGTAAGGTACATGTTCTAACCTAATTATAGATTTTCTAAAGATATGTTTTATGTTGTACTTATCTTAGGTGGGGATTTTGAACAGTCCCATTTTTCTAACATACTTCCACTCAGTTAAATGGTGTGAAGCTCATGGAGGCAAATAAACCAATTGTTTAACTTCCTCTAAGTCGATCGAAGGCATTGCTTCCCTTTTGGGCTTGAGTTGTGTTACCTCTTCATTTCCTTGAGGGGCTATCAATACTGATAACACACATATGAGAAGTTGGCTCTTTTGACATGATTGAATTCATGTTTATGCTCTCCACTTACAATGGAGGCATCAATACTTGATCCAAGTGGATCTAAGGACCCTCAAAAATCTAAAGTATCAATGCTAAAACAAAAGGCACTTTTGCGTAGGGATCAAGGAGATATTTCCAACGACGCTTGAATCACCTCAAACGGACGTTGGATGAAGAAGATATCGTAGTCTGAAGTTTCAGCACAATAAGAGAAAATGGGAAAAATAGGGGTGCCACGTGGTCATCCATACAGCTGAGTTGGCACAAATGACGTCATGCTGACATCAACATGGTGATGTGGGAACATGAGAGGATGCCATGTGTCACATGAAAGTGGACAAATTTGCATCCAAGTGGACCAATCTCGAAGTGCCACGTGTCATCTGTATGGATGACATGACATCCATACAGGTGACGTGGAAGGTACAGTTTGTGTTCATATGGTCCATGTGGCAGGCCATACAATGACTGGGAATCCCATTCAGCAAGTGACGTGGCGTTTGGAAATGACATGGACCAGTGATTAAGTGCAACGTGGTAGACACATGGCAGATGTATAGTGACGTGGCACTGCAGTACTGTCGACGAGGTGGCTAGTGACTGGGCCGACAGCTAACAACCACATGGACCAATGGATAGCTGACACACGGTGTCCATGTGGGCTAATGTTCTAGGTGGATATCGGTGGCGGCCAACCTCTTCCTACTGGCTCAAAACAGTCTTCTGGCAATTTTGGCAAATTACTATTTTTAGCCGTTTTTCGGGTCCTAAACGATGTTTTTTCGTCATCGAAGGGTCGAGCAAATATGAGTACTGTGCACCTACCCCTTTTGTGTGTCAAACTCGAGACTTGTTGACCCTTTTGGTAATCCTTGAATAGATCTTTCCAATGAGCTATTGTGCGCCCCAAATGGATATCGTATGCAAAGTTACGACCCCGGGAAGTTGATGTACTAACTTACCAAACACGGCCCACATGACTTTTGGCGCTTCATCTCCTAGGGTTAAGTTTTTGGATGTTTGGGATTCTTTCCCTCATGTTATGATAAATAGGCCCTTTCGGCCTCTCTTTGTATTCATCTTGGCACAAATGAGCATAGCGGCCACATCTCTTCCCAGAGATAGCTACCACCATTCTAGCTGTTGTATTTACAGTCTGTTCTATTTCCGTTATTTAATAGAATATGTGTTTTTACTGTATCACTGTGTTCTTTGCAATATATCTATGTATGTGAATATATATATGCTATCTTATTTCGTTCCTGCATAAATTTGGATCAGCTAATGTCAAGCTACCACATGGAAGGCACGAAATGTTCAAGTTGGCTTGAGTTTGAAAAAATTGTGCTCAAATGGGCAGGTTGAGTCATATGCAGTTCCAACGAATTATACTACAAAGTGCAACTATATGTGTGTGTGTGTGTGTGTTGTTAACCAAATGTACAAAGGGGAGAGGTCATAGAGATTGAATCCTCGACCTCCCCTTTAACAACCCAATGGACCAACCAACATGCCACCATGTGTGTTGCCTATTATGGAAAATGTAAATTAATGTATATGAGTTGGTTGTCACAAATTTTGAGGGTGGTCGGTTAGCCCCGCCCCCTATATAACCACGGCCTTTTTGCTTTTGGGAGACGATTCAGAACTGGAGTTGGGTGCTAATGTTTGGAAGAAATACCAAGGTGGTATTGCATAGTAACTGAGGTAGTTTGCACGCAGATCAAGGTGGTTTGCACAGAGACCAAGGTGGCTCACACACATCCCGAGGTGGTTTGCATGTAGATTAAGGCAGTTTTTGCACATAGTTCAAGACTGGCATGATTCTGGAGACTGTACGGACTGTACAGATCGACATTGCATTGGGGTTTGTGTCAAAGGGGGAGTCCTGAGGGCCAATTAAGAAGCATATTGAGTTTATACTCAAAAGTTGTAAATTTTCGAGAGGATTTTGAATCTACATCTTGTTTCTAAGTCTGAACTACCAGTTGGAAAAGTGTTCGTAGGACTTGTTCCTCCAAGTCAAAGTATGGCCACGTTCATACTCTAAAGTTGTAGAATTACCTGTAGGAGTTGTTGGTGATGTATATTTCTGCTCCAAAACAACATAACTAAAAGGTGATATCAAAGCTTGATATTCAGCCTTCTTCTGTATATTGCTAAGCATTTTGAGACTAATGAAGAGTGGTTCCACTGTTGGGAGTGGACCCAGAGAAGTAGCCCGAAGTGAGTGAACTCAGTTAACAAGTTCAAGTGCACTTGTGATTGATTTTTGTCTATTTTAGTCGCTCTTTATTATCTCACAATTCTATGGATTAAGCAAGTAAATCCTCATGAATATGGATGCTCAGTTAAGTGAGAAGTAATCCACGTAACATTGCAAGAAGTACTTTCATTTCAAGATCTTGTTTATTTGAGAACGAATAGTTAAAGGAGTTAACTAAAGATTTTTAGATCAAGTGGTATCAAAGCGAGGTTGAAAGGTGGATGCTTACAAGAGCTAAGCTAAAGCAAGGAGAAGGGAAACTTGGTAGTTACAATCCAAAAGTTCAAAGAAGATTTCATAAACAAGGGATGGCATCACGGAAGGGAGGATATCCTATGATGTTTTCCAATTCTATGATGGATTCATTTCTTTCACTACATAAAATGGTGGAAGAACTCTACCATGAGACATAAGGAGAAGTGGAAGCACCGAAGCAAAGAGGGATTCAAGAGCTTGAGGAAGAGAATGTTGAATTGAGAAGGTTGTTGCAAGAAGCAGAAGATGAGAAGCATGATTTGTGACTTCAACTACAAGTCACAGAAGAAAATTTGAAGAAGTTTCAAAGTGCAAAAGAATCAAAGAAGCCATCTTCCACCCAATATCGAGAAGTTGTCTCTGAGGTATGCATTAATTCTATAATTTTGCTTCAAAATGATTCCTTTGGTACCTTTGGATCACACTAAAGGAATAAGATTTAAGCTACTAACAAAAATGGGATATGATGGAAAGGGGCTTGGCATCGATGGCCAAGGAAGAATCAATCCCATAGAAGTGGTAGAACATCCTCATCGTGCAGGACTGGGATATGGAAAAGAAGTAGTTGGAGAATGCTCCAAGACTAAGGAAGCAAGAAAATATTCAAATGAAGAGTCTAAATCAATGCAGAAAGAGCTTTTGCAAGCTGATGATACATTACACCAGGATGGTCACAGTGATGGAAATTCATCTCTAAAAGAGGATGAACATTCTACGGGAGGAATGAATATAATCTGTCCTCGCAAAGATGGTACAGTGGTTAGCCCTAAAAAGTTTGGTAAGTACTCCAATGTTTCTTTTGATTATGAAGAGAAAGGTCGAGTATCACCATATTTGTGGAACATATATCCATGTGTTTTATGTGGATTTGGTAACCATTGTATGGTGAAATGTTGGAGGAGAGAATCCTTGCAAGGACCAATCATGTCATCCAAGAAGGAGGCAAGAGGCAAAGGTCATTTTCCAAAACAGAATAGGGAGAATGGCAAGCAAGGGGTGCGGTTCAAAAATATGAACCAAATTTTTTTCCCTCATTGTAATGTGAGTGTTCATTGGATTAACAAGTGTTGTAAACTTGATCCATCACTCCATCGGAAGTAGAACCATGAAGATGTGAGAACACCTGCAAAGAGACAAGTAATAGCATTAGCTAAAATTGGTGAGTTTGATGAATTCTCTTTAATGGGTTGTCTCAGTAGTATAGTGCATGAAGACACTGAGGCATGGCTCATGGATAATGGCTCCACTTGCCACATGATGGGTATGAGGACAATATTCCTTACCTTTTCTGAGATAGGCTCATATTGTTATGTGGGTTCCAGGACTAATACTCAACATATAGTGAAGGGGGTTGGATATGTGATATTCCAGCTCAATTCAGGAGGATTTCTGGAGATAGAACAGATGTTATTTGTTCCAGATATGAAGGTGAATCTGCTCTCAGTATCATCTTTTGAGGATGATGGATATGGATTTGTGTTCTAGCTGCATGGACAGGAGCTTGTATATCCGAAGAGAGCTCCTCATGACACAATAGTGCTTAGTGTCAAATATGAGAGATTATATAGGTTGCATGGATGGTCTATAATTGGTGGATTCATTGGGTTCTTGGATAGAGAATTAGATTTAGAAGAAGCCCCTAAAAGAATCCCACCTATCCAGAGAAGATTTCATTCAGGGGAAGCAGCCTAAAATGGAACATTCATGGTTATTATTGTAAATAGCCAAATAGGATGCATATGTAGTCCTTCTATTTTCCATTGTTGTATAATAGGATGGAAATAGTCTTCTTTATGAAGTATGGAGGTAGAATACTTATTAAAAGAGTGAAATAAGTAGATATGGTTGTTTAATGCCATGAAAATGTATGCTTTATGTTATGTACATCACAAAGATGTTATGTAAATGCTATGTTCATGTAAGATGTATGCCTTGTAAAGAAGAAAGTCAAACAATCCAGATATTGTGGAAACATTTTTGGATTTTGCTTTCAAGGAAGCGAGTGAAGGAGATGAATAGGAAGTTCATGCAGAAACTCTAGTAGATACATCAAGAAGTACAAGAACACTTAATCCAAGATGGGAAGGGCATCACAAGCACCAGAATGATCAAATCCAAGATGGAATTCCAAGATGGAGATCAAATTTGAGATGGGAATCCAAAATGGAGATCTAATATGGGGATCCAAGATGGAAGTGCAAGATGGACATTCGAAATGGAGACCCAAGATGAAGAGCCAATATGGAGAGCGAAGATAGAGATCCAAGATGGAGATCCAAGATGGAGACTGGTCACAAGATGGAAGTCCAATATGGAGAACCAATATGGTGATCAGCTTGAGGTGCATATCGGTGAGATGGATAGAGACCGGAAGGTAAATCCATACTTTTGGAGGTCCAAAAGTTCTTCAGTGGGGGGGAATGATCCAAGTGGACATGAGGACCCTAAAAAATATAAAGTATCAAATGCTAAAATAGAATGCACCTTTGGGTAGGTCTCGGTGTGATCTTTCCAATGACACTTGAATCGCCTCAAACAGACCTTGGATGAGGAAGATATCATAGTCAGAAGTTTTGAAAAAAAACAAGAAGAAAGGGGCAAAACAGGGGTGCCACGTGGAAGGCCCAAAGGATGCCATGTGGCCATATGTATAGCTGATTTTGGCATAGATGATGTCATTCTTACATCATCACGGTGACATGGCATCACGAGAGACTTCCATGTGTCATCCGAAAGTAGACGAATTGGCATTCAAGTGGACCAATCCCGGAGTGCCATGTGTCATCAAGACGAATGATGTGGCATCCATACAGGTGAGATGGTAGGTATAGTTAGTGTCAGTATGGTCCATCTTAAACCACTGGAAGGGTTCCATGTGGCAGGCCATGCGATTACTGTGAATCCTGGTCAACAGGTGATGTGATGTTTGGTGGTGATGTGGACCAATGATTAAGTGCCATGTGGCAGACACATGGAAATTTTATAGTGGCAGCTGATGTGGCACTAGAGTATGGTCGACGAGCTGGATAGTGACTAGACTGATAGCTGGTAGCCACATGGACCAATGGGTAGTTTACATGCGGTGGCCATGTGGGCCAATGGAAAGCTACCACATGGAAGCCACGAAATGTCCAAGTTGGCTTGATGTTGTGCAAAAAATTGCACAAGTGTGCACTCATCCACTTGGTAAGGGGATAGGCCTTGTAGTCTGCAGCAAGGAATCAGTCCTTGGAGCACCTGTGTGTTGGTGTGGTTGTCCTCCAAGTGATGCTGCAAATTAGTAGAATTTACATAAAATAAAGAAAATTGAACAAAATGTAAACAAAAAGGAAATGGGGGGAGAATGCAAACTCCAACAACAATCAAAGGTATGCCAAACCACTTTGTATTTCCCAATGGTCAAGTTGTACAACACCTAGGAGGTGTGGGATTCAAGGGAAGCCAACAATATCCCTTAGGGAGGCATTTTTTTCCAAACTATATGCTAAGTGAGTGGTAGAACAATGGAGAGAAACCCTTGCCCCTTGAAGGAAGGTGACAAGGGAGCTTGGGAATGCTTACAAAGGTAGGAAGAGGTGGGATATGAGGAAGCTCCAACACAAATCCAACAGCATAACCTTGCTCTTCTTTCTCTCTACAAAATGCATGCCAATGGATTTCTTTTATAAGCCAAGAGGTGGCCAAGAAACAACTAGTTCCAAATGTGAACTCATACACTCCATGAACTAGTTCCAAGGTACACCAAGGGGGATATTTAATGCCATAAAGTGTGTGAGAAGCTGAATTCGAATCCTTGGAGGCGATGGAGCCTTCATTGCACCGCGGGAAGTAGGTGGCCTTTCCATTTTGACAGTAGCGTGACTATCAAATAAATAGCCACGTGAGTATTGTGCGAGCACTGAACTGACAACATGCACTATAGCGCGGGTTACCAATGTTTCAATCGCACAACCTCTTCTTTTGACTGGACTTGGGCACTTTTGGACTCATGTTGTCTTTTGGATTTGTTGAGAATGCATTTGGTGAACTACATTCTTTATGTTAATGATGCCTTACTGCAAGAATCGTCGAAATGTTGCATGTGTGTGAAATTTAGGCGTTAACAGATGCCCCCTAATGTATGAGTTTCAGAAGGTATTGTAGAGCCAATAATGCATCATGCTTTATTGTGCTTCTCTCGTGTTCGATAGGAAAAAGCATATGTGGACAATAGGGTCCTCCCTTGAGAGAATAATATTGGAGATGACCGTTGGAGCTGTAGTAAAGAATGGTGTTTTATACAAATGAGGCAGGTATACCCATGCTCGTGAAATGATGTCAAGGTGATTACAATGAGAGGAGACCGAGGGGTCAACTCAATTATACCGCTAGTACAAGAACGAAGGCAGATTCAACCCATGTGAGAGTGAATGAACCAAGAACTACTTCAAAGTGTTGAAGAAGTGGTACTGCTGATGATCATGATAATCCCATGGGGGTGGGGGTACCAGTGTGGTGGTGAAGCTGCTTGAGAGAACTTCATAGTTCTAGACGGGCTGCTACCATGGTTTGCAAATGTGAACATTGCTACCTTCAAAAGTATGTTTCCCCTTGATGCGATAAATGTTTTGACATTGAGCATAAGGGAAACCACTAGGTTAGGGAGCACTAATGACTCTCCCTACCAAGTTCGAGGTGATCTCTTAGAGTGATTGAAAGGGATCCCAAGGTACAACTGCAACCACTGCAACTCTCGGAATATAATGTTTTGATGTCGACGAAAGCTAAAGTACATGATAAGACGAGGGCCTTATTCTAAGAACCAAAATCATATTGTAACCAATTGTTGGATAGATAGACCTGATACAAGATTGGATGATAAATGTGGGGCTCATAACTTTCTTTGATCGATGTAAACATGGGGAGGTTGGATGACATCCTTCCTTTCGGAATGGTACAGGTTGAGATGGAGGGAGACAAACTGCAAATAAAAGGGATTTGATGGAGACACAATACAGTGAGTAATGGTGACTGAAAAAATAGGTATTGCTGAAGATATGGAGACTCAAATACATCGATCAAAGGTGACCATGGGTTGCTTCCAAAAGAATAGGGTGTTCCTACAATGTGATGTGATGGGGGAACTATTTGTACATAAATAATAATGGTGGGGTCCCCACAATTTTGGGTGTGTCGGGGGACCAATTTGATGATGGGCGGAGTCCCCAAGGTTTTGAGTGGGTTGGGGGATTCTTTCCAAGATGAGGTGATGGGTTGTTTGCAAACACAAAGATGGGTTCCCCATGAATCAATGCCCCGTAGATTGTTCCTGTGGGATGGATGAATAAAATTGGTTACATCTGAGGGTGGGGGCCCCATAGGTGTCTTCACAGGGGTGATGATACGAGGAATATTGATGAAGGTAGAGTGCTCATGAAGGCATGAGTGGTATTTGTGAATATTTATCATAGCATGGGACGAGGAATCTGATGGCATCTACTGCAAGAATCAGGGGACTAAATGTGCAACTATAAAATGATAAGTTAGGGGTAATCTTTTCGAGTTGTATCAAATTCCTCGAACTTGTGGGGGGTCGACATCATGGGTGTCGATTGATGACTGGGTTGGAAATGTTGTACACACCCATGGAAGAACATGCTATTCCCAGTGATGACATTGATGGCACATCAATACTGGGGATGAGAGCCCTATGGTTATCAGCAGGAATACTGGTAAATGGAAGGAATACAGTGTCTATATGCCAGTTTCGAAATGATACATGTGGTAAGATGCTTGTCACCATTATTGAGGGATGGAGTCTTGTTCTTATAATGGAAAAAAACGAGTCCCTTGTGTGTCTTGATCATGACCCTGCACATACGGTGCACATACCCAAGTGTAGTAAAGAGCGTGACCAAGGTATTGAGAATGTAGAAAAGAGAAAACCAAAACAAGCCATACCTTAGGGATATCTGTGTAAAATAAGGTCTAGACAAAACTATTAAAAATAAGGATTGGTTGGCTTCGTGTCGAAGAGCTCAAGGCATTGATCATTGTGGTGCAAACGGTTTGTAAAACGGAGCTACAGTTTGGTTGTAGGGTCAGTTTGAAGTTCGTTCCAAATGAATACAAATAAGGGGTGGGGCCCACATTTCAAAATCATTTGTACTATTCACTGACGACCTCCTAGAGCACGTTTTTGGTGATTCTGGGAGATCCGAACATCCATTCAATGATTTGTGAGTTACAGGTATTCCGTAACCTTACCTATTTTTATTTGGTCTGGGTAGATTTAGGAAAAGTGGGCGCAACGTTTCTTTGTTATTGACGTGCTACGAACGGATTTCCTAAGAGGAGGCCGCGTGTATTTTTTATTTGATAGTTTTGTTGGATGTATGTCTGATAGATGGACATTTTCCTTGTGCATGTGAGCTTGAGTTCTTGATGGTTTCCATGGGTGTCGTAGAGTGGTGGGAGAGTAACTGCGATGATTTATACTATTGGTGTTGGGGGACATGGTGGCGCCACAAACATTACTTGATGCGGGGCTCCTGAATTTATTCAAGTGTCCCTTGATGAGGTCATCAGAGTATCTCTTGTGGAGACTTCTAGACACGTGGGACCCTGATAGAGGGGTATTTAGGGTTGGGGGAGAGGATCTGAGCATCATAGCTCAAGATATTTATTTTCTTATGGGTTTTCCTTACCAGGGAGTGTGAGAGCCATTCTCCCCTCAAACGGAGGGGGATACGATTCATGGTTTAGTGGATCGGTTATGTGATGGTGACTAGAGTGCTCCAAAATTTGGTTAGATTATGATGAGCCATATGAGGGCTCTAATGGTGAGGGTTGTTGCAACAAATGTAGTAAGAGTGTTGGGGGTTGCGTCCCCCAACCGTATTACTGGAGGGCAGTTATCGCTCATGGAGTGGTTGCTTGTTGGCCGACCAATGGCATGGGGGTCGATGTTGCTTTAGATGATGACCAGGAAGATGATGGATCTTTGGCGGGGAGGTCAGAGGATGACCTTCTATTTCAAGAGTGTACTATGCTCCTATTTATTTGAGCGGTACCCTACCTTGAGGCTACCCATAGTGGTGCCTCCAAGGGGGCCTCAAGAGCCCCGGATGATGTATTGGGGGTGGATCATGCCCCAGGATGGTGGTGGACCTATGGGGGCCTATTACACCCCACATATTTTGTATGTGTGGGAGGGGCACATCGAGAGGGTGGAGCGGTACCCCTGGAGTAGTATGGACTACAAGGAGGATCTGGAGCTGCCTCCTCTAGATGGGAGATTTGACCCTACAAGTACGTTTTATGGTCGTAGTTGATAGTTACATATATTTTTGTACATATTTTATATCTGCACATTCATATATATATGTTTATCATGTACTGATGGAGGTTTCTGCCTTGTGATACAGATATTGGTTCCGTACGGCCGACTCGTCAGGTGGGGAAGCGGTGACCTCGAGATAGGGGGGATAAATTGGTAGACATAGTGGTTCTGGTTATTGGAGGAGTTGTTACAGCTAGGGGAGAAGCAACGGGAGGGGTTCTTGCTGGATAGGTAGGTGTAGGAGGAGCTTCTGCGGGAGGGGAAACTGCAGGGGATCAGATGGCTGCAGTCATGGCTGACTTGGATCAATGTCTAGGCGCTATGTATGCAGGTGTTGATTTCAGGGGTATCGTCAACCTTGAGGATGATGAGTTGGCGTTAACGCTTCATCTTTAGGCAGAGTGTGGGAAAAATTGGCGGCCCATTATGAAGAGGTTGGTGGTGGTGTGCCATGTAGCGAGAGAGGTGCAGGAGGGAGCAGCTCCATCGCCACGGCAGAGGCCACAACAGGGACCAGGACCGGCTCGGGGACCAGACCCTGAGACAGCTAGGGGCGAGTTTGTGCATCCTTTATCCATCATGGGACTCTGTGATCCACCAGCTAGTGGGACAACTTGATTTTGTATAGGGATATGAGCCCCATTTTGTATATGGTTTTGATGAGCCTATGGGAGGTGGTTTATATGATGTATTCCCCATAAGGTTGTTTTGTATATGCCCCAGCAGGGCCATTTTGTACATGACACATTTTTTAACAATCTCTCTCTCTCTCTCTCTCTCTCTCTCTCTCTCTCTCTCTCTCTCTCTCTCGCTGTGTATATCTATATATATATATATACACACCATTTTTTGTGCAGCATATGTTTATACTTCTCATGTGTATGTTGTGTTAATGTATGGTTCATGCTTCCTATATGTTGATGTGATGCATACGTAGTGGTAGATATTGACATATATGTTTGAAAATGGTTATCAACTTTATAGAACATGGTGATGATATACATCTATTTGTAGTAGTAGGCGTGACACATAAATATATATGTTTGTTTGTTGGGTGTATAGGACTAGGAAGTCGTTTGATGTATCAGGTGCCATTTCAAGACCTCATTAGCGATGGAGTCAACGAATGCATTGGCGTTTCTCAATATGTGTGTGAAGGTAATGGTTTCAAACTGTCGGATGAGAAGTTGCACGTGTAGGAACTTGCGAAAAATGAGTGGGTTGAGGACATGAAATACATTGTTAAGCTGCAAGACAACTAGCTGGGAGTATAGGTGTACCCGCAGATGGTGTATGCCAAGGTGGGTTTCATCGCTTAATAGACCTATGACGGAATCATACTCTGCTTGGTTATTTGTAAGTTCCCCCAAGCACACTCTTCTAGTGTGGTGGAGTACATAGGAGGGGGAACAGATAGCCCAGGCAGCTGATGCGAGGTTCTTGGACCATCAAATTGCCCCGTCTATGTATTCGATGTAGATGTATAGTTGAGAGTTCATTTGCATAAATAGAAGGTAGAATTTATTTTCAATCCTAAACAATGGATTGGACACAAGAAAATAAAATGTGACACAAATAAGAAGGGTAACAGGAGGTGTTGGGCGTCTTCTTTGTGGTTTTGGGGTTGTTAAATGTAGGAATCGTTAGTGGTACTAGTTGTAGTACCATACATGGGAGGTCATCCAATCATTTTAACATGGGGATCCCTTGATGATTTTTAATGATTTGGGAATGCTTGTGGGTGATCCGTGTCTTCATCGAATGACAAGGAATCACTGCAAGTGAGGACGTCGACCAAGGGGGATTCAACGTCGATGGTATCCGGCAAGGTGGGTATTTCTACCTCAGGTTATGAACCACGTGGGATCGTACTGAGGGAAGCAAGTTGATCTTGTAGTCTCATCCGTTCGAGGAAAGCTTCTCATTCGACATGTAGAATGGAGCATTGGAACGAGAATTGAGAGGTCTCACCACAAGACCGACAGGGTCTTGGTACTCAAGCGCAGAAGTGCTCTTGTACTTTTGGGGAGTTGACTTGATCCAAAATGTAGGTGATGGCGCTATGAGGGAGCATATGTGTGTAATTCCCACAGGATGAGCATTCATTATGTGGTGCTATTGTCGTAATATTAGGATGTTGAGGATCTTTCGGCGTTATAGGCTCCACGATGGGAATTGCTGCTAGAGAAACTTGTGTGGGAGGTGTAACTGACATTGTCGTTGATTTAATGACCACATTGATAGATGATATATCCTAGGTTGAGGAGGTAGGGTCCTCAATCGTCACTTAAGTGAGGCAAGTGGTTTCCCAAGCATCCCAAAATCAAGGAAGATTGGGGAAATGGTGTGTGTAGTGCCCATACTAAGAACATATGGCACATGCATGATTCATACGCAGTATCTTGGACTTAAATTTGGGCAAGGAAGATGCCCCCCCTTGTGCAGTTGGTAGAGCATGGGTTATGCTAATGGGAGTGTTAAGCAAGTTCCTAAGCTCTATCAAGGTGGGAGACATGTTAGTCGCATGGCCTTGTTTCCCGCAAAGAGCACATGGTGGTGTGACCGTTTGGGTGGGAGTATTGGTCATTACTAGGGCTTTTAACTATTGTTGGTTGATGCCCCCTTCTTTAGGTTGAGTAATCTACGACAAGTCAGATGTAGGGTTTGGTAAGAGGGGACCTTTCAACTTCCATTGCTTGGTTCCGCCATTGGTGGTCTTAGTGATGACTAGTTGTGGTTTAATTGTGGATGTCATAGGTTGGGATGTCGTATTAGAAGGTGTTACGGGCCTTGAAGGTGTAGCAGCCGAAACAAGGACAAAATCATAGTGAGCGACTGGTTTAGAAGCCATTTATAGGTAGGATGGTGTAAGGTACCATACCAAAATACCCAAAGTGATCCCAAGTAGATTTAGCTGAGCCATGACCAGCATCCCTTGTACACCTATGGGAGGGTACAAGAATGGGATCTGGAAGACTGGGGGGACCGATGTACTCAACGTTTGTTCAATTCCATGACTCAGCGGTGGTGCAGATGACGGTGTTGAGGGGGAGGCGGCTCCATTTTCAGCAGTGAAAATTGTACACATTCGACCATCGGTTGATGTGGGGATCTTGGGTGGTGGTCTCGAATACAATCCTAACAAATTGAAGTCTTAATAAATTATGGGGGCAATGTCAACATACGGTTGATCAGTGTTGGCAACAGTTGGTAAGATGTTGTTAGAGTTGCACGTGGTGTTTGGATCATAGTAGCTAAGTTGGTCGAGGGTAACGATCTTCCCATTTAAGGGAAACATCATGATACGAAAGACCGAGGAGGCGACCACCTTCATGGCATACATGTAATTATGCCCAAGAGGATGTTGTAGTTGAGTTCCACATTGACTACCTCAATTTCGATCATAACCATCTTCCCCCCTAGCTATATGGGGACATCTTGGTATAATCCTCTTGGTTGGGATGGTCTCCCATCATATGCACGAAGAGGGATAGATGAGGGGACTAGCTCTAGTGATCCTAAACATTTCCACACTCTAGCGGACATAACACAAGTGGATGCACCTTCATCGATGACCCAACAATGAATCATACAGTTTTTTATTGTGACTAGGACTTGAAATGTGACTGACGAGGGTAGTCACAGTTCACCTTTGTCAAGATCAAAGGTTATGAGATGCCAATAAGAAGGATCGGCGACGATGAGTGCATTGAGTAATTCCTTTCACTGGGTTGGGCATGACTGTAGCACCTCTAACATGGACATGGCTGCAGGTGATTGAGCTAAGTCATCCACAATACTATAACTGTGGGCGGATTTCATGTGGGGGTTATTAGGGGTACGCCTAAGTGGAACCTTTGGAATCCACAGGATTTATTTGGCACTTGGGCGTCATATTTTCAGAGGGTCCCTTAAGGGGATAAAGATGTCTTCCAATTGGGGAGATTCAGGCCTATCGTAACCTTTGGCTCGATTATGAAGATTAACATCCAATGTGTAGATATTTTGAAAAGAGCCATCGCCAGAGGGGTGAAGATATTGATGTTGTGCGAAAACCCCTTGGTTTGCGAAGGGTTGTTGTAATACAACGTTTGGGGTTGGGGAGGATTCGTGGCCTGATGGGGGTTTGTCACCGTCTTTTTCTTGGATTCCAGTAACAGTTGGAACTCGGCGATAAGAGGGAAATGATGGTTGTAATGACTGTATTCACCGCTAATGGAGCATAAGTAATTGGTCCTCAATTTTGCGTTCTTCCCTTGTTTGGAAGGATTATTAGTCTTTGTGTTTTGATTACCCGGATTCTGGTTTTGTTAGGGAGGGATGTTTCCCCCTTTCCCTAGATGTTGGTTTTGCTTGTTCTTCCCTTTCTTCTTCCCCCGAGTCTGAGGATTTTGGGGGTTTTTGGTGTTCAATTACTCAAAATGTTGAGCTTGTTGAGCATAAGAAGGTTGAACCAGGTTCACCCCCATGTGAGGTGTGGGTTGTTGACCAGTCTGGCATGGGAATGCATAATAAGGGTTATATCTTGAGGGCGGGGTAAATGTGGTTTGTGCTCCATAGGATGTGGATGTAGGAAGGAATTGTGCCATTGGCGGTGTAGGAACCGTTGTCGTTTGGATAACATTTGTATACATAGGACTATATATTCCATACTGTAGCTAACCAACTAGTAGGGTTGGTACTAGGGGAAGGGGTACCAACATAGGTGGCATGGATGGGTATTGTGGAGCCATGTTAAATGGAACTGAAATGGTATGAGGAACCTTTCCTAAGTGGGAAATGGACCCAATAATCCCATCCACTGAATGTGACGAGCCAGTAGGTGTAGGATCCAGCGACCGATGTTGAGGGGCATCAGGAAGGATAGTGTAAAGGCAGATAGATTGTGCATATATGAGATCGAAATCCTGGGCTTTCAGAATAACCTCTTCCTCACTTTGTGGCATGGAGGTGGAGACATCATTAAATATGGTGGGTTGGAGTGATTGATAAACCAATCCAAAAAAAAGGGTGGTTGTATTTTGATTTTACACAATGTGTGGTGTCTACGCCACTCATGGATGTGGTCCACGATGTGGGTGGATGTATTTTGTCGAAACTCCATGAGAATTTCGATACCAAGGTCATGTCGAATCGGAAGCTGGAAGTAAGTGAGAAATGCGATGGCGAATGTTGCAAAGGTGGCATGGGCCATTCTCGATAGATTTACATACCATTTGGCTGTCATTCCGGTAAGGGTACGCTGAAATAGGTGAAGCCTCACAAGATCGTATACTATACCGTTAGACGAGCACCATAAGTGAAATACATGACATGGTTGGCAAGATCATCCCCTTGATTTCCCTCGAATTTAGGAATGTCGGAGGGAATTTTATCTGGCATAGTCGACCATGTTGGATCATGTGCAATGGGTTCATTGATATGTTTGGCCAAATTAGGGAGATTTAGACTAGCCATGAAAGATAGGGTAGGAGGAGTTGGTCCTGCCATTGTATGATGGGTGTGGTTTCCGCTAGGGGGAGACCCAGTTGGTGTTGAAAACAACGAGTGACCTCCTATGAGAGAGGAGGGATCCAAGGGGTCCAACGGTTCTGTGAGAGGAGAAGCCAGAGGGATAGCTCTTCCAGGGGGGGAGGTGTAAATGTATCTCTATCCTCTCCTTAGGGATAAAATGAAGGTAATTCTCTTCCGACAATGGAGGAGGTGGGGGGATAATCAGTTTCTCTGAGAGGATAAAATACACCTAGCAAGGAGTGGCCTTTCCAGATGATCCTATCAGTGTGGCCATATTCATGGAATCACCTTGCATCGCAATACAAATTTTGATTCAAACCTAGGGATATGGTCAATATTGGAATGGTCTAAGAGCTGTAATAAGATCATTCAAGGGAAGGATAATGAGGTATCTAAATTCTGGTTTTTCTGGGGTGTGACAAAATCAATTTTTTAATTATTTGATTTGTAAAGGAAAAGGAATTTTTTTAGGTTCAACCAATCTCAGTTTCCAGGGGACACAGTGAGAGCATAGAGAGAAGGTGTAAAAATACCCATCAAGAGAGGGGAGAGGCCTTGCAGTCTTCGGGACTGCCTAAGGGGGTTGTTTTTTTCCTCAATGGTGAATTCTTTTGTGTCAAGTGAAAGTAATGGTGGAATTTTAAACACAATTGAACAAATGCAAAAATATTCCAACCACAACATATGCAATATGGTGCAATAAGTAAGTGATATGTGCAAAGTCAGTTTTAGTGCAAGTGTTCCCACATGTAGGTTCTTTTTAATTACGAGTTAATGAACTTGTATTTTAAAAAGAAAATAAATCTGAATTCCCTAAAAAGAGCTAACGCCCTTCCTCTCAAATGTAACTGGGCCTCCAAAAAGCACAACTGATGGTGATGATGGTATCCACGCACCAATCGAATAGTGGAGGTAACAAAGAGCTAGTTCTACTAGCAATGGGGCCAATGTTCAAATCAAGAAGATTTGGAAACACATCCCAATGGAAATAGCTAACTTCAAGATTCAGTTGCACCCATAATTGCTCCTTGGTGATATCCTAAGTTTGGCCACTAAGATACCTTTCGTCAAGTGTGGATCAATGGTTTGGCCTACACGGTATAGTGTCATCTCCCTGCAACGAGCTGAGTGACTCGTAGGCGAGAGCAAGGAAGCTATACCTACGCTTTCACCTCCTTGGTCACAACACACTTATGATCCATATTTTCTTTGAACACTTAATTATAACAGGATTTTGAAAGTACCCTATGAGTCAATAATGCTATGTTTCAAAATATCCCTAACGAAACTAGATTGGTGGGCATTAATGGATGCCTAGCCCAATCAATCCTACCTAACTAAAATGTTCTTTTGTCACCTCCTATGGAGGACTTTAGTTGGTTAGACAATTACAAAGTTGATTTCTAAGGGGTTTGAATTTCACTTAAGGAGTGTAAGAAAGGTATTTCACAATTCCTACCTTTCCGATTCACCAAGCTCACAAGAAGTGCGAGGTGAAGATCATACTTGGATTGGAAGAGTCTTTAGGTCTCTTAGTGTGTGCTAGTGGTGAAAACACATGTGATGAAAACAAATTGACTGTCAACAAATTAACTAGAAGAGTATAAAGTAAATGCAACAGTATATGTACTTTTAACTCTAAAAGATGCTCAAGGTGCTTTGCAAATTGCTCACTAATTAAAAAGTGTGCAATGAGGTATTTTACACTTCTCACCCTTTTCTGATTCACCAAGCTCACAAGAAGTGCGAGGTGAAGAGCATACTTAGGGGGACAAGAGTCTTTAGGTCCTTGATTGTGTGCAAAAAGTGGATTCTACACTAGATTTGATCCTAAAAGCATGCCAATTGTGCATAAACAAGAATGGTCTTGAATACTAGTGACAACAATGAGGCTCATTGAAAGCCTCAAGGTTGGTTACCTAAGTAAGTTTCGAGAGAGATGAAATCTTTACTCCCTAATCTTGTTCTATGTGGAATAATTACTAAAAAAGTAAATAATTATTGCAAATTAAATTAATTTGAGTTCATTAGTAAGCAACAATGGGGCTTCCAGACTGTAGTATGTAGATAAAAATCAAATCAAATAATTGTAGCACGGGAAAACATTACTTTCTCACACAATAGCGGGAAAAAATACAAAATAGACATGTTGTAGCACGGGAAGAACATAGAGAAGGTGCGTGGGTCAACCAAAGGGAGGTCGCATGGGTTGTGAAATGTTTACCTGCATAAGTAGCGTGACTGTTGAAGGCGTTTCCGCGCTGGTAGCATGATCGAGAGGTAGGGATCCATGCTACTGTGTAAAAACTAAGTGTGGCTGAAAGGGGGCCAAATTCTGGAGTAGGAGGTGGTAAACCTGATCTCTTGCAAATTATAAACACCCATAATTAATCACTCAACATACAACAACCTAGTTTAAAATAAATAAGCAAAAATAATTGGAGTCGCTATTAGAACTGTTGTGGAAAAAATTCCAAAAGTGTGCACTCATCCACTTGGTAATGGGCTAGGCCTTGTAGGGTACAGCAAGGCCTCAGTCCTTGAAGCCCCTTTGTGTTGGTGTGGTTGTCCTCCAAGTGATCCTGCAAGATATTGTTAGTGGAATTGACATAAAATAAATAAAATTGAACAAAATGTAAATAAAAAGGAAATGGGGGGAGAATGCAAACTCCAACAACAATCAAAGGTATGCCAAACCACTTTGTATTTCACAATGGTCAAGCTGTACAACACCTAGGAGGTGTGGGCTTCAAGGGAAGCCAACAATCTCCCTTAGGGAGGCCTTTTTTGTCCAAACTATATGCTAAGTGAGTGGTAGAACAATGGAGAGAAAGTATTTCCCCTTGAAGGAAGGTGACAAGGGAGCTTGGGAATGTCGACAAAGGTAGGAAGAGGTGGGCTATGAGGAAGCTCCAACACCAATCTAGTAGCATAACCTTTCTCTTCTTTCTCTCTAAAAAATGCATGCCAATGGATTTATTTTATAGGCCAAGAGGTGTCCAAGAAACAACTAGATCCAAATGTGAACTCATACACTCCATGAACTAATTCCAAGGTACACCAAGGGGGCTATTTAATGCCACCATAGCAAGGTTGAAGTAATTTTATTTCAATTTTAGTGCTATTTGATTATTAAGTTGCTTTGATTTTAGCACTTGATTTATTTCTGTTAGCAGTAAATTCATAGACTTTGCTAGTGCCATTAGTAGATCTTGCATGCAAGTTTACGTGGAGATTTTCAGTTCTTGATATTTCCATGGATCTAAAGAGAAAAAAAAACATTTGGCTATCAAAGAGAGGAGCTGAATTCAAATCCTTGGAGGTGATGGAGCCTTCATTGCGCTGCGGGAAGTAGGTGGTACCAATGTTTTGATAGTAGCACGACTATCGAAGGAATAGCCATGCGTGTATCACGCGGGCACTGAACTGACAACATGCGCTATAGCACGGTTTACTAGTGGTTTGGTTGTGCGACTTCTTCTTTTGACTGGTCTTGGGAACTTTTGGACTCATGTTGTCTTTCGGATTTGTTGAGGATGCCTTTGGTGAACTGCATTCTTTATGTTAATGATGCCTTACTGCAAGAATCACTGAAATGTCGCATATGTGCGAAATTTAGGCATTAACACTTGAGTTCGAAAAATTTGTGCCCAAATGGGTATGTTAAGTCATATGCAGTTCCAACGAATTATCCAAATGGGCGGGTTGAATTATATATATATGTGTATGTGTGTTTGTGTGTGTGTGTGTGTATGTTGTTAACCAAATGTACAAAGGGGAGAGGTCGTAGGGATTGAACCCCCAACCTCCCCTTTAACAACCCAACCAACTAGCCAATGTTTCATATGTGTTTCCTATTATGGAAAATGTAAATTAATGTATATGATTTTGCTGTCACGAATTTTGGGTGTGGGGGATTAGCCCCGCCCCCTATATAACCACACTCTTTGTGCTTTTGGTAGATGGTTTGGAACTAGATTTGGGTGCTAATTCTTGGCACAAATACCGAGGTGGTATTGCCCAAATATCGAGGTGGTATTGCATAGTAACTGAGGCGGTTTACATGTATATAGAGGTGGTTTGCATAGAGACCAAGGTGGTTCGCATGCATCCCAAGGTGGTCTGCACACATATCAAGGTGGTTTTGCATAAACATAGAGGTTGAAATGATTAATATTGATTAGTAAAGGTACACATATTTTTAACCATTTTCAAGGGAGATTGATAATCCCTGTTTTCACTCCATGAAAAAATCCCTAGATTCATGATCAATTCATTAAGAAGTTCTCTGGCAACACTATAAAGTGAACAAAGCATATGCACTCTATGAACAAATCCCTCGCATTAAGAAACCATTTGTATCTAGGATTTGGTTTGGCAAGCTTTGTCAGCAAGGAACAAGAATAGAAATATCTAATAAGAAATATCGAGTTGCAAAGATGCGGGCCATATCATATATATCTTAGATATGTTTGTGCTTCCACCCAATCAAGGGAAAATCTAAATTCCCTTTCTCTTATTTCAAGGTTGGCAGGGGAAACAAAAGCATATTCATGAGCATAATGAATAAGAGAAACACCAAATGAAGTCGATCCAATGATGGAGTCAGTTATTCCAGTTTTCACCTTCATCCCCAACTCCCTTTAATAAGCCATATGTATTGGAAGGCTAGAGATATGTTACATAATTCATAGATATAGTATTAACCCAAGAGCAACACACATGCTACGTTTTGTGAAAGGGAATCCTATGAGCACAATAATGTGCATGTGCCCTCCACACTGGCTATCCAATATAAAATGTTTGAGTGGATGAAAGACTAGATCAAAGCATCTATTTAATGGTTTCAAATTCATCACATGGGAGCTTGCAAAGTTTTCATAGGACCTTACCAAGTGGAAGGTGGTTGAGAGTGGGATAAATTAACATGACAAGCAACCTATTGACAATGTCACAACATGTGTACATTCAGACCCTCGTTAATGTGCAATGTCAAAACCTTAGAGCCTTTGAACTAGAAAATGAAAAATTTCCTAAATTTGTTTTTAAATTAATTATTATATCTAACAAATACTAAAAAAAATTCCCTCTATAAGGGCTAATTATGTCCAATCAAGATGTTTTAACCAATAAAATTTACATATATGCAAATTGAAAAATTCTTTTAAAAAATTCATTTTTGAAAGAAGCAAGTTTAACCTATATTTTTGAAGAACTTTGGGAAAATATTACCAACTAAGTGAAACTAATAAGGACTGAAAATATAACCAAAAAAAATAATCCCTACTTTGGTGGGGACTAATAAGAATTGTCTTTGTCATCTTGTTGAGTATCACAATAGTTCTACTTTGGTGGGGACTAATAAGAACTGTCGTTGTCATCTTGTTGAGTATCATATGTTCCTCTTAGTGAGTATGAGAGGTTCCCTCTATTTGAATCAAGAGTATTCCATTCAAGTTGGTGAGGTTTAACAATGTCGATAGGAAGCTAAGATTCCATCCCTGCTTTATGTCATTGAAAACATAATAGCTGGCCATGGCATAATATATACTATCATTCTAAGATGTCATAGGGATATCAAGAGACAATCAACCAAATTAGGTTGTTAGAATCTATGGCATTTGTCAAACTTTTTAGAAGTTAGTACATAAAATTGGTGATGATATATGAACTTCCCTCAATTTCATAAAATTGTGTTTTTTAATCAACAAGTCATACTGCAATCAATGAAACATATATATAAGTTTGAATTAGAGTCAACACTAACTAATTTTTTTGGCTGAATTGGATACGAGGAAAAGATTGTACTAAATTAATGGTGTTTCTATAAGTCAAATATATGCATATACTTAAATTAGTATCAACCTATTAACACGAGAAAATGTCGCCTTCAACAACAGGGTTACCCCCAGTGAAAAGTCTCAATTAGACTTAGCACCATTTCAGATAGGGAACCCATTAGGATTCTGGTTTGGTATCCATTACTAAATTTAATGTTTGAATTGAAAATGAAATACAATAGTAAGAAATTCCAAATCCTACTATGTAAAATGCAATTAGTCTAACCTATCCTAGCAAGGAGAATGAACCTACGTATGGGAATTGCAAGACACCAATGGTTGTAATGCCAATTATTTCTATAAATAGAGAGTTATTTAAGGGAAAAAAGCATAACTACAAATATTAATAGTAAATCAGACTAAGAATAGTTTGTCCTTGCATTTAATGTCAGCAGAATTATATCAATAAACTCAAAGCACAACAACAAGAAATGGAGCAGATGTGAAGAACTGGAACATAGAATAGTCCATATTAACAACACACACTAATACAACAAATTCTTAAATGAAGATAAGAAAAATAAATACTTCAAAACTTACAACCACATAATCAAAACCCTCCTACAAATGGCCTTTAAGGCTTCTCCTCATTAAATTCCACAAAATATTTTTACAAAACTCAATGTGAAAAGACCAGTGTTTCCCCTTTCTTTACCTCCGTTCTTTGATATTCCTTTATACAATTTCAAAAGATAACTACCTAAGACTCTTGGGTGTCCTCTTTGGCAGTTACAACTGTTCAACTTCATTTTGTCATATTTACAAAAGAAAATATTAATATTGAAACTATAGTCTACTTTGAACCTTATCGTTGAAATAAGATACCCATATATCATGTTGGTTGGAGATATTGATTGCACACCAAAATATTAACTACTCCAATGTAACCTCATAATTGGATGAATCTTTTGACATTGTGCTCATTCCTGTTTTCAGTGTGTTGAGGTATGACTTTATGAAGTTGGTATCTTTGGAGGGATAGCATTGAAGTCTCACAGTGCATCCTTGGAAACTTTGGATGGAATCCTGATAGCATTTCTCTTACCGCGATGACTTCCTCAAGATAATTCTAGACTTCTTCTGAACTCCTAGAAGCATCCATGGGACCAATTGATGGCATATTGCGGCTCTAGATCACCTTCTCTACTAATAGATGTAAACATGTGTAGTTATTTACTAAGTTGGTAATATGTTTCTCTAATCCATCACTTGTCATCTAACAATTGCGTAAGGATGCATAGTTGTACTCATTGTCTCCGTCACTCATACTAGGTAAATCTATTGGTGTATCTCTTTCTTCAGTATGTCACTTCCTCAACTCTTCCATACCTAGTTGGAATCCCCAGATACCAATTATCTTGTCTTGTACTTGCCTTAGGAGAGCTAAGAATCATGATGCATGATTAAGGAATTCTTGTAATGAAATATACGTGTCCATATGCATAGAATTTAACTCACTCCACAACTCATATGCATGTGTTTGGAATTCTACAAGACTTCCAATATCATCTCTAACATGAAAAATCCTCCTCCTATTCTTGTTTCTTTCATTTACCATATTGTTCACATTGAACTCAAATGCTTTGTTGATGGTCACTCTAGTAGATGTCATTGTACCTGGGTTATCCTATACATCAATTATTAATGGTTTTTATGTTGTCACTATCAAGTGTGGATATCCTAGAAGATGGAACTTCTTGCATGTTTGCTTTAGTACTCATTTCCTTTTCTCATCAAACACAAAAGACCCCAGAGATGCCATTGCTTATATTAATTTGGATGGTGTGAAGCTTCCTAGGAACAATTCCTGTGGAGGAAAGTGTCCTCTTTTGATGGTCAAGATAAGGGTTTTTGGGGCTACACCAATGCTAGAAGTTCTAATATCCATCCACTGAGCTTGTTCATTTCTTATCTTTTCTTCTTCTTCTTCTTCTTCTTCTTTTTCTACTTTCAATTTTAATTCCTATTGGGTTGTAATAGAGGCTTATGCTTCCTATTTTTTTCTTTTTCTATTCTTCCCTTTCTATGGCATCAACTTCTTAGTTGTCCTTGGTATTCTTTTATAGGGCCTCAAGCTCTGCTTGAACTCTCACTTTCTCTCAATTTGTTACTTCTAATGTTGCCAACCTTGTTGTTTCTACTACTACCTCTTTAGCTTATCGATATTGCTTTGAAGAAGAGAATCATGTTCTCTTATTTCCCATCCTTTCCGCTACTTCTTCTAGTGAAAAATATCTCCCGATGTATTCTTCATATTTCCAATGCTCATTCTGGTATGGCCATATGAATTTGCAAGCATGGCAATGATTGTACACCATTTTTCTGAGGAACATGCCTTTAGGATAATTCTTCACCAAAATGAAATGTCTCTAGTGCATATACTTCTATCTTGATTTCCTCCTTATTTTCTATGTTGTATGCTCCTACAACAATGGGTAGAGGAGGCCATGGTGCCTTCTTGGTAGCTATAAGGACTATATCCACTCCATTAACATAAGTCTGATATGAAATTTAATACAAACTTTGTCCCCAGACAAATTACCTTTGTGTTGTGAGTACTCTGAGACAAATCATGGGATAGATTAGGGACTGGTATCATGTTGTGTAAGGAATTGCGAAGTAAACGCTTGTCCCGGTAAATGAATATCCTAGCATCTTTCAACAAGAATTCCATGGGGATGCCATTGATGCCTCCCATCATTGTGCAAACCATAGCTATAATTTTATATGGGATACCAATACAGAAACAAACTTACAGAATAAAGGTTAAGCTTGAAGCTATACAAATATCATGTTGGGAGTATTAATGAAGTGCAATCAACACTTGTATCGATGGGAGTAACAAGGGAGACACCATGCATTCCTTTGCCTTCATTTTCACTTCATTCACCATTTTTCTCATGAGGAGGGATCACACAAATTTTACCATATATGCAACTCAATGCTTCTAGCAGGATCCCAATCCTATCTCTTAATGAGGTGAGTCGATCTTCCCATATATACGATGGTGGTTCCTGTTAAATCGTGGTTATAGACATTAACTAGTGGGCACACACTGTAACAGCTTAGTGGGCCAGGTTCTCATCAATTGATAAAATAACTAATGGTATTGGTTTTTAAACGTGGGTGGTCAACCTATTAAGTAACACACATACATGTTCTTTGCTATTGTGATTGGCCATGAGAAGGTATGTTGGCATCGATGTGTGCAACATGTGTATCGATTTCCCTAATCCTTTGTTTATTTTAATGCAAGGGTGAAAAAATTGATGAGTAAAAGGGAGAAACATAAGCTAACCTATTGAAGGTGAATAACATTTAGTTTTCCAAGTGGACTATAGGTGGAGACATCCTTGGACCAACCAATAAAGTTTTCTCAAGCTACAAAAGTGACACGTGTAAGTGGTTCGAGTCTCGTTGGCTCCTTTTGGTAAAACATGGTGTGGTGGACACAAATGTATTTCCCCTTTTCAACTTTTAAAACAAGTGAAAAGAAACCCTCATTTAGGTTTATAACTCGTCATTTATCATTGGTGGCTTAGCTTTGGTCTCTATAGCATGTTGCAAGTTTGAAATCTTTAGATTGATGACCCTTTCCCTATATTACAGATTCTTTATCTCCCTGTATGTTGTGTGTCACAAGGTAGAAGTCATTCATTCCCATGACATGTTTGCAAGTTGAAAAGTTTGTGGACTCATGACTCATCACAAGATTTAAATGTTTGGTATCGGCGATGATCGACCTTGTTACAACCAAAAGGTATGTTGTGTCGCACCCTACATGTTTAGAGGGGTCACAACATGTCAGACGGGGAAATATTTTCGAGTGGTGATGCAAGTTGCTAAAACGCACAAATGTTCACATTTTATATGTCATGTGGAGAAGAATATTTTGTTTGTGATGTGGCGCAAGGGAGAAACATTTCACAAGTGTGATATGTTGTGTGGTAGAAACATTTCACAATTCGGTGATTGATTGGATCTGTGCTGGTGCGAAAAAAAAAGGTATGTGCTCTATTGGTCACGATTAGTGGTTGTCTCACCGATTCTTCTTCACAGGTTATCCTGGTTGGTGGGTAGTGGTTTCCAGGTCCGAGTGGTACGGGATAGGATCCTTGGTCATACTTTTGCTGATGCACTATATGTGGAGACAGTTCGGATTGTTAATGGTACGGGGATTTTTTTCTTAATCCAGTTGAAAATGGACTCTAGAGAAAATCGGTTGATGAATACTTGGCTGTCGGCTCAGGATCTTCATTTATCTAGTATCGCTGCCATGGAATGGGACTGTTATATAACTGGGTTGATTCATGTTGGGATTTTATAGTCTGAAGGGATGGACACGCTTATTTGGGACTACGGAGGTGGAGATGGATCAGTTACTACTTCTGCGGTTTGTTTGGTCATAGCCGAGGATTCTGGGCCTTCACATAATGCATGGTGGCATACTGCTATTTGGCTTTGGGACATCCCTGGAAAGATCAAACTCTTCCTATGGTTGGATTTCAACGATAATATTATTACAGGCGACTGCTTCAGATTACATGGTGGTATTGGGCCTTCTGTTTGCTACCTGTGCTTCAGTGCTGAAGAAACCTGTGTACATTTGTTTACTAAATGTTCGGTTTCCTTGCAACTTTGGGACGAGCTTGCCATTTATTTCAGTTTGGTTGGCAGTTGGACGGGGGACACTTTGGACCAATGTGTGAAGCATTGGTATAATAGTTATCGATGGCAGATGGCTTTTCACTTGTGATTTATTTGGGGCGTTTGGCAATTGAGGAATTATGTGTTATTTGAGGCTAAGTCTTATAATTTCAACAACGATGTCCATTATGTCAAATATTTTATGTTGGATGCTCTGAAAAAGTCACCTCCTTTAATGAGAAATGCATTGGTCCATCCGGTCATTTGTTATGATAACCCAGTGGGGATGTTTGATGGCGTGACACAGCAAGAGTTTTGTGGGGCAGGATGCTTCTTGATCCTGAACCAGGAACAACATGTAGAGTTGTACTTTGGTTGCGGAGCTGGTAATAATTCTAGATATGAGCTCATTGCATTATGGGGTATACTAACGTTGGAAAGATCCTTTGGGACTCATACGTTGGATATTATGGGTGATTCTTCTGCTGTTATTAATTGGGTTTCTGGTAAACATCGGCTTCAAGTTCCAGCCTTAACATATTCGAAAAAAGGGATATTGGTGCTCCAAAACTCCTTTACTGCACTAAGGTTTAGCCATGTTAGTAGGATCTTCGACAAATAAGCGGATTCATTATCTAAGAAGGGTCTCCAACTGAGTGAAGGAAAGGCCATGATCTGCCACTTTTTGAAGAATCAACTGGTGGAGGAAATAGAGACGTTCATATACTAATCCATTGCCAGTTTTTTTGTTGATTATCACTTTTTTGTAACTATGCAGATATATATTTTAGTTCATAAGTTTTTTGTATTTCTATTGGTTTGTTGTAGTTAGTCACTGGACTTGATGATCCTATGTGGGTTTCTTGATTCTACTCAGGCTTATGGTTGACTTGGCTTTGAGTCGGGCAATTGTCTTGTTAATTTTGGGTTGTTTAGTGATGAACTTTGATTAATCTCTTGCCTGTAATGGTTGAATGTAATTCTGATGAATAGAATATGGTCTTATGGACTGCTTCACTGTGTAGTTTCTTTGATTCAAAATTGAATAGCAAGAGACTCTTTTTCTTTTGGAAAAAAAGAAACATTTCACAATTCCCACTTGTGTTTTATGTAATATGTTGTAGAAATTATGGGGTGTTGTTGCTAGCTCAACATAACCTCAAACATCTATGTATGTGTTATTATTTTTTTCTAAGGAAAACTTAAAAAAAAACTCAAGGGATGCTACTTAAAATTTATGGATGTTATCTCTAATAAACTTGCCAACATAGATTAGTGACCAATAAGATTCAAACCAAACACCTACAACCACACAAATTCTCAAATTCTCAAAAACATTGACAACAATCCATTAAGATAACCCCTTGAACTTCAAATTATATATATATGTGTAATTAAAAAATAAAATTTAAATCTATGTCAAATAAAAAAATAAAATATGAAATATTATGATACATTCACAAGTAACGTGGAAATTTAATATATACAAATTGAAAATAAAAATACAAAATGGAAAGTGAACATTGAAAAGATAAATATCATAATATCAAAGTTATAAATTTAACATTTTTACACTTAAATATTTAATACTAGCTATACTAATAAATCCCTTTACAAAATTAGACTTCTGGAATAACTCTCTAAAAATAAAGCCTTATACCAAATCATTAATCATGAAATATGTATACCAAACCTTAAAATAAGAAAACCAAGACTATCTTGGATCATTCCCCTTAAGTTTAGTTAGAAACATTTTTTCATACTTGAGACTAGGAACATCGATACCAAATCATTAATGATGAAAAATGTAAACCAAGACTTAAAACAAGAAAACCAAGATTATCTTGGATCATTCCCCTTAAGTTTAGTTAGAAACATCTTTTCATACTTGAGACAAAGAACATATCCCTACGATGGGAAGACATGTCTCCAATATGGAGATGCAACTCCGAAATGGGAAGACACAAGATGGAGACCCATCCATGGAAACTAAGTTTATAAACCTCCTACCTCCATCTTGGTATTCAGGTTAGGGCATATTCCAAACAATAGAGATTATTTTTGAAATGGTTGCATAATAGTTCAATTGTGTGATTGAATTTCTTCATTAAAATATCAAATATCAAATGTATGTATTTGGCACTTAGGTTCATAAAGCAAATCCATTAGTCTCTTAGAGATAAATCTAGAAATAACGAAGGTTGCATTTTCCATTAGTATTTTAATAAATATACATTAAACAATATTAAAGCAAATCCATGTTTCTAATTGTTATGCCATACGTTTTTTAAAATCATCCCTGAACATACATTAAACAAAAACACACATATTGTGTAGTATTTTAAATAGTATGGGATACAAGGTAGCAAGTCTATGCCTTAGTCTTGAAAAGTCCTTTAGTCTTGGAAGGTAAGTAGAGAAGACAATTTCCAACAAGTGCGTATGATTTCTATGGTCAATACAAGTGACTCTAAAGCAATGACATGGCTTGTTTCAATTTCTTTCCTAGCATTTGAGCTTGTGGAAGCAAAGATAGTTTGAGGAGAGAAGGAAGCACCTTAAATAATCCCATCATCACTAGTTGAAGCACCAATTTATGCATCAGTTCCTATTGTTTGATGCCAATATGTTGTTCCAAGTCCAGTACCAAAGTCGATATATATGAAGGTCCTTAAAACAATTGTCGTAATATGCATCAACTGGCTTCTTAGTAGTATAATGCTAGTGCAGTGGTTCAATATTACCCAAGCCAAGATAAGCAATTAGGCATAACATCTAGATGATGTGTAGACATATCATCACAAATAGATAACAAGAATGCATAGTGCAAGTTTTGCAATGGAAATGGTTTAATTGAAGGAACAAACTTGCTACAAGGTGCATGAACATTTCAATGCATGCTTGCCCACCAACATGATTTGTGTTGCTAGAATGGGGGAAATCAATAGTATCATTAATCGACCTTAACAAACCATGATTTATAGATAAAACCTAGTGCAATAAGTACCAAGGTTCATATGTTGCTTATTGTTGCTTCCATTGTTGTGATCTTTAATGTACCCACCCCATTAATTGAGCCTTTGTATTCCTAGATATTCCCTATTAACGAGTTATTATTCCATTGTGTTTCAAAATTAATTTGAACCAAAGAATGATCGCAGGATTCAGTATCTTGAATGTAATTCGACAAGTAATGAAGGTTAGATAAGACATAGTAGACAAAGGCACCAAGTATAGTTTAATAAGACAATAGAGAAGAAAATAATGAATTAAATAAAATAGAAAAATATAATAGGGGGGCAAAGAGCGAGAGAAATGGGAAGTACAAATCAATTCCTTGCCCTCTCCATTACCTCAAATATCCTATATATCGTTGTAGTAAGAGTCCTTCGGCCTTTCCATTATCTCGAATCTCCTATATATCCTTGTAATAAGACTCTCAAAGTGTCTTTTGGCCAAACAAGGGAGATGCTAGAGAGATATGAGCTACATTGTAATTAGAGATTGCCGAAATAAACAAAGAAATCATTTAAATGTTGCTTTTTCCATTTGGATTTCGGTGAACTCTTTATGTTTTCTTGGTGTGTTTTAATTCTAATTGTGTATGTTTGTGCATTTGACACTTCATTGTTACATTGAACGAGTATGGACATTTCATTTCTATTAGTCACTCAATGAGGGTAGAGAATAATAGTTGTTGCCATTCTAAAGGAGATTAATTGACTCTTTCTTCAGTCAAGTCGATGGATTTGTTCGTTGAATTTAATGTTCTACTTTGACACCTCATAGTTCACGTATATGTCCTTAAAGTATTCTGAATACTCATTGATTATGTTAGAAATCTAATCCGAATGGATTAGAGGTTTGTAAATAATGTAAATAAATCAAATCTATAAGATGAAGAGTCTCTTTGTACTCCAACAGACCTGTTGGAATATGAAGACCAACACTCTTCTCTACTGTATAAATATAGCATCCATGATTAATAAAATATATTCGGGAGATATCTCTGACATGCGATATCATAGCACTGTTTAAATCCTACAATAGTCTACCATATTCCTTCCAGTCTGCTTGGAAGTGCAATCATAGGCTAAGAGACTGTAATGTCTCTCTCTCCTATGGAGAAAGACTCCTTTAAATTTTTTATGTGTATTGGTGATACATATGCATCGTTTACCCATTCTCCTCCTGTGCAGATGTTATCTGATTACTATGGGTGTGTCTTTCTTTCTCAACTCACACTAGAATTCCTCCACGAACTCTATAATTCCTCCACATACTCTCCTTTCAAGTGAGTTGTTAAAGACCATGACTTCTTGTAGCATTACTCCATCTGTGAACCCTAATGTATGCATGCTCTATCTTCTAGGAATCCACCCCATTCATTGTTGCATACTGCTAGAAAATTGTAGTATATACTTTCCAGCACTCTACGTTCTTGTGCTGGAAAAGATACTTATTGTAAAGGTGGAAGAGACTTTAGACCTGCACCTACTTCTTTTTTTCCCAAACTTAGTTAATTTTTAGGTTACCTACATAACCATATCTAAAGATGCATTCATTGGCGTTTATAGTTGGAGAAGTACTCACTAGTAAATATATCTATCTAGAATGGCTGCAGAAGATCAAGTCAACATTCATCTACAATGACCTGTGGGATGGAATTTGCAAAGTGGAGACTACTAAGACAACTAATGGTTCCGTGATCTCAAATCCAAAACCACCATCAATAGAAAAATATCTTGATATATGGAATACCAGAGACAAAAAGGCATTGGCATTGATCACTACAACAGTTAGTGAAGAGGTGAGTCATTGTATTTTACCTGCAAAATCTTGTTTTAAGGACTTACAAAATTTGAAGGACCTATTTGACTCAAATTTTGAAATGGAGCTAATTTAGATTATGTTAAAGTTGTTCAATTTAGAAGTTAAGGACAAATAATGCCATGATTGTTGCATATGAGATTAGAGCAATCTTGCATAAAACTAAAGCCACTAGCTTGCAACTAGACCTTCATCTAACTTCCTTCGTCAAGTTCCTTTATCCCACACACTCACACTACCTTGAATCATTTCAATCTAGTGACAAACTAAAGGACCTCACCTTTGACACCTCAGTGGAGAAGATTGCAGACAGAGAGAAAGATTTTGGAAATTGTTGTCCCCCGAGATGTCCGAGGATGAATTTAGTACATGCCAGGGCATGATGAGGCTCAAATTTTAAAGCTTTAGAGCTAAATGTGTATTGAATGAGATGTGAAATTTGTATTTTCTTGAATATATTTGCAGGTAAACAATCATGAACTATCTTGGATGCATGAATTTATTTCAGAGGAATCTTATGAAGTGTATACATCATTGTAGATCTATATGAAGGTGAATTTTAGAAGATGGAACAAATTGGATATATAAGAGGTTCCTGCACGAAAAATCTCTTACACTCAGTGGAAGCAAAACATACTGATCTTTTATGGAAAAAGAATTTAGCAGTTTATTACAGAATGCAAACATTTCATGAGTTTTTATGTATCAAATGGAAACATGATGTATACATAACAACAATAAAATAAAACCTTCAACTATTGTTGAATCATATGAACATCTTAAAACTAAAACAAAGGTAAAAAAAATGAAATCTATGGTCCCAATTTAAACATTCAACCATACATTTACATCACTGATACAAACATAGGTGAATTTGCTGCTCAAGCTTTATTTATCTCTAAACAAATATTTACATAGAAAATGAGTTAGATTTGGAAACAACTAGAGGAAGACAAAATTATAGAGGAAAACATCTCTGCTATAGTCCAAAATCTTTATCTTAGAAAATTTATTACATACAAAACAATTACAACCACCTCAACAATTCTAGAGACCCTCTAAAAAATGCCAGCTCTGATTACTGAGCTTGAATGGTCTTTTATATCCCTAGAAATCTGTAACTGTTTTTTGTTTATTCCAACTAATTTCTAACAACCTTTTAAATCTGTCACTTTCACTTTGCTTTCATAAGTTGTCAAAAACTTTCTGTTTCTCTTACTTCTTTTTACTCCACCCCTTTTTAGTTCCTTTAGGTTGAGGTGTCTTTCCTCACATTTTCCCACTTGCTACTACACTTGGCTGTCCACTCGGTTGCCCAATTGGTCTGACAGTTGTGTTCCCTATGAACTGATGCATCATCTGAATATTTGCATGTCCTCTTGGTGACATAAATATTTGAGGACTTGACTGCCCTGCTGAATATCCTTGTGTCTGACCTGTTGTTTTCCCTTGGGGTGGAAAAATCAGTTTATGATACTTAGATACTGATCGCCATTCTTTACCTATACGATAGTGGTGCTAATTTTATCTCATCATTTTTAGTCTTTTCATATGTTATATGATTTAAATTTCTTAGCATGTTCTTAAGAAGGACTCAAATCTCAAATTAAGCTTTAAGCCTATCAATCACTTCATCTCCACTTATTTCTCCTTCTAGTACATCAAATTGTATTACCTCATCCCTCTTTTTCATTAGTTTGGCCTTATATTCTTCTTCCTTATACATCTCTCCATTACCATCCCATGGATGTGGTAGGCTCGATTTTGCGACATCATTGAAAATACCTTTGAATGCATATATTCCATCAGTTCAGTTCTCTTCAGCAATGTCTGTTTCATAATAATCTAGTTGGCCAACTTCATTAAATGAGTTCTATTTTCAGTTTGCAGCTCTTCTAACTGTCTTTGTGTCCTACTATTTAAGTAGTCAATTATTTGTGTTGCTTTCTCTAGCATTTTCCCAAGCGATTTCTCCACTCTTTTGACTTCTTCCTGAGCTACTCTATCCATCTACAACTCATCTTGTATCACATATCAATGATCCCAGTTTTGTCCCACGGTGCTTTGCTGGTCCTTCTCAAAAGTTCTTCTCCTTGTACATCTAAGCGTAGTTTGGTGACCTGGCTCTTTATATCACACCTTTCAGTTTCCAAGTCAACAATATGTTCATCTTTATTCTCTACTTCATTCTCCAGCTCTACAATCATGTTGTCTCTCTGATTCAATTAATTTTCTAGCTCTTTAATTCTAGTTTCCTTGCCATCTGTTTGTTGAGTTGGGGTATCTTCTTCCATTTCATCTATGACTAACTCAATTGTAGCTTGCCTTTTAGACTCCTTTGGAATCTTCCCTTCCTCCCCTGTGGGCTAAGTAACCTCTTATATGCTGGGGGATGATGTTGGGGGAGTAGGCTCAATAGCTAAAGATGTCTTATGTAGTTTCAAAGCAGAAATTTGTAGCTCCAATTCATTTGTTTTCCTCTCATATTGTTTTGAGTGGCTCTTTTATTTCATCATGCTCTCATATATTTGATACTTTTCTTGTTGCAATTTCATTAGTTCAGAGCTTCAAAATGGTTGTGCCCCGAGCATTTTCAATTGCTTCCTGAGGTGTGGAATTTTGTTATCCTTCTGCTGCAATAGAGATTTGGCATGAGAAACCTCTGCTAGATCAACCCCCAAAGCTACAAATTTACTTTTCATCTCCTTAATATGACCTGCTTTGCTTTGACAATCACTCTTTCCACCTTTAACAACTATTCAAACTTGTGTAGTGATGTCCTCAATCTCCTTTTAGTAGCAGCAGATTGTGCTACCTCTTTACACATCATATCACTAGCTTGTCTGTAGCAATATACTTTATCTAGATTTCCAAACTATTTGAAGTCTACTTCATACTCACTTTCCCTCTAGCCACTGAATGTTGAAGGCATAGGAACTTTAGGCTCTAAAATTGACATTCTTAGAGTATCATTTCTGTGATTTTACATAGTCGGTAATATCTTCTCTGATGTTCCCACCTATTTTCTGATATCTTTGACCAAGTCCACACTTCTTTCTCTTATGTTCAAATATATATTCTGAAGGTTTGATTTCACTGGTATTGTACTTGTAGAAGATGAGGCCTGTAGAGTCCGAGGCACTAAAATTTCAACGGACAGATAGTGGGTGAAGGTGATTGGTGACACATCCTTTTTAACTGGTGGCTATTCCATCGACTAAACCAATTCTCTTGGGATCTCATCACTCCCCTCTTTCTCTACTAATGCTTATTCTGCCCCTTCTCCTTCTTCTATTATGGAATTTTTACTTTGGGGTCCTTGCTCAACCCCATTAATATCCACATCTATTTATAGCTCATCATCTCCTCTTTTCTACCCCATATATGGCTCTGTGGTATCCTATCCTTTTATATCGTTCTGAACTGCTAGAACTTTCTCCCTACTCTCCAAATTTGCAATTCTTTCCCACTGAGACTTGGGGGCATAGCTATAGGGATAATTTTTGTTTGAAATCCTTAGCTTGGAAATAATTTGGTGAGGATCATAGGGCCCTCTCTCTACTTTTTCTAGATTTAGTTGTTTCAGGAACTCCTCCATATACTATAGGGAATTTAATCCTTTTACTAGAAAAGGCCTTAGCTCTTTGGGTAACAAAAAGGTTCTTTGGTGCTTCAAATGTATAAAGTGCATCTAGTCGGAAATGAACCTTTGCCTAGTGTATTCCATGAATTACACCCTTGGTGTTAGGAAGGTTGGTAGCTTGTATGGATCCTGTTATCACATATATAGTAGCCGGGCTACCATACATTATTTTTCTCATTCCAGTACATTATTCAGCCAGTTCCCTTGCATTTGAGATGCCGAGATGAGCATTTATATTGGATCACTATCAGATTGTGGACAGCAGTTATATTCCCCATGCCATGACTGAGTTTCAGGACACTCAGAGAGATGCCCGATATAGCCATTATGCCATTGGTACAGAGCAGACAGTAGTGCCCAGAGTTACAGCAGCAGTCTCAGAGGACAGATGATGGTACAGGTTGATGAGCTTTCAGGTATATGACTCAGCAGGTATACTATTGTGTTATGGTTAGATTGCTTTTATACTTATTCTTATAGCATGTCTTAGCACTTAGTGTCATGATCTGGCGATCATATAGATATGTGGACCTAGTTGACCTATTATATATATATTACTGTCCCTACTCAGACTTAGAAGTTCACTATTCATACTCATTGGTACATACCCTCCTTAGGGAGAATAGAGGTGATCATTACACCATACTATGGCTTGCTAGTGTTGGCTTCATCTTTTCATTGTCTTCATCCATCCGTGGCCTACCTTTTAGATTATTACCTTGATTTGCTACTTGACTAGTGACATGGAGGACCTTTCCCCACTGTAGCCTCTGTACTGGATGAGCTTCCTTGTTTATTGTGTCTCGGCTCTGAGTTGGTGACAAAACTTACCTATGGTGAGTTGGAGTTCCTTGAGAATTCCCCCTAGTCACTAAAGTTGTGTTGGCTAAACCTGAAACTTTTAGTGCTGCCATCAATACAAAATCTGGAAAAAATCAAATGCTATATCTTGTATATGAAAGAAATGCCAAATGAAAATGGCCATGAAAAATAAAATGTTATATCTTTTGGAAAAATAAATACCTAGGTAAACAAGCTGTCCATGACACACCTAGAAGTGCTCAGGTAAACAAGTGCCTTAAAAACACACCTGCAGCAGAAAGCCTAAAAATAAATGTAAATCTATGCAATGTGTTTGTAAACACACATAGATCAAGGCTATGGAAAACTCAGGCCCAAAAAGCAATGGAACTTAAATGTTATATCTAAACAATTGCTGGCCTTGCTTGTATTATGGATTGTGCGCATCTGTGAAGGTGAATAAACCCTCTTTAAACAACTCATCCATTTGTGAGACACCGCCATTCCCTGTGTTATTGCTCATTCAGTATATACTATGGTGTGTATTCTCTTTCCCTTGCCAAAGTGTCACAAAGTCAAGATAGTCAAGTCATCCCTTAGCCTAGCCATTTATGTCAGCCCTCACCCTTCACTAGCAAATTGATCACAACTATGAAGTGAGTATGATCCTGAAAGTCTAGTCTGAGTAATAATAATAACTAACGACACTATATATTTGGATTTAGATCGCCAGTCATGATTACTCTGTGTTATAGAAGCTATTTGAATAAATTGTAAAGCATGTATTAACCTTGACACCTTGCAGCAGCTATTGATGATAGTCTGAGTTGTATTTGGTCTTGGTTAGACCTAGTTTGACCATGGAGGACCATGGGACATGAGATGTTGGACCTTATGATGATATGGATAGATGATATATGGTCTATGTACACATACAGGATGATTCTATGCAGCAGCTACAGGGCATGATGATGATTCTGGGGTTACAGCAGTGTTTGTATATATACAGCGCATTATTATTGGCCCTGTTCCGGTATATTGGATATTTATTTTGATCATGCAGAGACTCATATAGTGTATGAGTACACATCTTGGATAGATTTGGACCTTCTGAGTCCAATGGGACAGTTTGTTTTCAGTTCCGGGCACTTACAGTGATGATTTAGCCTCAGTAGGCTGTCCTAGTGCAGTTTTGGCCTGTTGGAGGCCCTGTCGGAGCAGAGATGACTTTTATCCGGATGACCTAGGGCGCTGATGATGGAGGGGGTGGTCCAGCCACTTGTTTTTACCATATTACCCCCCTCCCGGACACATTGGCACCCTCATCTTGACAGCGCCATCACTCCAGGAGGCAGTTTGGGCAGTTTCACGTTTCCCGAGGCATTTCAGGATTGGTAGAAATGGCTATTGAGGAAATCGATTTGGGCTACTGAGGCAAAGTTATGGCATGGGATGATCAGTGATGATAGATCGGGACCTTCCACACCTCCTCCTGCAGTTGCAGCTTCATCGGGGCCCGCATCCATCACTTATGGCACTTTCTGTGGATTTTTTGAGGTCTTTGAGGACCACGACTTCACCTTGGAGATACACTACTTCACCTTGGAGGCACGATTTGGTACTTTCATGATTGTTTATTGGTTATTGTGCCATGGGGATTGACCAAGGAGGGATAAAATTACCCCTTGGACCCACCATGAGCCTCTTATGATATTTTGTCATCATGATTTGGTGGGATTCCCCTCTCCTAGGGCGACTTTGTCCACTTATGTTATATTTTATGTGTGATCCATGTATTATGTTGTTGAGCTCATCTCAACCATTGATTAGACATTTGTATCTTTTAATCTTAGCCACTCATTCAAAAAGTGGTTAGGGTTTTGGTGCCTCTCCTTCCTATTTAAAGGAGAGAGCCTCTCATTGTAAAGGGACTTTTGGCTCTGGATTATTGGAATAGAAAATTATTATTGCATCTATCTCCAATGTTGTGGTGAATGTTTTTGGTGTTCGTTCGTTGGTTCTTCCTTTGCACTGAGTTATTGGAGATCTTGTTTGCCATATCTATTGTACCATGATTTTTGCATCTACAGGTGGAGGCCGATTTGCTTGAAGGAGGAGGTATTGGTAGGGGAAGACTCTCCCTACTTCTTCTTTGGAGCTCTTCGTTGGTAACAGGGAGTATTACTGTCCCAGGACCTTCTATTTCATGTTACTCTTTGCATTTCTCTTGTATTTCTTCCATACTTGATCTTACTGATTGAATTTCATTCCTTGGTTTGACAGGTAGAGGAAGGCGCACTTGTGGACTTGGGCATCAAATTGGCAAGCAAATCAACAATCTCTCATTTGATCTCTGCGGGAATCTTCCTCAACATCAAGGCATCTCAACCACATCATTCAGGTATGATCTCAAGGTAAGTTCTATCTCCATAGTCTATCCAATTGTCAAAAACTCTTAAAACCCTAATTAATTAAAACCCCAATTTTGCATTTTCTTAGATCTACCAAGATCTAGTGGGTTGTTGGGCATGATATTGAAAACCCACCTCTATAGCATCCACGGCATCCCGGATCTATAGTTTGGTGAGGATTGGCTTCCGTTTGACCCCTCTCCCAAGCCAACCTAGCTTCTCCCAAGGAAGGCGCACTTCACCATTTGAGCAGGTTGACCTAGATCTAAGCGATGGGTGTTTGAGATTTCACTTGATTTGACATCTACACATCAAATAACATACACCCAGGTTGTCCCTTTCTTGAAAATCACCTTGTGGGCCCCATTCCACATTTTAAGGGATTTAATCCCCATTTTGGACCACTTGGAACACTAAAACTCAGATCTACAAAGATCTAACCGGTGGATTGCCACAAAATTATAGATCCATATCCCTACTTGACTGATCTACCCGGATCCAAAGTTTGGATGCCATCCGACATGATTTGACCCACCTAAACCCCGATTCAAGCCTCCTTAGGGAAAGTCGCACCACCTTGGAGAAGTGAGTTCACTCACTTCGAGGAACTGGGTACTTGAGATTTTTGCAGATCCGGATTCAGAATAATTCAAAACCTAGGTCTAGACTGTCACTTTGTCAAATCTTGCCTTGGGGATTGCATTCCTTGTTTTTAGGGATTGTGGTCCACTTGGGTCAAACCTAGATCTAGACACATTTATCCATCAAGGCCTATACTGTCCACTTATCTCATGTTGTAGGAGTCCTAAACCACAAAGTCAACCCTACTTTGACTCCACTTCCCAATTCCCAAGGCACTGGTTTATCTCCAAGTCAACCCACTCTCATAGATTGTTGGATTGACTTGTGGTTTGACTTTTGCATGGTGAACTATACCTTTGAAGACATCATGGACTATGGTCAAGATTGTCTCATGTACTAGTTAGCCCCAGTCTGACCCCTAAACAACCCTGCATTGGACACGGTTCCCAAGGCAGTGGATCCTTTGACATTGACCTAGTACACTAGCCCTAGATCTCACTTTAAACATTGTAAGTCACTCTCACATCAACCATGACCCAAAGCTACATCTATTGAACCCCTCACTGGACTTGTGACTTCATCCTTAGGTCTAGGATAAACCATACACCTAACTTCACTTGGAAATACCCTGATTTGGTGTTTTGGTTTTTGATCTCTCCTGTCGGGAGTAGATCGGGTCTCCCCCTTTGTTGTCTGGGCTAGATAACATAAAGTGAAGGTTGCCTCGACTGGCGTGACAACCATATACATTGGAGGTCGAGGTGATCGTGGTTGCACCTTTCAAGTTGCCCTTCCCTATTGCCATCCATGACTGGATCCTTCCGTAGGGGTAACTACAGTTTAGGTGATAACATTTTGGCGCCGTTGCCGGGGACGCAATAGGCTTACCTTGGTCCGACATATTATTTTTGTTAAAACTCTCCTCCCCTTTCTCTTTGCCTAACATTTTGGCGCCGCTGCCGGGGAGGCAATAGCTTGCCCTAGTCCTTCCCGCATATACAAACGACACATATCTTGGTAGAAGAGTTAAATCTACCTGGCGACTCCCAATCGTGACTCCGCTGAGGAGCGAGCTCATTTACATCCTTACAACACAAGAAGTAAAGTAAACTTAGATCAAGTTGAAGGAACCCCGATCACCTATCGTAAAAGAGATCCTAAAGCACAACCATCAAACTTCCTTTGGAAATTGGTTAACGATTCTCCAAACAGAACTTTAGGATCCCCTTTGATCAAGTCGGTTCCTCCCTCATCACCTAGTTCAAACTTAAACACAAACTTACCAAATCCAATGGCCGGAACAAACCCGGGAAACCAGAATGTTCCTCCACCACAAGCTCCTAGGATTTTTGGAAGAAAAGCAAAACCATCTCCTTTAGACTTTTCCCAAATCCAGGGTGCACCCCATGACATGCCTGAAAAGTATTTTGAAAAGGTTCCCAGATTTGATGGAGTATCCGCTATATCAATTGAAGACCATATTGATAAAGTTTGGGAACACATGGAAGCATATGGAGCATCTGAGGAAGATGTTTTCATGAGGGGTCTCCTGGCATCCTTGGAAGGAGATGTTAGGAAGTGGTTTGACAGGTTGCCTGCCTCATCCATTGATGGGTATGATAACTTTGTCAACAAGCTAAACAGTGAGTGGTCCCGAAAGTTAGATGGGAAGTTTCTCTTACACCAACTTTTTGACATCAAGAAAAGAGAAAATGAAACAGTCCATGAGTTTAACATAAGATTTGACAAGACTGTAGCTGTTATCCCTGAAGAAATTAGACCAAAAGATCAAGCAGTTGTCATTCACTACTTGAATGCTTTTGAGGGATGGGTTGGTTATCAGCTAAAGGACAAAAACCCAAATGACTTAAAGACCGCTCAATCAAATGCTAAAATGGCTGAACAAAATGTAGCATCCATGGGGAAACAAAACTTTTTCGATCAATTTACCCCATCCACTTCCAGATCTGACCTTAGACTCCGAAAACCAAAGGAACCTGTGAGTATGCCAAAGGAATCCAAGGACACTTTAGAAGTCATGCAAGAAATGATGAAACAATTAACTGTCTTGACTAAGAATGTGGCAAGTTTGAATGACCCTGAGAGACATAGAAATCCTTATGGCCCTAAACCTTACTGGAATAATAATAGAAGGCCTGATGGGGATAGGGATAGACGACGACCTGAGTACCCAGAAAATTCTGAAAAGAAAGAAGTCAATTGGTGTGATGAAGAAGAAGAGATACCCTCTGACACCATTGACCATGATGACCAACCAGAAAACATCAACTTTATAAATGACTTATCTTATGATGAGGACTTTGGAAGAATCCTTTTAGAAGAAGAGCCATGGGAGCAAGAAGATGATATTATTGAAGAACCTAGCTCCACAAGTTGTGCCTTAGAACTCCCAAAACCTAAAGAGCAACCAAAGTATCAAATATACAAACGAGGAACCACCTCCCAGCCTTCTTTCCTTGACAAACATAAAAAGATTGATGAGGATAAAAAGGAAGAAGAAGATCTTGCCATAGATGATTATGATCTTAAGATTGATATGAAGAAAGAACTAAGCAAGATAATGTGTAATATCCCTGTCACCGAGTTAATGAAAGTGCCCTCTGTTAGATGCCAAGTAGAGGAATTTTTCAATGGTATTGCCCAAGAGAAAACTCCTGAACCGGTCCTAGAGTCATGTCACATCCAAAAGCTTAGTGGAACACAACCTAGTGAAACAGAGAGGGATCCACCAATAAACATCCATTCAGCCATTTATGAAAGAAAAAGCGGTGGTCACTCCCCCTTTTACCTTACCTTGCACATTCAAAACATGCTCCTTCATAATTGTATGTTGGATTCTGGAGCAGCGATGAATGTTATGCCTTTACAAGTTATGAAGGAAATGGGACTTGAAGTGACTAGACCTTATGGAAATGTCTGTGGTATAGATTCCCGACGAGTGCCATCTTATGGTTTGATCAAAAACCTTAGAGCTGATCTTTTCGCATGTTCAGACATTTCTACTATGATGGATGTAGTTGTCATTGACTTACCCCCAGCATATGGAATGCTTTTATCTAGAAAATGGGCAGCTGGCCTAGGTGGATACCTTATGATGGATTTATCATTTATTTGTGTTCCCAACCCTGATGGAGCTTTGATTCGGGTTAACAGAGAGCCTTGTTATAATGAGCATGTTGAATCTTTTGATGAAGGGTTAAAAAACACATACGGGGATGAATTATTAAATAATGCCAAAACTAACCTTGTTGAAGATGAGGATGAATTATATGAAGTTGATCAAAATATGTGTATGGTCATGGAAGATTCTGATTCTTTTTGGGAAGACAAGCAAATGATTGAAATAATTAGAAATGATGTTGTTGAGGAAATAGATGAAAATCAACCCCAAGATCACGAACAAAACAATGAAACCATTCAAGAACCTGCTATAGAAAATCACACACTTGAAGGGATTGAGGATGACATAAGAAGTCTAGGAAGAGATGAGAGTCTGCTAGATGATCAAAGCATTGAACAAATTCTCCCAATAGAAAACCTCCATGAACAAACACACAATGAGGAGAACATTGAAAACCCAACACATGAAGATGAGTTTGATGATATTAGAAGGGGAGAAAGAATTCCTTTCACTGTTAGGGAGTGGTTTGCCTTGACCGATCACAATAGAGAGAGAGAAAGACAAGGGCTTGCACCTATTTACCCATGGGAAAACAATCTTGCAACATCTACTAGGGTTGAAACAAACGAAGAGCCTGAAGCTACTTATTATTCCGATACAGAAGATTCTTTATCTCATCTATCTCTAGAAGACGGTAATCTTATTCAAGTCCATGATAACTCTCTAAGTTGGGAAGAGGATGCCCTGATTAATGATGCTCCTGAAGGAGACTATAATCTAAATAACTTTGCTATTTTTCAAACTCCTTCAGAGCCTCAAAGCCATACTTTATCTACACATCCGCATATCCCTAGTTTCCTCCTACCATCTGAGTCATCCAGTCATCATACTCATGATCTTTCTCACATTCCTACTTCCTCTACATTTCATTTTGAGTCAGTTTCTCCCAGACTGGAAAACATGGTTGTACCTATTCCTTCAGGAGAAGGTTCTAGTCATAACACTGTCATATCTGAAGAGCCACTTCCCTTGGAAGAACATAGAGACTTCTTGACTGTAGGTGAGGTTGTTAAAAGAATTGTGTCTCCCCATGGGGAAGAGCCAAATGAGGAAATCCAAGAAACAAGAAGGGAAGTTAGGGAAATCCTTGTTGGCACAGTTGCTATTTCTTTAGATGGTGGTCCACCCAGAATGGAGGCAGTTCCTTCTAGAAGAAACTCAAGGATTGTCACACCTCAACCGCAAAACCCTGCTGAAATCCATCCCATACCTATTCCTAACATTGGAGTTATTCCTGAGTCAGTCAATAGAAATAATTTTCATACAGGAAGTCAAGTCATCATTCCCAACCATTTATTGCATATAAGATCGGGACAAGCTGATGACATATGGGTTGGACCTTTCACAGTAGAGCGATGCATTGATGGCATGTGCTTTCTGACCACTGGTAGTGGACGACGTATCTTATATCCTGTCCATCAGAGGGACTTAAGGGATCACATCCCTGATCCCACATAATTGGGATTTCTCCGCTTGCATTGCCTGGTAGATTAGGGTAGGTAGGAAACCAAATAAGCCTACTTAGGCAGTAGTTAGTCTTTTCAGCCATTGAGTCTGGCACCTTTTTTTTAGTCTCTAAGCTCCTTTGTAAGCTCCTAGTTTAACTGAGTACCTGTCACTTTTTCTTTTCCTGCACAATAAAACTCAAATTTTGCAAATTATGTTAATTTACTTTCTGCATTTATATTTTATGCATTTATATTTCTGACATAGAGTAGATTTTATTTCAGTTGATTTTATTATTTTTCCCACACATGCGGCATGAGGTATTTTCTTTAGATGTTTGTGAATGCAGAAAATAGGTTGCAAGAATAAAAGCTGGAAGTAAAATGGTAGAGTGTTGGATCATGGATTCGAGTAGCAGAGTTCGAGGACCAGAGATTCTGAGGTTCTCAAGCGCTCATTTCAGCAGAGCACTTGTCCCAGCCGGAGCCAGATGTTATCACATATATAGTAGCCGGGCTACCATACATTATTTTTCTCATTCCAGTACATTATTCAGCCAGTTCCCTTGCATTTGAGATGCCGAGATGAGCATTTATATTGGATCACTATCAGATTGTGGACAGCAGTTATATTCCCCATGCCATGACTGAGTTTCAGGACACTCAGAGAGATGCCCGATATAGCCATTATGCCATTGGTACAGAGCAGACAGTAGTGCCCAGAGTTACAGCAGCAGTCTCAGAGGACAGATGATGGTACAGGTTGATGAGCTTTCAGGTATATGACTCAGCAGGTATACTATTGTGTTATGGTTAGATTGCTTTTATACTTATTCTTATAGCATGTCTTAGCACTTAGTGTCATGATCTGGCGATCATATAGATATGTGGACCTGGTTGACCTATTATATATATATTACTGTCCCTACTCAGACTTAGAAGTTCACTATTCATACTCATTGGTACATACCCTCCTTAGGGAGAATAGAGGTGATCATTACACCATACTATGGCTTGCTAGTGTTGGCTTCATCTTTTCATTGTCTTCATCCATCCGTGGCCTACCTTTTAGATTATTACCTTGATTTGCTACTTGACTAGTGACATGGAGGACCTTTCCCCACTGTAGCCTCTGTACTGGATGAGCTTCCTTGTTTATTGTGTCTCGGCTCTGAGTTGGTGACAAAACTTACCTATGGTGAGTTGGAGTTCCTTGAGAATTCCCCCTAGTCACTAAAGTTGTGTTGGCTAAACCTGAAACTTTTAGTGCTGCCATCAATACAAAATCTGGAAAAAATCAAATGCTATATCTTGTATATGAAAGAAATGCCAAATGAAAATGGCCATGAAAAATAAAATGTTATATCTTTTGGAAAAATAAATACCTAGGTAAACAAGCTGTCCATGACACACCTAGAAGTGCTCAGGTAAACAAGTGCCTTAAAAACACACCTGCAGCAGAAAGCCTAAAAATAAATGTAAATCTATGCAATGTGTTTGTAAACACACATAGATCAAGGCTATGGAAAACTCAGGCCCAAAAAGCAATGGAACTTAAATGTTATATCTAAACAATTGCTGGCCTTGCTTGTATTATGGATTGTGCGCATCTGTGAAGGTGAATAAACCCTCTTTAAACAACTCATCCATTTGTGAGACACCGCCATTCCCTGTGTTATTGCTCATTCAGTATATACTATGGTGTGTATTCTCTTTCCCTTGCCAAAGTGTCACAAAGTCAAGATAGTCAAGTCATCCCTTAGCCTAGCCATTTATGTCAGCCCTCACCCTTCACTAGCAAATTGATCACAACTATGAAGTGAGTATGATCCTGAAAGTCTAGTCTGAGTAATAATAATAACTAACGACACTATATATTTGGATTTAGATCGCCAGTCATGATTACTCTGTGTTATAGAAGCTATTTGAATAAATTGTAAAGCATGTATTAACCTTGACACCTTGCAGCAGCTATTGATGATAGTCTGAGTTGTATTTGGTCTTGGTTAGACCTAGTTTGACCATGGAGGACCATGGGACATGAGATGTTGGACCTTATGATGATATGGATAGATGATATATGGTCTATGTACACATACAGGATGATTCTATGCAGCAGCTACAGGGCATGATGATGATTCTGGGGTTACAGCAGTGTTTGTATATATACAGCGCATTATTATTGGCCCTGTTCCGGTATATTGGATATTTATTTTGATCATGCAGAGACTCATATAGTGTATGAGTACACATCTTGGATAGATTTGGACCTTCTGAGTCCAATGGGACAGTTTGTTTTCAGTTCCGGGCACTTACAGTGATGATTTAGCCTCAGTAGGCTGTCCTAGTGCAGTTTTGGCCTGTTGGAGGCCCTGTCGGAGCAGAGATGACTTTTATCCGGATGACCTAGGGCGCTGATGATGGAGGGGGTGGTCCAGCCACTTGTTTTTACCATATTACCCCCCTCCCGGACACATTGGCACCCCTCATCTTGACAGCGCCATCACTCCAGGAGGCATGTTTTGGGCAGTTTCACGTTTCCCGAGGCATTTCAGGATTGGTAGAAAATGGCTATTGAGGAAATTGATTTGGGCTACTGAGGCAAAGTTATGGCATGGGATGATCAGTGATGATAGATCGGGACCTTCCACACCTCCTCCTGCAGTTGCAGCTTCATCGGGGCCCGCATCCATCACTTATGGCACTTTCTGTGGATTTTTTGAGGTCTTTGAGGACCACGACTTCACCTTGGAGATACACTACTTCACCTTGGAGGCACGATTTGGTACTTTCATGATTGTTTATTGGTTATTGTGCCATGGGGATTGACCAAGGAGGGATAAAATTACCCCTTGGACCCACCATGAGCCTCTTATGATATTTTGTCATCATGATTTGGTGGGATTCCCCTCTCCTAGGGCGACTTTGTCCACTTATGTTATATTTTATGTGTGATCCATGTATTATGTTGTTGAGCTCATCTCAACCATTGATTAGACATTTGTATCTTTTAATCTTAGCCACTCATTCAAAAAGTGGTTAGGGTTTTGGTGCCTCTCCTTCCTATTTAAAGGAGAGAGCCTCTCATTGTAAAGGGACTTTTGGCTCTGGATTATTGGAATAGAAAATTATTATTGCATCTATCTCCAATGTTGTGGTGAATGTTTTTGGTGTTCGTTCGTTGGTTCTTCCTTTGCACTGAGTTATTGGAGATCTTGTTTGCCATATCTATTGTACCATGATTTTTGCATCTACAGGTGGAGGCCGATTTGCTTGAAGGAGGAGGTATTGGTAGGGGAAGACTCTCCCTACTTCTTCTTTGGAGCTCTTCGTTGGTAACAGGGAGTATTACTGTCCCAGGACCTTCTATTTCATGTTACTCTTTGCATTTCTCTTGTATTTCTTCCATACTTGATCTTACTGATTGAATTTCATTCCTTGGTTTGACAGGTAGAGGAAGGCGCACTTGTGGACTTGGGCATCAAATTGGCAAGCAAATCAACAATCTCTCATTTGATCTCTGCGGGAATCTTCCTCAACATCAAGGCATCTCAACCACATCATTCAGGTATGATCTCAAGGTAAGTTCTATCTCCATAGTCTATCCAATTGTCAAAAACTCTTAAAACCCTAATTAATTAAAACCCCAATTTTGCATTTTCTTAGATCTACCAAGATCTAGTGGGTTGTTGGGCATGATATTGAAAACCCACCTCTATAGCATCCACGGCATCCCGGATCTATAGTTTGGTGAGGATTGGCTTCCGTTTGACCCCTCTCCCAAGCCAACCTAGCTTCTCCCAAGGAAGGCGCACTTCACCATTTGAGCAGGTTGACCTAGATCTAAGCGATGGGTGTTTGAGATTTCACTTGATTTGACATCTACACATCAAATAACATACACCCAGGTTGTCCCTTTCTTGAAAATCACCTTGTGGGCCCCATTCCACATTTTAAGGGATTTAATCCCCATTTTGGACCACTTGGAACACTAAAACTCAGATCTACAAAGATCTAACCGGTGGATTGCCACAAAATTATAGATCCATATCCCTACTTGACTGATCTACCCGGATCCAAAGTTTGGATGCCATCCGACATGATTTGACCCACCTAAACCCCGATTCAAGCCTCCTTAGGGAAAGTCGCACCACCTTGGAGAAGTGAGTTCACTCACTTCGAGGAACTGGGTACTTGAGATTTTTGCAGATCCGGATTCAGAATAATTCAAAACCTAGGTCTAGACTGTCACTTTGTCAAATCTTGCCTTGGGGATTGCATTCCTTGTTTTTAGGGATTGTGGTCCACTTGGGTCAAACCTAGATCTAGACACATTTATCCATCAAGGCCTATACTGTCCACTTATCTCATGTTGTAGGAGTCCTAAACCACAAAGTCAACCCTACTTTGACTCCACTTCCCAATTCCCAAGGCACTGGTTTATCTCCAAGTCAACCCACTCTCATAGATTGTTGGATTGACTTGTGGTTTGACTTTTGCATGGTGAACTATACCTTTGAAGACATCATGGACTATGGTCAAGATTGTCTCATGTACTAGTTAGCCCCAGTCTGACCCCTAAACAACCCTGCATTGGACACGGTTCCCAAGGCAGTGGATCCTTTGACATTGACCTAGTACACTAGCCCTAGATCTCACTTTAAACATTGTAAGTCACTCTCACATCAACCATGACCCAAAGCTACATCTATTGAACCCCTCACTGGACTTGTGACTTCATCCTTAGGTCTAGGATAAACCATACACCTAACTTCACTTGGAAATACCCTGATTTGGTGTTTTGGTTTTTGATCTCTCCTGTCGGGAGTAGATCGGGTCTCCCCCTTTGTTGTCTGGGCTAGATAACATAAAGTGAAGGTTGCCTCGACTGGCGTGACAACCATATACATTGGAGGTCGAGGTGATCGTGGTTGCACCTTTCAAGTTGCCCTTCCCTATTGCCATCCATGACTGGATCCTTCCGTAGGGGTAACTACAGTTTAGGTGATAACAGATCCTCTTCAAAACCATATATCCTTAAAATATTATAATCGTCATAGAGGAACCGGTCTCCTACCCTTACATCAAGACTCAAATGTAGGAGATTTTTATTCAATAGAAACATTCTTGGTGGTGAGGATTCATGCATCGAGGTGTATTTGAAGGCCATGACTTTGTTTGCAAACTCTATGTAATTAGGATTTCTAGGTTTTTTCAGGATCAGGTCACTCCACTCATAAACAAGTAGTTGATTTCCAGTTTCATCTCTAATCCTCAAATTAAATCTTTTATAATGTTCATATTTTGGTAGAGGAATATGTAAAATAGTTAGGAAGGGTATCTGAATTTCTCCACAGCAAGGAACTTTTCCAATTGGGTATGGATTGCTTGGGGCTAGGTAACTAAAGAGGTCAAATTTTAGGGGTATAACTCCAGTGGAAGGGGTTAGACAATTTAGGAACCCTAAAAAGGTGTTATCCATGGTTCCATCACTATTATACCCTAATATGGTGCATATTAGGGATATGGATTTCTTGGAATTTTCAGAGAAGGCCACCGTTTCATAAGTGGAAGGAGAGGTGGGGATTGTAATCTCCCTTTCCAGGTGCTGAGATAAGCAATGGGTTTTTTTCAAAGGAATGAATGGTAAGATGTGGCTAGGTTTTGTTCATGGAGATTTTGTAGGGATAGGAGATCAGGAAAGCACATCATTTTATGGATATCCTATGTGTTTATAATGCATAGGATTTTAGGATAGTCTGAGGAAAGGATGGTACAATTGTTGGGAGAATAGCGAATGGAGCACCAGGTGATGAATTTAGGGAAATATATAGTATGTGGACATACAAATCAGGCTAAATTTTTCTCCCATAGGTGGCAAGGGTCTTAGTCAGCAATGACGTAGGATCGAGTCTCTCAGATAGTGCTATTTAGGTAAGAGGTAGTGACCACAGTATCAAATATGTCAGCATCATGGTCATAGATATGCTCATATCTAGAAAATATGGGTTTTAGAAGCTTAAATTTGGATGAGGATACCAGTGCGATCAATTTGGTTGGGGATTGCAGGGTTATAACAGAGGTGGTAATGTTATGGAAGGTAAAAACCACTTTTACTGCTTATACGAAGGTAAAAATGGAAAAGGTTTTAGCACTGTAATTACCCGGAGGGTAAAAGATCGTTGGTGTGCTGATACGTCTATGCATAGGTGTTGACTAGACTAGTTTAGTGGATGCAAGGTTTCTCACACTCGCACTCGCATTAGTTTGGCCTTATATTCTTCTTAATGGTCAGGACATATATGAATTTGTAGAACTTGGAAAATTTTCATTTGGCATGGGTGGATGATGTCATATGGTGACAATGGGCCCCACCTAACACATGTCGGCTTCAAGTTGGTTGACATGGATGCCAACATGTCTTTCTTTTCATGAGTGGAGGCCTTGTCATTTTTATTTCTCCAGTGGAAACCAATCTGGTTTGTATGGGAGGTAATGGCGTGAAGGCATGTTGGTATTGGAGAGTGCTCTATGGAGCCATTATCAATCAAAATAGTCCACGTTTCCGTAGTGGTTTTCAGCCAATGGCTCCTCAAGGCATTTTTAAATTGTGCGCATATTCCCATTGCTCTTTCATTAGCATCCATTGATCTACGAGGCCTACCTTTGATTTGATCGGGTGTTTTTCTTAATGCTCTTATATTTATTCGATGCACTCTTACTTCCAACCGTTGATCTCCTAGGCCTTCTCCAGATATGGTCGATTTCTCTTATCCCCCTAACTGCTTCATCCCCAGGTCACCAACCTTGGTCTCACGTCTCTCTGCTTTGGGTTCCCATTCGCTTTCCTTTTTATCTCATGGTTCCCAACCTATGGTCATCACGTGAACTTATATCTTATTTCTTTAAGTGCCCGTGTGGATTCTCTTGGGAATACTTATAACAAGAATATTTGGATTGGAAGTTGAGTGTTTGGATGCCCAAGTGGAAGAACTCTGGTATTAGTTTCATAACGGTGCCACAATGAGACTTAGGTGATGCCATTTTATTGTATCTTGTATCTTGGTGTTTACTTTTATATAAAAGAATTCTCTTTTTAGTCCATATCAATTGTTCAATTCTAATTTATGAATATTTGATTATGAATGTGTAATTCTACAAGTTCATTCATTATTATAATCTTTGCAATTGTAACTATCTCTGGCTAATTTTGATTCCATTTTCAATTATCAATTAAAGATTTGAGTGAGAAGATTGGAGCTACAACCAGCCAAAGGTTTCTTCTTCAAATGATAGGAACTAGGTAAGTTATCTTCTAACCTCTTTGTCCATTTAAAGTTTTTTGTATGGCCCCATGCCTGTGGTAGTTTGTACTTGAACACCATATAGCATATAAACAATTACTGAAAGATAAACAAGCACAACATAAACAGAGTGAACATAGAGATTCTCTCGGGGAAACCACAAAGGGAGAAAACCCCGACAAAGCCTTCCTCAATATAGAAATCACAAAGTACAAAAGTTCCCCAAGACAAAACAGCTACTCCTCCACTTGTGTGCACCTCTCTCTCTTCACTAATCCGAACTTGCTTGAGTGAATGAGTGAATACAAATGAGAGAGAGCACTTCTATTTATATTCTTCCGTTGGGGTGACAATTTCCCCAACAGGGCTGAATTCTCTACTTGACTGGTCAATTACATAATATAATAATCTTTTAGGGGAATTTCTAGGACGACACATGTCCTAGGGTTTACATTGATTCTTTCAATGATCTTTACATTATTAATTACATGACCATCATCTCCCGGAGGAGGAATACAATATTATAAATAGAACATCTTCCGCAGTTACATTATTTAAACACTCCCTCTTAACTAGGAAGGTATTCTGCGGGTAACAACATCTGCACAACTGACTTGTGAACTTCTATATATCGTAGGAAGGATTTGGATCATCATTTGTTTGGGGTATCATCTGCGGAGTAGCAACATGATCATCTGCTAAAATATGATCATCATCATCACCATCATCATCAGCAATCATCCTCTTGCTGGAACATCATCTGTTGGAACAACAACTACGTCAAATGGAGCATCATTTGCTGGAACATCATCAGTTGGAACATCTTCTGTTGTCAGCAACCTCATCAGCTGGAACACCATCTGCTTGGAACATCCTCATTAGCAGCACCATCACCTGGAACAACATTATCGTCAGCTGGAACACCATCTGTTGGAACATCCTCATCAACAACATCATCAGTTGGAACATCTTTTGCTGTCAGTAACCTCGTCAGCCAGAACACCATCTGCTTGGAACATCCTCATCAGCAGCACCATCAGCTGGAACAACATCATCGTCAGCTAGAACACCATCTGTTGGAGCATCCTCATCAACAACACCATCAACTGGAACACCTGTAACAAATATCAGTAACTAAATACTGATACTATTATTCAGCCAGCACTGATCTTCCCTCACCCTTAGAGAGCCATCCATCCATATGGATAGGCATCAACTCTTGAAAGATGGAACCATCAGTTAGCCAGTACTGATCTTCCCTCACCCTTGGAGAGGCATCCATCCCTATGGAAAGACATCAGCTCGTGAGAACTAGAACCATCAGTTAGCCAATACTAATATTCCCTCACCCTTGGAGAGGCATCCATCCCTATGGACAGGAATCAGCTCGTGAGAGCTGGAACCATCAATCAACCAGTACTGATCTTCCCTCACCCTTGGAGAGGCATCCATCCCTACGGACATGCATCAGCTCGTGAGAGATGGAACCATCAGTCAGCCAATACTGATCTTCCCTCACCCTTGGAGAGGAATCCATCCCTACGGACATGCATCATCTCGTAAGAGCTGAAACCATCAGTCAGCCAGTACTGATCTTCCGTCCCTCCTGCATAGGCATCTATCCTTTCGAATAGGCATCATCAATATCTCTTTCTAGAGAGGTCCCTCTGGACCACACCAAGCTTGTCTCGAAATTACTCAAACTTCACACGAGCCAGAGGCTTAGTCAACACATCAGCAACTTGTTCCTCTATAGGAACATACTTGAGCTTCATATCTCCCTTCTGCACCATATCTCAGATATATTGGAACTTAATCTCGATGTGCTTCGGTCTATCATGAAACATAGGATTTTTTAACTTGATGCAACTCTGGTTATCACAGAGTATCTCCTTAGCATCAATCTCTGCATCGAACAATCCTGTCAACATCTTGCGAAGCCACATTGCTTCACCACAAGCTGAACAAGCTGCTACATATTCGGCTTCCGCTGTACTGAGTGCAACACATGGTTGTTTTCTACTGAGCCATGAGATCACGCCTGATCCCAAACTAAAGCAACATCCTGAAGTGCTCTTTCTGTCTTCAACACTTCCATCCCAATCTAAGTCTGTGTACCCATACTGCCTGAACTCACTATCTGAGGCATATCTGAGTCCATAATCCAATGTACCCTTCAGATATCTCATCACATGTTTTGCTACAATCAGGTGAACATTCTTGGGTTCCACCACATACTGACTCAATGTGTTTACTGAAAAACATATATCTGGGCGAGTATTGGTCAAATACATCAATGACCCAATAATCTGTCTATACAAGGTGACATCCACTTTCTTTGAAGAAGCATCACTCAGAAGCTTTAGATTTGTCACCATCGGAGTAGTCATGGCCTTGCAATCCAATATCCCAAATCTCTTTAGGATCTCTATTGTGTATTTTCCTTGACTCAGGAAAATCTCGTCTGGAAACTGCCATACTTCAAGACCTAGAAAATAGTGCATCTTGCCAAGGTCTTTCATCTCAAATTATGCTGCAAGCCTCTTCTTACATTCAACAATGGGCTTGTCTTCTCCAGCCAGAAATAAGTCATCCACATACAGTAATAGTATCATGGGTTCATCATTCATAATCTTTTAATAAATATTAGAGTCCGCTTTACTCTTGGTAAAGCCCAAGCTCATTAGGAAGCTGTCAATTCTTCCATACCATGCTCTGGGAGCTTGCTTCAACCCATACAGTGCTTTCTTCAACCTGCATACATGTGAATTATTATATTCTACTTCAAATCCTTTTGGTTGCTCGATATATATTTCCTCTTCTATATTTCCATTCAGGATGTCTTCACATCCATCTGATGTAGCTTCCATTTCATTTTGGCTGCCAAGGCAAGAATGGTTCTAATCGAAGTATATTTGGCTACCGGGGCAAAAGTCTCCTCATAGTCAATTCCTTCCTTTTGCGAGAATCCCCGGGCTACAAATCTTGTCTTGTACTTTTCAATGCTCCCGTCTGCTGAATGTTTTGTTTTGAAGATCCATTTTGATGAAACAACCGATTTGTCCTTTGGTCTTGGTACCACATCCCAAATATCATTCATTATAATGGACTGGTACTCTTCATTCATGGCATCCAGCCATTCCTTCTTCTTTACCACTTCTTCAAAACAAGCTGGTTCTTCTTCAACAAGATTGCACATCAAGGCTACATAGCTGGAGTATGGCCTTGGTCTCTTGCTCTCTCTACTGGATCCTTCTGGGGCACCATACTTTCTTGCATCTTGGATTAATTCGTGTGCCCAGGTTGGTCTTCTCTTTCGAGAGATCTCTTTATGAGGTATCTCCTCAGGTCTCTAAGGTTTTGTCATGTCATGATCCTCTGGAATAGGATCCCCTTCAATATTTTAGATTGGTTCTTTAGTTGATTCTGCAAATCTGGGAGCCTCCTACTCCTCTTCATCCTCATGACTCTCCTTAGGCTTGTTGAAGGTTGTTTCTTCATCAAATGTGACATCATGACTAATCTCGATTGGCGGAATTCTGGGATGTATATGCGGTAAGCCTTAGATTGCTCACTATGCCCCAAAAATATTCCCTTCTTCCCTGAAGGCTCTAGTTTCAATCTCTTCTCCTTTGGAATGTGGATGAACACTGGATGTCCAAATATCTTCAAGTGGCTGACTTCAGGTTTCTTCCCAGTGAACATCTCTTTTGGGGTCTTGTTTCCAAGAGCACTATGGGAGATCCTGTTCTGTACATAGACTACGGTTCTGGCAGCTTCTTCCCATAGATGCATGGGTCAGTCTTAATCGTGGATCATAGCCTTCACTGCTTATATGATCATTATGTTCTTGCTTTTGGTTACCATTATGTTGTGGATTATAAGGAATAGTGAGCTCCCTCTTAATCCTTGCTTGCTTATAGAAATCTTTGAAATCCCCTGAGGTGTATTCCACTCCATTGTATGACCTCAGGATCTTAATCTTCTTTTCAGATAGATTCTCTACGAGCACCTTGAACTCTTTAAACTTTTCAAAGACTTCATTCTTATTCTTCAGAAAGTAAATCCAAGTTTTGTGAGACTAATCATCAATGAAGGATGCATAATATTCATACCCGCTTAGAGAGGTGGTGGAGATTGGTCCACAAATGTCTGAATGAGTGATATCCAGAATACCTTTCGCTTTGTTGTCGCTACTTGGAAATGGGTTCTTCTTACTCTTCCCTTGAGCACACCCTTTGCATACTCCTTCATGATCCACCTGGATATCTGGTAATCCAGTCACTACCTTACTTACAATTGGTAAGGCCTTATAGTGTACATGAGCTAGTCTCCTATGCCATAGCTCACAGGGGTTCATGGTACTAGCCATCATTGTTATATCTGCATGACCCTTCAGTTTGTAAAGTCCTCCTTCTTCTACTCCAATGACTACTGCATCATCAATAGTCTTCCCTTTAGGCCGCATGAGAACTTCACCATCTACAAATGCAACTCGAAAACCTTTCTTATCTAATGCTGAAATAGATAGAAGGTTCTTCTTCAACCCAGGTACATAAAGTACATCTTTCATGTTCATGTCATTCCTAGAGTCCAACTTGTAAGAGGCTTCTCCCATACCTTTGATGGGATATTGGTAGTCATCTCTGAGTTTTACCTTGTATGGAGATTCCTTCTGGATGAGGTGAGACAAGGATTCTTTGTATCCTGTCATGTTCTTTGAAGCTCCACTATTAACTAGCCAAGTATCACTTCCATGAGATACTGAACCAGTGAGTGCTGAGATAAGAACATATTCTTCACTGGAGTCTTCATTATCTCTGGTCTTGTCATCATCATCACTATCTTCCACTGCATGAGCATGAAACCTCTTCTTCTGTTTCTTGTGGTGTCCAGATTTGTTTGGACAATTCCTTGCAATGTGTCCAGTATTGTGGCATGAGTAACATTCAATTGAAGAGAAATCCTTTCTGGTTCTTCTCTTCTTCTGGGGTCTTCTTGGAGAGTCCTCTCGGGGACGAGGGTTGTTTTTCCTCTTCTTCCCGCCTTTAGCATGAGTAGTTAAAGCTTGATCTTCATCGTCATTTAATTTCTCCTCTCTTATGACTATTCTTTCTTCTTCTTGGACACATTCTTCCCATAAGTTTCCGAACTTGATTAGTTTCTTTCTGGCACAAATGCCACGAACAAATGGTTCCCAATCTCGGGGGAGACCATTCAGGGTAGTCATCACAAATACTGCATCCTCTATCATATCCCCAATGGCTTCTAGTTGTTCTTTAATCTAGGATACTCTGGAGAAGTATGAGTGCATGGACTCAGACTTCATACTCTTCACACCCTTGAGTTGATTTCACAAGGTCATCTTTCTGTTGATGTTCTTTCCTTCAAACAGGTTGTTCAAGGCATCAAACATCTCTTTTGGTGTCTTCTTGGAAGACACATGGGGGATCAAGTGATCCTTGATGGAATAAAAAATGATCCTCTTTTCTTTGATCAGATTCTTCTTATGCCTTTCCTTATCTTCATCTCCCTCTAGTTCTGTAAGTCCTTCCTTTACATAGTCTTCTAGTTCATGCTCCTCAAGGATGAGCATGACTCTATACTTCCAGGATATGAAGTTCTCAACGCCTTTAAGCTTTTCATCAAGCTTGGTATTGCTTGTCATTTTTCTATAATGAGAACCTCAAATGGAAATAGAAAAGTTTATAGATCTTACCACATTGATTCGCCGGATCTGCAGCTGACTAGGGTTTGACAGAGAAACCTTAAAAATTCAAACTTCTGTTTGGACAGGGAGATGCAATTGATTGATGCGAGCAAGCTGGTGTACCCATATTTTGAAAACTCCAAGAATTTACCCCTCAAAAGTGACGTGTGAATTTCGGATCTGCAATTTCTGTCAAATTCTGGTTTTCTGGTCCAAAACCCGAACTAGGGTTTGATAGATCACGAGGTTCTTCCCAACCAAATTTTTTGATATTGGTCTCTAAATTTCGATTTTGCTGAGGAGATCAATCCTATGGTGAGAGAACTCCAAAATTACACTTCTGTCAAAATCCCTAATTTCCCGCAGCAGTGACGGGCCAAAAACTGAAAATGCTCGGAATCAAATTTTGTTTCGACTGAAAGATGCACCTTCCTTAGGAGAGTCATCCTAGCCTCATGCCTTTGATGATCTGTGGAAAGAGACCCAAAAATTAAGAATCCCTAGCTTCCGCAACTGCACAATGTAATCTTTCAGGCCAGCTCGGATACCATGTTAGTTTTTACTTGAACAACATATAACATATAAACAATTACTGAAATATAAACAAGCACAACATAAACACAATGAACACAGAGATTCTCTTGAGTAAACCACAAAGGGAGAAAACCCCAACAAAGCCTTCCTCAATATAGAAATCATAGAGTACAAAAGTTCCCCAAGACAAAACAGCTACTCCTCCACTTGTGCGCACCTCTCTCTCTTCAATAATGCGAACTTGCTTGAGTGAATGAGTGAATACAAATGAGAGAGAGAGCACTTCTATTTATATTCTTCCGTTGGGGTGACAATTTCCCCAACAGGGCCGACTTCTCTACTTGACTGGTCAATTACATAATATAATAATCTTTTAGGGGCTTTTCTAGGACGACACATGTCCTAGGGTTTACATTGATTCTTTCAATGATATTTACATTATTAATTACATGACCATCATCTCCCGGAGGAGGAATACAATAATATATATAGAATATCTTCCGTAGTTACATTATTTCAACAGCTTGTTCATTCTACCAATGGTAGTAAATATCTCATGATTTTTGTTGATGACTACACCAAAATGTGTTGGGTATACTTGTTAAAGAAAAAAATTGAAGCATTTCAAACATTCAAAAATTTTCATGCATGGATAGAAAATGAAACACAATCTCACATTGGCACACTTCGTACTAACATTGGAAAATAATGCACTTATAATAACTTTGAAGACTATCTTCATCAACGCGAGATTCCACACCAAACTACAGTTCCATACAAACCTAAACAAAATGGTGTGGCAAAAAGAATGAATAGAACTATCATGAATATGGTACGCTCCATGTTGTTGTTCAAGAATGTCAAAGTGATGTTTTGGGGTGATGCGGTGCTATGTGAAATCTATTTGAGAAATAGAAGACCAAGTCATGCTCTTGAAAACAAAACTTTTCAAAAAATGTGGTATGGTTGCATACCTTCGATGAGGCATCCTAGGGTTCCACTTGCTATGCTTTGATACGAAAGGAACGAAGAGACAAGCTTGGTGCTTGAAGTCAAAAATGTATTTTATTAGGGTACTCAAACACCACCACAACATATCGTCTTTATGATGAGGTAAACTAGAAGTTTGTGCTTTCTAGAGATGTCATTTTTCTTTGAATGAATAAAGAAGACGAGTCTATTGAAAGAAAGCTTGATCATTTGGAGAAATTTGCCCATATAAAGACCTATGATGAAGTTGATAATGAAATTCCACATCTTGAAGGGGGGGATCCATATCTTGGATTAAACTCTGGAATTTCCTTTTGAAGCACCAACACCCCGTCACAAATGAAACTCGTGAAGAAGAAGTTCCTTCCAATTGACTTGAACATGAGGTTCAACTAGATGATGTAATTAAGAGGATTGGGAGATTGAATCTTGAAGAGAACGAAGCACCACCAACACATCAACCTAGGCATTCCTAGAAAATTATGAAATGGGCCACAAAGAAACTTGAAAGTATCCATCCAGATGCAGTTGGAAAGTTGAGAAAAAGAAGTTCAACCTGACAAGAAGATGGAGGAGAGGCATATAAATCAAACTTATGTGATGTAGAAGACATGGATGTCTAATATAGCTGTTAATTGAATTTATCTAATAATCTGGAATCAACTTCCTTTGAATAAGTTCCTACTCGTGATGAGTGGAAATAAGCTATGCAGAATGAGTATGATACTCTCATGAAGAATGGAACCTGGAAGCTAGTTGACCCTCCATTTGGATACAAGTGGGTATACAAAAACAAATACACATAATATGGATCACTTGAAAAGCACAAGAAGAGGCTTGTGGTGAAAGGATATGCACAAAAGGAAGGAATTGACTATGAAGAGACGTTCTCCCCCACAACAAAATGGGATGCCATCCGCACCTTATTATTGTTCGCTGCATAGAATAGGTGGAAAGTTCGTCAAATGGATGCGAAAACAAATTTCTTGAATGGATACTTGAAAGAGATTATCTTCGTGTATCGTCTAAAAAAATAAACATGCAAACCTTATTGTTTTTTTTTTTACTTCTCTTCGTAAGTGGTGTCTCTCTTGTTGAATCCGATCATTATAATCTATTTAACTCAGAATGCAGCTCAAGAAAGGGTTATTAATCATTTAATACAGTTTCAACACATAATCTAGAAGCATTAAAAAAAAAATCATTAATTAATAGATGAATTTAATTACAATGTTTTCCCAACTTGTTTGGGTATTCGTTGCTTGCCATCTGATGCAATTTACAATACTTTAACTTAGAACATAATCAAATTCATCAATTATTACGTATATTGAGTAATAGTATTTCCGATTTACATGGTTACTCATTTCTTATCATGTGATGCTATATATATACTTAGAACCTAACTAACATTCAATAACCAACAAATGAACTGGGTTATAGCATTTTCTAAATCGTCTAGGTATTTATCGTTTACCCCTTGTTAATACATAAGATTAGGACATAACTAATTATATTAGCTATCAAATAAATTTAATCACTAACCTATATCCAAATTTTAGGCTCTATCAAGTGTCGAGAGGGATCAAATCTTTCGAGGTTCAAATCCCTTCTATTCTTTCTATTTCTTATGTGGGCTATATGTGGGCTATAGTATTTATTTTACTTTTTTTGTTTCTACTTCTTATTAATAGCCCACAAAATATTTATTACTTTTTACTTTTTATTACATTTTATTAATGGCTGATAATAATATCGACAAACATTACATGTAACGTTACAAGATCTCCCTCATATTATTACTTTTTACTTTTTATTACATTTTATTAATGGCCGACAAACATTACTCCACAAACATTACATGTAACGTTACAAAGAGTCAAAGTTTAACAGAGTGAGGTTTATATTCATCTTCAGATCTAACTTGTTTACGTTTACGGAATAAACTCAAGACTGGAATAAACTCACACTCAGATCGACATTCTTTACATTTAGCAGAGCTGGGACGCCTTCCATCTTGAGATCAAAATCAAATTACGGATAGCTTGAGATCGAAGAGTTAAAGTTTAGCAGAGTGGGGTCTGTACTCGTCTTCAGGTCTAACTTGTTACGTTTTATAGAGCTGTAAATAACTCAATCCTCAGATCGAAAGAGTTAAATATCAGTAAGTGGGAGAAAACTCAATCTCCGTTAATGAACTGGTTTACGTTTAGAAGAGCTGGGATACATTCCATCTTCAGATCGGAATGGAGATCATTGCTAGGATCATACCTGGATACTCTCCGGGAAGGATTTGGCCCGTATGCTGAGTTAGGCAGGGATTATATTACGATAGATTAGATCCATAATGTTACAAGGCCTTATAGGGACGACTCTTAGAGTTATAAGCGAAGTTCTCATAGGGTCAGATTTCATGAATTTTACAGAACTTAACCAGATAATCTACACATACATCCACATCGGATTTCAATAATTTTAACTGAGTCTGATCCACCAAAATTGTCGACCAAATCCATAGTTTACTTGTCCGGACGAATGGTCCCGCTTTTGACGAAGAAGCTGTGATTCTTGAATTCAGGCCCACCAACGATCTTCCTCGAATCACTGATGGACCCCTCGATTGACCTCCCTTCCTTATCGGTATTACTCCTGAACCCCCGAGTAAAGAGGCAGTAGAGAACACACACTCCGACAAGAATTAAGAATTCAGAAATGAGATCCCCCTCACCAGAATTATTACCAAACTCACAATAGTAGCACATTCAGAAATTCAAAGCCATTACGGTAGTCATCCAACAATAGAGTCCTTTCCCCATCTTCTCTTCTCTCTTAAATAGAGAAATTTCTAGCGACACGTATCGCTTCATGCAAAAATGTTAATTTATGCAAAATTATTAAAGTAGATATTCACCCAACCATGTGTCACTCTCTCATGAGAGTGCACATATCTTCCACAATTTACTCCTAGATGTTCCCTGATGCTAGGATTTCAATCTCTAGATTAGTGGGTGCAAGTGGAGTTCGCTAGTTAATCATTTCTAGTCTACTTTTGCTCCAATTTAATTACTTCTATATAATTAATCATAATTAATTATTTCATGCACAACTAGATTGATGCTATACTATTCTACAATTAATTAGTTTACAAATAAACATTTATTTGCACAACTAATCTAATGCAAAACTACATGCCGATTTCATAGGTGTTCATTTACCTATTTAGTTTTTATTGGTCTAGGCACCACATCGTTGGGTCCTTCTGTAAATCGTTTTTCCTTTATTATCTAACTATCGTGTCGTTGGGTCCTTTCGACAATATTTTATCGTCTATCTGATGTGCGGGGATACTGTGTAGTTATGTAGGAGTCGTGACCATAAATCATCCACCAACACTCTATTTGATACTAATGGCGGTGAGGAGTAAGTCCGTTCTTACTGCGCGCCTCTCAACCTCGTACGTGACCAAACCGTTATGGTCTCCCACGTACGACTTCACGCTCACCTGAGTAAAGCTGGATGGCTTTCAACTCGTACGTGAAAATTATTGGGAGTCGACATCGTCGTCGCACTCTCGTGTGTGTGTTTCCCGTTCTCTACGGCCCTCTTTATTCCTTTGTAAGTCCATCGATGAACCGTTTCACCTATCACTACACACATGCTCAGAGCACACATTAATAGCTTTGTTCTCAATCATCATAATTTATTTCATAATGTAAATCGTCCAACAAACACAATTTACTCATAAATATCATAATTCATTTCATAAACTGCTAATCGTTAAGCAAACATAATTTACTCATAAACATCATAATCCATTTCATAAATTGCTAATAGTCAAGAAAACATAATTTAATCATAAACATCACAATTCATTTCATAAATTGATACTCGTAAAGCAAACATAATTTACTCATAAATATCATAATCCATTTCATAAATTGCTAACCATCAAGCGAACATATTTTACTCATAATCATTGTTTAAACCGATGCTCTATGCTAGAGCATAATCAATCACCACATGGGTCTCACATCATCAAACAATTTTATTTTGAATTGTTCATAATTGTCAATGTATTATGGATTTGTTTCGTCGGGTCACTTGGAGAGTGCGCTCAAGGTCTTTAGGCAGTCTAGGGGCATTACAATTTGTTATAAAAGGGAAATAACATAAGGTATGTAAGCTCATCAAGTCATTGTATGGTTTGAAACAAGCACCTCGCACATGGTATGAAAATCTAACTGAGCGTCTTCTAAAGTTAAATTTCAAACATTTTAATCTTGATGACACAACACTATTTGTAAAGAAAGTTGGAAGATCTAATGTGTATCTTGTGGTGTATGTAGGTGACTTTTTGATGACATGGAACAATGAAATTTATGTTGCATCCATAAATAAAGATATAAGGGGTTTGAAATGACATATTTGTGAAACCTTCACTACTACTTGGGAATTGAAGTGACTCAACATCATAAGTACATATTCATCTCCCAGAAGAAGTATGTTGGAGAACTATTGAACAAATTTTGCATAACAAAATGCAACCCTCTCTCTACTCCAATGGAACAAAAGTTGAAGCTCACATCAAATGAAGGAAAATAATTCGAGGATGCAACGTCCAAGTACCGATAGCTTATGGGAATCCTTATCTACCTTACCACCACAAGAACAAACATTTCATTTGTTGTTGGCATCCTTTCAAGTTTCATCCAAAAACCTTGTGAAGGACACTGGTATGCTACCATAAGAGTTCTAACGTACTTGAAGGGGACTCATGAATTTGGACTCAATTGTTCTAAGGTGGATGAATTCAAACTCATTGGGTACTCTGATTCAAACTTTGATGGAGACAAAGAGACAAGAGTGACTACTTCTGTCTACCTCATGAGTTTTGTATAAGTATATGCTTCCTAGAGATCACACAAATAGTTAGTTCTAGCAGATTTGACAACATAAGTGGAATACTAGTGGCTGTTATAGAAGCAACAAAGGAAACTGTGTGGCTCAGGAAGATACTTGAAGATTTGTAGGAGAAACAAGAAAACTCCACTCTCTTACTGGTCGACAACACTTCTGCAATCAAATTAGCCAAGAATCTGAGATTCCATGATTGAACCAAAAACATCAACACAAAGTATCATATGATTTGACATCATGTAGAGGCCAAGATAGTCCATTTATGACATTGTTCCATGTACGAGAAAATTGCAGACATCTTCAAAAAAACACTTGGAAGAGAAAAGTTTGAAAATTTTAGAAACATGTTGGGACTCAGAAACACCCCTTTGGATTAATGAAGGGAATGTTAGAAATCTAATTCAAATGGATTACAGGTTTGTAAGTAATGTAAATAAATAAAATCTAGAAGATGAAGAGTCTCTTTGTACTCCAACGGACCTATTGGAATATGAAGACCAACAATCATCTCTACTATATAAATATAACATCCATGATCAATAAAGTATATTCGAGAGTTATCTTTGTCATATTCATTTCTCAACACTCATCCCAATGAAATTATTGATCCATTTCCAAAAGTGATATTACTATATTCAAAGGGGGAATATTTAAAGTCAAAATAGAGATTTATTTTTCATTGTGGTTTCCAATATTTATTTTCAACAAATGTACGATTGATGTGGGTAAACCCCATATTCAGAATATTCTCCTAGAGAACTAGGTGAATGCACTAATTGGGTTCTTGGTGACTCAACAGATGGATATATTTCCTTAGGGATATTTGATTTTAAACCTTGTATCAATGTTTTTTCTAATGTAGAAAAGACAAATCTAAAACAAATGTTGGTTTCATGATTTGAGAGGCTCACACTGTGCAATTAGAGATGGATGTAGTGGATGATAGATAATTGTTCAATAGACTAAGATGCTTGTGACTTTGGAAGTTCAACATCATACCTTTATGAGGTTTATGAGACATTGCAAGTGCGAATGGTATCCACTGATGTTGGGAAACTTTGATCATAGCTAGGAGGCTATACTTTTGGAGGAATAGGGAGCAACTTGAAGGAGTCTTACTGGTCCAAGAATTGCTTGTCAAAGAGAAGCATTTGGAGAGCATTTTAACTTATGCTTTTTAATTGTACTGTAATCCTTAAGAAGGGGTGTTAGATTATAAGGCTTAGGTAATTTTTTTAATTAAATGATAATTAGATAATAAAGTTATAATAGTGTAACAATAGAAGAACTACCTCATCAATGACATGAAAGGGGATCGATCTCATTCTATCAGATGGTTTCATGTATATATATAGATATATATATATATATATAAAATCTGCATCTTTCTTAGATGTCTAAAAGAAAACTTCCAATGTGTTGTCTAAGAATCCCTCATTGACATTATGTAACAACAAGGGACAAGAATAAAGAAGGCCCATGACCTTTAAAATTTCACATCTTAAGAAGGAATAGGAATGGATACACAATAAAGTATCTCAATTTCAAAGGAGCATTGTTAACGCGCAAATCTCGCACACATGCAACATTTCCACAATTTGTACAGTAAAGCATCATCAACATATAGCATGCATCCCACCAAAGGCATCCTCATCAAATCCAAGAAGCAACATGAGTCCAAAAATTCCCATGAACAGTAAAAAACTACAACAGTGCGGGTACATGTATGTTAACTTGCACTACCACACACATTATCCAAATTGCAGTCGCACAACTAGCGTGGATAATCGATATCCTCGCGACTGGAAGAAATGGTGGGACCACAACAACCCGTGGTGCATTGAAGGCTCATTAAAGCCCCATTACCTCGAAGAATTCGAATTTGGCCTCCTCGTGTACTCGGATTCATTGAATGGCCCCGCTTTGTGTACTTTGGGGCCAAATCATGGAGTTAATGGGTTCACACTTGGATCTAGTTGTTTCTTGGTCACTCTTGGCCTATAAAAGGAATACATGGGCATGCATATAAAGAAAAGAAACCAAGGAAAGGTTATGCTGTTGGAATTGTGCTTGAGCTCCCTTGTAGCTCACATCTTCCCTCTTGTTTAGCATTCACCAAGCTCCTTTGCCACCTTCCTTAAAGGGGCAAGAGATTTCTCATTTTTTATTCAAGCCACTTAGCATCTAGTGTGGACTAAATAGACCTCCCTAAGGGGGATTGTTTTTCTCCATTGGAGCTCACATCCCCTAGGTGTTGTACATGCTTGACCATTGGGCAATACAAAGTGGTTTGGCATCCATTGATTGTTGAATTTTGCATCTCTACCCCTCTTGCTCTTTGTTTTATTTCATTTTTATTTCTTTTATTTATCTATTTACACTAACAACCATTTGCAAGATCACTTGGAGCACTCACCCACCACAGAGGGGCACCTAATATGAAGGCCTTATTGTAGCCTACAAGGCCTTGCCCCTCACCAAGTGGGAAGGATTCATTCTTGTGCAATTTTTTCCACAAGAAGCATCCTACATGAGTACCATATTCCATTCAAAATTAATATATATCTTGTTGCATGTCCCACTACAACAAAACATGAGATTAACACTGTAATTAGCGTCGATTTGCAGTGTATTTTTTTCCTAATTTGAGCTCAACAGTTGATGGTAATGCCTACACTACACTACATTTTCAAATTATGCTGACATTAGCACCAACATTTGCGTCGAGTTTGGCTCCAATTGTAGTGCCAAGTTGAAGTTGCTCTAGGTTTTGTGTTGAGGGGAGCACCGACTGGAGCTTCCAATAGTGCTTCTTTTTTTTCTTTTAGTTTTGCTTATACCGCAGTGTCCATGTTATCTTCTTTGTTAGCTTCAAGTGTTGCTTCTCTTGTAGCGTCGAGTTTTTCTTCCTTTTGTGCCAAGTTTTGCTTCCAATATGGATTCCATTATTACTTCCTTGTTTTCTTTGATTATTGATTCCCTTATAGCTTCCTTATTTGATTCCAGTATTGCTTACATTATAGCTTGCATTTTTCTTCCAGGACTGCTTTCGTTTTTTCTTCCTATGTGATGCCAAGTTTTGTTCCTTATTTGGCACCAAATTTTGCTCCCAATTTGGATTCCATTATTGCTTCCTTTTTTTCTTCGAGTATTGCTTCCCTTATAACTTCCTTATTTTCTTCCAGTATTGCATCCATTATAGCTTCCATATTTGCTTCCATGATTGCTTCCTTTTTTTCTTCCTATGTGACACCAGGTTTTGCTCCTTGTTTGGCATCAAAATTTGCATCCTATTTAGCACCTAGTTTTGCTTCCTTTTTAGTGCTAGGTTTTGCTTCATATTTATCATCGATTTTTTCTTATTTTTTAGCAACCAATTTAGCTTCCTATTTATATCCACAAATATCACCTAGTATGGCTTCCAATTTCGTGCCAATTTTTGCTTCCATTTTAGCGCCACGTTTTTCTTCCGTTTTAGCACAACATGTTGCTTCCTTTATATATTCCACTTTATTAATTTCAATTAAATTAATCAAATATATCATAGCTCTTAAATAGCATTATGATTGTAGAAAACAAATATCCCATTTCAAATTTATAGATTAACATTTTTAAGGAAATTTTAGGGAATTGGACAACATCCATACAAACTAGAAAAATCAACATACTTATTAAATCTCCATCAATAAAACATCTACAACTTCTAGTATATATAATTTAAGAAGATAATTCTGATAACATCATCATCATCAATAATTAAACAAGTGAGAGTCAAATATACCAATATTACATCAATATCATGTCATGGACAACATTATAGAAATAGTAAAAACAACAAGTCAATACTAGTATTATAAGAAGCAAGATTTTAGTAATTTCAATTTAATAGATGAAATATATCGTAATACGTAAAATAACATATATCTATCCTAAAAAAACAAATATCACATTTCAAATTTATATCATAACATTTATGAAGAAATTTAATTGAAATTGACAACATCCATCGAAAGTAGAAAAATCATCATACATAGTAAATATCCATAAAAAAACATCAACAATTTCCAATATATATAAATTAACAAGATAATACTGATAAGATCATCATCATCTATAACTAACAAAAATGAAAGTCAAATATACCAGTAGACCAATAACATGTCAAAAAGACACAAGTCAATATGATGCATGTCAAAATGATAAAAGTCAATATGATTCAAGTCAAAATGATATATATAAGTCAAATGATATAGGTATCATAATGATATCTGAACAACAATGCATGATACAATCAATATGATCAACATGAATGGCTACCACTAGCAACTACATCATCGTCATCCCCATCCTCATCCTCATCCTCATCCTCCTAGGAATCATCTTCATCGTCATCGTCATCTTCATGTTCATCATCATCATCATGAACTCCCATATCTGATCCAGACTTAGCATAATTTGGATCATGATCTACCTCAATCAGATCTTCCGGACCCGTGTTCTGCAAAAAAAAATATATTCAAAATTAAAAGTTAGTATTAATTTCATGCCATGGTTCATATTTGTGTTATATTTCTAATATTACAACATATGAAATAGAACCATCATCATATTACATCATATCAAAGTGGATGTACCATAATCAAATATGAGATAAGTTACAACTAAGATGTCATTCCAATTATGTAAAACAAACAACAATTTTAATAATTGTTAGTAAAGATCATAAAAAAATTGTAATACAAGTTAATTATCAACCGGAATGTATATTATATAACCTTAAGTCTCAACCCTCTCATGTCATTACATAAAATTAATTTGTTTTTCAACATTGACTATGCAATATATACAAGTATACAATCAAATAGAATTATTGATGCCACAATTCAATTGCATCGATGCCATAATTCACTTGTGTATTCCAAGTATAAAAACACAATTTATAGACTCCCTTACTATGTGATACTAGTTCATTAAATGCTCATATACTTGGGACTATTTTGAGGCATTAGGACTATATAAGTTTTTACAATTCTCATTTTCCACACAAATGTTTTTGGATTTAACAGTTCTTATGTTCTTTGGCTGTTCTCAGTAAGGGCCAAAGCCATTTTTGCACAAGGGGACCAATTTTGAATCGAAATCTCCTGGGAGATGGTGGGAAGCGTGATCACGTCAACAATGGAAAAACACATCCATAGGAGCTTACAGAACCCAATTATGCTTCCTGGTTTGGATTTCATGCCCCTAGAGAAAATTCACAAGTTGTCCCTGAATGGACACAAGGGGATGCTTGCCACTAGCCATAGAACAAAAATCGTAACTCGTACCATGAAACCATTGATTCTGATGGATTTAGGATGCCAGGTTTCAACTAGGTGAACCCCTCTACCCTGATCCAGTTTCTCTAAAACAATTGTATTATGCCATCTTTGAAACTAGGTTTTTGCTCAGTAAGGGCCAATGCCATTTTTACACAAGGGGTTCATTTTTTAATTGAAATATCCCAAGTGACCATGGGAAGTTTGGCCATGTACACAGTGTCCAAACACATATTTGGGAGCTTACAAAACCCAATTATGCTTCCCAGTTTGGATTTCGTGCTCCTGGAGAAAATTCACAAGTTGTCCCTAAATGGCCCCTAGGGGCTAGTTGCAATTGGCCATAGAACAAAAATTTAACTCATATCGTGAAACCATTGTGGAGTAAATTATATTATATAATTAAACACATTAATTTTTCAACCCAGGGGTTCGTAATATTGTCATGTGCTAAGGAAATTATATGAAGAGCTGAGTCTTAAAGTGCTTCAAAAGATGTAAAGAAATCACTCATCACACCTCCAACTATAAACTGAAGCAGTAAAGGAATATGAAAGCAACTTTCCAAACCAAGACTATGATTTTGGTTTCTTAGGAATTAACACTATCCATAGAGACTATGGAGCAGAATGCAAGATTCTTTGTAAGCCTTCTTCATGTGATGTTAATTCAGAAGAATCTAAGCAATGAAAGCATAATTAAAAGGAACTTTCAAGTAGCAACTATATTCTTGTGGAATGAGTATTATCCAACATGGCTATGTAAGCATGATGCTAGACCCTCTGTGAGCCTTTGACTTGCTGATACTAATTCCAAAAGAAACTATCAGTATCAAAAGTAGATATAAAAATAACTTCTTCAAGAAAATTTCAATCTTTAGGAACCAATATTATCCAACGTAGTTATGAAGCAGAGCGTTAGGCTCTCTATAAAGATTTCCTTCCTGATATCAATTCCATAAAGATTCTATCTTATACTAGCACACCATTGCAATCTATTCATAAAATGAAATTAAATTGGTACACACATGCATTTATAATCACACAACTGAGAAAAAAGAAACTAATTAGACAACATATACCAAATAGGGAGCCCTGCCTCCCTTGGCATATACTACCAAGAAGGACTATAGTAGAATGCTCTTGATCTGCAACAAATCTTTTATTCTAGCATCAAAAGAATTATAATGAGTTCACATGACTTCCTCTCTTCTCTAATTCTCTCCAATATCTCTAACCTCCAACCTCCCTTCCAAAGAGATAATGTTTCATATTTATACATGTATTTCATAGAAGAGAACATGTTCAATGGATAGGATATAGCCAGTCCCTCCACAACTGGATCTAAAATCAACTCATAGCCCTTTAATAGGTAGATCTAAAACCAACACATACATTCTTGATATTTGAATGATAATATTGCTTAAATAATGAAGGGGAAGGTATATTTAATTTTCCAAATCGAAATGATGAGGTGTAAGCTCCATTTGACTAGTCGTTTTTCTAGGAAATCCTTGACATTTTGAATATTTTGCTCGCGTGTCACCTTAATGGGAATATTCTGCAAGTGGGTTTTGTTTGCAGATTTGCAAAATGCATCATCGTTTTCTCATAAACCGCGCTTGAAGTTCACTGCCTGTTTATGAAAAAACTGTCACTGTTGTTGCTGCAAGAATTTTCATTGCCTTATTTTGCTTGCTGGTTGAGAGGCTCGATTGATTGCCTTATTTTGGCTTGCTGGTTGAGAGGCTCGATTGATTGCCTTATTTTGCTGATATTGTTGAATGTATGGAGTGTTGCTCAAAATCACTACTTGTACATAAAGTACCCATCATTCGAGACACATACTCCTTCCCTACTATGTTTAGATGAAGCATCTGGTGTACGATTGTGATACGTTTCTTGGAATCATTGTTCAACAACGACTCCAATGCCAAATTCAAAGGTTTGGATTTTCTTGGGACATTCATTACACATTCTTTATTACAGGGATTTGATTACAAATATATGACTAAAACATAAGCAAAATCGATCTTAATTCCACAGGTTCGTGCAAAGGAGGCACTGAATGAAGGAAGCAAATCTGTAGAAAATTGCATTAAGTGAAAGTGGTGTTTCTCTCTATGCATGTGATTGATCCTTGTGTAGGCTACAATCAAAATCCATGTGACACCAAGATCCATAAGTGGATGACAGCTAGCACATGATATTATAAGGGTGGCACAAAATTGATACAACCAAGGAATTAAGAATGCCCCAGATTGACCATGCAAATATATCACTAAGATATTATCATAGTCACTGCATTTACTCAATGGTTTCTCAATCCACCCATTATGGTTAGGAATTTCAAGCTTGAAATGTTTACTGAAATTTTTGAATTTCTGATCGCTTGAGAAGATCACTGATTATTTAAAGATAAACAACAAATTTCTTCAATCACCTCTTGAATGGGAGTGTCAGATCTACGTGTGTGTGAAGGTTTCCTATACTAGATATATTCAACAAATGCACTCCTTCGTGTCAATGACAGTTCTAGCGGCAACAACACACAACTGACTGGCCGAATAGTTGTTTGGTCGAAGGAAAACGATTGGTCGATGGGAAGTCAATGGGAAATCGAGCAAAGTTGACCAAGTTAAGCCGACTATAACAGAATAACCGAAAGTGGTTAGGAAGTTATGGATTGTCATTAATGATAAGTTGGTTGTATTGCATCTAGAAATAAGATGTAATCGCTATGCATGATATATTGTGAGATATAGTAGTAGTGTGTAGCATGATCATGGAATGACGTGTGATTTGTGGTCTAGCAAGTCACGGTTGTAAACACTTGGTTTGAGTGTTTGATTAATAGATGAGTGAAATCTCACTGGTATGTTGGTTTTCCTCCAGGAGAGAGGTTTCCTGGGTAATTTCTGTGTAATGTGTTGATGTTATTGTGTGTCATTGTCTTATAATAATGTGCTTAACTATATACATAAATTTGCAAACATGTTGTAACCAATATTAAGACCCAACAATCCAAAGGGGTTTTAACCTCCCTTAACTTGAAATTTCATTAGTTTCTTTGATCCACACGGTGTTCTTCTTGGTTTTCTTGGAAAAACCATGCTCTAGCCATTTCTCTAGAAGCACTAGTGCTCAATTTATGTCTTGGAGCACGAAAGCTACTAGTGCTCTTCCTTGGTCTATGAGAATCAATTCTCCACTATGGGCATATTACTTCTAGTGGATGAGTGGTGTTGGAGAGTTTTCATCAAACATTTTCCATGTAACAATTGAGTGGTTTTGTAATTACAACAAATCCACTTATTAAGTGGCTTGAGTGGTTTGACACTCACTATGGTTTTGTATGGATGTTTTCACTACAATTACTATATAGTAATGCATAACATTTCAATATTAGTTATTGTCCATCTTCATAATATTAATATTATATTTATTTCTAATGTCTTATTTTATATGTTCCCAACTATCATTTTTTATTTCACATATTCAAAATTAGAATATATTATAATATTTTGCAAGTATTTTCATTTTTTAAATTGTAAATCATAGATTTATTAATAAAAAAGGGGTAAGAACCAATACTTGAAATATTCAAAATAAAATATATGCTATCAATAAATTTTAATAATCATGTATTTATTAATTAAATTCAATCGATCAATATTAAGCAATCATGAAAATTATTATATACAAAACAAATTAATTGTAAAATTGACTAAAAATATTAATTACATATTTTTTGATAATAAACTAATAATTGATTTATTATTTGATATAACCAATGCTATATTTAATCATTTGAGCAACAGTTCTCCTCTTAATATTGGAGTGCTAACATCAGTGCTTCACTTTAATTTGGGCGCATCGATGCTTCTCTTTGATCACTGAGCACCAGCATAGGTGCTTCACATTGGTGTGGGTGCATCAGTGCTCATATTTTAGGTGTGGACACATTGGCGCTTCTATAAGCTATGTGTGCAATAATTATTTTCTTTTAGGATGGGCACATTGGTGTTCCTGTAAGATATGTACCAGTCAGTGCTTCTCATTTAGAAATGGATGCATCGATGCTTTTCTAATCTATAGTCACATCGATGATTATCTTTTAGCAATGGAAACAATGGTGCTCCACTTTGGTCTTGGAGCATCGGCGAATTTAAATAGTTGTGCACCAGTGTGCCCTATTGTTTTAAGTGCACTATCTAAAGGACCTCTTATTGCTCAAAATTTTTAGTTATAATGAAAATATGTTAAACCCTATTCTAAAAATTCATTACAAATTGCAGAAGATTTAGTTAAGTTTTTTTTTAAATATAATTTTACTCAATCTTGTTACACTAAGAACCTTTGATAGAAGGTGTTTTCCTTGTATTGTGTGTTTTAGAACATGAAACAAAGAGCATAATTGATGAAGCACATACTAGTCTTATAGGAGGTCACTACCATGAAAACACCACAACTAGAAATATCTTGTAATATGGACTTTGGCAGCCTACCTTTAAAAATTATTTAGAACAAAGAAAATAAATGTGATAAGTATAATAGGTTAGGCATACAGCTCAGAAAAAATGAAATGCCTTTGTAATTGATAAACCCAAGTCTACCTTTTGAGATTTGGACCATTGATTTTGCAGGACCATTCCATAAAAGAGGAAAGAGAACGAGATCTAGGTGTATCATTATAACAATCAAGTATCTTACAAAGTGGGTTGAAGGAGATCCATTTAACAATTACACCAAAGAAGTTGCAACAAAATTTATATACAAAAATATCATCACCAGATTTGGTTGTTCGCTCACCTTAATAAATGGTTACGGGACATGACTTATGAATAGTACCATATACATAAGTTTATGAAATAAATATTTATTGACCACAATAAAATTTCCTCTTATCACCCTCAAGTTAATGGAGTAGCATGTCATTTATTGAGAAATTAACTAAAGGAATAACAAAAATGTGTAATGTGGATAGGTTGGACTAGGATGCAAAAGTACCTATTATTCTGTAGGCATACATCAATACCTACAAGAGGACAACTAGACAAACACCCTTTAAGTTGGTCTATGGCCAAGAAACAGTACTGCCACTAGACTTTCAAGTGGATGTAGATAAAGTGGCCAAAGTTTTGAAATTCAACTAAACCCAATTAAGGGAAGTTTGATTACCAATTGCATAAGCTAGAAGAAGAAAGAATGGAAATAGTGCCTCACTAGGAAGTTTAGAAAGAACACTAGAAAGATTTCCATTATAGATACTTGGGGAAGAACAAATTTGGAATATGAGATTCAATATTCCTATATGATAACATAAATTTAGGTCAAGCCAATAAAATTGGAGATAGCTTGGCTCGGGCCTTATGTGATTGAGGACATAAGGACTAATGGAGTTGTACAAGTTAAAACACTACAATGGAATATTTTGAAAAAAGTAGTCAAAATTGGTGCTAGTCAAAAGGGGTACCATCCTTGATCCTTAAATATAAGGGAAAATAATCAATGGTGAAAACTGTTGTGGTGCTAATGGGTGCAGATTTGTCTAAAGATCAAAGTTTATGGTAGGAAAATTCTTAGGGAAAAAAAGTTGGTTAGGGAAAGTTAGTTGAATAACTTTCAAGACAAATGGTTCTTTAATATTAGAACACAAGTCTCTGTGACCAACAAAGAGTAACTTACATCACAAAGATTATGAAAATTGAATGGGATCAAACACATAAGGATGAATTTTGTGGCACAGAAGAAAGTCAACAAACATTGGGTTGAAAAAACAATGATAAATAGAGGATGAGCAAAAGGAACCTTCAATAAGGAGAATATTGGTGTGTATAGGGAAGGAGATTGCCATTATAAAAGAGAAGGGAGAATCCCATTGAAGAACAAAACCACATGCAAATTAAGATGGAGGAAGATCCCAATCAAAGAAAAAAACAACAGGTAAATAAGTTGAGATGCTTTGGGAACTCAACTTAGCAACAAAAGAAAGGTGGAATAAGGTTTAAAATATCAAGAAAGGGAGTGATTTTACGCGAGAAAAATTGCACAATGAAAACCCCTAAGGCAGTATCCCAATACATATGGGACATTCATCAAGAATTTGAACATATGTAGTAAGAGATTAAGATTAACTATTTTAAGTACATGATGCTTCCCTTCAAGAGAAGATGATTTATTTGGTAGAATTGAAGTACATCAACACAACAATGAACTAGGAACTTGAAGAATGGTGTGACTTTGAGGATAAAATAAAGTAGATTTCTCTCAAAGTTTACAAAGTTTGCATTGATATGGTCATAGAATAACCTAAATAGACTCCAAAAGAGTCGCCTCCACTACTTAATTGGGATTTTCCTTAATCAATCCTTGTACATTAGTTAACAAGACCTCAACTGCAACCAACACCATAGAGAACAACAACATTTAGATTGATAAACTTTGAATGAGTTGCAATATCATTTGTATTTCCATCTCCCACCTTCTTTGGGATGACAAATACTTTGAGGTTGGGAGAGTTGTTGGAGGAGCCTAGTTGACTAGTGGATTGATCAATGTAATAGAGTGGGTTGAATAGAAAATATAGTCGACTAGTAAGTCAAATCAATCAACTGACTAGGGTATTTATGGTAGTTCTAACTACATCCATCTTGTATGTAGTATAAATTGCAACATGAATATGACATTGTAACAATTGGTTAAGAGAGATATGATAATAAATATTAATCATTGTTGGCCCTATAATTACTTATCTTTATCTCGTTCCACTCCTTCTATGTGTGGATGCCTACACATTATTTCTTTTATATTATGTTTTAATGCTCTACAATTGGTAACTAGACTAACCTTGTAATCCCTTACATTATATATATATATATATATATTTCAAAGACTAGTGTACCTAACCTAAAGGGATTTGAACTAGCACTTGCTAGCATAGGACTAGCCAAATGCCTACCAACACTGGTGACAAGTACTAGTTGATCTGTGTGTGTGTGTGTGTGTGTGTGTGTGTGTAATGTTTACACATTTTAAAATGTATTTGCTTTGGTTAGAGATACGTCATTTGAGGTAGTAAAGTACATATATACTTTTGGATCAACATTTTTGAGTCTATTTTAACATAAAATGTGAACATTCTTGGAAAATTAAAATGTGTATGTAATATTTTTACATAACAGAGATTAGTTGCAAAGAAAGTGGAACATTGTGTGCATGTATTTTTTCTCCATGTTTAATTTGAGCCACTAAATTGGGATCATCAGTAGGAGCTAAGTGATGAGTAACAATATAATGACTCTGTTGTATTCATTTTAGATTTTTCCAAAATGTAGAGAGTGTTTGGCAGGTAAGTAAAGAAAGAAAACACATGAAAATGAGGCTAGGTCATCCTCGTCCTCTCTTTAATGACATTAATTGTTGGATGCCGACACTCACTTAATGTTGTTCCTTTATCTTAGTATAAGATGCTATCATATTTATTGATTTGCAAATATCCTCTAATTTGATGAATGATGTCTTTTGTGATAACTTTAGTTTTCGAACAGAAATTTGTTGCCCTTCTTTTGGAGACTATTCAACTAGGGATTATCCTTTTATGCCATTATGTGTGCTATATCCACAATGTTCTTTATCCTTACCTTGACTATTTATCCCATTCCTACGATATAATTTTACCACAAGAGATTTTGCCTAGGATCTCCTGGTTCTTTTGCTTAGTTCAATGATTTTATGATAGCGTTGGGAGGGGAGAAGGTCACTTTGATCTTTTTCTTCACCACCCTTGCTATTTTTTCTGGTATTCATTTGATGTATGGCTAGGTGATTTTTTCCATCCCATCTTCATTCTATATTATTCGAGGACCTCTTCGAGATTTCTCAATCATGTATTTGATTTTTCTATTAATTAATCCATTTCTTTTGAATACCTTCTAATATATATGGTATATTTCCTAGTCTAGGTGTTTGTTATCGAATATTCTAGAGGCACAACTTACGAAAGTAATGGTTACACCATGTTTCTGTGTGAGGTAATGGTGGGAATTTAAATCGATATATCTATATCTATGAGTCTTTTTTCTATAAAATTGGTGGTTGAAGAATCCATTTTCAATGATGATAATATCTAGAAACGGAATGTAGTTTTTTTTTTATACTGCCATTATGAATTTTATGTAGTTAGGTATGCTATTTAGATGGTCCAAAAACTTGTCTAGAGTATGTTTTCCATGAAGCCAGTTTATATTAGTGTCATTTACTAATATTATCCACCATTTTGATTGCAATTAAAAAGATTAAACTACTACTGTTTCAAAGTGATCCATGTATATGTTGGAAACAACTGGGGAAAGTAGAAACCCCATTGCAATTCTTCAACCTATTCACAAATATTTCCTATAATGTTAAAGATAGTGGAATTTAGACATACCTCAACCTTATTTGTCATCTCATTATTAGTGATATTCCGTATGACCCTTACACTTTCCCTTACTAGTATCTTCATGAATAGTGAAAGCACATCCATACTAATAAGAATGTCTTCCCATCTATTTTTAAAATTTTCAATTGATGAGATGAATCGAGTCCTTATAAAATAATGTGTGTGTCGATTAAGCTATTTAAGTTTTCATGTTTAGCCAATAAATGAATTGATGGATCCAATAGTGTTTATGATATGCATTAATGGAATGCCATCCTTGTGGATTTTGGGAAATCCCTAGATGCCTAGCATCATCATGTTATGAGGATTTAGTTTATTTTTTATATTCTTTTGAAGAGAGATAATTACCTTCATTACATATTTTGGAATATTGTTTCTAATATCATAGTCTAATTTTCTATATAACTCCCACTAGTTGTGAGGTGTTCCATTGTTTTTCTATCATAGTCTTCCTTATCTTCCACAACCCTGGCATTACACTTGTCTATTTGAACTATTATGATATTTTTATTATTTCTCAACTTTCATGAAGGTAATACTTCTACCTTGCTAGTATTTCCTTTTGGGGGTAATTTTCTCTTTTTAATGCTACATCACATTATTGCATCACCTCTTCTATTGAGTTATTGGGTAGTTTCTTAATTGATTGTTCAAGATAGCATATTAGATTTTCCACTAGTATATTTATTGGTGCAATTATTACAAAATCAAAATAAAAAAAAAATCAAAGGGGTATTGATTATATTAAAAGAAAGTTGAGGTTGCATCATATAACATGATAAAATATATCAACCAATGAAATTTTGATATTTTCAAAAATTCCAAAAACTGTAGAAAGTCCACCTTCAAATTGAGTTGTCCTTACAATATTTTCCATAAAATAATAAAATTTACATCCTTAAAGTCCAACTTACTAACTTACAAAAAATACTATGTTGCAAAACATAAAAAAACACCATGGGCTTGTTGCTTTACATCTTCATTGATTTCCATAATTACATTCTCATATTCCATCTTCCCTTGGATTTGTTTGATTATATCATCATTCTCAACAATTTTTATTCCAATTGAGACTTTTGGATGAAAAGTAACTTAGTGAGAAATCCTTGTTAAACCCGAAATCAATTGGTATTGCATGTTGTTGTATGTAGTGAGTTCCTTGATTTCTTTCCATGGATGGTCACCCTTGCTTCCAATTTTCCATTCCTAGCTAGAACTTCAACACGAGAATAAATTATTTTATTGAGATGGGAAATTACTAATTTCAAATTGTAGTATATGAGTAAACCCATCAAATATTTTCAATTCCATAAGGTGCACAATCAATGATGTGATGATGACCCTCCATGATAGAGGGATTCATGCTAACATGACCAAAGCCACAGAAAATACCAGTTGGAGACCACCTACTGAATCCGAAATAATCTGTTGACGCAGAGTCTATCGACAGGGGTTCACTCCGCACTGTCGCCAACAAACTATCTACCTAACTCTCTTATACACTGGCCCGGAAAGGTGTAACCCTTTCCAGCTACACTTGCAAAGCAAGCGCAGTCTCACCCGAGGTGAATAAGAGGGTTGCTAGAACCAAGCTTCCGCAGTTATGAAGAGGATATGTGCACATTAGCCAGAGATTACAACATTCATAATATTCCATTAACCAAGCATTCGCATCTTATTCGTAACACATTCATAGCATATTCACCAACATATTCGCACTAATTAATAGCAACATATATTCGCATTAATCAACAGAAAGCATTCACATAACCCATCATTTATCATCGCATCATTGCACAATAACAGAATTCAGATCATAACCGAACATCTTCATTCATTCATCAAAACCCGCGGAACAAACCTCGCAGAAACAGTCAAGTCATCATATCGTGGATACAACCAAACTCAAAAGATAGAGTTAATCTCCAAAACTTCGATGCCCTTAGGCTTACAATCTTGCTTTATTTATATTCTTTCATCTTATTACAAAATGGTCCACATGACCAACTCGGCTAATCTAACTATTCTTATGCTTCCACAAAAAGTGGCGAAAGGTCCTTTTTCCGTGGAATGACCCTTTCGCACCTGTCGGCTTCCGCACTTCCTGCGGGTCTACCCCATGCCAACATAATCCAAGAAAGAAACCACTATAGAGGTATATGATAGACCCATAACTCTAAGACAGAACAAAGGTAGATGTCGAAGTGAATAGACAAGTATTAGTGGGATGAATATGGTATAAATCCACCAAAGGCCAAGAAGGAACCCACCTTTGCTAAGTGTACCCATCCCATTAGGATTTAATTCACTCCCTCAACTAAGCTTGATGGTATAAATAGAGAGTACAATGGGAGGGGATGTTGTTATGTTCTATCTCATTTGAATTAATGAGTTGTGCCATATGTCCTTGATTCCAAAATGCATACCAATTCTAATGCTTGATTTGAACAATTCATGGGATGAAAGCTAAGGTAGTATCACCCCATTTTGTCTTAACATTCTTTGATTCAATTGCACACCTTTGTTTATCATGTAGTCTGCTTGGATGCTCAGAGATCTAAGGATTGGTAGAACTCAATAGAGTTGAAACTCCTCACTAGCCCCTAGATTCTAAAGATACATCTAGAGAGACCGTGGTATGTGAGGGGATCAAGTTTTGCATTCATTGAATAATAAATGAAGAGTAGCTAATAACTATAAGGGATATAATCTCCTTTGATTTCAAGATGTTCAACCCTTCGTATAGAGAAAGTATTTTTCTTGATTGTTTTTGGATTCACCTAAACCCTAAGCATAGGTTTGTTCACATTTTCCCTTAGGGCTGAGGAAAACCCCATGCACTTGCCATGTAAATTACAACAACAAAATTAAGACCTCATTTTAGAACCCTTAGTGAAGCACCCATTGAAATTCTAATTGGAAAGATTCATCATGCTGATTTTATTAATTGTTGAGCTTGTCTTTTTCTTCCTTAAAATATTCTTAAATTTTTTATTTTGCTTATATACATGGTCTCAACCAATGTTGTATTCATTCTCCAAGTAGAAGAAAGCTCCAACCTTATCCGGATATACTCTTGTAAATAATCCACAAGCTTTATGTGATGTTTAAATAACAAACTAAACATACCATTAATCACTCTCCTCATTTATTTGATCGATGTTCTAACCAAATTTAAGCTCAACTCTCTAAAGGTGCATTTGTTTCCTTTAGAAAGAAGGTTTTAATGACAACCAAAGATAAAATGCCATCATTATCTTAGCACTATTTTAAGAACACCATACTAGCAATCTTGTGGGCCCTTTTAATTCCCAACTTCTTATACATCTTAATCTCATTTCATGTTTCCCTTTCATGGAGGGTGACTATTTCTTTGTTTATATTTACGTAGGAGTAAATTGAAAGAAAGAATAAACATTGAGAAGAAATTATATGCATTGTTCAATGTCCTTTGAATTAAGTCATATGCATAAATATGAATAATGAGATGTGTTTTTGAAACATGTATAGTTTAAAAAAGAGGTCTCAACGAATTTAGTCATATGCATATGCATAAATATGAATAATGAGATGTGTTTTTGAAACATGTGTAGTTTAAAAAAGAGGTCTCAACTTCATGCATATGCTCTCATTTGAAACAATGTTGCGAAGGAAAAATTGCATTAACCAAGTTTCATCTATACATTGGTGTCTTACCGTACCTTTTACAAAAAGGTGTGCCACATCTTTGGAATGAGATTCATCTAACAATTTAAAAATGAAAGTTGAGATTTAAATACAAATCTAAAGGAAAAAAATCCTTAATCTGGTTACAACATTAAATTATTAATATAAATAATTTAAAAAACATGTTGAAATACATTTATGATCTAGACAACATTGAACATTGAATTTTCACTAATAAATTTTGGTATCATTTTAAGAAACTAATAACTTCTGTTTAAGTATTTTTTTAAGTAAAAAATCACACATTTATATTAAAAAGAAGTACACACAAATGCCCGTAAGATATATTGAGTTTTTTTTTTTAAATCAATAAAATAAGGTATAAATTTGTTGTTTTATGGTTTTATGCTTCTATAATAATGATTTGGATTTTAAACTTACATGGAATAAAATATATTGATTTTTTTCAAAAATAATCTACAAAATTAAGTATAAATTTGTTATATTATGGTTTAATGTTTTTATAATACTGATTTGGATTTTAAACCTATGTAATATATATATATATATATATATATATATATATATATAACTTGATATTCCATGTAGAATCAAAATTATAAATAGACTTTTACAATGATCTTTAACCACATAGTAGTTGACTTCTCATGGCTTCTTCTATACCCCAGTACAAAAAGACTGTTCGATCATAAGGGCACACATATCTTATGTCTCCTATCACAATCCTCCAAAACAACATCACAAAAAGTAATAATATACATTAGAACAATATTACTTACACAAGTTCGAATGACATTTTGTTACAAAATTTTGAAGAAGAAGAATTGTTAATAGACTCTTATGGAACTAATAGAGAATTTGAATAAATTACTAATTTCTTCATAATGTAGGATGCCCTACGGAGTACTAACAACCTTTGTAGATAATTGATCTGCAATCTTGTTAAAATTCCTGTAGATGTGAACAAAAGATAAATGAGAAAAAGAGGATTGTAACTATTTGATCCGGTCACACCACTGGTTCAAAACATCTACATGAAGAGAAGACTTGCCAAAAGCCCAATCCGCCACAGTTTTTGACTCTCCATAAACTTTAAGAGATATAAAACCCCTTGAAGTAGCAAAATGAAGTAATCCCCACAAAGCTAGAAGCTCCTCCCAAGTGTTGGTACCTCTACCACAACCAAACCATATCATGTAGAATTTTTTGACAGAGGTTCTTAACAACACACCAACTCCACGTTTCCCTGAAGAGGCAACACCATAAAAAAAACCCAGTGGTCTCATATTCAAGAAATTTTAATTCAAGGATAATTTTTTGTTTCTGCATACCATCAATCATGTGATAATCTTTATAAAAACCAAGAATTTTGTAACTAGTGACCTAAGCCTATTGACAAATATTCTAAAAATTCATTAGATTCCTTTCCTTCTAAATTCCCTAGCAGACAAAACATGGTAATTCCTTGTGCTGAGGGATTTGGTGAATCCATTTTTGCATATTGTTCTCAAAGGAGGATACAATAGAGAAGTGAGACCATGCTAGTTTTCTAATCACTTCTACCCACATTGTACAAGAATAATTTAAGTAATAATAATTATTACTCTCTTTTTATTCCTTGCCAAGGTAGGGATATACTAAACTAACCGATGGTTAGTCAACTTCTTTTGACCTATAATATTTGCAATTTTTTTCACAAATTTTTTTCTAAAATTTTCCAAACTTTTTTAAAATTTTGTTATAAAACTTAATATTTTTTAAAATAAAATTAATTTCAACAATTTTTAAAATTCAAGTTTGATTTTCTGATTGGCCAAATACATTTGGATGGGGCATAAATCCTTGGTAGTCCCGTGGAGTGCTCTCAATTAACAAAATTAAAAAATAAATAAAATTAACTTATCAAACAAAAAATTCTGGGAGCTACACCTATCCTGTATGGTACCAATATAGTACACCACTTCATGTACCAATATAGTACACCACTTCACGTACCAATATAGTACTCCACTCCAAAATTGACACGATTGTAACAATTTAGTGGATTTTTGGGTGAAGCTGAGTAGAAATGTCGGAGCACTAATGAACAGAGCTCTGATGACAGTATAGCTTGCCACAAACAGTGGAGGCTCACCCAAAAAAAATTAACAATAATATAAGTACATGTGTTGCTCACACGTAACATGTGTTTGTTGTTTGTCAACTTTTGAGACCCGCCTGTCTATACCACATTTTCTCTTAGATTCAAACTTGAAGAATGAATTTAAGCAACATTTAATCGGATACTCCAGGCTTCTTGTACCTACATCAATATATAAATTTCTTCAACATATAGTAGAGAATCCATGTTAACCCTTGATTTGTTGTGTGGAGAAATACCAAATTCCTCTATGTAGTTTGAAATTTGAGGTGTGACTATAAATCTAATAGTGATTCAAGTGTGTGTAGCTACCTAGAGGATATCCTTTCAAGATATGTCTTCCTTTCAACCGATCTCCATTTCAAGATGGTGTAAGCCAAGAAATTGACTACAAACCAAACTTCACAACATCTTGCTAAAAACCAAATGAGAAAAACATTGTCGTGTAAAGGATGAGAAAAACGATATTTTAGAAGAAAGAAGAGGCATCCCATCCTTAGTAATGTGAGTGTCCAATAGACATTAATGTTCTTTGTTGTTTTGAATAATCATGAAGCAGAGGAGGGGGAATATCATGTTCTCCTTCCATGGAAGCAAAAAACGAACTTGTTACACAACTAAGAGCTCCTACTATCCTTGTTTACTACGACCATATGATATGAAAACCCAATGTCTTTGTTGATTGGAGTCCAAAAAAATCATATATATAGATATCCATTTTCATTATATTATCATGCTCATCTTTGAAGGAGAATCTTAGGCCACTGTTGAATATTGGTTAGTAGCTTGATATCACAATCAATTTCATTAAAAATTAGATCAATGACCTACTCTGGACAAACATTCAAACTCAAATCAATTACCTAGTGTTTCTTTTAGCTATACCCATTCTTTAGAACAATTTGTTAGACTAAGAAATGAGTCTTAATTTAGCCTAAGTTCTCCATGTATTCATGAATGAAATCAGTTGTGTTTGTTTTCTAATTCTTTGTTTTTTCCAGGTATGATGCACAATCTTCCTTCCTCAAGACCCATTGCAAAAGAGCTGCTAACGATTTTAGGAAATGAATTTGAAATTTATTCTACAACACCTATTTCAATGGTATCCAACGACAAATGAAACCATTTTTTCAATCAATCATGTAATGGCCTTTACAATGACCTGTTCCTAAATTCCACGCAAAAATCTACGATGAGATTGAAACTGATAGCATGACCATTATGCAAATTGTACTACTATTGGGATCAACCCAAACTTACATTTCCATTCCCAAAGCAATACCTCAATTTTATTATGTAAACTCGAATGACCGTTTTGAAGTGTTTGTGTTTTCAATATAAAGCATTCAACCCTTTCTTATTGAGTGCTACCATTATCCTGCGATGAATCCAGAATTGTGCAAAACATATATGTAATGGTTGTTGCAATTAAAAATAAGTTCGCATAGTTGCAGGACATGTTATCATCAGCCCGACGCTTTATATCAATGAAGTGAGCAAGAAAGACTAATCAAGGGTGTCAAACAACCAATTATCCAAGCTAGAAGATGTTTCAATGGAATTGAACCTAGGTGGATGGAATGAAATCCGTCTATCCCCACCAACGAAGGACCATATCCTTGACAACATATTTTTAATTTATTATCCTAATTCAACTTTTCTTTTTAATTTATAATATTTTATATGCATCAAAGGAAAACTAATTTTTATTATATAGCTATTTTTAAAACCAAACCATCATCCTCATACAACTTTTTTTAATAAAATTTAATTTATTATCTTTTAAAGGAAAACTATTTTTTAATATGAATATATAGAAATATATAAAGTTCCTTTGGATTCTATATAGTCCAAGAGCTATACCAATTCAAAGTATACGAAAGAACTTTAGTGGTAAACTGCCAATGAAATTGTTAAAATAGTATAGCAGGAAAATGTTAAAGTCACAAGCGTCTTTCTAACTAAAATCAAAACTTAGTGTGAAATTATGATATGCAGCCGGATCAATCCCTTACAAATGATCACGGTTAAAGTCAATAATTATTAGGAAATTAATGGACGGTTGTTTTCAAGGATTTGTCCATAATTGGTTAAATATTGACTTCTTTGTTTTAAAAAAAAACACTGTTTTTATTAATTTTGTGAACGGCGATATTTAATATTTAAAGTCAATAAATGTTGGGAAATTAACGGACGGAATATCTTTACAGGATTTGTCTCTTACATTGAATACCTTAAAATTTTAACCAGGAAGTCTTACGCATGAATTTCTCGGTCCTTCTCAGTTACGGTTGAATTTCTCGATCTTCTTAGCCCGTAAGTGTTACGCTTTTATTGTTACTTTTGAATTTCTCGGTCTTCCTGGGCCGTAAGTGTCACAACCCAGAAATTTTGGTAGCCTTGCCTGCCGTTGGTTGGAGCCTTACTTGGATGGACAGTGTACTAGCGTATTTGATCGCTAGGAGGACCAAGGATCATGTCGAGTGAGTAGGACGAGGCAAGTGTTGGGTCGGGGGTGAACATGCCTCGAGACCGCATGGTCTAAGGTTGTGTGGCGATGTTGTTGGATGCATCGTCTACGGTGAAACTAGCACTTACATTCTGCACAATTCCATGGTGTCTGACGCAGGTTGGTCAGGCTAGTTTCGGTAAGGCATAGTCCGGGTGATACTTGCGGTTGATGGCCAAGCCCAACTAGCAATATCACGTCGGTGTCGCGCGTGTCTAGGTTTTAGGATGGTATGGAACGCTCGAGAGGGATAGAAAAAGCCTAGGCCCATGACCAATGGTATCAGAGCCCACGTTCGGTTTCAGCAAACGTGGAAGTGTTTCTTCACCACCAACATCCCTTTTACTGGAAGCCCCAATTGAGCTGCATTCCGTTGACGAGGACGTCAACATCTTTAAGTGGGGGAGAATGTCACGACCCATAAATTTTGGTAGCCTTGGCAGCCGGCTATTGGTTGGAGCCTCAATCGGACATACAGTGTACTAGCGTGTTTGATCGCTAGGAGGTCCAAGGATCATGTCGAGTCGAGTAGGACGAGGCAAGTATTGGCTCGGGGGTGAACATGCGTCGAGACCGCGTGGTCTAAGGTTGGGTGGCGATGTTGTTGGATGCATCGTCTACGGTGAAACGAGCACTTACATTCAGCACAACTCGATGGTGTCTGACGCAGGTTGGTCAAGCTGGTTTCGGTAAGGTGTAGTCCCGGTGATACTTGTGGTTGATGGCCAAGCCCAACTAGCAATATCACGTCGGTGTCATGCGTGTCTAGGCTTTCGGACAGTATGGGACGCTCGAGAAGAATAGAAAAAACCTAGACCCGTGACGGTAAGTGTTACACTTGAATTTATTGTTACTTTTGAATTTTTCCATCCTTCTCGGTGCGCAGTATTACTTTGAATTTTCCTCACTTTAGCCCGTAATTGTTACGTTTGAATTTCTCGATATTTCTATAAATAACTGAACTAACTCCAACCTTTTCCAGTCTGTTTCTGTTTGAGGAGAAGATGGAGATCTGTTACGTTCTATTTTTCTGTTTTTTCATTCTCTCAGTAAGTCGTCCTGTGGTTTCGACACTTGAATTATCTAATCGTGGCCATCCCCCATCTTAGCAACGCTTCTGATCAAGAGGCTCTTCTTGGATTCTTGTCTGGAATCACCTATGATCCATCGCAAGCTTTATCCACTTCTCGGACACCAAATGTTTCCTTCTACGACTGGACAGGTGTCACATACAGTCGGCGCAGACAGAGAGTGGTTTCCCTGGATGTTTCCAGCAGGGGATTGCAAGGTACAATCTCTCCCCTTCTCGACAATCTTTCCTTTCTTACAATACTCGACCTTAGTAATAACACTTTTGATGGTCACATTCCCTATCAACTGGGGAATTTGTTTCGCTTAAAGTACCTTTATTTGTTTATGAATCGTCTCCATGATTCTGTTCTGCCCATTCTTGCTGGTTGTCGTAGTTTATGGGCCTTGTCTCTGGCCATTAACAAGCTCACAGGAAACATTCCCGAAGAACTATGCATTCTTCCCAATTTACGATTCATCGAATTAGGACTCAACAATTTGAGGGGTACAATTCCCCCCTGCTTCGGAAACATATCCTCTTTGGAGTACATAGATTTCGGTGACAACTACCTTGACGGGAGTGTTCCTTCTGAATTGGGTATGCTAAGCCACCTTTGGTTCATATCTCTGTCTGGAAACCATCTCTCAGGACAAATTCCATCTTCCTTGTCTAACTGCACCAATCTTCAAACATTGGATATAGGTCAAAATCAGTTGACTGGTCACATTCCCGTAGAGTTGTGTAGCAAGAACACCGGGTTGATTGGTCTCTATCTACCTAATAATCAGTTGAATGGAAACATTCCTACTTCCCTTGCCAATTGTACGAAACTTCAAAACATCTCCTTATTGGAGAATCAACTGAATGGAGTAGTGCCCATGGAGTTGGGTAAGATGACGCAACTCCAGGTGCTTGAATTAAACGTTAATCAATTGGTTAGCAGAAGCATGATGAACTTGCCCATTCTTAGTGCTCTAACTAACTGTTCCACCCTAGGCGTAATAGACATATCCAGTAATAATCTCAAGGGATGTTTGCCCTCTTCTATAGGTTGCCTCTCTACGAAAATATACTTCATAAACTTCAGCACAAATGGATTATCAAGGGAAATACCTCCAAAGATAGGAAACCTTACTAATTTATCCTATCTTGATTTAGAAGGCAATAATTTCAAAGGGGCATTTCCATCTTCACTTAAAATGCTTCAAAACTTGGAGAGGTTATATATGGGACGCAATAGCTTACAAGGACATCCCGACCAAAATCGGGCAATCAAAAGATTAGGGCTCTTATCACTCGTGGAAAATAATTTCTCTGGAAGGATCCCTAGTTCTATTGCCCACCTCCAGCAATTGATATATCTACAGCTTTATCAAAACCGATTATCAGGTAATATACCTGCAAATCTAGGGAAATGCATGAAGTTATTAGATCTAGACTTATCTTACAACTTACTTAGTGGGCCCATACCTCCTAAGGTAGCATATCTTGCAAATTTAGCTTTGTCTTTCAACCTTTCAAACAATTTATTGCATGGACCCATCCCTTTGGGACTAAGCAAGATGACTATGGTTCAAGCTATAGATAGTTCTACAAATCAATTAACTGGATACATTCCAAGTGGGATCAGAAGCTGCAAAGGACTAGAATACTTGAATCTTTCTTGCAATGCACTTGAAGGTCTGATTCCAATTGAAGGCTCAGATGGCTAGGGCGTTTGATATGAAAGATCTTGGAGCTGCAAAACAAATTTTGGGTATTGAAATACACAGAGACAGAAGAAATGGTAAGCTTAGTTTTTCATAGGAGAAGTATGTTGAGAAAATACTTGAAAGATTCGGAATGAATAAGGTAAAACCTGTGAATGTTCCGTTGGCTTCCCATTTTAAGCTTTCTTCAGGTTTATGTCCTAGTAATGACGAAGAAAAGGATTATATGTCTCGTGTTCCATATGCCAATGCAGTAGGATGTTTAATGTATGCGATGGTGTGTACTAGACCTAATATTTCACATGCAGTAGGTGTTGTCAGTAAATACATGGCAAATCCAGGAAAAGAACATTGGAATGCAGTGAAATGGGTGCTTCGTTATCTAAGAGGCACAAGTGACTATTGTATCACTTTTAATAATAACAGTGGTTCTATATGCGGTTTTGTTGATTCAGATTTTGCAAGTGATTTGGACAAGAGAAGGTCTACTTCTGGATATGTTTTTACTCTTGCAGGTGGAGCTATAAGTTGGATGTCAAAGCTTCAAGAAATAGTTGCTTTATCCACTACGTAGGTTGAATACATTGTTGCCACACATGCTTGCAAAGAGGCGATTTGGCTGAAAGGTCTACTTGAAGAAATTGGAAGGTTGCAGAACAGTGTGCCTGTTTTCTGTGATAGCCAAAGTGCTATACATTTGGCTACAAATCTTGTTTAGCATAGTAAGACTAAGCATATTGATGTAAAGTATCATTTTGTAAGAAAGCCATTAATGAAGGTGGAGTAGATCTGAAAAAGGTTCATACTCAAGAAAATTCTGCAGACATGTTTACAAAACCAGTGTTGTTAGAGAAGCTACGATGGTGTGTGGCTTCTCTTGGTTTGAAAAAGAAGTGATGAATAGTTTCCGGCAAAGTATTAGATAATTTGTTGTCAAGGTGGAGATTGTTAAAATTGTGACAACTAATTAACAATGAACCATAACTAAGGTGGTTTCTTGTAACTGTTTATTGGTTGGTAGTTTCTCTAACGGGTGGCAGTTCACTCATATACGTAACTCCTTCTCCCATGTATTTATATGTAATTTTGGAGAGGAGTAAATGTAACCGAGGAGAATGTATGGATAGAGGAATGCCTTATGTGTAATCTCCGTTATTGAGAGGAATAAGATATCAATACTTTGCCGGGTGGATGTTTCCCCAAGTGTTGGG